>OY735222.1:27878888-28583888 GCA_963457665.1 Thysanoteuthis rhombus | reverse complement strand
GACGGATTTACCTCCCTTTTCTATTTCACTTTCTCCACCCACCCCTCTTTTTCCTGCTATTGAATAACAATGCCTCCGGGAAATTTCGTCTAGAACGACGAGCCAGAGAGCAACGAACTTAATATGTTTATTATTGTACAATCATCTTGTCGGACGATAAAGTACCGTCTTCGTTGCATGTTTCCGTCAATGCCCAAAGAGAAAGGTCGTAAATCGAAACGAGGCTCGATTATTATAGCCGCTGATTTTATTCTCAAAGGATCTTATCTATTTCAATGCTGCATTTGTCTTCTTCGTCTATTTCTTGTTCTTGTTCTATTTCTTCTTCTTCTTCTTCTTCTTCTTCTTCTTCTTCTATTTCTTCTTCTTCTTCTTCTATTTCTTCTTCTTCTTCTATTTCTTCTTCTTCTATTTCTTCTTCTTGTATTTCTTCTTCTTCTTCTTTTTCGTCTTCTTCTTCATCTTCTTCTTCTTCTTCTTCTTCTTCTATTTCTTCTTCTTTTTCTTCTATTTCTTCTTTTTCTTCTATTTCTTCTTCTTCTTCTTCTACTACTCTTTCTTCCTTCTTATCCCTACCTTTCTGTTATTCTATAAGCTTTGAAAACATAATATAATTCTCTTTGCGGTTTATATTCTTCACAAAAAAAGTTTTCTCCTATTTCTGTACTATGATCTCTTTTCTAATCTAGTTTTTGAACATACAATATCCGTTGGCCTTCACTGGAGATCAAGTGACAGCATATCGCTTCAACACTCCAGCTCTCTTCTTGGTATTCTAGCGGTTTTTAGTTCTGCTGTCATCTGGATGGTTTTGATTCTCTCTCCAGATATCCCCTAACCGCTTTGAAAGGCATTTTAAGACTGTTCCAAGTGCTCCAATAATGATGGTCACCACTGTCACCTTCATACTCCACAACTTTTTTGCTTCTTTCGCAAGATCCAGATATGTTCCAGTTTTTCAGTCACTACTCAATGGCCTGCTAAAAAGATAACAAGATCGTTTATCTGACAATTTTTCTTCTTGTTCATGATAACATAATCTTGTCTCTTGGTTTTGATTGGCATATCTGTTTAAATAGCAAAGCCCCAGAGAATTTCATGTTCTTTATTTCCCTTATGCATATACCTTTAGTTTGTTTTGTCAAATCCCAATTGTTTGCACAGTTCAGTGGATAATCTTCCCTTACCAATAATGTTTATTTTTGCATTATTTCAGTGCCATCTTGACGCATTCACTTATTATATGATTGACCTTTCCATCTGAATCTTTTCATAGTAAATGCTGACTCTAGGGATATAAATATAAGGCTGCATAAAAGTGAATTGCATTAGCAATTATGATTCGTATATTACGAGTTTATACAAGTTATCTTGTGAACCTCATAATTTTTCATTTGTATTTCTTTCATCTTAATTTCAGTTGTTTTTCATCACATCTACTTAACTTGAATGCGATTTCGTGTGTCACTGAGGTTATCCTTAAAATCTGACTTCCCCATATATATATATATATATATATATATATATATATATATATATATATATATATATATATATTATAGTATTTTCTTTATTTCTTTCTATCCCACTCATTTTTATAGTTGTCTTCTCCTTTATTCCCCCTTTATGTATGTATGTATGTATGTATGTATGTATGTATGTATGTATGTATCTATCTATCTATCTATCTATCTATCTATCTATCCGTCGGTCTGTCTGTCCGTCTGTCTGTTAGTAAACATTGCTCTGTGAGTGATGGCATCAGCGGGCAAATATGACTTCAGGTGTCCTCTCAGCCCGATTCAAAATAACCTGAAGAATCATAGAGATAGACGCGCGCAAAGAGACTTCGGCACGCAAAGGGACACACCCATTACCCAGTAGCACGCCGTTGGGAGAGTCGATAATAAATAATTATAGCTCCAGATGACACCGGTTACCAACCCCTCCCCCTTTACAGTCCGGGTAATGATGAGGGAAGACGGAAATATACGAGTTTTTGAATCATTACGATTGCTGCACCAAGTTGGACTTTTTGGGTTCTGCATGAGAAGATAGGAAGAAAAAACATAAGGAAACAGAAAGAGAGAATGGAAGGTGAAATAAAGAAAAAGAAAGAGAGAAAGAACGAGAGGAATGAATGAAGGAAGGAAGGAAGGAATGGGTGAAAAGAAGAAATGACAGAAAGAAGGAAGGAGAGGAAAATGATGAAAGCAAAGTAAAGAAAAAGAGAAAGAAGAACGACAGAAAGAAAAGCAGGAAACATGAATGGAGGGAAAAAGAAAGAGTGTAGAAAGAAGGACAGAGAGAAAAGAAACAGTAGTCTGAAAAAAGTGAGTTGATAACACGAATTAAAGACTAAAAGTGAGAGAAATAGAACAAGAGAAACGAGGAGATTTTCTCGGTGAGAGCAAATAAATGAAGAAGAAAAAGAAAAGGAAAAAGAAAGAGTGAAGGAAGAAGGAAAGGAGTAAAGGGGAGAGAGAAAAAGAGACGCAAAGGAAGAGAACAAAGTAGAAAACAAAATGTGAAATTAAAAGACAGGATAGATTAAATGAGGAAAAAAACAAATAGATAGTCACGAGAAAAAAAAAGAGAAGAAACCGATAAGAAGAAGAAGAAGAAAAGAAGGAAATCAAGTAAAGAGAAAAGGAGGGCTAAAAAGATTACAAGGAAAAAGAAAGAATAGATATGTGGAGGGAAGAATCGAAGCAATGAAAACGACCTAAAATCTACTGAAAACCTGAAAGTATCGAGGAATGAAATAACAAAAAAATAATAATAAATGGTATAAATGAGACCGTAATTTCTAAAGAAAACGTAAAGCTTATTTTCAAAAAAGAAAAAAAGATTAGGAGATGTCAAAATAAACCCCTCAAGAGAACAAAAACAAGAAAGCTACATAATATGCAAAATCTAGAAAAGTGTTTAAAAAAGGGGAAAGCCAAAAAAAAAAAAAAAAAATGGAAATCGGGGAAATGGCGGTAGTCTGAGATGGGAGACCAAAAATTCATTAACTCAGTCAAGGAAAGGGGAGAAAAGTAAGAAAACGTTTTTTTTTTTAAAAATAACTCTTTTTTTTTGGTTTCTTGATATTGATTAAGTTAATGAATCTCTAAGTGTCTGTATGGCCAGAAATTATTTTATTTTTATCGATGAATGTACAAAAGTTTGGACACGGCCCCTGCCATGAAAAGCAATTACAAGTGGAATACATCATTTCCGGCGAGGACGAAAAATCACTTTATAAACCTTAAATACCATTAGAACTGCATTTGTATGAGTATGTAGAAGTATGTGTACATCTTTGTATCTCCGATTGGGCATCTTGATAGTGACTAAGGTAGAGGTGCGAGTGGTCTGACGGTTAACTGCTCAAAGAATGGGATCAGCAAACCGGCTTGAACAGTGAGCATTTACTATCGGACATAAAAAAGGACAAATATAACCTAAACTTACATTGCAAATTAGAACCCCTCCCCTGAAAACTTTTTTCTGGTGGGGGGGGGGGTAAAAGTTCTTTGTAGATATAATGAGGAGTAAATATTTTCATGTTCAACTCTCTAGACTCATTGCGGCTTATACACACAATACATATGTAGCCAACCAATTAGTCAGCCAATCAGCCAGATCAGCTTGAAAACTGAAGAGACCTACATTGATAGTTTGGGTTGACAGTCTCTAATAGATAGGACTGATAGGAACTGGAATAGATAAATAAGAACTGTGATAGATAGATAGATAGATAGATAGATAGATAGACGTATGAATCGACTTAAAATTGGAACGTGATGGCACGTTTGTCATCTCACAACAAACATCCCATCACTTATCTGCAATACTAAGTTTCACGAGACTCTTTGAATGATTATTTTACTTTCTTTAAATTTCCAAGTGTTTCTCTTTTTGAAGCTCTTTACTTCATTTCAGGCTTTTCCGTTCATTCTTTCTTTCCCCTTTTTTTCGACAGTTTAATTGCCACTTGTACACTTGGTGAGTTGTTACCAGGTTGAAGCATCCTTTTGCAAGATAACTATTATCGGTCTCCGTCACGTCCAAACATCCGCGACCCTTACACCGGACCTTTGCACGCCACACCCATTCAAGCTGTGAAAAGGAATGTGTGTGCCCTTGGCAAAGACCGAACGCATTCATTCGGAGCTGGATATCAATTAATTTTAAAAGAAATCGAATGGAATGCAAATGTAGTATGAAGGCATTGACATCTGTTGTTGATGTTGTGGGAGACAATCTATGAGGCAACTGCTACACGTTTAATTGATCATCCATCAGTAGACTTTGGGAAAAATGTTTGAATCAAGTTGATACTACAGGCGTCAATCATTTCTGGAGCGGCTGGCGAAATATCGAAAGTAAGGTCCCTTTGTTTTCTCTTCAGTCGACAGTCCTATGAACAGCAGGAATTGCATGTTAGCACTAGATTTGGATAGGTTAACAGCGTTTGAAGGAAATAAATTATCTAGGGAGAGTGTGGTTACGAAGAAATGCCCAGAGTTCCCTGTGAAAAACAGTCATATTGATGAGGGGAGATTATAAGAGAGGGAAAGAATACGGAATTATTCATTTTTTACGTCACACAACGTCTTATTATTCGTTTTGTGAAAATCAATTCTCGAGATAAAATGAAATAGAGAGAACGAAAGAAAGGAAAGAGAAGAAATCTGACAAAACGGTGTTTATAACTAATTTATACACTTCATATTAATATATATTCATAACATTTTTCTTTGCCAATGAATCATAATCTTTCTTTTATTTTTGATGGAAAGATAATTTTTGTATCTGGATTGGTATGAACTGGTGCATCCTCTTCACTGTGTGTACCCGTGTTTTAGTGCCTGAATGTGAATATGATTTCGGAGGTCGATATTGGTACATGAAGAATCGTCGTTCAGTTAAGATATGATTGAATGGTTTTATCCATCGGTGGTAGTAAATAACACAGGAAGTGAAAATCTCCTTTTGGGATACATTGTATCTCTTCTGTTGCAATCCTCTGTCTTCAAACTGTTACTAATTACGGTAGACGGCAGTTTTCCACCCTCGAAGTGTGGCTTGCCCTGCATATTTGTATCCTCTTTCATACTTGTAGCTTTTGCAGTCTTATATTTATGTGTGTGTGTGTATGTGTGTGTGTGAGTGTGTGCGTGTGTGTTTGTGTGTGTGTGCGTGAATAAGCATGCAGCGTACTGATGAAAAGTATTATTTCAAAAACCAATAATACATTTTCCAGCATAATTTTCTTACAATGCACTTAATCCAGTTATGAAAATTACTTTCATAAATCGAACATTATAACGGTGTAATATCCTGTCATGAGTTGATAGTACTATTATAATTTAAAAAAAGATATGAATGAATATATATATATATATATATATATATATATATATATATATATATATATATATATATATATATATATATATATATATATATATATATATATATATATCCCAATTTTTTATATATAAAATAAGTGATTTTTTAAAAATTTATTTTATCATATAGCACTATTTTACTAATATTGAGCACTATATTTTTTAAAGACAAAAATCATACTCACTATATATATTTATGTGTGTGTGTATATATATACATATATATATATATATATACATATATATATATATATATATATATACATATATATATATATATATATATATATATATATATATATATATATATATATATATATATATATATATATATATAACACCAAGTATAATTATAAAAAAAGCATCCCTTTATAAAAAAAAGCATTCAAATTGCCAATGATTGATTGAAATGGCTTAACTGGCGTCAAAACACTCAATGTCATTTCTTAAACCACAAGTATCAGCCCTTCAGTGTATCTAAATGGAGTTTATATAATGTACCGTATATAATATGATGTCCCATTATTTTTTGAAAATTCGTAAGGTATCCCATCTTTAATAGCCACAAACACAACATCGGTTAATTACTTCAGAGCTGGTTTCTGAATAAACACAGAACACAATGCGATTTTCGGCGCAGAGCGCACGCATCTGAAGTTATTATCTTCACATACAAGAAGTAAAAAAAAAGACACATTGTCGTTCACTTCGATGGATTTTTGTCTTTCACAAAGCGTTCTTTGCTTAAATGTGTTACCTGATCTTAACACCTCAACTATTCTAGAACCCTACTTTCAATTTTTGAGGGAAGGTGCACCACAAACAACGCATGGATTAAAATAAAAATTATACGTGAATTGGTCAACTTGTTTGAATGACGCATCGGTCAAAAGCCACCGGTAATGTAAAAGCCGAAAGAACTGCTTCTAACCCGAATTCTCATCTCGTTTATTCTCGGCCTATTCGTCTTGAGTGATGCATTAACCATATAATGACGGGAGATCATTTTAAAGAAGTTTCTATTTAATATCATGCAATTCATAATTAATTCTGTCGGACCAGTTATGTCCATTTCTTTATACATAACTGTCACGTTGAAAGAGATGAATAGACTTGGGTTGAAAGCAGTTATTTGGGTTAGGCCTTTGCATTACTTAGCTCAATGTAAGAGTATCGCTACGTTAAAGCGACTAACCTTTCGAGGAGAGTCTCGATTCCTGAAGCAGCCCCATTTTCTTTAATTGTTTATTCTATTAATGTTGTGTAAATTAAGTGATATATAAATGCGTAATGATAGGAAATATTCCCAAATAAGTTTCTATATAATATAACACAATTTATATATCATTCTCTCGTACCAAATACGTTTATTTCTTAACATATACATATATATACATATATCTATATAGATGTGTGTGTGTGTGTGTTATAAAGAAATTGATATACCGCGATAGAATAATCATAAATTACGTTATGTGATATTAAAACTCGTATTTGAAATGATCTCTCGTTATTACACGGTGAATGTATCATTTGTCGTAAACAACGTAAATAGAATAAACAATTGAAGACAGAAAGTTTCAAAATGATATAGCTCTCTCTATATACATATATGTGTGTGTGTGTGTGTGTGTGTGTGTGTACACGAGGTCAGTTCACTTGTACGGAAAGGAGAAAAGTTTACTAAAATTTAGAAAGATGCTCCTTGTCTGTAATTTTTAATGGAAGATCTATTGAAGAAAATATACTGCCAAAGTATACATTATATAAAACGAAAACACATAAAGAGTAAAACTAAAGAATTGCATTAACAGATATTAAGGAAATGAGTGACTGAAGTGATAAACAAAAAGTAAGATTTTTGAAAAAGTTTTTCATGTTGAGTGTTAAAAGCTATAAAACTTTCTAGACTATATATGTATATATACATATATGTGTGTGTGTGTGTGTGTATATATATATATATATATATATACATATACGTATATATATATATATATATATATATATAAATTTGATTATAAATTGCGTTATATTATATTGAAACTCCCTTTTGAAATGTTTTTCCGTTTCTACCCGGAGAATATATATATATATATATATATATATATATATATATAGAGAGAGAGAGAGAGAGAGAGAGAGAGAGAGAGAGAGAGAGAGAGAGTGAGAGAGAGATAGATAGAGAGAGAGAGAGGGGGAGAAAGAAAAGCACACACGCAAATATGCACGCTTTTATATACAGACGCACTTGTTCGTACGTGTGTATGTGTGTGCGTGTGTGTGGTCAAACACCTATACCAATGAACAACACAAGCATAAAAATTCTCATTTCTCAAACAAATTCGTCCATCGATAGACAAGAGATAATCCTGGCAAAAGAGAAATAATGCCTTGTGTCGTTTAAAATTGCATCCCGAAAATCTCCACTTCTTTACCTTGAATTTGTAAGAGAAAAAAAATGTATCCATTTTCTTTTGTCTATCTATTCATTGCTTTATATCTTATTTCAGATTACTTTTTCCCATATTGCAACCATTTTGTTGTCGATTTGAACACAGAGGAAACGCTGATCAACGCTGGCAAATCCCATGTTGTCTGTCGTCTCCAAATTCTGACTCAGATAGTTAAATAAAAAGCGAGTGACGTAAACATTTTGTTATTTGGGGCGTTCGCGTACACGTGCAGTTTTTCACTAGAATAACTCTTCCTCAGACAAATTCTAGAAAGCACCCAGAGAACGCATTTCTCCACCAACACCCAAGAACTGAATTAAAATCTGCTTATACATTGCTATTGTACAGGTAACTGTGAAAGTTCCTGGATGCGCCTCCCCAGAGAAATTATAATCAATTCTTCCTTAGCATATATCTTACTCCTCTTCCTATTCAAAATGTCATGAAAATAAATCTGGAACTTTTCATTACGTTGCGTTTACAAACAAGGGTGTAAATGTATAAAGAAAAAATGAAAAATATATCTCTCCATCGAAAATAAAATGCTGGATCCACCCCAAATTTGATCGATTCCTCTTGGTCAGCAGAGAGGCCATTTTTCAAGCTCATTGTAAGTCTCTGTTATACACATATCTAAAATACGATGTGAACATCAATGATGCCATTTTTGACAGCACGAGTAAACTTGCTCCATACAATAGTGATAATGTTCTTGAAAAATAGATTTCATCATCATCATCATAATCATCATCCTTTTAGGGTTCTGGACATAGACCTTCCCCCAGATTCGTCTGACCTATCGATCACTGACATCACCGAGCCAATAGTTTTTGAACTTGTGAAATTCCTCACACCTTCGTATATTTTGTCGGCCCCAGTTTCGCATATGATCTCTGGAATTCGACGTTATGAGTCGTGATATCTAGTTGTCTGCTATTCTGGCAATATAACCAGCCAATTGTCATTTGAGTTTTTTTTTATAGATTCTATGATGTCTTGGGCTCCGGTATTTTCCTCTAATATATTGTTCTGTTTTGTGATCTCTCCATAATGTGTTCAGCATGATTCTCTTCTGTCCACGTTGCATTCTTCTCAGTTTGAGGGTCAATCTTTTAGTTAGGATCTTTGTTTCGGCTCCATAGGTGACCATTGGAGGGATACGTACTCATTTTCAGTGGATTTTTACTCCGTCTCCGAATATACAACATAACAACATTAGTATATCTCGGAATTTTTGAGAATTCTAATTGTTTGGAGGATTCAGTTTTTGAAATGTGTCTTGTCAATAGATAACCAGTTCAAAGAAAGATATCAAAATGTCATTGCTAATAATGATGATTGAATCCTTGACAATAAATTGACATTTGTTTCCTCTCCCCAAATGCAGCGTCAATTCCTGAATAACCAAATAATTAATGCCCCAACGTATAAGGAATCATAACAGTAAATAAATGGCGTATTTATTCCGTAAAAATTACCGGTGACGTCAACAGCTTGTTAAGATTATATATATAATAAGTACAGGAACGAGTGAGTATTTTACTCCAGGAGATGCAAGAAGGTTACTATCAAACAATGTTGAAAGCATCACATCTCTATCTTAATCAGTACTTAAATGGGTGACCTCTAAGAAAAAGTAAACCTTCAATTTAACGGACCTAAATATAACGGATTTCGGATTCAATGGAACTTATTGCAATGGAGATTTAATTTTATTCTTGTGTATTAGTCATTGATAAAATATTGAGATTATCTTTCATTTTCATTTCATTATAACCATAGTATTCCTAGAATAAATTTCATTCGCGAGATTATGGGTCTCCATAGATTTCAGAAGATATTTCAGGCTACTGTCCACAAGGTTAAGAACTACTGAACAACTCTGTAAAAAAAGTGAGAGATCATTACATATTCTCTGTTAGATTTCAATAATTTCATATTGTGCAATACTGTATATCGTATATAGGCTCTTTTCCTTAAAAAAAAAATGGTAAAATGACCTCTTAGGTTAAATTCGGATTTAACGGATTTTGACATTACCAGACATCCTTTCCCACTATTAAGCATTGAAATCAAGGGTTCGCTGTAGTACTTGGCTCAGCAAAGCTTAGTACACAAAGAATGGTTCCTGTCTGACCGCCGAAGTTAAGCTGCATTAACCTTAATGGGTAACCATAGAGGAATAACATAAACAGTCAGCAGCATTCGGCCTGGTACCACACTGAAGCAAAAGACAAGGTCACTGTAGCAGCAAGAGTACATTGATGCCGTTGCAGGGATTAGCTTCCTATTAAAAGAGCATTTTTGTTTTCGAATAACCTATAGGCTGTCCCAATGAAAGCTGAATACATCGGACAAAATATCATTGATCAGCTTGTGAGGAAAAATAGGTTGCTTATTTTTGTTTGTTTGTTTACACACGTTCGGGTGTCCATTTGAGAAAAGATTCGTACATATGAAGAACATTTGGTTTGTAAGTTGCCATTGGCACGGATAAATATCTTTTGTTCAATTTGAGATTGAGAATTTATTTGCAATTGACGTCTGGATATTTCGTCTTAAACTGTTATCACAAATTTTAAGGCGATTTGTTCTTCCTACGAAGGGGATTTTTCTCTCGTCTTTTTTTTTTGTAACTTTTGAGCTATCAATCTAGAATTACAATTTATCTCTCCCCCCCTCTCTCTCTCTCTCTTTCACTCTTCTCTCTCTCTTCTCTCCTCTCATTGACTTCACCTTAAAACTCCATTGCTCAGGCTGAAAGGTTTCCACACAATCGTTCATTCATACACACACGCACGTACACACACGCACACACACACATATATATGTGTGTGTGTGTACATATATATATATATATAGAGAGAGAGAGATAGATAGATAGATAGATAGATAGATAGATAGATAGATTGATAGATAGATAGATGGATAGATAGATAGATATAAGTGTGTATGTGCTCCCTATGCCCACAGCATCAAATATTAGAAGATGCATAATTTGGGGGCATTTATGTAGGAACTAAATTTTGCAGGGCACTGAAGTCAACCGGCCTCGGCAAAAAGAATTGTCTATCGATATTGAAGTACAGAAGGGGTGATACGAGTGATCTCTTCAAACTCCTGTCAGTTGGCATCCGTAGAGCCGCGTATAAGAAAATGGGACAGCTGCAGTGATAGAACCTGCGACCGATAGGGTAGCCATTTCGAGTTATCGCATTTTATTGAGTACTTTAATTCAATACATCTACCTACGGTGCACCGTTTCAGCTGCTTAAAGATCATCAACAGGTAGAAAGTATTAAAACTTCTAGTATTATAAAGATAGAAAAATTATGATCCTATTAATTCATTGACATGCATATTTTCTTTCTTTATAAATATCACAATAATACGTATATATATATATATATATATATATATATATATATATATATATATATAGATATATATATGATGTGGATTCGCTAGACAGACACAAACATAGATTTGTTTGTGTAGCAGATCCACATCCTATTATACATTTCCAGCTCTACTCTAAAGCAACTACACTTTCGAAGTATAAAGTTGAATGTACCGAGCACTCTATGAAATAAATCCATCACAGACGTTGCTTTTATATTATGCCATATCGCTAACCTGATCTGTACCATATATATATATATATATATATATATATATATATATATATATATATATATATATATATATATATATATATTCACCCAAAGTCTCAGAACATCACTCGAAATTTCGAAAAAAAACTTACAATCCGCATCTTTTGCCCAAAATTTTCATGAGCAGAAAATCCCAAACAACTACTAGAAAACATATTGTTGGGAACCGGCAGTCAGTCCATGTGTTTGTTCGGACACCGAAGCGATTGGTCCGAGGAGATTGATAGTTCCGGGCTCTTCTGTCAGTAGACTGGCCATGCGGACAAGGGTCTAGGGATGCAGTGCTGTATTGGGGGAAGGAAAAGCAAGTTGGAAGAATTTGTTTGGTGGACAAATACAAAAGGAAACCGGATCACTGAATTTGAAAGGTAATTGATTTAAAATAAACGGCTGCTGTCACATTGTTTGTTGGTATCGCTTCTGTAAACCCACGGGAAGGAGAAAGGTTAAATTTTGTAGGTTTTGAAAATGGTTTATCAATTTTATTTACTGATAGTTCCAAAGAAATACAACTTGAAATTAGGAAGAAAAAGTATAAGAGTAAAGGAAATTAAGATAAAAGAAACAAAGAAGGAAAGAGAGAAAGAAAGAAAACATGGGCGAGGGGAAACGAACATTAAAAGTGAGAAAGACAAAGGGAGAAAGAAAGGAGACAGTGAAGGAAAGGGTGAGAGAAAGAAAGAGTGAGAGAGAGAGACTGAGGGACAGAGAGAGAAAGAAAAAGAGAGCGTAGAAAGAAGAAACGTGAACTCAACGATGCGTCCACCATTCTTACGGTCATATCTGTCTGCATGATCTCTCAATTATTAGCAACCTACTTTGGTGACGAATTTTTCTTCACTCTGAGAATCATAAAAGAAGAGAGGAAGAGAGGAGTAATAGAGGCTGGCTTTCAAATAGAAGGGATAGAAGTGTGTGATTGAGTTTCCCGATAAAAAAAATATTTCTGATTTCAAAGAGATTCTAAAGGTAGTAGTAGTAGTAGTAGTAGTAGTAGGGGAGAGGAGGGAGAAGAGCAATATGAGGATGGTTCACCCAAAGGGTTGGACCAATTTTCATATAAATCCAACGAGATACGTTTAAGAAATCTGATGTTTAACATATTGGTAATTGTCCAGCTGATCGACTAAAAAATGTTTCATAACGATGAGTGGATGCATATTAGAATCAACAATTAAAGGAAAAAATAATGCAAGAAGAAAAGAAAACGAAGAAAAAAAAGATTAGCTTGGTGGCCGAGAGAGTAGGATCGTTCCTGTGCAACGACCTATCCGCTTAAAAGCTTAAAAGAATAAATAAATTGATAAAAACAAGAAGTATCCACGTAAAGGCTGCTCTACGAACCATGCATAGCCACAAATATCATCAGAACAATAACCAACCAACCATTTGCAGAATAAGTCTGATCGGAAAACTAGCCAGTTAGAACATGATATCGCCAAACGACAACTACGCATTATTTGGTATGCTCCATGACTTCTGCTTTGATATTCTAAATTCTTATGATCATAGCAGACTTTCAGGAAATTACGAATCCCTAGTAAAGTTTATGCTGTTAAATTGAATCAGCTTGTTAGATTACGTATCAATTTCCAAAGGGTTTCATACAAGCAGATAATAGATGGTTATTGTCAAACTCCAGCAGAAATTTGAGGCTGGAGTGGACATTGTTTTTCCACTGTAACAAGAACAATAACAATCCCCACCTAATTTAAGGGAACCAAATCTTCATTGATCATCAATCCCATAACTTTGAACTAAACTATGAAATCACGACCTCGTGATCGGTTGGCGGCTCTCTTACCGACTGAGTCAAATTAACAAGTCTTACATATCTACGAAAGTGTATGCTACCTTGCAGTACCCAGGCTCTATTATTAATAATTGTTGATTACTGTTCTCTTCAATCTCAGTTTTTGTAGGTACTTTTCATCACAACTCAACTCGTCGTCTAGGTACAGCACTGAATAAACGGGAATGAAGGATAAGATTTTGTAAAAGAATCGTGATTCTGAGTCTTGCCGTAAAACAACCATCTATTTCCGGTCTATGCTGTTTACTCATTACCGTGGATTCCTGGCCTGAGTAAAGTTGTATTAAAACGGAAATAAAAACCAAGAAAATACTTGTCAGAGATCAAAAATTATGTTTGACAATGCTTTGTCCGATGAAAATAAATAAAGATAATGTTATTTATGATTGGTTTATCTCGTAGATGAAATGCAATGGCTTAACGAACGAGCTGTGTCGGCTTCCTGAACGCTAATTCTTCGTTCGCATTCATTTTTTTTCATACGTCGTCTTTCCTTTAAATGCTTATTTCTTTTTCATCGTTTTTCATTCCTTCTACTACAGTCTTTTCGATCTATTATTTTTCTTTGCAATTTTATTTTTTTATTCATTCCTTCCTTCATTTTGTTTCTCATTTTCTTCGCCATTCACCAGATTAATCTAAGCATTAACATCTTTATCCACTTTCCTTCTTAATTCTTTCATTATTAAAATCTTTTTTTTCCTTCTTTATTTCTCTCTGGTACACTTTCTCAACTTTCTTCTTTGATAATTTCATTCTTCCGATTTTTTTCATTTCATACACTTTTTTTTCTTGTTTCCTTTTCTTATTTCTGTCTTTTCCACCATCCTACCCTATTCTCTCCTCATTAAACCTTATTCTTTTTTCTTTTGCTGAGATTTGATTTTTTTCATTTTTCTCTTTCGTTATTTTTTCGTTTTTTTCTTTCTTTCTGTTCATCGTTTTCTTTTTTTGCTGATATTTTTGTCTCTTTTATAGTTTGCTTCTTTTTCTCTTCCTCTCAATCTTCTTTTGTTTTGCTTTTTCATTTTTCGAGTTCTTTTCCGTCTTTTCATTTTAATTCTCTCTTATTCAATTTCTTCTTTCTTTCGGCTTTCCCATGTTTTTTTTAATATTATTTTTCTATCTTTTTATTCTTTTTTCCGTCTTTTTGACTTTCTTTTCTTTATTTATTCCTGTTGATGCCTTGTGTAGTATTAGGCTGCAAAGCAGTCTCGTTAGCAAGTAGGTTTATGGTGTGAAGGTGCCAGCCCAACGCCCTAGATGGACTTCCTGGCAGAGGTAAAGGGTCTTGACCACCCTGATATTTATCTATAACAAGAGGATAAGTCAAAATGAATCAACGAATATCAGCCAAAACTGCCACTCGGTTTGCCGACTTGATTTTCCACACCGGTAAACGCGATGCCTACAGCTTTATTTCTCATACATCTATTTTTTAAATATCTTTCTTAATTTTTCTCTCTATTCATCCCTAATATAATTAAATTTTGCTCATTGTACCTCTCTTTTTTCCTCACCATTCTTTCTATCTTTCTTTCTTTCCACTTGTTCACCCCCTCCCTCTCTCTCTCTCTTCCTTTCTTCCTTTCTATTCTCTCTTTCTTTTTTTGATTTTTACTTCATCATATTACACCTCCTTCCTTCCTTCCTTCCTTCCTTCCTTCCTTCCTTCCTTTCTTCCTTCCTTCCTTCCTTCCTTCCTTCCTTCCCTTCTTTTCTCCGATCCGAAGTTCGTAGATCTCAATGAATCTTTTGGGCATCCTCCCCCCTCAGATATCTTCCAGAATTGAACATCATGTCATAGCTCAGTATCCAACTCCGAACAATACTTGTCCAGTAAAGTGGCAGTGATTGATAAATGGATGTCCGGTGGGAGATATCCGACGAAAAAAAAGGGGGAGAGGATGGAAAAAGGCGGAAAATCCGAGGAAGAGCAACGGAAAAAGAGCGTTCAAAACAATGATAATAATAGGGTCACGTGGTAACACGTGATCGCTTGAGTGGTGAACCGGCAAAACGTATTGGCTTTAATCAAAGATAAAGCAGACGATAAACAGCGAGATAAGCAACCATTTCTCTACTCGACCAATGCACATATTCGTTATCACTTAATTAACATGTACACTACAGTGAGGATGGATACAGTTAATAAAAGTCCGGACTTTGGACGGTGAAATTTTATTATGCTTTTTCTTAGTCTGTTTGTTTGTTTGTTTGCTTCTTTTTTTGTTTGTTTTTTGTTATGGTGATCAATCATAATTTTTGCACATGATTTCCGTTGTATACGAATATAAGACAGTGTCTTGTGAACGGACAGTCACTTTAGCAATAGCTAGTATACTACTGGCTGTCCTCTTGGGTGCATAGTATTGTGATATCTTCAGCGACGTCGCTTCAACTCAGAGAGTCATGCTAGTTGCATACGACTGCAATTGGTCAGGCAAATTGAAATAAGGGAACCTAGCCTGACTCATTCTTTCTCAAACCAATATTCAAAATAAAGTGAGAACTCTCAACCAAAGTGAAGTCCTAGCCGTTTATATCGACAGCTCCATCTTCACACTAATAGTATCATTGGCTTACAAAAATAGTGACGTAGTTTGATAAATCGAGGGGAGGAACTCTTTCACTTCTATTGTTATTACTGTCAACGAAAAATGATTACACTACACCAGTGTGCTGTCAATTGATATAATTCCAAACCGTGCCATGGCCAATCATTTGGCAACCTGTTTATATCACTATATATATATATATATATATATATATATATATATATATATATATATATATATATATATATATGGCATGGATCAGGCTAGCAGTAGAGCATAATATAATAATATATTAATGATATAAAGCAACTTCTGGTGTGTGATGGATTTATTTCATAGAGGGCTCAATACATTCAACTTTATACTATGAAAGTCAAGTTGTTTTAGAGTAGAGCTGGAAATGAATCGTAGAATGTGGATTTGCTACACAATCTAGCTCATGCTTCTGCCCTCTCTGGGCCTCATTGGTCCGGAGAGGGCAGAAACATAAGCTAATTTGTGTAGCGAATCCACATTCTACTATTATATATATAAATATATATATATATATCTTCCATAGGAATAGAGCACTCTGGTGGATGAGGAATTTCTGCGTAAAATAAATATATCGCTTAAATTCAACCTTACTGGCCGTCCAGTTCTGTAGTCCAGAGGTAGGATATCTGAAATGAAGGTTTCAATTCTGCCTTACGGTACTGGACGGGATAATGGAAAGTCTATAGCCACACTGAAGAGATGTAATACAGCTGTCTGTGGATGACATAATAGTTATATATATATAAAGATTTATATATATATATATATATATATATATATATATATATATATATATATGCATGTTTATATGTCCGCAAACCCCCCTATATGGCGACGAATATGGATCATTTACTAATAACGCATTTGCCCCATTAAACCTCAATCAGCGTTGTCCTTGCACCATTCTCATATTGCAACGGAATGACTGATCTACTAACACCGAAGTCTCCAAGTTTACAAAAGCCCGAAGCATGGCAGCAATGCCCGACAAGATGCACACCAAGATTGGTTATGTCCAGTAATTACAATGGGAAATTAACACCTACCAAAGGTTTTACTGCTTGGTGAATTCTGTATAGGTCAGCTGGACAATGGAATAAGTAAACAAATACTTGACAAAGACTTTCACCACCTTGGGCATTTTTTAGTTTAGATATTGTATATGAACGTACACATATATATATATATATGTGTCCCTCTGTCTCTCTGTCTCTCTGTCTCTGTCTCTGTCTCTGTCTCTGTCTCTCTCTCTCTCTCTCTATATATATATATATATATATATATATTTATATATATATGTATATATATATATATATATATATATATATATATATATATATATATATTGTTAAATATGCACCCTTCAGTATTTTAGTCACTAATTGTCATTTATGTGGCGAAGTTTGCGATGAAACGTTATAGACTGGACCCCACCTGTTCCTCCATGAACGTATTTGTATCATATTGATACCGTTACATAATGTTCGGTTACTGTCACTGTAACATCTGTCTTCCACTTTGTGTTACTCACTTCGTCCTGACTTGGCAAATCAAACATTACTCCTGACTTAACAGATGACCATTTACAAAGTATGGTCTTCCGCCGAACAGAAGTGACCGGGAGAAACACAACAGCTGTTTAATAGTTTCAATCCAACTATATAAAAAAGAAATTTGTTCCAACAATAATATTTGGTGACGCTTCAATCCTCGTGCACTGTACAGAAAAAACGAATAACATTAACACCTCAGTATAGCCTATTTCCTTAAAATTGACACAAAGGCAGAAATACCTTTTGCCAAAATATTTTTGTCTTTAAGACGTTTTTATTTGAGCTTGTAGGCAGTGGAATACTTCAGCGTTTCAGTTAAGTAGATTGTTTGGGTATCACAGATTTTAGGAGTTGATTGAACGAATATTAACTAACAGCTTCTTTCTTTACAATGTTGATCATAACAATTCGGCTACAGTCCGAAGTTCTATTCATTGGGTAGCTATTCAGGGTAATTATTATCTTTTTTTTTTTTTTTCATATCATTTGAAATTTGAGCTGAGTGCCTCTTCCGGCTTTCGTTATCTTCATTATTGAGTCACCCACCAGCCAATCGTGAAAGCGCTTCTCACCCCACTCTTTATGTTGTATCAACTTTTGTTGTCGATTTGAATTTAATGTCAATATGTTAAAAAAAAAGACTGTTGGCACTCTGTTTGGTGAGAAAGAGAGACAGGGTTAATGTGCGAGAATCTGATTGAGAGAGAGAGAGAGAGAGAAAAAGGGGAAGAAAGAGAAAGAGAGTGAGAAGGCGGGGGGAAAGAGAGTGAGCGCGTGTGTGAATGAATCAAAGATAGAAAGAAAGAGTATGTGAGAGTAAGTGGGTGTGAGAGAAAGAGAAAGGATGTGGTACAATGGTAGAGCAGGAATAGCGAGTGCTGTTGAGAGTGGGAAAGTGAGAACGAGGAAGTGTGTGTACATGGGTGGGTATTGGAAAGAGAAAAAGTGTGTGTGTGTCTATGTATGCATGTTCGCGTGTGGAAATGTTTGTGCATGTGTGTACCTGTGAATATATGTGCGCGTGTACGTGCGTGTTTGTGTGAGAGAGGGAGATAGAAAAGGAGAGGATGTTCTTGTATTGGAAGGAGAGATTTAAAAAAAGAAAAATGTTAGAGAGGGAGAAAAGTAGGGAACGTTTTCGTGAGAGAGAGAGAGGGGGGAGAGAGAGGGATAAAGAGAGAGAAAGGGGGAAGATAGTGCGTGTTTATCAAACAAGAGAAATAGAAATAGCGTTGCATGTGCGTGTGTATGTATATATCTTTTTTATTTAGAAAACGAAATCGTACATTTCTGACCAGGGACAGAGACGAATTAGAAAGGCGTAGCAAAAGGATATATATATATATATATATATATATATATATATATATATATATATATATATATATATATATATATATATATATACATATAAAGAGAGAGAGATAGAGAGAGAGAAAGAGACAGAGAGAGAAGAAATAAAAAACCAAATAAAATACAATAGAATATAGATCGATAAGCCTTTAGCGATCAAGTGTTGTTTGCATTCTGGATTCGATTAGAGCTACTTAATGAAATAGAGTCAAGATGGAATTTCCGCCACAGTCTCAACCTTCCATCCACTCTCAACCCTTATTGACCGTTTCTGTGATCCATACCCCAACCAACACTGGACGACGTCTGCACATCCCGCACCCCATATGCCCCGGCTAATCGAGCGAAGGAATTCGAAGGTCAAAATTCGATTCAAATAAAAGATCAACATGTCTGGTTCGATAAGGTTTCATTCGTGCCCCTAGGGGTCCACAGGGAACTGGGAACGGTAGATAGAAAAAAAAATAGATATACAGATTTTTTTGAGTGTTCGTAAATAGAGGATATCGCAAATAAAGAAATTCTTATTAAGCTTGTCTGCACTTTTATTTTGTTTGTAATTAACGTTCGTAAGTTGGAGAAACCCTGTTGTTCCATTCCCTCTCGCCCGGAGACCCCTTGTTCTCAAATTTCCTTCCTCTTTTGTAATCATTTCAGCAGGGGTGGGTGGGGAAATAGTGCAAGGGGTATTGGGTCCAGGTTGGTGTGCCTCTGTTGAATCAGTCAGTCTAGTCGGGGCTGTGGCAGAATCTGATACCGAAGGCAAACAAAACGTTGCGTGCGGACTGGAGGCCTGTTTATCTTTTATCACATCGAGAAATGAGCAGGAAAGAAAAGAATTGACGATGTATCATATCTTTGGCTTCCAATTCTTAGTCACTGCGGACCGGTTGCCGGGTTCGATATCCGATCATCAAGTGGCGCCTACGGTGGACAATAGCAACAAATATCGATTTGATGCTTGAAAAAGTACTCGGGACATTCTATGCCGAATATCGTTGCGTGACTCTACTCTTTGCTGTAAAATTGAAATATTCTTTGATCAATAATAAATGATAACCATCTGTTTATTCGACGCGTGATATCACGGATTGGACTTATTGGATATTCGTGAAAGCTTTCCCTCCAGTGATCACATACATACATACATACATACGTACTGCAAACCTTAGGAAGCCTTTATAGGAAGTAAACATAAGCCAAAATTTGATATGAATTCTAAAAAAACTGGAGACTTGATAATGAATTATCTTATACTTCAATCAGACACTTTTTGTACTTTTAAAGTAAAACTTACATGTGATTCGGGGCCTTATTCCCATTGTCCACCTTGTTGAGACATGGCTTGAGATCCTGTGGTTCAAAGGATGGCATTATTAGCATTCACCTCGTACTTCAATTTAAAACACCTTACCTGAGGTCTATACTGCGTACAAATGATACCTTCGGCTCGCCTGACAGAAGAATTTGTTATAGCCCACTCTTGGTGTGTGTTTGTCTTAGAGCAAGAAGTTGATGGCTTGTTCAGAATCATGAATGGACGAAAATAACAATTGATGATTATGGACTAAATTTTGCAATTTTGTCCTTAAGTACGTTTGAGCAAATTCGGCATTCCATCTGTATGGTGTGTATTAACACTCGTAAAGAAAAGGAATTTCACTTTTTAAGTGTCGTAGCAAGCATTGATAACAGAATTCAGCTATTTTATGTCCGCCCGATCCTTGTTTTTTCACCGGATTCGGGAACTATTTTTTAGCGCAACCAATCGTCTTTTCTTTCATCGTACTTTGGAATTAGATCGGCGAAAGGGAGAGACGGCGAAAGCATAAGGATTGCCAGTCTCATTATGACAATCAAGTTCTCTCTCTTTCTCCATACTTTGGGACCAAAATAGACGGAAGAGAGGGATGGCGAGAGAGAGAGAGAGAGAGAGAGAGAGAGAGAGAGAGAGAGAGAGAGAGAGAGAGAGAGTATCAACTGCCTCTTTATCATCGTACTTTAGGAGCCAGATCAGTGAAAAAGAAAGGTTAAACTCTTTCTCAACCTTCTCTCTTTCTCTCTCTCTATCATCGTACTTTGCAGCCCATATCCATCTGAGATAGATAGTGAAAGAAAACGAGAGAGAGAGAGAGAGAGAGGGGACAGAGGGAGAGAGAGAAAGTGTCAGCTATTATTACCATGTTTAACACTCTCATTCTTCAGGAGTACTCGGGACCTGGATTGTCGAATAGGAGAGGTGGCGAAAGGGCGAGATGGTTGACATAATTACAGTCGTCAACTCTGCCTCTTTGACAGTCGGGATGAGAGACGGATGGAGGAAGAGAGAGGTTTTGAAAAAGGGAGGCTACAAGAGAGAGACAGAGAGAGAGAGAGAGTTGAGTTTAATGTATCTTATGATGCTAAAACTTTAATTCATTTCAATGATTTTATTAACTGACTCAGTAAATTTGGCCATAAGGAGGAAAATAATGATGATCTCAGTTGCATTTTAGAGCCAACTGCTTTCAAACTTGGTATATGTAGACAAGATTTCGGCCATTTCCACCATTGCCAATTGACTTTACCGCTACTTCACAATTCCACCATGCACTCGGTCATCTTTAGTAATTTTTGCACTGACAAACTGAATATTTTGGGTGGGCCGGGCATAATTTGACAATTTTTCACTATTTGACTTGTTAAGTGCTTATCAACGTTAATTATGTGGCGTCCTCCTTTTTGAAAATCACACGTTGTCTTCATTAGACACCGCTCATTTTCTATTCTAGGTCTATAAACGTTAGCCACAAAAAATATTTGGGCACCAGTTCTTATATTTATTTGAGCAAGTTTCGGCTCTTAATGTGTACGCTAAGCTCTTGGCCTACGAGCGGGCCATTCCCAATATTCTAAATCATTCTACTTATCTCATCTATCTATCCATCTATCTATCTATCTCGGTAAGTCCACATAAGTATTGAATTATCAAAGCGGAAGGCTGCAAGTACTGATCGGTGGGGATCGAACTAATAACACACTAATAAGAGTCTAGTAGAAATAACATTGCAAAATGCCTAGCAGTAGATTTATATGTATCGATCTATCGATCATTATATCTCCTTTTCCATTCTCACATACTAACGTTAGTATGCTGCTATCAATTTCTCTGTAGTATTTCTCCATCTTAATTTTAGATGCTTTTCATTGCAACCTCTCAAACTGTTAAAAAGTACATATCAGAAACGATGGGAAGCAACTAAGATTGGTATTAAGAACACAAGTTGAAAAAAAAAAAGATTAAGGTTGGCAATGCATCATCAAATAGAACCATTCAAGTTATGGCTACTACTGGAATCACACATGAGGATAAAAAATATTTATATCAAATATGGCACCGCGCGATCGAAATGAATTAAATAAAAAGCAAGTCACTATGCTTATATTTGACCTTCTGCAGCCGTTAGCTCCTGTAGCTCAAAGAGTAGAGCAGCTGTCATGCATTGACCAGCTTCCCGGGTTGAAAGATTTCAGCTCACACCAACAAACTTTTCATTTTTTTCCCTAAATCAAAATGACAGGAAAATTATATAGGCAAGAAAAAAAGAGGAAGGTGGAAGTAAGAAGAGATGAACAGAAATTGTCCGTTCGTGATGAGGGTGACAAATGAATTAAAAAAACAAAAAATTTTGGAAAAAGGCTTAAAGTATTAAAATAAAGTTTTCAAAAATGCTGGGAAGCTTACAACCGAATGAACTGACTGTGAATTGGAATCGGGTGATGAAAAGCAAAAAAATATTTCATTTGCTTAATCTTTTGTGATTCGTTTCGTACTTTTTTGTGTTTTAGGTTGTTAGCTTTTTGCCCTAAGCTCCCCTTTTCTGTAAACAATTAGGGGACAAAAAAGAGGGAAGTAGGAGAGTTTTTGAAAAACAATTTTCAAAAAGGTTGCTTTTTATTTCGATTGAGAAAAAAAGGTGGACGTTTGAAAAAAATAAATTTTAAAATAACTGACAAATTACGTTGGAAATGAATCAGAACATAATTTTACAAACAACGTGAAAGAGGAAATAATTTCATTGTTCTTTTTTCATTTTTGTCTTGTTTTACATATATATATATATATTTTAACTCTTTTAATTTACGTTTTCCATCTCTTTATTTCTTTTTTACTTTGTCCCCCTCTTTCTTTCTTTTCATTAAATTTCTCCTCCACCTCCTCCTTCTTCTTCTTCTTCTTCTTCTTCTTCTTCTTCTTCTTCTTATTCTTATTCTTATTCTTATTCTTATTCTTCCTCCTCTTCCTCCTCTTCCTTTTTTTTCTTCTTCTTCCTCTTC
The DNA here is from genome assembly GCA_963457665.1 of Thysanoteuthis rhombus. Classification (NCBI taxonomy): domain Eukaryota; kingdom Metazoa; phylum Mollusca; class Cephalopoda; order Oegopsida; family Thysanoteuthidae; genus Thysanoteuthis; species Thysanoteuthis major. Next base: position 28,560,726 of record OY735222.1, on the reverse strand, counting down.
CTCTTCATCTTCTTCTTTTTCTCCTCCTTCTTCTTCTTCTTCTTCTTCGTCTTCTTCTTCTTCTTCTTCTTCTTCTTCTTCTTCTTCTTCTTCTCCTTCTTCTTCTTCTTCTTCTTCTTCTTCTTCTTCATTTAAATTTAATGTATCCCCTCAACCCCTTATACTCTTCTCTTAATCTTACTTCTTTTTTACTTCGGTTTTCTTCAAATTTTGTGTGCTTCTTCACAGATCTTCTCGTGATTCTTCTTTTCCTTCCTTTTCAAAAGAATCCTTCCCCTTCATCCTGTTCTTTTCCTCTCCTTTCCCGATTTCTTTCTTCGTTTATTTCAAATTCATCTTTCAATTTAACTCGCATGTTTTTATTCCCCTCGGGGAAAGAACCAAAAAGAGTTAAAACATTCGCCACTGATTCGTTTATCGAATTCGTAGCCAGACATCATCATCATCATCATCATCATCATCATCATCATCATTATTATTATTATTATTATTATTATTATTATTATTATTATTATTATTATTATTATTATTATTATTATTATAATAATAATAATAATAATAATAATAATAATAATAATAATAATAATAATAATAATAACAGGAATAATTTTGCTGTTACTTTTCTTGTTATTCTCTATATTAACTGTGTTAAACTTTTTTTTTCTTAAAAATGGTGTTTCCTTATTCTCATTAACTTGGTATGGCAATATTAAAATGAAATAATTTAAAATCATTTCGGAATACATTTTCAGAGTAAAAAAAAAATTTCTTGTCTTTTGCTCTAATTGCCTTAATAAAATGAAAGGGAAAAAAAATGAAAAACAGAAAACGAATCCTTCTTTAAATTGCATAAAATGCAATATGGCTCGATTAGAACAATAGCTGTCGGTAATTTAAAGGTCAAGGGGAAGAGAGTGAGAGAGAAAAGCGTGGATGGAAATAACCAGGAATGAAAACGAGGAGGATGAAAGAATATTTTGGGCGAGAAGACCCGACGAATATGGGTTTATAACAGCTCAATAAGCATTTTCTGGAAACAGGTAACTGGGCTTTGGTGTTTATCTGCTCGAAGCTTTCAGAATAATATCAAAGATTCACGAGGGAAATGAAAGAGAAGGTTAGAAAGAAGAAGAAGAAGAAGAAGAAGAAGAAGAAGAAGAGTTGGAAACGGAAGAGAGAAAAAGAAAAGGTTATAATAGTAGAAAGAAGTTATGATAGTTGAGGAGAAAAGATCCGTGAGGAGGTATGCTATTTATTCTTGTCCGCTGGAAGGTTCCAGAAAAATACAAAGGATTCACAAAGAAAACGAAAGAAAAGGCTGGAGAGGAGGGAAAGAAAGTATATACACAGAGAATGAGAAAATACAAAGTCAAACAATGAAAGAAAGAAAAAAATACCGGATTATATAGTTATAGATGAGAAAGAAAGAAAGAAAGAAAGAAAGAAAGAAAGAAAGAAAGAAAGAAAGAAAGAAAGAGAAAGAAAGAAAACTCCAAGCAGTTTCAAATTAGGAAGAGAGGTTTGAAGAAGGCCAAGACAGAGAGAAAATAAGAGAAGAAAGGCAAAGAGAATGAAGATAAAGAAGTAAATGAATGAATGAATGAATAATGAAAGAAAGAAACAAAAAAAAACGTAAAGATAAAAAAGAAAGAAAAAGTAAAATACAACTTGACACATCGTAATGTCACGGAATCACTCTTTCTCCCCCCCCCCCTGTCTCTCTCTCTCTCTCTTCCTAGTCTGACTAATTGCAATAATAAAGTCATCTCTCTGGGAGTTTGACAAAACCAAGAAAGACAGAAAATTGAAGCATTTACTTATCAAGGAGAAAGACAGAAACAAGTATAAGGCAGTTGGAGATTTGGGAGAAAAGAAATAAATCCCTGCGATCTGTTTCCGTCTAAATCGGGATCAACCACCAATATTTTGCCGGATCAGGATGTCATATTAGTCCGAAACACCCTGCTAAGTCTAAGCGATCAGTGTTCCTGTCAGGTTCTGGGATCGAATCTCACTGGGAATTAATCTATTTCATTTTACCTTTTCTGATCTGAACAATTCGTCAGTACCTTAAAAATCAAATCATTGTGACTCCCTCCTGAAATAACTGAGTTTGTTAACGAACCGTATTTTATTGTTCTTTGTTTTCATATTTATTTATCTATTCATTTACTTTACAGAACTGATTTAAAATTTGATAAGTTTCTTTACAGAAATTTTAATTCTAATTTGATGCGTTCGTTAGCGGAGGGCATTCTTGGAATGAAATCAGTCAATTGAAAAAGGCACTTGAAATTAAGTTTCAGTTATTATTAGTGCTGGTCAGACGCGGGGAAGAAGGAAGAGATAGAGGGACAGCAGCAGTGAGAGTACCAGTAAAGATTTAGTTTTATATTAGATTGTATTCTGTTTTTACCAAATTGGTTTCATTTGTATTTCGTAGTTTGTACAAACTCTTTAATTGTGGCAACTTATTTTGTTCACGTACTAAGAAACACTGCACCAGATCTCATTGGTCATTCAAAATTATGAAAAAGTCTGATTAATACACGTGCTGGGCCGTTATGATCAGTAACCGTAGCAGTTGATTTATTGAATATAATTATTACTATCACCATCATACATTGATATCCCTTAAGCTCAGAATAGTACAACACTAAAGTATGAAACGATGACTGAGGCTCTTGTTTTTGTTTTTGCTTCTTTTTGCTGTTGAGAGTTTGTCCAATTTCGAATCGCCGAATAATACATCTACGAGGTTTGTTCGAAATGAATCCGGCTCTTTGACTACCATGAGACTCAGTTGCGTGGCCTTGATGTAACTTGGTAACTGATCAGAGAGGCCTTAGAGGACATGCGTAGACAATTATTTAATCGCCAATAAGGCACCATAGAGTGAGGTTGTCTTCAGTGTAACCGTCGCATTCGAATGGCCAAGCCAAGAGATCAAGAGTATATTCGGCAAAATATCAGCCCGTCAACATTTTGGGTTTGGCTTCCAGCAACTTCTTGTTTTCCCCAAAGCTACAAGGGGTCAAGTTTAGTAAGTGGTCCCATACGCGTACGCATGGGTAAAGTCAAAAAATGTCCAGTCCGGCCAACCTTGGCCAAAGGCGTCTTGTGCCTACCTTTCACACTACCCTCTTTACGCAATGGAATATACAGCTTGACAGACGGACCCCCATCGATGAAGCACGCATTATTTGAGCTGCATCTTGCCCGACTGACCCCAACTAAAAGCCCAGAATTGTTCTGAAGTCAATAGATAATATCAATGTTTCAGTATCAAGTGAGTTATATAGCTTATATCCAATATTGGAAATGTTGCCTATTTCCCACCACCGCAAGTGGATCGAGCCTCGGTAGTTATCAATATTTCAAATGACGATTTTTAAAGCAGGAGAGCTCTGCCAATTTAGAATACTGGCATAGTAAAACCTTCCTTGCCCCTGTTTTCCTTACTTTCAACTGTTTCTAAACATGTGAATATTTCTTTCTCTCTCTCTCTGATGTTTGGCTTCGGGTAATGGTTAGCGAGCTGGTATTGCAGATCATTACTACTGAGTAGTGAGTTTGATTGTCACTAGGTGCCAAATACCTTGTCCTGAATCCAAACCAAGCTTCGTAAGTACCCAACTATTCGATAGTTTACAAGACCACCATTTTATATCAGTTGAATGTACACCGCTAAATGTGGTAGATGAAAGTTGGTTAATTTCATTCAAATAAATCTCGTTCATTTGGATTTCTTTATCCTATAAAATGGGAGATCAAAGACTGTCGTCAAAAGTCCTTTTTTCATTGAATTACAGAGATAGACATGAATTATGTGACTGAAAGGAAGAATGAATGAATACATGTAAAGTAAAGGAATAAAACGGAAACAAGACGAAGGAAAATTAGAAAAAAAAAGACAATAAAATAAAATCTAATGTTTTGAGAGAAATAAAGGATGAAAGAGAAAAATATGTGATGGTTTGAAAAAGGAGAGAAAAACAAATAAATCTAAAAAGGAACTGAAGAAAAAAGATGATGCACTGAAAGAAAGTATCAAGGGAAGAACGAAATCAAACAACGAATGAAACAGCCTGGGCGAATGAATTTGAAAAGGGAATAAAACAGATCGATGAACGATAGAAAGAAAGGAAGAAGGAAAGAAAGAAAGGAAGGAAAAGATTACGAATAAAAGCGAAGTAAGAAGAACAAAGTTTAAGAACGAATCAATCTAAAGACGGAAGAAAAAAACGAATTTGATAAACGAATCGAATAAAGTAGAGAAAAGATTTAAAAAAAAAACGAATTTGAAGAATAAAGGAAGAAGAAAAACTAATTCGAAAAAAATAATAAAGCAAAGAAAGAACGAAAGAAAGAAAGAAAGAAGGAAGGAACCAAATTTTGATAACAAGGTCAACGTTGGGGGTGCCGTCTGTCTGATTAAAAACAATATTTAACGATGCGTTATATTAAAATGGCATCGACGCATGCGCATACTTGTGGTTGTCTTAATTAGTTGATTAATTTTTCTTCGCTCCACAGAATTTGTTCACCATTGTCACCCTTTCCATCGGGTAACATTTGACAAACTTGTCCAGCCGGTGACAACAAACTCTGTCTGAACTTATGACCCAACCAATGTTATTGTTTAGCTTGGAGAAGTAAAGTCAGAGGAATGGGAATAAAAGGAAAGAGACTGTGAGAGAGAGAAGGAGAGACAGAGAGACAGACAGACAAACAGACAGACAGAGACAGAGATAGAGATAGGGATAGAGAGAGAAGACAGTGTTGACAGAGAACGAAACTTATGTCAGTACATGCTTTTTTTTGTTTTTTGTTAGTAAATTACTGAAATAATCGTGACCAACGCCGTTCATAAATATATTGATAGATACATTTGCAGGAAAATATGTACGTTTGTCAATAAGTCAGTAGAATTATGATTTATTTTGAGCCCTCATTTCACCCCACAAATAGTTAATCGTCAACATAATCTCTTTCTTTGCCAAAACATTTGACCCAACATTTTCCCTTTTCAAACATCATATAGTAAAGATTCCAGCTCAAAATCTATCTTATCACTGTGTTAGGCTACGGACTTATGGGTCGAAAAAGACGAATCCGAAGCGTTATCTAAAAGTTTGGTGGATTGGAACCAAAGGATCATTATGCCCCCTACGTATCAAAGAGACGAATGATGAAGAACAAAAAAGATGGAGAAGAAATGATCCTGGACGAGAGGACAGATACAAACAAGAAGAAGAAGAAGAAGAAGAAGAAGAAGAAGAAGAAGAAGAAGAAGAAGAAGAAGAAGAAGAAGAAGAAGAAGAAGAAGAAAGGAAAGAAGGGACGAAACGAAGAAAAAGACAAAGGAAAAAAAGAACAAAACGAAAAAGAGGACAAAGGAAAAAAAAAGGACGGAAGAAGAAAAAGACAAAGGGAAAAATTGGATGAAACGAAGAAGAGGAAAAAGAAAAATGGACGAGACGAAGAAGAGGGGAAAAGAGAAAAAAAGGATGAAACGTAGAAAAGATCACGTTCCAAGTTTAGTTTCTGCTTTGAAATGCATTTGCAACGGGAATGTTTTAGCTTGAAGCAAGTGGTTTACTGACCGCTGCAACTTACTGTAAGACTTGCCCAAGGTCCAAGGTTCAAAGAGAAAAAAAAAATAAAGATGGATCAAAATTAGGCTGCATTGGATAGCATTGATTGTTTTTGAAAATACTCGGTCGTGCGTGAAATTTCCGAGTCGGGGATATTACAATGGAAAATGCCCCCGAATGAAAAAGATCAACAAACTCTATTTCCCTTTACCTTCGTGCATTAAGGTTGGAGAGGTTAGAGGTAGTGATTCGGACATGGTATTAATTGGACGGTAATTAAGACAGTTTTGTCCGGGCAGGCTGAGGGAGAAAAACAAGAAGGAAATAACAGAGTCAGGGAAATAAATCAGGAGGCGGAGAAATGGCGGCAAGATCTACTCTAATGATAAGCAAGTGGGTTTTCCTTGGCTAGCTGTCCGTAACACTGGACTCTACCGATGGGGGTAGGATTGAAATTCTGCAAATGAAATTACTTCTTACTCACCGTTTCTAACTATGTACTCTACCCGGTAAGCGAATTCTGTGTTGTTTTTTTTTTGGGGGGGGGGGGTGATGGGTCCGAAAAAGACGAAAAGAAGACAATTCAATCCGAATATATCCGTAATTTTTTTCCCTGGGTGGAATGAGTTGATAACAAGCTGACCGTTGTAAGTGGGTAAGATACTCGTCGGATCTCACAGTATAGATGATCTGATACCAATTTATGCTGTTGATGTCCTTGTTGATGTGCAGTGACCCGTTTATTTTTCTGTTATTCTTTGGCTGAAACTATGAATTCTTTTTTCTTCAAATATATGTATATATATATTTACATATGTACATTTTTTTAATGTTTAGTGCTTAAAGCCGTAAAGCTTTCTAGACTATACATATATATATATATATATATATATATATATATATATATATATATATATATATATATATATATATATATATATATATATATATATATATGTATATATATATATATATATGCAGTTCCCTTGACTATCCCAAAGTAGAGCAGTACTATAAAAACCTTCCGTAAACCGCAATCGCGTAAAGTGAAGATGCAATTGTTATCAATTGATTAGGGAAAATTTTTTCTCTCTTTTTTTAACTTTCCGAAACCCCAAAGCTGGTGATGATGGTATGTTAGGCTGAGTCGTTAAAGGTTGTGATGCTGGAAGGTATACAAAACTGGGGCGTACGTGAGACAGGAATAAGCTGCATGCTACTTCGGTAATTTCTCACTGCAAAACAAAGGCTGAACAGTCTTTTCGCTTATCGCGTTTTTCGTAAAAATAGCAGTTCGACTTTCTTACAAAAGTTCGAGCCAGAGATTTTATTTGCACTCATTATTCGATTTTAATTTCTACTAATCTATCGTACAGGTGCAAATTTGTTGGTCTGGTCTTTTTTCAATCTGACCAAAATCTGATCAAAACGTTTTATCTTCATTTAAAATTTGTTTGTGTTTCTATCAACCCATGGTACTTGTAGGACATGGTAGCAGGAAAAAACGCTATTAATAGTTTGTTGATTAGTTACCACGTAATTTAATTACGTGATCTTAGGCATCTGAAAAACCATTAGAACTTTGATAGTCGGATTATAAGTCCTCAACCTCATTCTTTAAAATCCATTTTTTTATTCCTATTTTTCTCTCCCTCCCCTCTCTCTTTTTTTTTTCTTTCTTCTATTTTTCTTTGAAACGGATATTTCTTCCTTGTTCAATTAAAGAGGCTGCTCTGCCATGGGATAACGCTGCTGAGTAATGAGAGCGATTCACACTGAGATCCCGATAATTCCTGTGTCAGGCTTGGGTTTAGTAAATACTCAGGGCGCTTACGTAGGCACAACTGTCAACAAGCTCGTATCGAAGACCGATTCACCAGAGTTGCGAGTTCGATCCTTAGGGGTGATCTGTTTTTGTGGCCAAGCGCCAGGTTTAGCTCTGCTTAGTAACTAACTATATTGAATAAAATCATTTTCATCTGATCCTCTACTCATTCTCTTCATCACTTTTCCTTCTCTTTTATCATAATTTTCTTCTTTTTCTTCTTCGTTTTCTTTTTCTTTTTCTTGTTCGACTTGTTCTTCTAGTTTTCTTCTTCTTCTTCTCTTTCTTTTTGTTGTTGTTGTTCTTCTTGTTCTTCTTATTCTTCTAGCTCTTCTTCCTTGTCTTCTTCTTCTTGATCTTCTTCTTGTTCTTGTTCTTTTTGTTGTTCTTTTTCTTTTTCTTCTTCTTCTTGTTCTTCTTCTTGCCTAATTAATTCTGTCACTCACGGCACCCCCACCATTAACATCACTCTGCATAATCTAACCATCCAACCACTTATGCAACTTTTATTTCATTCATCCATTACGTTCTTTCCTTCATTTCAGTCTTTAATTTCAAAGCCAGACTTTCTCCGTTGAATAATTTGCATCGACAGACTGAGGATCAAATTTTGAACGCTGATACTGTCGTCTGCAGACTTCCATTATTCTTCACTTGAGATTACTAACGTAACAAGCAGCAGACGAGAGATAATTTTTCGTGGACCCCAATGGGTCACTTGTGTTCGCATCCCCTCTCTTCCAACATCCTATCTCGACTCAAAGGGAGATAAAATGCTATGCAAACGACACAGCTGACTAAGTCGGAATAAAAAATAAACCAATCTTGATACTGTGAACCATGAGAGCTTCCCACCTCCGGGGGCAGGGATCAGATAATCCGGGCAAAATGAAGAGACTATCTTCAAAAGTCAAGGACTATGGCTGTCGGTTGTACTACAGGATGTGGATCGCCTTTGGGTTTAATTTTGATAAGGTTCAACAACATTTGAATGTGTGTACCTTGCATTACAATTTGGGAGTCCTACACGACATTGCCATCATTTTATCATTACAGATCCCGTTGGGGGTCGGGAGAGAGAAGTGGGAAGCGATGGTTAGTAAGTTACGCTCAGTTAAGGTCAATCCTATCGAAAAGTGTCCGCTTCTAACAGGCAGAAAATTACAGTGAAAAAACGATTTAAGCGAACTTTGAAGACTGAAAATATAGGAATTTTTTGTCGCTCTTTTTATTCTATTTGAGATCCTTTATGATTTGAGGCTATTTCACTTCATCTTATGAATGCTGTGCATTTCTGCTCCCCAGCACACACATACACGCATATATATATATTGTTTGTCAAAGCTAAATGATATACTAACTGCACAATGACGGAAGATCATTCCAAATAAGAGTTTCTATATGATATAACGCAATTTATAATCATTCTGTCGGATAATATATATCCATTTTTAATAACATAACTGTCGCGTTGAAAGAAACATATAGAGTAGATATAGACTGAGAATAAATGAGATGAGAATTTTGAGTTTGAAGATAGTTATTTGAGCCTTCGTATTACCGGCAGCTGTTTAGTTCAATGGTAAGAGCAACGATACGTTGAAACAGCTACCCAATTGGTTGCAGGTTCGATTCTATATGTGTAGTCTTGAAAGCTTTGAACATATAACATTAAAAATACTTTTAAATTTTTCTTTATGTCACTTCAGTCACTTATTTCTCAGTATCTGTCAACGCAATTTATGTAATTTTCTTCAGTGCCTCTCTCATTTTACATATAGTCTTATTTTCAGTAAATGTGTAAATGTTCTCTTGTTGGGATCATCAGTCGTCTATTGTGTAAAAATATGGGGGTTTCAAAAATCAAACAGTTATAATAACATGGCACCCCAGTTGTGTTGATCAAACACCACACCTTTTCAACGATGAGTTTAATATATAGCTTACGTCATACATGTAGCTTGTTAATTCATATAGAGTATTATGGTAATGTATTGTATATGGCTGTTATTTTGTACTACACCTTTGATTTTTTGAAAGAGGGCTTATTTACGTAGGTTACCAAAAAGACGTATTCAAGGATGAGGGATCAGTAAGTATAACAACATACCTGCCTTGCTGTTCGTGTCACTTCTGTTGAGTGTTCACCCATGTGAGTATCAAATCTGTGGTGTCGATTTACATCTCAAACTGCGTGCAAACTTATGATATTATCTATAAGAATACAAATTACTTCGAGTTGATATATATATATATATATATATATATATATATATATATATATATATATATATATATATATATATATATACATGAAATTCTCTTCTGGCTTAGGAATAGAGCACTCTGGTGGATGAGGAATTTCGCATGAGTGAATATAACGTTTCGATTCAACCGGTTCAGCGTAGGGCAGAAGACGCCAGCCTCTGGGTCTGAGGACAGGATTTCGATCCTACCTCATGGTACTGGATGGTATAATGGATAGTCTATAGCCACAGTGAAGAGTTGCAATACAACGAAACAGCTGTTTGTGAAGGACCAAAAATAAGTGGAAAAACCTCCACAACTTTACTTCTGAAGCGAAGCCATTCCAATCATGGGTTGTACATCAGCGTTACCTACAATTTTAGGGCGCTTCCACTATTACTGCCCCCGTACTTTTGCAAAGTGTGTGGGAGCAACTCTATAGGAAGCAACGAGATACCCAGGAGAGCCAGGGACGCAAACATTGAGACGATGCTGCAAAATACCCAGCTGCAATGGATGAATTACGGGAAAAGGAGAAGGTCCTCCACTTTGGAAGACTAGTCCACGGCCAGAGAAGACGTGGGGCCCTACTAAAGAGATACAGGAACTCCCCAAGAAAGACCCTCATCTCCAATAGCATCAACCAAAAGACAGTAGACAAAAGATGCAGTCGACGGGAATGTGTGTCGACACAATGTCTACTAAGCAACCCCCCCCCCCGTACCGAACTCCCCACCCCCAAAAAAACCCGTGCAGACCGAAAGCACACGTTTAAAGGCTGCAGTGTATGGTGGACACTCCCTCCAGCAGTCAGACTTTCTTCTGCAACTGCCACTGAAAGGCCTCTCTCTCCTGTATCAGCATCAATTGCCATCTCAGTCTGCAACACTTGCAGAAAACCCTCTCAAATTCTCGTTTGCGTTTCCCTAGGTCAATTTGGTAGGCTTGCACTGCTGTTTAGGTACTTTTTATTGCGTAAGAGACAAACACACAGAGACCTCTCACATATATTTATTATATAGAATATCGCCTTTGATACTTTTCTGTGGTACGAGTGAAATTTTATCCATTCAAGTTTCATTCGTGTTTTTTTTCTCTATCAATCCATTATACACAGGTACAAGTCTTGTGGTCTCAATAATAAACCTCTTTTTGTTATTTTTATTAAAGCAACAGTTCAATTTCCATCGATTCTTACAGAAATTCGACTGGTAGTTTTCTTCAGCATTAACTGTTTGGTTGTATATCTACCAGTCCATCGTTCAGGTACAATTTCTGTAGTTCGACCTCTTTTAATCCGACCAAATTTGATCGAAACGTTCTACCTATATTTACTTATTTGTGTTTCTATCAATTCATAGTACCTGACGTGGTGATTGTATAATAAAAGGCGTCCTAAGTGGTTGATTGAGTTGGTACCGTACAATGTAACCACGGGGCATGAGTCATCTGATGATATGATCCAAATGTAATTCTAACTTTTCTGAGATACGATGCAATGCAATGCAATGCAAATGGCAGAGCAGACAAAGTCGGAATAAAAAATAAAACAATCTTGTTACAGCGAACCTGACGAGCTTCCCTCGTCGAGGGCAAAGATCAGATAGTCCAGGCAAAATAGAGAGACTCTTTAAAAGTTGAGGACGATGGCTGTTGGTTGTAAAGCAGGATAGGGATCGCCTTTGGGTTTAATTTTGATAAGGGTCAACAGCATTTGGATGTGTGCAACTTGAATCATAATTTAGGTGTCTTACGCAGTATTGCATCATTTTATTGTTGCAGTTCTAATCATGATGTCGAGTGTAATATGGGAGAGATGGGCAGTAGCTGATAGCGATGATTAGCAAGTTGCGTTTACTTAATGCTAATCCTGTCGAGAAGTGTCGGCATAAGTCGAGCAAATTTGTTTTCAAACAGTTTAAATGAATGTTGAGTTTGTTTTGTTTTGTTTTTTTTTGTTGCAGTGAAACACGATTTTTGATTTTAGCAAGATGAGGTCCTTTTATTTTCTAGTTATTTTTTCAGTTTCTTCAATCGCATGGCTGTAATCTACTGACTCAGTCACATTTCCGATATAGATCTCTTTCCCTTATTCATAACAACCAGTTTCCTCTCTAGGGTTACAGAATGTATCTATACCTCAGGGCGTCTGAGTATTTTACTTTTTTTAATTCATCGCAAAGTCATTATTTGTTTACATGGTAGAACTCAAGTGGTTTGAACAGTTCCCTGTGCATGGCTGTTCCTACTCTTTCATGCCAGTCTCTGTATTCCTTTGAGCCAGCTGGCTTCAATTACTTATAGCTAATAGGTTTTGGACATGATTTCAAGTGCAGCCTTAATTATAGGCACAGCTATAACCTTCATGTTCTACACTTGAATTACCCCCGGGAAAAGATTGTGGTATTCTTGTTCCCCATTCATTTATCCCACTGGCACTTACACGTCCACGATCTGGTACGTTATCTTTTCTCTGTTTATGACTATCGAATGAAATATTGTTGTTGCCATTATTATTATTATTATTATTATTATTATTATTATTATTATTATTATTATTATTTGGAATCTCACACCAGTTGCCTGGTGGTAACCGCTGGAGTTTGAGTGACAGCAAGTCTCCTCAAGTCTCCAGCCCTCCTCCCCCAGTACTCATAGGTCGCAGTAATTCTGCGATTTACAGTTTCACACCGGTTGCCCAGTGGTTATCGCTGAAGGCTGAGTGACAATAAGTCTCCTCAGGTCTTCAGCTAACGTCTCCTCCCTCTTTCGCATATCATGACAGAGCTACAATTCGTTGCAGTACTTATATCTCTAGCACCTTCCTCAGTATCCGTGCAGTTCTCAGTAGTGCTGTGGTCTGTACGGTCTCTATCCTCCTCCTAATCCCGATCTCATCCAGTCTCTCCCTCAGCGTTTTGGGGACAGTTCCTAGTGCGCCCACTATGACCGGTACTACCCTGGTTTTCATGTTCCACATTTTTCTTAACTCCCTTGCTAGGTCCTGGTATTTTTCCCTTTTTTCACCCTCCTTCTTTTTTACTCTATGGTCTGCAGGTACAGCAACGTCTACTATTTGGCAGGCCTTCCTTTTTTTGTCTACTATTACTAAGTTCGGCCTTCTTGCCTGGATGAGGTGGTCAGTTTGGATGTCAAAGTCCCACAGTAGTTTGTGGTTGTCATTCTCCAAGACTGCCTCTGGCTTGTGCTGATACCACTTTTCCACATGGTTGAATCCCATTTGTTTACTTAGTTCCCAGTGTATCATCGTTGCTACTCTATCTATTATTATTATTATTATTATTATTATTATTATTATTATTATTATTATTCACACCAGTTGCCTGGTGGTCATTGCTGGAAATCAAGTGACAGCATGATTCCACAGGTCTCCAGCCCTCCTCTCTACACTCTCAGTCCATAGCAGTGATGTGGATTACAGTTTCACACCAGTTACCCGGTGCTTATCGTGGAAGGCTGAGTGACAGTAAGTCTCCTTAGATCTTCAGCCCACATCTCATCTCTCCATCGCCTATCACGACAGTACCTTGGTTCACAACTCTGCCACCATTTTCCTCCCTCCTCTGTTAGGCTGCTACTAGCATTTAGTGCTGTAGACCTTATATTTTAAGTGTTTTCCTCAGTATCCGTGTAGTCCTCAGCAGTGCTGTGGTCTGTACAGTCTCCATCCCCCCTTTTGCCCCTAGTTCCTCTAATCTCACCTTCACTGGCTTTGGTACGGTTCTTACTGCACCTATTATCACTGGTGCTGCCCTGACTTCCATATTCCACGCCTTCTTCAGTTCTCTTGCAAGGTCCTGGTATTTTTCCAGTTTTTCACTCTCTTTCCTATCTACTGTGTGGTCTTCGCGCACGACCACGTCTATAATTTGGCAGGTTTTCCTTTTCTTGTCTACGATTACTAGGTCAAGTATTCTCGCTTGGAGGGTAGTCAGTTTGGATGTCGAAGTCCCGAAGTAATTTGTGGTTTCGATTCTCCACGACTGTCTCCGAATCCCATTCGTTTACTCAATCGTGCTTCTCTATCGTGTCTGTGTTAATACTCCTTCTAGGCTAGTTGACTACATTCACTAGTTATGTAGTTTACAATATCATTCTTCTCCCCACATAGGCAGCACTTGCTGTTTGTCTATGTTCTGTCGATTTTTGTTTCGATATAGTCTATTCTGATGTATTTGTGTTAAGCTGCCATAATGAACGATTCTGTTTCTCTCTTTAGGTTTCCTTTTCGTATCCATGTCCATGATATCTTGTCTGCAACATCCTGTATCTATCTTTTGAATTCTCTGTATAGTTTCTTCTGTTCCCATTTTTATTTCCTTGTTTGCTGTGCTGCTCCATTGTTTTTCTACCTTTTTGTTGTTCGTTGCGCTGCTTCGGGCACTCTCTATGATGTCTTCACATATTTTTTAGACCTGATTCAGCCCTTTAGACACAGTTCACTATGCTGATTAGTCCTCTGCTGCCTTCTTTTCTCTCCTTGTATAGTCTATCCTTGTCATCCCTGGGGTTTAAGGCTTTGTGCATTGTCATAAGCTTCCTTGTTCGCCGGTCCACTGACTTTAGTTCTCCTTTTGTCCATCCAAGGAACGGTCCTGTGTATCTTACTGCCAATACAGCCCATGTGTTCATTCCTTTTATAAGGTTCCTGCTGTTTAGTTTGGTCTCTGATATTATTATTATTATAATTATCATTATTGTTACAATTATTATCATTATTATTATTATTGTTATTGTTGCTGTTGCAATAATAATAATGATAATTATGATAATCATCATCATCTTTGTATTCGAGATTTACGCTCACGAGAAATGTGGCCGACGGAGTCTTAGTTCTTCCCTTGGTCTCTAATTCTTGGAGTTTCTTACAGAGCATTACAGGTTCTCCATTGATCGTTGGAACCAACCAATGATTCGGATCAAGTGTAGAATAAGCACCCTAAATTCGATTAAGTCATTAACTCGAATTCTGACCTGACACTGCGTGTCACGTGGTACGCCTGCATTCTTGCTGAAAAATAAACAAATACATTCCATGGATAATTCATTCGTTCAATATTTCAAGAATGAAAAACAAGGTGGTTATAATTTATTCAAAATCGTATTTTATTAAATCAAAATAAGGATAACTACATCAAAACACGTATTTTTTTTTTCATAAAAACGAATGTCGAATATTCGATTGAAAATAATTGAAAAAAAAATTTAGGAAGTAACTCTTGTGCTCTCAAATCATAATACCTTACTTAAAAATCCGTTAGTTTTGAGGGAAAAAAGATTCGATTAGTTTTAATTAAATTTTTTTAAATATTGACATTTTATCAAATAAAAAAAGGATTACTAAAAACTAAAACTAAGACTACGCTCATGTGCTTGTATAAAATGTAAAGACGAAGGAAAACCGATAAAACCCTTTCTTTAAAAGATTTGCCGATACCCAGTGAGTACACAGATCATAAAACACAGACAAATTATTAATTCGAGAATTCTCAGTCAATTTGTCCATGCCTTTTTAAAGACTGACACATTTTTATAACCGTTAAATATTTCAAAGATGGTGCTGGGAATGTCATCTTTGTCCAGAAAGAATGCGTTTTTATAATCCCTATCCTGACTGCGTATTTGCAAATCTTGAAGAAATATTTCATCTGTTTGTTTTTTCTCTTAACATTCCATTCAAAAACATGCATATAGTTTTAGTTGTTAGTTACTGTTTATTCATTTGATGAAAGGTCAACAGAATAATTCTAATTCAATAAATGAAACCAATCAAATTGGTTTCTCATAAAATTCACAGATTTCGATAGGTAAGTATTATTTTTAATTATTCGATTTTCTCCACTATTTTTTGTAAAGAAAAAATAAAGTTTTGGTGTAGTTGACTTTGTTTGTGTTAATTTTGTTGAAATTTTGGTTGAATTATAACTAACTTTTTATCTATCTTTTATTTAAAAAAAAAATGAGTTAATACATTTAACGTGGAAATGCTGACGTACCACGTGACTCACGGTGCCAAGCCGGAATCATTTGAATCACTTGGATCACTTGGATCAAATTTGTGGTGCTTATTTTACATATGATCCAACGATTATTTTCACCCTCTATCCCCCCATGATTTGCTGAGATGACCACTTCCAAGATTTGGCAGCTTTTAATTTCTCATTATAACATTGAAGTTTGACTTCCAAGTCTTGAAAAAAATGACTTGTCTGAATTTCAATGAGCTAAAATAAATCGTTCTTTCTTTTTGCTCTCAAAGACAGTTGTTCTTCTATGAATTTGGAATAGCAAAATATACCATCAAACAAATTTTTTCCTTGTTTACGATAACTGGATTTGGTATTTACGCCCTGGATTGGATCCTTCGTTTGGGTTTACCGAGACGCACCAAATGATTTTAGTTTTTTTTGTTACTTTACTTTAAAACCAGAAGTGATACAAGAGATAAAATGGTGAAAGTTTTCTCATTATTCCAGCACTCTCCTCAGTATTGTTGCTGATTTCAGCAATGCTGTCGTTTGAACGGTTATGATTATTCCTTGTACTTTCAATAATTCTTCATCGTCTTCTTCTTCACCACTGCAGTCGTTGTCGTCGTCGTCTTAGTAGTACTAGTCGCAGTCATTACGTTTCCAACCTCTCTCTCTCTCTCTCTGGTCATCATTAAGGTCCTTTTCTATCAATCTCTTTATTCACCAAAATACCAATCATACAATTTACCAATCAACTTCGGAAGGTGGCAAGTGTAATAGTTGTTCATTGCGAGACGAAAGCCCATTGCAAGTAATCAATAATAAGTAACCGATTGCAAGATAGAAGCCCTGACTCACAGATAGAACAAGAGTTACCATCAATCATAATAAAACGGAAATTCTGTTTAGTTGGCCGTAGAACTGTAATGACGGAAATTTCTGTCATCCGCATTTTAATGGATCGATATTTTTATTCTCCTCCATATTTCAACGTATTTTCTTTCTTTTATTTTTCTTTCGTCTCCATCGATCTTGTTCAGTTTTTTTTCCACTTCTTCTTATCTGTACACGCTTTTTCTGCAATTCGATATTAGTCAAACCCCGGTACAAAGCCAATAGTTGATTTTGTGTTCCTACTGGATCAAGAACATTAAGAATAATCCTCACTAATATGAGGAGTGTAAACCGATTTATATTAAATCCACATTCACCGAAACTCACGACCAAACGATTGCCAGGAGGCTATCTAACTGACTAAGCTACATTGTCAAGTCTTAGATATCGATGGAATTTCATCATACAAATATGTTCGGGCTTATTTCATTCTATCTGGTAAATACATTTTCACAAGAAATATTTTTACGATTTTTTCAATTTGTAATATACACAATACAAAAGTTACAGTAATCATCTTTAGTCAGAATATAAGTTGGAGTGGATTTTGACCCTGTAGCAGCCAGCTTTGTCTTCACTTATGCTCTTCCCTCTCCTCCTCTTCAATATCCTCCCTTAACTTTTCTCCCACTTTTCTCTTTCTTTTTTTTTTTTTTTGTTCCGTCTCCTCTCCATCTCTAAGTCCATCAAATCGCTTGGGGTGGTCTCCCTTTCGCTTGACAAATCAGTCATAAGACAATGAATTTCTCTGACGCTTCACACCAAACTAAGAAAAGGAACAATGGTATTTCCATTCCAAGGAAAGCAGATATAGAGGCGAAAGATTAAGCAATCTTTATCAAGCGTGTGATTGGGTATTCGGAGCGAATGGACTGTCCATTAGGCGCTTCGATAATCCCCGAAATTCTTTGGACAGAAGCGAGCAAGAAATCATCGGGATTGGTTTTACTGAATCCTTTTTTTTCTTGGGAGGGGTGGATTAGAAATAGTTTTCTTTAGTTTCAAGTATACTTAAAGATTTAATACTCTTTCTTAACCTGCAGTTGTCCCACTTCCAAACGTTTATTTTTCTTAGATATTTTTCATTCTATTGTGTTATAGATTTTTTTATTTATTCACTTTTCTTTTTAAATTATCACAGTTCACTGTCTCAACTTTTATATTTTTACATTTTTGAATGTTTTATTCAATTTGTCATAATTCTTTCCTAATTATTTCTCTTTCCTATTTAGTATATCGATATTTTGTTTCCTAACTTATACATTTTCTTTTTCACTTTTTAAAATTTTTCAACGATATTTTCCTTTTTTTAAATTACAATTTGTCCGATCGCTATCCTTTTTAGAAAATATTATTTCTTTGTTTTTCTCTCTCGCTCATTTCTTGTATATAAACACACTCGCAGACACACATTGTCGGTGTTCTAAAACCTTTTCTGTGTCTTTATCCTTATATCTATTTTCACTGGGTAATTATCTTATCTCGTGTCAATGTTATAAGATGTCAGAAGAGGTTAAAATTTGATTAGAATCTGACTTAGTGCCGCATAAAATTGAGACTGAAATTCAAAAGTGTTGAAATTTGATCGTTGGACAGTGAATTCGGAAATAGATGAGATGGTAGGTGACTGCTTAGCGATCACAGGGGATGGGGGACTTAACTAAAGAGAAGGAGAGAGAGAGGAAAGAAAAGAAATAAGAAAAAAGAAAAAAGAAAAAAGAAAAAGGAAAGACAGATGAAGAGTTGATGGTTGAGAAAGAGACAAACAGAGAGAGAGAGAGAGAGTGGGAAGAAAGAATGAATGGAAGACATTGTTAGTGGGAAGGTTGACTATTTGGGGAGAGTAATAATTAAGATATAAGAAAGTAGATTAAATCTGAGAAGACAGTGAATTAATTGCAACAGTGATAGAAAGTATAACTTCTTTAAGTGTCTTATAAGGGAACGAGTCTGTGGAGAGAGGATATATTGGTTTGGGGAGTAACTATCTAAAAAGAAGAGGGAAAAGAGAAAGAGACAGAGAGAGAGGGGTCAGAGGAGAGAGGGAATGTTGGTTGAAGGAGTTACTATTTAAAAAGAAGAGGGAAAAAGGGAGAGAGTCAGAGGAGGGATGAAAAGTGATGGGGGTGCAATTATTTTAAAAAAAGATTCTAAAGTGAGAATCAGAGGAGGAATGAAATTTTATGCGTGGGTAGGTATTTAAAAAAGAAAACAGAGCGTCAGGAAATCAGAGGAAGGAGAAAATGGTGGTTGGAGAGATAGCTGTTCGATAAAAAAAAGGGTTAGAAAGGGAGATAGTCTGAGGAGGGAGGAAATGGTGGTGAGAACTGTAACTAATTTGAATTAGAGATTGAAAAAGATTGAGAGAGGCGGAGAAGTGGTGGTAGGACGGGTAACTATCTCGAAAAACAAAGAGAGGAACAAAGTCAGAGAAGAGAGGGAAATGATGGAAGGAGGACTAAACATTTAGAGATTAAAAAAAAAGGAGAGAGAGAGAGAGACAGAGTCGGGGGGGGGGGAAGGTGTGGTGGTAGGAATATTAACTATAAATACAGCGAGAAAGAGGAGGGAGGAAATGATGGTAAGAGGAGTGACTATTTAAAATTGCAGACTGAGAAAAGTACAGAATGAGAGAGGGGATAACGGTGGTGGGAGGGGTCGTTAATACTTAATATAAAGATAGGAATAGAAATATCGAGAAAAGAGGAGAGAGAGAGAGTGAAAGAGATCAATGGAGAAAGATTTATAGGGAAAAGTAAAGGGAGGGGGAAAAGAAGAAGTGGAGTAGAGAATTATTAGGATGCGTTAGCGGTGGTAGAAGTAAATACTTGGAGAAATGAATACAGATACAAAGAGGTATTGAAAAGTCGGATTGGATGCAATAGTGGTAGGGAGAGTAAATACCTAGATGAAATGCAGAGAGAGGATTGCATAGACAAAAATCAGAGAAAGCGAACGGGGTTGCAATGTTGGTAGTAATGGTTGTAATAGTGGCAGTAATGGTTGCAATAGTGGTAGTAATGGTTGCAATAGTGGTAGTAATGGTTGCAATAGTGGTAGTAATGGTTGCAATAGTGGTAGTAATGGTTGCAATGTTGGTAGTAATGGTTTCAACGTTGGTAGTAATGGTTGCAATGGTGGTAGTAATGGTTGCAATGTTGATAGTAATGGTTCCAATGGTGGTAGTAATGATAGCAATGGTGGATGCAATGATTGAGATATTGGTAATAATGGTTGACAATCTCTCCATCTAAAGGAGAATTCGTTGAACGTAATCAACTATAAGCCAAGTTGAAGAACTTACTGACACAACGATTCATTATTTATAGAATTTGAATAAAAATGGAATAAGGACATTTTTCATTATTTTTATTTTCTTGGATGAATTATCGTAACATTATAATTAATTTTGACTAATCTTTACTGTAGTCCTAACTCTCAGTTGCTGAAAGTCAAATAAAAAGGAAAGATCAATTCTGAAACTCCTGTATTGAATGCAATGTAACAAATAATTCGTACATATTCAAGAATTGACAGTTTGGCTCATGAGAAATCAATTTGGTCGTGATTTCAAATCACAGTAGGGGAATGTTAATTTTACATATTGGTTTGGTGACGACAAAAACAAACAGTGGAGAGTTTATTCCCCTAAATTTGGTGGGGATTGTTCTTGCTTTTGCTGATCGATTTAGTACGTTAGGGAAACAAAGTCAATTGGGGGCTAGGACTGGACGAAAATGTTATAGTCAGGATGTGTAAAATGGAGAAAGGAAAATAAAGTTGTAGGAGAAAAGATAGGAGAGAATGATGAGCAGGAAAGGAAAGGATGAAAGAAAGAGATAAAAAGGAAGAAATGATGGAGAATCTTGGATAAATTGGAGAAGGGTGAAGGACATTTGGTGAATCTTTGAGAATAATAATGGAACAAAAGAGGATGACGGAAGAAGGGGAAGAGAGAATGAATTACAGAGAAGGAAATAAAGAATAATGTAGGAGGAAAAGATGAAAGGAGATAAAAAGAAAAAGATTGTAGAAAAAAAGGATGAAAACAATAAATTGTTGAGTAAATTATGGTTGAATGAAAGGCTTTATGGCAAGAGGAAAAGGAATAAAGAATCTAACAAAAATGGAGAAACGTGAGAGACAGACAGATTGCATGCAATAAAAGAGAGTGGAAGAGAAAGAAAGAGGGAAAGAAAGTCGACGTAACATTGAGAATGGGCGTGAAAAAGAAGATGAGTTCGTAGAGGGAGAAAGAAGGGAAATGACGAGTGACAAAAAGAAGGAAAGCGTTAAAAAAGAAAAAGGCAAAGAGAGAGATAGAGAGAAAAAGAATGCAGAGTAAAAAAAAAAGAGGGTTCGAAGAAAATGCCCTTAGGCGTAAAAGAAGGAAAGACAAAATCAATGAATTAATCAGTCGATCAAAAAAAAAAAAAAAGAAACGGTATGCAAGTGTAAGAAAAGGTGAATGAAATAAAGAGAGGACGTTGAAAAAGGAAAAATTGAAAGAATATTCCCCAGTACGTGATTTAGCAAAAGAATGAACAGAAAAAATAAAAATAATAACCGTGTAAAATCAAGGAACCACCATGTTAGTTAATCGATCGAAAAAAATGTATTCCTCTTAAAGAAAATAAGAAAATGTTACGAACATTGTGATAAAATAATTTTTCACGCTTTAACTTGTCCAATATTAAATGGAAAACTCTCTCTCTCTGTCTCTGTCTCTCTCTCACACACACACATACACACATACACGCACACACAAAAGACCGAGTGATTCAACATTGGACAATCAAGAGGGGATGGGACACTGCATCTGGGAGAGTCACTAAAGTTCCGTTGCAAAGGAAATTGAAAATTGAGAAATTTCAAGTCGGCTGTTTGTGAAAGCTGAGGTCGATTTTTGCATTCGTTCGAAAACCAGAAGAACGAGTACCGATCGGGGTGGGGGGTAGCTGAAGAAGACGCACCTACGACGTGAAGGAATCAAAAGTTCAAATAATGGGACGGGTGCAAATATTTACCTGCAAACGTCCCTTTTATTGGTTGCTTCACTGACAAGGGATTAAACCGAATAAAATTGATAAAGAAAGCATGGTGGCTTATTTGAACTATGACATCAAAATTGACTCTTTCAACCGTTGTGTATTAAAAAAGGAAGTATTCTGTTTCTGTTACTAATGATAAAAGTATTATAACTACTATTATGACGGTGATTACTACGACTACATAAAATTACGATTGCTACTGTAGAAAATATCTTATAATGATTTTTTCCATATAAAACGCTTGGTTGTGCTTTGACCAACCTCCCTTGCTTGCTTTATTAAAATTTAAAAGGTAAATAAAACAGAATTTATTTCTCCATACAATAGCATTCAAAAACTACGTATCCTGTTACAACTTTTTTTTATTAGTAGTTCTTGTAAGTTGGCCAACTTTAGCAGAATAAGTCAACCTGAGTTAATTTTTAGAAGTGGGAGCGAATTCGACATCGCTTTTAGCGTACGTCTCTGTTGGGTGTGCATGGTCTTACTGGTTTTTGGTCGAGCTGTAGCCACCCATCATTGTTACTACATAAGGAGATAAAGCAAAAACCCAAAGGCATGAGTTTGGCAAAGGGAAGACAGAAAAGACCAACCCAGCCTAATGGTTAATCCGACGCTAGTCTCGAAAGCAAGGAAGCAAGAAAGGAAGTGAGAAGAGATTTTTTTTCGTAAAAACTTTTGCCAGCCTAGTCCAGATTTGGCCTTCAGCGACTCCTGGCTTCTTGCAAAGAGATTTCAAACCATGGATAAGATTAAGGGTAATACGGTGATGCAGGTGATGGCAATCCTTGAAACTGATTGTTTTGAAAAGTAGAAGGGACGCTGGGATGAATGAGTTAAATCTAAGGGGGCTAAAGCGTCTTAGGCGACATTTTCGTTATCATCAAATGGATGGATACATTCCAAACAGACCTTGTATAAATATTTCAGGCTGTTTGGGAAGAAATATTATGTTTCCATGGAAATAAGAATAGATGCAAGTAAAACTAAATCAAATGTTATCAATCAAGTACATGTTTGCCGTCATTAACAATTTCAGTAGCCCAGCGTAGAAACACTTTTCCCATTTTATAAAGTTATAGCAGTTTTTTTTTTTTGTTGTCGTTGTTTTTGTTTCTTTGGAAGGGAATCTTCGAGACTTGAATTGATTTTTACTCTTATTTCTGGACGTCCTGGCACTCAGAAAAATATTCTAGAGATCGAAATAAATGATAATCTAAAGGTTATGGTGAGCCTAAAGAATGAGGCTTTTAGGTCCAACGACGTAATTTTTATACTGGGTTTGTTTTCCTCAATAAATTTAGAGCAGTCTCTACCTCCACACGTGCCGGACGGGCACGATCTCAAACCAAATACCAATGACTCCGAAAACTATAATAATATTTTATCAAACTAAGGCGTGGTCTTTGAGTTTGTGTCGATGCCTGCACGTGTGGTGCAATCTGGGTGGACATCCCATCAGTGTACTTCACACCCGTTTCCCCCATAAAAATAAACAAGAACCACCAACCAACCAACCAACCAACGATTCTACTCCCACCTTCGAGTATCACTGACCAAAGACTATTCCCGGTTTTATATCACCCTCTTTGTTTTCTGCTATTATGCTGCTTTCCGATTTAACATCAGACGGTAGCATTCAAAATGATTGTTGCATTTGTTCTCTCTTTGTATATATTTTTTTTTCCTGTTAGATTTTAAGCATTGGATAATGGCTGTCTGTCTGACGCCCTTATTCAGGTGTTAATTTTATTCTACTGGTCGATCGGAAAGGGTGTCTGTTTCCAGCCATAAATCACTGGGAATCTGATAGCGAGCATGCTAATCTGAAAATTTTATGATTTGGAAAGAAAGAAAAACAAAGAAATGAATAAAAAATGGTTTTAATTGTCAAAACAAAATACGATAACAACAAAAGTGCACAAGGAAAGAATAAAAATGAATCTGGAAGACAAAACGATAATAAAACAAATTTGACAATGAATTAGAAAAGGTGACATTAAAATTGGAAAAATGCAGACGACACAAAGAACGGGAGACAAAAGACGGAGAGCACGAAGTAACGGGACAGAGAGTGAAAAGAAAGAGAGGGGGAGTCAAGAAAAGACAAATAAATGAAGGGGGAGGAGAATATTTTAGATTAATTAAGCATCGAAGAGAGAGAAATAACCAAAACAAAAGAGAGAGACAAACAGACAGACAGAAGGGGAACGGGGGTAGAGAGAGCATCAGAAGCAGAAGCGTTAAAGAGGGGCAGAGTCACTAAGGGAGAGGGATAGCGAGAATTAGAGAAGAAATAGACTGAGAAAAATTCCTAGGAGAGAGAGAGAGAGAGAGAGAGTAGGGACTGAATAAAAAGGAAATGTATATCAACACAGAGAAAAGTAGAAAGGAAAGAGAGAAAGGTTTAATCTGACATGACAGGTGAAAGAACGTTTAAAAACGGTAAGGGAAACAATGCGTGAGTAGAAGAATAACAGGAGAGAAATTCTAAAAAAATAAGTAAAGTTTTGATTGAGAAGAAAAGGAAGATGCTGGGAGGGTGTTACAAAACAACATAATCGTAATTTAGATGAGAGAAAGGGTGAGATGGGTTTGGAGTCGGGAGAAAAAAACAGGAGAGAAAGGGAAAATAATACGGGGAATTATATTTTTGAAGAAAAATATTTGAAAACAAAACGAGAAGGTCAAATCATAAAGTGTTGGCGCTTTTTTCGCAGATGCAAATAATTGGGTTGATACTGTCGCCAATTGTTTGTTCGTTACAGATGACAGGCAGGATGATGGCAGACGACTTCTCGATTCTCATTTGTCTGGTGGAGGGATTTCTTTTTTGAATTCTCATTTTGAAATTCTTGTTCTTGATCAACGTTATTTACTTGGACCATTTGTTTTATTTAATTTTCTTTCTTATTTTTAACTCTTTACCCGAGTAGATTTTTCCTTCTTACTATCTTTCGATTCCGACTTTTTCCTACATGTTTACCCGTACTTATATCTCTTTCTTTCTTTCTTTCATTCTTTCTCTTTTTCTTTCTTTTTTTCTACAGACTCGTGCTAATATTTATATCTTTCTTTCCTTATTTCTATCCCTCTATTCCTACAGTTTTCAACACGTTTACTCTGCTTATATCTCTTTCTCTTTCTTTCTTTCATTCTTTCTGCTGAATCGTGCTGATTTATGCATCTTTCTTTCTTTTTCTTCTTTTTTTCTTTTTTTCTATTCCTAATCTTTTTCCCCATGTTTACCTGCACTTATATCCCTTTCTCTTTCTTTCTTTCTTTGTTTATTTTTTCTTTCCATTGACTTGTGCTAATATTTACATCTATCTTCCGTTCTTTCTTTTTTTTTTTAACTATTATCAGTCTGTTCATCCATCTCTCAATCTATCTTCAACTTTCAGCAAATCTAACACTACGATCACGGTTTGGATTCGTGAACTAAGATTTGGTAAGTTGTTGAGCACTGCTTCTTCTAAGGCCAGGGACTAATTTTCTGAGGGACTCCAGGAAACGATGGTCCTAATCCTCGCCTTATGACTGGCCCACCGCAGTCGAGACTTCTACAGAATGCTTGTAGCTGACTTATGGATGCAATTGCTTCGTTGCATATTGCAAACAGTGCGGACGCAATGGAAGCACTGTTGGGGGCAAAGATAACGCTGGTATATGACCAAGGGTGCAGCATTATATAGAATATTGGGTAGCAGGATGGCTTTGTAGATTCTTGTTTTGATATATTTCAAGAGGTTTATCTTCACCCAGACAAGTTTGTGTTCTATACAGAGGGTTTAGTTTTTCCAGTTTGTTGTCTATCAGTCAATCCAATCTAGCGTCGGAGGATGTGACGCAGCTTAGGTATGTGAAGTAATCGACCACTTCGAGTTTACTTGGTGATACTTTTATTCTGGTGATGGCTAATGGAGGCTGGCTGTTTTTTTCTTTATGAAGAACTAGATATTACCTACTGGAAGACCACTTCTGAATATGAGACTAGAGTCTGTTGTTTCTAAGTGGGCTGGGAGACTCTCAAGGTTGAACGGGTTGCCGTATCTATGTGTGCACGGATGTACACGTTATCCCTCTGATCCATTTTCTTTGTAGCCTGTTTCATCATCATGCAAAAAAGATATTGAGGACAGGAAGGGCAGCTCATAACCTGGTCGGATACTGTTGACGTTTGGAAAACGTATGGTAGGGTCACTTACCGCATCTGACTTGCCTAGGCTGTGCTTCGTGGAGTTGGGTGATCGTGGAGAGAAGCTTGGATAGGCAACCTGATCCAACAAAGATTATCCAGATGCCGGACCCGCACATAAAAAACAAAAAACAAACAAAAAACATATCGGTTATGCTTCAGTTAGCCCTAAAGTTGCATTGGCTCCTAGAGAGATGATTCATGGTAATTCGAGTTAATAGTCTATCAAGTTGCATTCTCCTGAAGATTCTGCCAGCTATTGTTCGTCCAGAGTTGGGCCAGCCTTTTTCCAGATCTTTGGGGCTATGATTCCAACACCAGATGCTTTTCAATACCGTTGCTGCTCGATTGCATCCGGAATTCTTTATGGTGTTAGTGCTTCGTCCAATCGTAGAAGTAATATTCTGTCGTAATACTCGGTGACGGCTTATCAATAAGTGGTATAGATTTTTTTATTATTTACCAAACACCGAAAGAGCTGATTTTTATTATTGCAATTAGTCAGACCTGGAAATTAAGATGCCTGAAGTTAAGACATGGATAAGTGTGACAGAGAAAATGAAAAAAAATATATTGGTTCCGTTTCTTCATGTCGTGTCACCTCACGTCTCCGTGTTCCTGCAGTTTTTTTGTTTGTTTGTTGTTGTTTTTTGCCAACATTGAATTTCTGTTGTTTTTTATAATAACAAGTATATGTATATATTATTGATTTTTTCTTTGTGGCGAAAAATACCTTGCAACTGAGTATGTCACTAAAACAATTGATATGAAAATAGAACCATCATGTAATATGTGAATATTTATCCCTGATTTTGATGTATTTGCCCGATAATTCTTATCTATGAATATTTCGAAGTGTTTCCATGGTCGATAGCATACTGATAGTCATCAATAGATTTTGGGTTCGAAACCAACTTTGGGCTAAACTTACTTTTTTTCTCCTTGCTTTCTTGGGCAGGGGTGTATAAGCCAGTTGGCTGAGTAGGCTTTCACTTTCTTTCTCGGTTTCAACACTAGTGACAGATTAACGTTTAACTCTTTCTATTGAGTTTAGACTTTATTTTCGTATACAGCAATGAAAGATGACAATGACCGGAAGAAAAATGAGTGACGTCATGCAAGAATAACAGTGAATGATGATGAATTCGATCCCTCTTCTAAAGCCCAACTCAGGTTGATTTCTTCTGATAAATTTAACAAATCCCATTTTCGGGAATCATATGTAAAGAAGTTGAAATGGAATACGTAGTTTTGGAATAATATTGTACGGAAAAAATAAATTCAGTTAACTTTTTGAATTTTAATCGAATGAAGGAGCTGCACTTGTTTAGTTATATTTCAAACCCCACGAAATGTCTTCTTGAAAACACACTGGAACATGGGGGCATGTAACATTTCTCTACAAAATTAAAATCGTTATGAAGGCTAATGATTTCTCAAGCACTAGTTGATTGTTTGAGTTTTTTAAAAATGACAGAAATATTTAAATAATCTTGTAAATGCATGGTACTTATAAGATATCAAAAGCATTATGTTGCAGAGCATTTTCTTGTTTATGTCCAATGTTTCCCCTATATCAAACGAATCTAAAGGTATAACTGAATAAATTTACGAATTTAAAGAAGCATGAAATTATATTTTGACCAAGTTACGTACGTCATCAAACGTCATTCATGACGTTAGCGTGACAGACGACAAATGCTCATTGCTAATTATCATGTGTGTAGATGGTTGGTATTCATGCACATATATTGCGAGCCACGTCGGTGGACTCGTAAAGAATTACACGCAGATACATGAAACTTGCTGAAAATGGAAATCGCTGAAAGTTGATACAACCCTTTGTCTTAATTTTCGTGCACCCCTTCTCTCTCTCTCTCTCTCTCTCTCTCTCTCTCTCTCTCACGCACACACACACACACACACACACATACATATATACACAAACCTGTGCATGTATATATGTGCCATTCCTAGCCTTTCAGAGAACGCACACGGCTTGACAGGTGATAGATTGATGTTGCAATGCCCTGTCAGGTACTCCTTTTCAAATTTGACAAAAAATAAACTAACAAAGAAGAGAAGAGTTGGGAGAACTATCAGAAAGTATGAGACGGGTAAGGGTTTT
Source organism: Thysanoteuthis rhombus (assembly GCA_963457665.1). Classification (NCBI taxonomy): domain Eukaryota; kingdom Metazoa; phylum Mollusca; class Cephalopoda; order Oegopsida; family Thysanoteuthidae; genus Thysanoteuthis; species Thysanoteuthis major. The sequence continues at coordinate 28,532,793 of OY735222.1, read as the reverse complement.
TAAAAGAAAGAAAACATTTCCCACAAACAAACGTTGCTTTAAAAATTAAAAAAAAATTAGTTCATTCTGAAGAATTGATTTTTGGTAAGAACCCTTTCTATCCCCTTTTCAAACGAAGATGATCAAGTGATCAGATAAAGTGAATGGTTATCAAGTGATTCGTTAGGGTCGTGTTAGAAGCGTGACCCCCATGTTGGCAGTAGACGTGACAAGAGACTGAAGATAACGGGAAATCCTTTATCCTAACGGCCAACTCAATAGAACTGCTTAGTCTTGCTCTTAGATGCCAAAAAATTGGAGCAGATTAATGGTCCCGGGTGTTAAGTTCACAACTTTTTTTTGTCTTGAAATGCAAGAAGGCGGCAGTAGGGACGGAACGGTTTGCATACGCAGACTGGAACGAGAAGACAAATGTATCCACACACAGGGTTATAAGAGTACACGTACGTATTCACACATACACACGTGTGCATAAAGATGAAGACAAGCATGTATATGAACACGCAGAGACAAAAAACACAATGACGTAAAGACGTACGCAAACAAAAACATGCAAAAAAAAACAATCACCTCTACACACAAACAAAAAAGTACAAATACAACCATACACACTCAAACATCCACTCACCCACATAAATAAATACGCACAGACTAACACATGCAAACACACACTCACACGGGAGCAGAAAGATATACACATACACATACAAATACAAACGGAAACACACAACATAAAAACACACAGACACTAAGGCACACCAACACAAACATACACGCACATGAAAATACACGTAATAATAAGGAAGGAAACGGGTGTCCGTGACATCATAGAAACTATTAAAAAAACTAAAATGGCAATGGGTAGGCCATGTTGCAAGAATGAAAGACAACCGATGGACATCACGTCTCCCAACATGGATCACCAGATATCACATTAAAAACTGAGGCCGACAGAACACAAGATGGAGAGATGAACTAGACAAATTCAGGAAATACTGGCCTTGCAAAGCCCATGATAAGGAATTTTGGCGAATCCTGGGGAAGGTCTATGTCCAACGACGGACGTTAAAAGAATGATGATGATGATGATGCTGATGAGTGACCAACAAACCATTCTCAAAATGTTGATGTATTAGTTATTCTTAGAGCTACAATGCCAATATTTTTCAATTCGAAAGTAAATAAGGGAAATGCTCTTATCTCAGTCCTGTGGTCTTTGCTCTGGAGATGACTCGAATTTTGGACAGAATCAAATTATATATATATATATATATATATATATATATATATATATATATATATATATGTGTGTGTGTGTGTGTGTGTGCGAGGAGATTACATTTTCAAGGTGGCCTCTCGACATCTCATTCCTATGGACCTCATTTATTCAATGTTGAACATTTTTTTAAGCATTGGTGGGTTTGATGAAGAAATAATGGCGATTATACATGACTAAAGGGAGAAATGAGAAACAACAAAGACAAAATGGGTGACGAGTAAACATGGAAGACAATAAAGAAGGGAACGGTTCTCATCTCAGTCCTGTGTTCCTGGCTCTGAAGATGACTACCATTTATTTAAGAATAGATTTATATGCATATATATATATATATATATATATATATATATATATATATATATATATATATATATATATGTATATTCTCGGGGAGATTACGTTTACATTTCAAGGGGTTCTCTTTTGCAGAGGCAAAAGGCAACTTTGAAAAGTTAATGGACCTCATCTATTCACTTTCAAATATTTTTCTTGTCGCATTGGTCAGTTTGATCAAGAAATATACAACTACAGGGAGAAATAAGATTGACTAAAAACATAAAGAAGGAAGGGGTTCTCATCTCAGTTCAGTGGTCCTGGCTCTGAAGATGACAATTACTTTTTCTTTCTGAGAATTCACTTGTATATACATGATTTGTGAGATCAAATTGATAGATTGTTTTCTTGTACACACACACACACAACGTTCTTCCGATGGTATCAAGCACTTTCTTTGAACGAATATCTACTTGATACATATACATTAGCACATTTACACACACTTAGTATTGTTTCTTGTAAATTCATGTTATCAAAAATGGATCCATGATCCGACAGAATGATAATGAATTGCATTTTATTATATTGATAATCTCATTTGAAGTGATCTTCGGTTATGACACAGATAATGTATCACTTAGACAACGTAAATAAAATGAACAATTAAAGAAAACGGGACTACTGTAAGAAACGAACCTTCGACCGATAGGGTAGCTGCTTCAACATAGTATTGCTCATACCATTGAGCTAAACAACCACCGGTAATGCAAAGGCCCAACTAATAATTTTAACTCAGAGTTATCTTTTTTTTATTTATCAATGGACTATATCCACCATATTTCTTTCAACGCAACAATAATGGATATATAATCTGACAGAATTATCATACATTTCGTTATATCATATTGAAACTATATTTGAAATGATCTCCCTTTATCACAAGGTGAATGTATCATTTGGGCTTATTGTTTCTTCTATCTATGTTGTCAAGGCAAAAAGAAAAGAAAGAAAGAAAGAAAGAAAGAAAGAAGAATAGCCCAAGAGAGAAGATCGACATAAAGAAAAGAAAAGAAAAATGTTCATTAAAAAGGGTGAAAACTTTGAAAGAAAGAAAGAGAGAAGGGCAGATCTACAAAATGGAAGAACGAAAGAAAGAGAGAAAGAAAGAAAGAAAGAAAGAAAGAAAGAAAGAAAGAAAGAAAGAGGGAAAGGACTAAGAGAAGAGAAACGTAAGATATCCAACAAAGAAAGAAAATTATCGAGAAGGAATAAATACGAGAACGAACAGAAGAACGAAAGAAGATAAGGAGAGTGACGTCTTTCTGATAATACAATCCTTTGCAAATTATGCCCCCCGCCTGCAAAGTTGAAAAATACCCTAAAAGTAGCAGCCGTTGTTCTATGAAAAAAATTTCTTTTTTTTTTTTCTAAGATAAAGAGCTAACGGGAAATGCGCCAAAGATCACTTATTCGAATTTGAAGAAGTGAAGTTTTGCATAACGCTGACCCTTAAAGACATAAATCAGTACCATCCCAGAAAGAAGAGAATAGAAGGAAACGAGAAGAAATCGTGTCGGTTGTCAAGGGCGATAACCTTTGCCCAATATTTCTGTAACCTTTTAAGAATAGAAAGAGCAAACCAACCATTAACGAAATAATGATTTTGACGCGAAACGCTCAGGATAAAGAGAAGTAGAAATCACATTAAATCATTTTAATCATTTTGTCTGTTCTATTCTCCCTTGTCCATTTTAATAAAGTTTCTTTTTTTTTGAATTATCAGTAATTCTGACTTATAATAGACGCAACGAACAGGAAAAAAAAAAACGACTGACGAGGCTTCATAATATGGAGTCTGAGAAAATAACAATGCTATTGTTATGTCATCTTTTTTCAATTTTAATTTGTTTGGAAATAAAGCGAGATTCGATCTGAATATTTTAAATTACATTTTTTCCCTTTACTACTGTTTAAGAAAAAATGACTGAGATAAGATACGGTTCGGACCGAAGCGGTGTTTGACTCATCTCGAAGAACTGGTGAGATGTCTCGTGACAAAATTTCTTTGTCCCTCCCCCCTCTCTCTCCCTTCTTCTTCACACACACACACACACACACACACATATACATATATATGTATATATACATATATTCTGGAAAGCTTTAAACACTAAACAATAAAAGACTTTTTCAATAGATCTTTTAAGTCACTTCAATCATCCATTTCCCTACATCTGTCGTTGCAATTTATATAATTTTCCTGAGTTTGTCCCCCACCTATTTCCCTTATACTTTGTCATTATGGCACAGTGGATGAATAATCTCTTTTTGTGATCATTAGTTGTTTACCTTGTAACCGTTTGGGGGATTTTAAAATCAAAACAGTTAAATTTACATGGTATTCCAGCAGTGTTGATCAAACACTACCTACCTTCGTGATATAGTCTATGTCATACATGTAGTTTATCATTCTATATAAGGCTCTATGTGTATTGTATATTGATATTATTTTATACTACACATACACGTACACATACACACATATATATACATGCATATGTATATACATGAATATATATATATATATATATATATATATATATATATATACATACATACATATATATATATATATATATATATATATATATATATATATATATATATATATATATTACAAAATGCTATTTTATTAATTTAGATTATATGAAATATGATATTGCTAATTTAAATTTAAAATATTACTTATTTGATTTCAATAAATCAAACAAATTTTTAAAAAATCAATTATTTTATTCAATATATTCTTTATTTTATTTATAAAGAAATATGTGAGATAGGATATGAAGAGGGAGGGTGGCAAAGGAGTTAAGAAAATTGATAAGAAGATAAGAAGAGAGATAAAGAAAGTTAGATAGTTTACTTAGGCAGTAAGAAGAGAGTGAAGGGGAAAAGAAAGGTAGTTTGATTAGAGGGTAGGAAGAGAGGGGTCTCAATGAGAAAGTTTCATAGTTTACTGAGGAGGTAGGGGCATTTCTACAGATAAAACTAATCCATGATTGTGTAACTTTCAGATAACAAAAACCGAAAATTAGAAGACATAAAGGAGAGAAGGAAAAATACAGGTATACAGAAGGGCATAGACATCAGTTAATGGACAATCTTAGTCGTACACATCGGCTAGTAAAATAACAATATTGGAAATGCTTCATCCCAAAAGCAACAATGGTATGATGAAGTAAAATTAATATAAAAAAAATATGATGAAAAAGCTTCACCTTATAGCAACAACATTAAGATGAAGTAAACCAAGAAATAAATTAATAATAAGGAAATATTTTGTCTAAAAGCAATAATGATAAGAATATGTAAAACAACTAATAAATAATAGTGAAATGCTTCATTTTAAAAACAACTATAAAAAGCTGAAGTAAAACTAGTCATAGAATGATATCAAAGAAAATGCTTCATCTAGAAAACAACAAGTAATAAGATAATAATGGTGGAAAATGTTTCACTTAAAAAGCAACAGTAGGATAAACGAGATCTTTTAATGAAATGATAGTGAAACGATCAATCGAGAAGTTTGGACAAGATGGACTAAACCTAGTAATAAAATATAAGTGAAAATGCTCCATTTAGAAATTTAAAAAATGACAAGACGGTTTACGGCTTATAAGAAAATAATACTAGTGAAACCGCTACATCTTGAAAAGCTACAATAATAAGGCAGAGGAAAATTAGTAATAAAATATTAAAAATGAATACGCTTCATTTAAAAAGATACAATTATTAAATGTAGTAAAATTAACAAGCATCAAAGTATCAACAAGAGAATGGGTGATTGGAATTTTTTCATAGCCATTTAAAGTTCGTCTTTTGTAAGACTCTGAAGTTAGAGTTGAAAGTTTTTACAGTGAGAGTCAACCAGAGGTTATTATTTTGTTTTGGTGGTTGATCAGAATGTACACCGGTAAACAACAGTCATTATTCCGAAAGTGTTTTAAAGTGACACCAATAGACTATTGCGTGTATTACTTTCCATTGTAGATCGTCTGCCTATTGTTTAGGGAACTTAATAGCAGCCTCCTCGTTTGGAGCTATTATGTGTATGAAAATTGCTTGATGTAAGTTGCAAAGTTAAGACCACTTTTGGATTCTGATTCCTCATAATTTTTCTAACTCTTGTTTGGGGTCACTAATTGTAAGCATTTGTTTTAAGCTTTTAATATTGAACTTTGTTACATCCGTTTTTACGTCTTTCTCCTGAGTTTCCATATCTGGTTGCCTTGATTTTTTAAATCTCTATTGGTGAGAGTTCTGCATATCTTTTTATAATTCTAGTTCTGTCCATTCCCAGTCTTCGGCCCAGGAATGCTTTTTTTCTTGGTTAGTAAATGTATCTTGGAAACGTTGTTTTAATCATCGATTGAGATGAATACCTCCCTAAATAAGGGCCAGCCTAGTTCTTCCCAATCGACGACTAGGGATATCAAGTCAGTGATAAGTTAAAGTAGATCATGTCAGAGACTTCCGCTCGATTAATGAAAGGGGACGTATTCTAAATTAAATCGGTGTGGAGGGAGGACAGCACTCCGCCCTATGCACTCTAAGTTAATATTTGCTACACCCATATCATAACTTAGCATCGTTTATTGCAGACATTATTTTTTGATGATAAAAAGATTTAACATTTCGACCTGCAAAAAATATACAAAATAAAAAGAAGTGAATTGGAAAAAAAAGATGGAACAGCTCTAATGACAGAAAACAATGCAAAAACAAGATTAAAGTCCCGAATGACTAACATATCCGTTACACTTCTAAAAATATGTATATGAAGAGAATTTATACATGAAACAAATAAGACTAAAACAGATACAAACAAATGGAAAATAAAAAACTACAAAGCAATACCTTAAATAAAACTCCGACCAGTAAACAAATGCAAAAAACGGTGAAAGCAAATCACAGAATGTAACGAAACGAAACATGTTCGTACTAGAAATGAAAACACGAGAAAGAGTTGATTAAAGATGGATATTATTCAATAAAATAAATGAAAATACGAAATGAAGAGAAGTCATTGTAAAAAAAAAAAAGGAAAGGAAATAGAATAGTCAGACAAAACGCATGTCGCGTAAAATGGACGACAAAAGTGCTTTTTTCGCTTTGCTGTTTATCGTCTGCTACAAGTTTCGGGCTGTGAATAATTTTGACATCTTATTTAATTCTGATGATTGATGGGACTAGCCATAAAAGTCTTTGACTAATAATGGATTTTTTGTGTCATTGAGTTTGTCTCCATTTGATTCTAAACAGATTTTTTCACTCATTTCTTTCTGTTTGTTTTGCCCTTTTCTGCAATGTCAGGACAGGAAGACGTGACGAAAATGGTGGGCGATGATTAGCTGAAAAGTAGCCGTCAGAGCATCAAAATTGGTGATTGATAGTTTGGATAGAATGGAAAGAATCAGACAAGAAATATAAAAGAGAGAGAGAGAGAGAGAGAGAGAGAGAGAGAAAAAAGGGGGTAGCGGGGAAATGACTGAGCAAATATAGAGTAAGAGCGAGATGAAATTGCGAAATCAGTGAAACGAGTTCAAATTTCAACTGGGGCTGCTAATGATCACTTTGCAATATTATAATTCGAAAATACAGAAACTACTTCTCGCTGTTTCCTCTCCTACCGACATATATCATGACAAAATATCTTCATCAGCCTAACTTATACACATACCTGTCAGGTTGATGTGTACCGCTTTCTCCAATTTCCACAATCTCCAGCCACCCCTTATTTATTTCTTAAAACCTCATACCAGTGAGGCTAATGTAAGTCTTTCTGATTAGAGATCTGGTCTCCTCTGCCACAATGTTTGACCCCCTTTAAGATATATCCCTTGTGTTCCTCCAATCAGGGGTACCCCCTTTATGTTATTATTCATTATTTGTATGGAATGGTATGAATGCAATCAGTTATTGGACGCATCTCTCGTGAAGAACCAACCTGAGTAAGGAGGTTGCGATGAAGGGTTAGACTATAGCCCAATCTCCAGATGTTTAAACGCCCATAGACCCTTTTGATTCGTTCAGCTGCCTGTCTTATGATTGGCTTCCAAAATTAGTTCATTTTTAAAGTCAATTTTTTGTTTAGTTTACAATTGAGGAAATCTATAGGACACGATTTTTTTTTGTTTGCAATAGAGTGGCAAAGTCTGACGGCATGACGAACTTCCAATACCAGCTGGGATTGAATTTATACTTAATTAGTGCAAAAGGAATCTTGGTCATTTCTTCTCTCGTCGTTTTTATTTTTATTTTTTTTTTATTTCGACGTCACAGTTTAAATCGGTTTGGAGGAAGGACAGCACTCCGCCCAACACACTCTAAATTAACATTTGCTACACTCATATCATAACTTGGCATCGTTTATTGCAGACATTATTTTTTGATGATAAAAAGATTTAACATTTCGACCTGCAAAAAATATACAAAATAAAAAGAAGTGAATTGGAAAAAAAAGATGGAACAGCTCTAATGACAGAAAACAATGCATTATATGAGTATATAAATAGTAATGTCTCTTTCTCTCTCTTTCTATGTATATATAAGTAAAAATGAGAGAGAGATAGATTGAATTATGATTATAAATATATATGTGTGTGTATGTGTGAGTGTGTTTGCGTGTATATGTGTTCGTGTGTTCGTGTGTGTGTGCGTGTGTATAATCTAGAAAGATCTATAGTTTTAAACTATAGTTTTGACAATGACAAACAAACAAACAAACAAACAAACCAAGCACATAAACAGCATCATGGGTCAATGCTCGAGCCCGAATTGCACTCATATATCTGATCCTTACTGTTGTAATTATTACTAATCTCCTATTGATGATAGATGGTGCCGGCGTTGGAAAATGCCAATTATACATTACATATACATGTAACGGTTACACGCCTTTTGTGTTACGTTTCCAAACGCAAATATATCTGAGCTTATATTACTCCGCGAAATAACTTTCACACGATAACTTTCTATATTCATGAGATAGGCCTGACGAATCTTTGGGAAGGTTTATGTCCAATGACAGACGCTAAAAGGCTGATGATGGCACAGAGAGAGAGAGAGTAAATCACTCAAATATACACATATATGAGTATATAAATAGTAATGTCTCTTTCTCTCTCTTTCTATGTATATATAAGTAAAAAGAGAGGGATAGATTAAATTATGATTATACATATGTATGTGTGTGTATGTGTGAGTGTGTGTGTGTGTGTGTGTGTGTGTATAATCTAGAGAGATTTATAGTTTTAAACTAAACTGTTTCAAAATTTTTGTGTCACTTCAGTCACTCATTTCCCAATATCTGTTAATGTAATTTACGTATTTTTATCAGTGATTTTCTCTGTCTTACATATATTTTGTTATTATGGTACTATGTGTAGATTTTCTCTGGCTGGAATCATTTATATATATATATATATATATATATATATATATATATATATATATATATATATATATATATATATATATATATATATATATATATATATATATGCGCACAAATACACACGCTCATGTCTGTGTGTGTGTATATATGTGTGTGTGTAATCGTGTTTTCAGAAAATGTATGTTGATTTAATGGCATGTAAAAAGTTAATGGGGTTTCTGATTGTGACTTCTGTTTTGTCAAGACAAGTTCCTTTCTCTCTCTCTCTCTCTCTCTCTCTCTCTCTCTCTCTCTCTCTCTCTCTAACCTATGGTCGATGGGCTGAATGATGGGAGCGCTCGGGATGAGGATGAATGATGCTTATCATGTGGAAGAGACTCTCAATTCTGCCTCTACACATGTCTGCGCGCCTAACAAAGCAACACCGCCCGGTAGAGACAATGAATTATCCATTTAACGCTGCCTTTCGTTCCTTCACCGGTCGAGGCAGCCAACTGCCAAAATCCACCCTAGGAGTTGTCATTTTTTTTAATCACCGCTACCCACAACAGATCGGTTTAAATGTTATTGCTAGTTCTGATTATTCGTGTGTCCTGACATTTATGTGTCCATGTATCTATGAATCCGGACCTTTCCCAGCCATGACGGTTCATAGAAAGAATCTGAAATATTCAAACACTCTCCTCTCCATGTAGAATGGGAAAATGATTTTTTTTTAAATGTCCTCCGGGATAAGTTTGTTGTGGAGAGTTCAGTTAGCAATGTGATTTTTTTTACTAAATTGGTCTCCTGGTTTGTGTCTGGCAATACATTTATGATTCAAACTATATTGGTAATATTTTCATCAAGTTAACTTGATTTTACCACAGCCATTGTTTAATTTACGGGGTAAAAAAGGCCTGGGTTGTGGATTTACTGTTTGACTCGGTGATATCCCCTTTTCTTTCGTTTTTGCCCTCCGTGTTATCTCCCCTTTATATTTTTTCAAAATCTGTCTGAATATATGTACCCTTTCTCCTTTGTTCTGTTGTACCAATTTTTTTTTTTTTTGATGAGCAATTTATTTTCCCTTAAAGTGAAATTGTAGTACCTTTCTCTCTTTCCATCAGTTGTAACCTATCTTTGGAATATGCACGTTGGTAACTACTCTTCTAAGTCTCCAAAGTGTGTTCAATTTTTATACACACACACACACACACACACACACACACATATATATATATATATATATATATATATATATATATACATCCAGAGAAGCTCAGACAGGGCAGACGCATATACGTGTTTATGTAGTGAATCCTTCATTTCATCATATATATATATATATATACAGTCCAGAAAACTTTACAGATTTAAACACTAAACGTTGAAAAAAATTTTCAAAAATGTTTTTGCGTCACATCAGTCACTTATTTCCCGATTTCTTTCGCTCTCTCTCTCTCTCTCTCTCTCTCTCTATATATATATATATATATATATATATATATATATATCTGTATATAAAATGTATTGAGATGATGCAAATGTCCCAAACATATCTTATATATATATATATATATATATATATATATATATATATATATATATGTATATATATATATATATATATATATATATATATATATATATATACACATATATACATATACATATATATATATACATATATATATATGTATATATGTATATATATGTATGTATATATATATATATATATATATATATATATATATATATATATATATATATATATAATGCTCTTCTTCCACAAAACTATTTGCTATGTATGCCTCTCTTCACAAATTCAGTAAATATTACTCCGAAATTTCCAAAATCAAATTTTATGTCAAATATGCTTAATCATCATTTCTCTCCGACCTCAAAAACGATCTAGTTTTACTACAGGGCCATTTTGGAGTAACCGTAAAATCAGTGAGTATTCATGAAGATATCGATATCTGGCATATGACTTTGCATTCAAATGATGTTGACATTAAATTAGAGTTTTCATAATTCACACCTTACCGGGATTTTCCCTGCATTCATGGAAGTGATCCTGCATAAGGCAAGGAGATATCTGCAATAAATGGTAATTGTAAGGAGTCATCAATTGAAGTACTGGGTAGTATCAATACTGCTTACCTTTGTTAATCAAACAAGAAACAATGCTTTCAGCGTGAATTCCAGTGTGAATCTAGAGTTCACACAAACACACACATATACACTGACTTACTTACGGACGCATTCATCTACAGTAAGTCAGCTGCACGAACTGCATGTTTCAAATTCTACACAACCAACAGTTCCATTTGGTTCGAATCGCCCGAGCGTTCTTATTCTATATCAAGGAAGAGAGGAAAATATCGTCCAGAAAGGAGTGAATATACACATACCTCTTTCCTATTAGCCCCACCGACCCATAGGCCTCCCCCCTCAAGACAACGATGTCCAAGTTCACGCGTGAGTTGAGTTTGTCGACGTGATTTCACCGGCAGCAACGGAAAAACGACCAATCAGTTTGCGTCGCCTGAATCTGTCTTTCGTCATCTTAAGTTTTACACCGAGCCCATTCCTCGTCCCATTTAACGACGGAGATTAGGAACGAGGGAGAAAGATTGTAAAAAAAAAGAAGGAGAGAAGACTGAAGGAGATCTTGAGACATGAAAAAAGATTGGCAGAGCAGTAATAGAGGCAGAAGAAGAGAAAGATAGGGGTTGAAGAAAAAGAAGAAAAAAAGATAAAAGTAGAGATGAAGACTGAAATAAAAGGAAAGAGAAAAAATTGAGGACGATCTGCAGTTAGAAGGATACAGGCGAAGTAGATGAACTAGGGGGAGAGAAAACTGAGTAGTGGGAAGAAGAAGAAGAAGAAGAAGAAGAAGAAGAAGAAGAAGAAGAAGAAGAAGAACAACAACAACAACAACAACAACAACAACAACAACAACATGAACAAGAACAAGAAGAAAAAGAAGAACAAGAAGAAGAAGAAGAGCAAGAAGAAGAACAAGAAGAAGAAGAAGAGCAAGAAGAAGAACAAGAAGAAAAAGAAGAAGAACAACAAGAAGAAAAAGAAGAACAAGAACAAGAAGAAAAAGAAGAACAAGAACAAGAACAAGAAGAACAAGAAGAACAAGAACAAGAACAAGAAGAAGAACAAGAAGAAGAACAAGAAGAACAAGAAGAACAAGAACAAGAAGAAAAAGAAGAACAAGAACAAGAACAAGAACAAGAAGAAAGTTGAGATGAAAACATAAATAGAAGGAAAGAAAAAAATTGAAGACGATGTGTAGTTAGAAAGATGCAGGCGAAGTAGATGACGTAAGAGGAAAGTAAGTGGACAACTGAATAGTGGGAAGAAGAAGAAGAAGAAGAAGAAGAAGAAGAAGAAGAAGAAGAAGAAGAAGAAGAAGAAAGGGGAGTGGGAAAAAGAAGACAAGTATGAAATATCGACAAAAGAACAAGAAGGAAAGGTTGGGTCTGAGATTGAAAGTTCATCACTGAAGAGAGCCGTTACTTTCAGGCTAAAATGACAGAAAAACCGCGCGAAAGATGGCGAAGGAAGGCGGGAAAGCAGAAGTTGTTTTTGAAATTCGGAAGCAGAGAATTATTTTTGGGCCAGGATGATGCATTTATTCATTATATTATCTGCTCGGGTGCATTTTGTGACATGTCGCGCCTTGTATAAATCGTGCTGATGTGCTACAGCGGCTCATAGAGAGACAAACAGACAGAAAATACCTATTGGTAAATGTCCATATCTAAACACGATGAAGAACGGAATATAAGGCCCCATCTGTTCCTCTCAATATGGGATCCTAAGAATTAGCTGCAGCACGTTAGTTTGACTGCACACACCAAGGAACCCTTTTATTTCACGACTTTTCTCTTCCTCGTCCTTTTCTTTTCTCGTCTTCTATCTCATTACTTTCTTTTTTCCTTTACATTAGTTTCTTCTTCTTCTTCTTCTTCTTCTTCTTCTTCTTCTTCTTCTTCTTCTTCTTCTTCTTCTTCTTCTTCTTCTTCTTCTTCTTCTCTATTGTAACTAAATTTTCTTTCCTTCGTTCTTCTCCACTTTTTGATATCTATCATATTATTTTAAAAGGGCGGATTTTCAGTTGAACCTCTTATTCTTTAACTTTCGACTACCCAGTGCCTAAAACTGTTCCATTCGGTCCTAAACGGGTTTCAGATATGTGCAAAAATTTCATACATGGTTTCCCCAGTCGCCCCAAAATTGTGGATGGTGAGTTCACTCTCACCCTGATAGGAATGATCCAATTTTTATCTATCTCCTCCCAACCTGGAGTACGCGACCACGCCGGATAATTTTTTTAAAAAAATGACTAAAGTTTTAAAATCTCCTTTAATAAAAAAAAGTTAACATTTGACCCTTTGAAGGTGTGGAAAAGTCTCCTTCCAAGGGAGGGAGTCTCTCTCTACTATTAACCTCTTAAAAAAAATCTCCCTTCACTTTTGACCCCTTAAAAGAGGGGAAAGTTTCTCTGTACTTTTGATTGTCTCAAAGGTAGAAAGTGTCAGCCTCACTTTCGACGTCTAGAAATGGGGAAAGGTATCTCTTTACTTTTGATCCCTGAGAGAAATATTTATGAATTTATGGAATAAGAAGATATGAATATATATGTATATTTAATGGTAAGTAAGGTTCCTCTTTAGAATCACAATTACATTGTAAATAGAAGCCTTCTCTTATTTTTCCCCAATTGTCAGACCGTCTACTACTTCGGAGAAAGCTCCCTGTATATAGAGCGTTTGTGGTCATTGCAGGAGACTGGATGATAGCAAGTCTCTTCAGGTCTCGAGCCTTACCCTTTACACTCTCACGGTGCTATGGGTTACAGTTTCACGCCAGTTGCCTGTTAGTTATCTCTGAAAGCTGACTGCAGTAAGTTACCTCTGGTCTCCAGCCCCCTTTCATAACGCCTTAACCTACTACGGTATCGATGTGGTTTATATCGTCTCCACCATATCTTTTTCTATCGGCTAGGGGTCGTAGATCTCACATTTCCAGTACTCTCCTCAGTATTCGGGTCGTCCACAGTAGTGCTGTGGTCTGTATACTCTAAATCCTTCCTACTATTTACTGGTATTACCCTGACTTTCATTTTCCACACCTTCTTCAACCCCCTTTCCAGGCCCTTGTATTTTCCGAGATTTTCGCTCTCTTTTGAATTTATTTTGTGACCCGAAGGCACGGCCACGTCTATTATTTTCTGGTTCTCTTCCTCTTGTCCACGATTACCAGTTATGGTCTTCTTGCTTGGATGGGGTTGTTGGTTTGAATTTCAAAGTTCCAAGGAAGTTTGTGGCTTCTTTTTTTGCAATGCTATGTCTGGTTTGTGCTGATATCATTTGTCTGCATGGTCGATCCCATTTATTCGATCAGTTCTTGATTGTTGTTGTAGCTAATTCTAAAAAAAAACGCATCAATTTTAGCCCTGTTTTTCCCGAATAATAATAATAATAATAATAATAATAATAATAATAATAATAATAATAATAATAATAATAATAATGATGATGATAATAATAATAATAATAATAATGTGGAAAAGTGGTATCAGCACAAGCCAGAGGCAGTTTTGGAGAATGACAACCACAAACTACTCTGGGACTTTGACATCCAAACTGACCACCTCATCCAGGCAAGAAGACCGGACTTAGTAATAGTAGACAAAAAAAGGAAGGCCTGCCAAATAGTTGACGTTGCTGTGCCTGCAGACCATAGAGTAAAAAAGAAGGAGGGTGAAAAAAAGGAAAAATACCAGGACCTAGCAAGAGAGTTAAGGTAGATGTGGAGCATGAAAACCAGGGTAGTACCGGTCATAGTGGGCGCACTAGGAACTGTCCCCAAAACGCTGAGGGAGAGACTGGAGGAGATCGGGATTAGGGGAAGGATAGAGACCGTACAGACCACAGCACTACTGGGAACTGCACGGATACTGAGGAAGGTGCTAGAGATATAAGTACTGCAACGAATCGTAGCTTTGTAATGATATGCGAAAGAGAGAGGAGACGTTAGCTGAAGACCTGAGGAGACTTATTGTCACAGACTTCAGCGATAACTACTGGGCAACCGGTGTGAAACTGTAAATCGCAGAATTACTGCGACCTATGATTACTAGGAGAGGAGGGCTGGAGACTTGAGGAGACTTGCTGTCACTCAAACTCCAGCGGTTACCACCGGGCAACTGGTGTGAGATTCCAAATAATAATAATAATAATAAAAGAGTGAAAGTCTAAAAAAAAATCATGATCAAATTTTGTCGAATCTTAGGGTCATATTTTCACTATTTGGACGTCCATCAGAGTCGAAGATTCGATGTTTGTTAGCGTGTTTTAGAAAATTCGGCCCTGTTAGTGATCACAAACGAGCAGGGAGATCGTGTTCAGTCCTGAATGAGAAATATTGTGTACGTGTGAAGGGGAGCACACATCCTAAAAAAAATGATATGCAGAATATGCAAGAGCAAGAGTTGTTGGGAAAAAAAATTTTAAATGACGGGAATTTGAAGGAAAATAATTTCCATACATATATGTTACTTGAATTGAAAACGTTTTCTTTAAAACCATTAAAGCTGAAAAGGGTTGGAAGTTTTAAACCCTTTCGTGACTTTTGTGCCAACCTTTACTTGAAAAAGAAAGTGATAAACGAAATGGGTTCCTCATGATTTGATCGAAGTCATCACTAAAGCAAAAGTGGACATCTGAACTTCCCTGAACTCTTGTGCAGGCATCTTGCCATTTTAAGACAGATTATTGGCTGGCAATGAAAAGTGGATATTTTACAAAAATATAAAAGCGATGCAGACAATGGATACTCTCGATTTGGAAAAAAAATTGCTTAATCAATCAATTTGATTCCGTTTCGTTCGTTTCGAATCGCAGGGTCTTCTGATCCAACCAACTAATGTATTGATATTGAATTTTCTAATCAGTAGTATCTTGCAGTAGCTATCCCCAAAGATCAAGTGAAAGCAAGAATCCAAAACACTCTTGCACTCTCTTGTGTTCTTGCCAGTTTTAGTACTATCTGTTTTTGGGGGATAATTTCTATTTCTCATTTGATTTCCAATCCCTTCTATGTTCAGCCAGACTCTTGACGCGCCGAAAATGATGGTTACAGCCGCTACCCGCATAAACCACATTTTTTCGGTACTTTTGCAAAATCCTCTTCCAGGTTTTTTGCTCCTTATTAGTTTCGTTCTGTGGTCTACTGGAACAACGATACCTGCTATCTGTAATCATTTCTTTGATATTGGCGACCAGATCAGTTCTAAACTTGACTGAGTTATCAATTTGAATTTTTCGCAAGTTTTACATCATTTTGGTTTTCTTCTTCATTTCTCCTATCTCTCCTAATTTTCCTTGTTATACTCTCCTGCTAAAACTTATCTTCTGCCTTTTTATCTTCTTTTGATTGTATTTCTTATTCTGCCAAACCTTCTTTTCCTTATTTTTGTTATTATCACTCTCTTTCCTTTTCTTCTTCTTCTTTTTCTTCTTCTTCTTCTTCTTCTTCTTCTTCTTCTTCTTCTTCTTCTTCTTCTTCTTTTGTCGATACTACTTCTTTCTCTCGCCCGTTTCCATTCTCACGTACATATACTTTTCCATCTTCTCTCTTCTTCTCTCGATAATATTTTCTTCCTGTTAATTCTCCTCCTCCTCCTCCTCCTTCTTCCTCTTCTTCTTCTTCTTCTTCTTCTTCTTCTTCTTCTTCTTCTTCTTCTTTAATGCATATCCTTCTGAACATTTCCTCCTTATCAACTTCACCACAAAAGACCATGCAGCCGAATGACATTTGACCATCGACAGACAGAAACAACTGACAAAAAGCTAATGGCAAACACCTCCCACCAAGCACTTCTTATTCAAACCATTACAAACGGAGCACCGTTCCTTGCATTTAGCAACCTAATGCATATTGCATCTTTGCTGAACGCATTTATAAACTTAATCAACAACGGACAAAACGATGAATGAACAAAAGATACTACCCTCGAAGGATATGACGAAAAAAAAAATGGTGACGGTGGTAAGATGTCTGCCGATGACGGAGGCTTATGCATTAATTGCAGATCAGGGAGTTGACCACCACGCTAAATGTATTCTGTGGTTGGAATTATACTGTCACAATGAAACAAGTACCCTGGACCTGAGGTGAGTGGGGACACTATGCACATTTCGTGCTTTATTGGATCATTACTTTTTTTTCTTTCTCTTCCTCTTTTTTCACCTTCTTCTTTCACCTTATTTGTCCTCTCTTCAATCTCCTACCTCTCTTTCATCCTGTTCATATATTTTCATCTTCTTCATCTTCTTATTATTATAATTTGTTTCTTTTTCGTCACCCTCTTCTCTATCTTTTTTCTTCATTCTATTATTATTATCATCATCATTATCATTATTATTATTCCTTTCCTTCATCCTTTCCTTTGTCATTGCTTTTATTGGTTTTTTATTCATTATTTCCTTTTTTTTAATTCTCAATCTGCGTTTTCTTATCATTATGTATTGTGTATTCTTCTACGTAAAATTTGTGTTTTCTTCTTCGTCTCCTTCTTCTTTGGCTTCTTCTTTTTCTTCTGTTTGATCACCTCCATTTTCTTTCACTTCCATTTATTGTCATTACATATTTTCAATCATCGTCTTTCCAACTTTTTGTTGGTCTGCATATTTACTAAAAGTTTTTCTCAATATGACACTAGTGAAATATGGTTAAATACCAAAAGGACTGTGATGCACCAATCTTTTAAATAGGTAGGATCAAAACTTCGCTAAGGAGCGAAGACTGACTACTGGCATCAGTGGGAAATGAACAACTACTTCAGCCAGATAGCAGGCAATTAGAAATATCACTATTTGATATTCACTGAGTTTAATTCAATGCAAGTACAATCTTATGATTGGGAAGAGCCTTGAACATTTGTATTCAAAAAACTACAGCTGACTACTGTTGCCGGTGGGAATTATTCGAGTGACTCAGTGTCACCATAACCGGCCATTTTCCTTTTTGTCATTATTACGTGAAACAGCACTTTTGGTCTCTTTTTTTCTTCTTTTGTTTGTTTTTATCGCCTAATTTTGAACGTCTTCATGGTCTCCTTCATCTTCTATCTCTTCTTCGTGATTATTCTTATGATCAGCCTTAATTTTTTTTCCTATTTTCCCTGGTTAATGTATCAACTTGATCTTGTAAAAAAATGAACGTTGTCTTTCTTTTACTTCTTTTATCTTATTCTCTTTAATTTCATGAATTAATTTTTCACTCCGTTTTTATTCCTTTTTTATTCCTTCCTACATTTCTTTATATTTTCTCTCCCCAGAACACCGTGTTTCCTTTGTTAATTCTTTATTTCATCCATTTTTCTGTCTCCTTCTTTTTCGATTCTTCTATTCTTGCTTATAGCCTCTCCTTCCTTCCATTTGTTTTTCATCTTTAAACCCTGTCCGTCACTTTTTTCCCTCCGTTGTTTCCTCCAAACACACAACCAAATAAACCTTAACTTGTTTATCCTAATTTTTCCCATTATTCTCCACGCTTCTCACCGGGCGTCGACAGGTCAGATGACGTCGTGAGACGGTGTCAAATAAGGCGCTCAAATCTGTGTTGATCAGAGTGCAAGATCGCATTGCTTATTCAAAAATGCATAGACTTAGATTTCCAGTTATGATACTGGACTCCGTTATCCGGGATCAGGGTAAGGGAGATTTCCAGCCGAGAAACGCCTCTGACAAAGATGGAACGGAGTGACAAGGTGTGATTCGCGAGGACCCAGCCTGGGGTTGTCCAGGTCACGGGTCAGAGGTGAACCCGTCCGGGCTAGCTGCAAGAAAAATGGCCGAGAAAAGCACAAGCGGGGACCAAGAAGGCGTTGAATGTTTCTTTGCGAGCAGAGAATGTGTTTTTGTAGAGTGGGTGTCGGTCTGGGGAGGATAAATGGAAGGGCTAAGGCATTGGCTGGATAGGAAAGGAAGAATAATGGCGCTAAGGGGACACATGATAAAAAAAAGAGACAGAACAAACCTAAAATTCTTGTTCGAATACGAGTCTAGTTTCAGTTGTGAAATCAACCGGTTTGGTGTGGAAGTTCACGGATATTGGTTCGAGTACAAAAAAAAAATACAATTGAAACTACTATTAAGAATATTAGCATATAACAAGGTTATTCGTGATTTTCTCAGAATCCTGCCAGACTGTAAAGAGCGGTCATGGTTCATCAGGATACCTTCAGCGAACTATCAACACAGTTAGAAGTTAATCGTGGGATATTTTTTCGGGCGGGGGGGGGGCGGTATCAGATCGAATTATCCATGATTTCTCCAGGATAATCATTAAGTTTAAGCAAAGTCTTTGGGACTTTGCTGGTATTGGTCAATGGCAAACTAGAGGATCCAAGAATAAGAGGTGCAAGGTATTTTTGACACCGAGTGAGGCTCATGAAAGAAACAGGGGTAATTGGTAAGTATGGCTTTCGTTCATTAGAAGAAGAAAAAACTCTCACCACTAATTATTGTGGAAAACCCTAACTGTATTCTTTGAAAGAAGATTCATGGAAGTTGGGATTTCTACACGGGGTGCATCATATTATAGTGTAATCATCATCATCATCAGAAGCAGCAGCAGCCTTTTAGCGTCCGTCGTTTGACCCAGATCTTCCCCTGGATTTGCCAGACCTCTCTATCATGGGCGTCTTTGGGCCAGTACTTTCTGAATCCGTCTAGCTCATCACGCAATCTTGCTTTCTGTTGACCACAATTTCGCATATGATCTCTGGAGATCCATGTGAGTCCTGATATCAAGCGATTGTCTAACATTCTTGCAGCATGTTCAGCCCATTACAATTTGAGTTTTCTGTTGGTTTCTATGATATCTCGAACTTCTGTCTTCTGAGCTGTGTCGTCTTATGATCACCCCATGTGAGGTTGAGCATGATTCTCTCATGTGCAAGTTGCATGGTTCACAGCTTGAGGGTCTGCCTTTTGTTAACATTCCATCTTTCAGCTCTTTAGGTGCCTATCGAAGGACACATTTATATTAAGAACTTGCAGAATTTTTTTCAAAGGAAAGCTTGCTCTACCGAAAGCTTGCCAACCTAGTGTGATTCTTCGCTTGATTCCCTCCTCTTCTGAGGATTGCAGACCATTTTTGCTGTAGTGAGTTCGATTATCATTGGATACCCCACATTTGTGACCTTGTGCGTCTACCTTGATGTGAGGGTTTGCAAGTTCCATTCGCAGACCAATTCGTTGTACTGGTTGTACGATCCACACTTCGTGCAGAGCTAGTGTGGCCTTGTGCGTGAATTGTCTCAGATTAATAAAAGAACTATTCTCAAATTGGGCCGTGCTGTGAAACATCGGTCAGCAAGTTAGTCTCGCCGACGATTACCTCTGAGTGTCCAGTGTGATACGAAGGTAACTTCCGGATTACCAAACTGAGTACTTTGTGGAGTAGTGCTTTATAAGTTAGATTTGTAGACTGTTAACTCTGTTGTGAGTTTAGCTCTCACTGAGTGCTTCAGATGTGTGTTCTTCAGAAGATTGAAACATAACCGGACTATTTCTGCACAAGACATCTTAGAGCCGACGATTCAGGTCCAAGATTCATCACAAACACACACACGCGCGCACACAAATATATATCATATCGTGTAAGCCTTTCATATTGTAATGCTGAAAAAGAGCAACATTTAATTAATCAATTTTTATATATATATATATGCACCAAAGTGTGCACGACTTTGGGTTATGCAAGCCATTTAAATCTGATGTGTGTTATTGCAGCTTATAATTTATAACTGTTTATTATATCTTTTTAGATTCTGATTGGGTTTAATTTAGTTTTTTTTTTGCATTTATAATTTCATTCTTTATCATGGAGTTCAGCTCTCTTACCATAGTCCTGTATTATTTTTTTTAAATTTTTCTTTCTTTATGTCATTTTGGGTTTTAGAATTTTCAAGAATCTTTTTTTCAATTTTTTTGCTTCAGTTAGCGTACCTCTTCTTTCTGTGTGCGAATATACACACACTCAACTCATGCCCAACTACAAGTTTCACCCCGGTTTCACCCATCGAATCAATCTTTGTTATTCCTTGTCAACTATATGGCAAAGGAGGCGTTGAGGGTAACATGAGCTGCTTAGATGAGTATTCTTTTTTTACTTGGTTGTATACAAACTACCTTTCCCAGCTTACCCACAGTGTAGAGGTAAGAACTTTTACAGCCTATTTCGACAGTTAGCAATGTAGAATCGTATTCTGTCTATGATATGTTGCCAATGAGCTCTTAATCTCTATGATATATATATATATATATATATATATATATATATATATATATATATATATATAATTGTGTCATCCACATATAGCTGTTTCGTCGTATAACAACTCCTCAGGGTGGCTATAGACGCGATATCCCTTCCAGTACCGCTAGATGGGATGAAAACTTCTCTCCAGGACCAGAGGCAGATGCTTGACTCCTGTGTCACTCAGAGCTAGACGGTCAGTAGGACCCAGTTAACCGATATATCTATCAATGAATAAATCCCCATCAAATAGAGTGCCCAAATTCCTGAGTTAAAAGAGCATTGTATAGTTGCTTATAGCAGATGGGTACCCTACCTAAGAGTGCTCAACCCCAAAGAAGGGAGCATTAATCATTATCAATATTTGTGTAGTAAAATGATATACATAAGTATATGTGTGTGTGTGTGTGTGTGTGTGAGAGTGTTTTTTGTATGTGCATGTACTTTTCGTAAGCAAAATGATTGGGGTAAATTCTGATATAAAGATAATTTGTTTCCGACGTTTAGAACCATAGAGTCAAGAAACGACCGCCGATGACTTCGGATGACCCTCAACACCAACCTCACATGGCAAATAATTGGTCAATAGGTTCTGCAGTTTTAGCGTGAAAGAGGCACAGGCAAATAAATGAAAAAACGTGTCAAAAGAGTTTACACTATATTAGAATCCGTGACAAATTTTGACCACAATTGGTGTTCTGGCTACAAATATAAATGCATATCATAAATTCGTATGTATTAGTGGATAATAGTAGATAAATGGATTGATATATAGATAGATATGAAAAGACTATACAGAGAGAGAGAAAAAGAGAGAAAAAAGAGAGAAAGAGAGATACATGTACACACATACATATATAGAACCGTAAATGAAAATTATTTGTTGGTGCAATGGAAATCATAATAATTGCACGTATCTCAGTTTATTTGATCAGTATTTTAGGTTTAAAAAATCTCAATTCAAAATTCATACCTAGTTTTCCTAACCGCATAGTATGGACATTTCTTGTCAAATCGAGCTTTCAGGAAATTTCTCGAAGTTTCGGATGTTGCCCTCAATATCTGGCTCGAAGGAGTGTAAGAAATCACCAAAATTCACGGAAAACAAAAAAGTCCTCGAAAATGCTTATAATATAAAAGACTCTAAATAATGGATTCAATTCTAATCAAATCCAAACAAGCAAACAAAAAATTCTCGTATGGAATCAGCGTCCCTATCATAAAGTGCCTATAAACAACAATGCAATAGAATATATATCAATTATAACACACAAAAAAAATCCACTTTCATCGCCAGATCAAATACAACCACAATTCACTACAACCGGAAATAAAGTAGCTAACACTACATATTAAATAGTTAAAATTTGAACCTGGGACAAAAAAGAAGCTTGAGAAAAACCATTGATGGTCGAAAGTACTTGGACTACTCTTGACAACACATGCAACCTGAATACAAAATCCGAAATTTGGAGAATTTCACTAAACAGTTAAATTGATAAGAAATATCGATACTGTTTAACTGAACATGTTTGAAAGAAGAACTACTGCCTAAACACAATATATATATATATATATCGTGTTTATATGCAAAAAAGCTCCTATCACTATATATATATATATATATGTGTGTGTGTGTGTGTATGCGTGTGTGTGTGCGAGTATGTGTGTGTGTGTGTGTGTGTGCATGTGTGTGTATTACACGCAATCATTCTGTTGGATCATACATCTATTTCTTAACATAAATGTCGTATTGAAAGAAACGAATGGAGCAGATATAGACCACAAATATTTGAAATGGGAATTTGGTGTTGGAACAGTTATCTGGGCCTTTGCATTACCGGTGGCTGTTAGGCTCAATCGTAGGAGCAACGCTATGTTGAAGTGGCTCCTGACTTGGTCACTGGTTCGATTATTTGTTAATTCTTTTTACACTGGCTTGGCCAAATGATACATTCACTGTGTAATAAAAGGAGATCATTAGAAATAAAAGTTTCAATATAATACAACACAATATATATATATAAATATATATATATGTATATATGTATATATGTGTGTATGTGTGGGAATGCATGTCTGCGTATTTGCTATTGATATTTATACAAAAATGAATGTATATTTGTTTATATAGTTATATGTGCATATGTTGATGTTATTCGATAAAACTGTTCGAAAATAAAGACCTTTCCCAGTTTTTTTTTAAATGGGTCATGAAATTTTGATTTTTTTAAAAATTTCTTCGTTTCTTATCTCTAAGCAATAGATATATCGTAGGCAAGTTGTTTTTAAATATTTATTTCTTGCCTTTCATCCTCTGTCGTCATAGAGTTGTATCCTCATGATTTCGTTATTTTAATGGAAATAATACAATTTTGAATAATCTAAATTTTTTAAGCATTTTTTTATTTCAAAGAATAACCATGAAAAAAATCCTTTTAAATATGCAGCAAGCCTTTATCCAACTTTCTCATTGGACCGTTTCTCTTTCATTACGTCGGTATGAAAAAAATAGAGTGAAGCAGTGCATTTTCATAATTTCTCTTGGTTTTGTTTCCTTTTTTTCAATAAGTAATATTTTTTGCTTATGCACACACACACACACACACACACAGATATATATATATATATATATATATATGTGTGTGTGTGTGTGTGTGTGTGTGTGTGAGTGAGGGTGTGTATGCGCATGCGCGTTTATAGCAGACAAAAAATACGGGCAAGTGATAGATCGATTGAACAATAGTAAAAAGGATATAAGAAATATGATAATTCACACACCAGTACACACCCAGACTCCCATATCTTAACACACACACACACACATACACACACACACACACACACACACACACACAAGCATACACACATAGATATAACTATAGATAAAAGGATCCATACATACGTGTACTTCAACATGACGTTCAATAGTATGAAAATTATTTCTTATATTTTGTTCTCTATTCGTATAAATATATATATGTTTGTGTTTGGCTATAGCAATGGTTCCCAATCTTCTCGAATCATTCCCGACCTTTGTCGATAAAATTATTAGTGCTGCCTCTTTCCATTTGAGTAAGTTACAACAGAGAATAATTCCTGATTCCATATTATTTAGCGTATAATTAGACAGATCCGTAATATGAATTCATTCAATTTCATTATTGCACAGCTGCTGTATGTATTGCTATGTAAGGAAGCAAGCGAAAATAATTAGTAACACATCATTTGAAATTCTAATTTATTACAAGAAAAAATAATTCTGTTATCGAAACATATACACGTCAGTATGATACCTGTTCTTGTTTATTTTTGCTCTCAGTTCTTCGATTCGTGGGTATATTAGAAAGATAACAGAATTGATCATTCTGGACTTCGATTTTTTTACGAACATTTGACTTGATAGATACAAGTGCAGAAAACCCAGAAATATTCTGAAGAGAACGAGATTAAAACATGAAGAGCATTGCTACCGAGTCTGGGATGAACAGGACGCAGTTTGAGCCAAAACTCATTCAGACTGTGGACTTTGAACTCATCTTAAGCTGAAGAGTTGTTGCATTTGAGTTATAGAAACTCCAAGGTTTGATAGGAATATCAGCCAAAAGATATTGAAATGGGCTCCTTGTCAGGGTTAAAGTAATCTAACCAGCGTTTATGTTTGAGAAATAGTACTGGAATTCTTACAATGTCAGTATGGTTAATGATTCTGGTTTTATGGCCCTACAGTTTCTAGTTTAGCTCATTTAGGATTTTGAATATGTTGGATAGTTAGGCCTAATGAGCTTGAAGGTTTGTCTACTTCATTGCTTTGAGTAGTTCAAAGCATTGTCTCTTTGATGACCGCCGAAATAACAGCTTGGTGTTCAGCATTAATCATCATCATCATCATCATCATCATCCGTCTTTTGATGTCTGTTGTTGGACATAGACCTTCCCCAGGATTTGCTACAATTCTCTATCATGGGCGTCACAGAGCCAGTATTTCTTGAATCTGTTTGGTTCATCTCTCCATCTTGGGTTCTGTCGGCTTCGGTTTCGCATGTTATCTCTGAGGATCCATGTTGTGAGTCATGATGTCCATCGCTTGTCGGTTATTCTTGCAACATGGTCTGCCCATTTCCATTTGAGTTTTTTTAATAGTTTCTATGATGTCTCTGACTCCCGTTTTCTTCCTTATATACTGTGCTGTCTTGTGATCTCTCCATGTAAGGTTGAGCATGATTCCTTCATGTGCACATTACATACTCCTCAGTTTGAAGGTATGTCTCTTGGTTAGGTTCCATGTTTCAGCTCCATAAGTGACTATCGGGAGAATGCATTGGTTGTATACTCTTCTTTCAAGGATTATTGGGATCATCAGGTTTTTGTTAAGTTGAGCTTGCTCCGCCGAAGGCTTGCCTTCCCAAAGTGATTCTTCGATTGATTTCCTCCCCTTTTGGGGATCTCATGGAGATTTGTTGTCCTAGGTAGATGTAGTGGTCTACCTTGCCGTGTTTTGCATCTTTCACATAAATCGCGAAAAGCCATTGTATTCAGAGCTGAAGCTTTGATGATGTTGAGCGGTTAATGTGCTGATTTCTAAGTGGGCTTGTTATGCATTTGTCGGGAGATCACACAATGTACATCAACTACTGTAGAATTATTATGTTTGCCAAGCCCCAGGAATCCAGATGGAGAACCCAACATTGTCAGGGCACCGTCAAGAGATTTTCTATGAATCTACTGTTCGGGATTATCTCGGTTAGGATTGGTTAAAAAATCCTGATCTGATTCTGATCGATTCAAAATATCTTTGAGCAACTTCTTTTGTGGGAGCCGGAAGTCCCCCAGCTCGAACAATTTATCCTCCTGATTCAGTTTTCGTTTGGCCGCTGAAGTGTAAGTTCCAGTCTACTCTCCTCGATAGGGAAACATACAAGAGAAGAATTTCGGATAAGAAAATCTTATGGGAGAAATCATTAAAAAAAGAAAGAGATATTTCAATCATCAGAGAAGAGTTCATCAAAAGAAGTCTGATTAGTCAGTCTCTAGAAATTTGGAAAAAGGATGATCAATTAATAAATTCTCTTGCCTATTCTGAGACAGTGATCACTTTAAAAAAAGTCTGAATCATCAAAAACTAGCGTACATACTGCCGGGCACAAACTAACTGACCAATTCAGCCAAAACTCATGTTCAGATTTAAACCCGCCCATAGAACCCATTGGAGGAGGGTTTTTAAAAAAACAAAAAAAAAAGTGTAAAAACAACCGGAGCGGAGAAAAAATGAGACGAAAGAAAAAAATGGAAATATATTGCATCCTAATGTATCTATATCTTTGATTAGTTAACTGGCAGTTTACGTGCAAACAACAAAAGTAGGAGAGACGAGATCAGGAAGAGAAATGAGAGATAGTCTCGTCCAACGGAACGACAGGTGAAGCGAAAAGAGAGAAACAAACATTGTATATCTTTAGCTGAGAAGATTTATCAGTTGCAATGTAAAATCTGTTTGTGAACCAATGTCGAGACACTGCTGACGTTGCGTGATTTCGGACCTTTAACTTTCATTGTGAGGAAAACCATGGTCTTTTCTGCATTTGCACCTGTTTGAAGATTCCGGGTTCGAAACAAAAAAAGGGGGTAAGTTATGAAGAGAGAAGTGCATGTCATGCGAATTTCCCATAATTTAGTTGCAAACAACAAAATCCCTGTGTATAAGCGATAACCATCTTGTTTATCTCCTTCTCACTTGGATTATCTAATAAAATTCTCGGTTTAAGACAGATGTGGACAACAGTTCTGTAAATTTCCAATCGTGCTTCAATGTCAAAATTATGGGTGATCAATTGCTCAAGCCTACTGCTATTACCATGAAGTAACATTTCTAAACCTTTTTACTTTCTTCTCTGTCCGTTTGATTCCTTTTGCCTCTATTCCCTTGCTTCGTGGCTTATCATTTCTCCCTCTCTAACTCCATTTGTAAGTTTTTTCTCTCCCTCCTTCTGAACGATGTGAGGGTGTCGTCCCATCACACTAAGCCACGCCACTCTGTCTAAGAGGTTGGTCCAAGCACTCATATTATCACAAAGTCACTCGTTTAGTCTTGTCCAACCAAACTAAGACAATTTTTTGCACATTTTTCAAGCTAACAATCCCAAAGCCCACTGAGCTCATCTTATCACCTCTGTAACATTACAAGGGTCGAGTCATTTTTTCCAATAGAAAAAATATATTTTCCAAATTATACTAATTTTCTCTACGCTGCCACAGAATGCGCACACACAAAAACTCACACATACACACACACACGCATGTCCGAATTACAAAAGTCTCTCAAAATACTATTGCATTTATCTTCCCCTGACCTGTGAAGTTCAAAAGAGAGAGAGAGAGAGAGAGATGGGGGGGGGACGAAGAAAAGAATGAGGGGAATGCAGAGTAGTTATTATGGACGGTTCGTGAGGACTGGAAAGAGGTAAGTGAAAAGAAGGAAAAAGACAGGGACAGACAGACCGAGATATTGTGTGTGCACATGTGTGAGAGAGAGAGAAGGAGAGAGAGACAGACAGACAGACAGACAGAGACAAAGAGACAGAGATAGAGAGACAGAGACAGAGAGAAAAAAGAGAAAATGTGGAAGATATTGAGTAAAAGAAAAAAAGAGCAGGTAGCCATTTAATAAAATGGAATAAAGAAAGAAAAAAAAGGTCAGAGAACATTTATTTCTTTTTTTTTACCTAATGTGATCTTCAACATTATATTATCATTTTTATTATCATCATCATCATCATAATTATTATTGTTATTAATATTATTACTATTATCATCATTATCATCAGTATTACTATCATTATTATCATTATCATTGTTATTATTATTTGAAACAGGTTGGAGATGCATTCCTCTTTTCTGATCTCTGAATGCCTGGCAACATGTGTGTTTCCAGTTTTTTTTTCTTTTCTACAACGATATATTATCTTACGTTCGTTTAAAAATATCTTTGCATTTGAAAATCGAGAGAAAAAAAACTGAGATACGAGCTGGACGCATTTTAAAATATTTTTAATCTCCTCTCAAGATCAATATATACTTCATCGATTGTAACTCAGTGGACCGAAATTCAAATTTTAAAAAATACACACACAGACATTGTTTTATACATTTAAATGGATAATCTTTCTGTATATACAGCCACTTATATGAGCACATAAGTGTTCTGTGTACGCTTATATATATATATATATATATATATATATATATATATATATATATATATATATATATATATATATATATGTATGTATGTATATATGTATTGTAAATACATATTTTGTCCACAGTAGTTGATTCCATTACCCTTCACTTTCCTTTTGTTTTTTTTCTTCTTTCTTGCTCCCTTTCTGCCCCCTGTCTCCCTTTCTCCCTTCTATCTATCTCTCTTTCTCTTTCTCTCTCTCTCTCTCTCTCTCTCTCTCTCTCTCTCTCTCTCTATATATATATATATATATATATATATATATATATATATATATATATATAGTTAGCACTGAGATTGTAGGAAGAATGGTTAAGATCGGCTCGGCCGGGAGGTCGGCGAAATGATAACGATCTTTGGGAGAAAGAAAGTGTGAGGAAGAGTAGCCAGCCGCCAAGGCCGTGGCTAGATGTGTGACCAGCTATGGGTTTGAAAATCTTAAATTGGATCCATAATAAGTGCTGGTTACTGTAGAATTACGGTCCGAGTCATAGCTGTCTACAATTCTTCATCCACTAATAAAAATGAATCGAATTTTAAAATAATTGAATGAATTGTACTTGTTTATGTTTAAGACCGCTAGCATACGATGTGTGATGTCATACAGTGAATAGTCATAATGCATTCTTTTTCATCTATTCTTCAATTCAATCCGTTATGGTGTGTCTATGGTGTATGTGGTCCAAAAGATTGATACTTACTCTAGGAAAAAAATGATAAAAACGCGTGTCTTTATCATAAGATCATAAGAACTCATTAATTAATTCTCATCAAGTACTAACACAGAGCCGATCAGCCAAACTCGATAAACAATTTTTGTTTTAAAATCTTTTGATATTCAAGTCAAGAAAGGAAAGGAGCTGCTAGGTCTCAGAAAAGGAAAGAAAACTAGAAATCAGGCCCCAGGATACATAAAATACTAAAATGACACACCGAGAAACAACCCAGCCAACTAAGGTCGAATGAATATTACCCGACGTCGTCTGTCTTCAGAGCAAGAAATTCATCCAGACATTCCTTTTGCCAACTTCCAAACGTCCTTCTATCGACATCCACCCTCCAATTCAACCGACCCACGGTAACACTGATGCTAACCAATGTCCTGCTGTTGGGTCTGGTCTGGTTCACCTACCCCACCTATCATTCTTCTGTACGAGCCTTATTTCACTTATTCAGGCCCTTGTCCGTCACATCTGATTCGTCAGACGGTCTTCGATCCGAGTGTCCATTGAAGACTTAGGATGTTTGTTTGCTTTCTTTCTTTTCGTCCCTTAAAAAAATGGCAGCTGGTCAGTAGTGGGCAGTCTCTCGTGTATAGGGGAGGACTCCATGCTGGGACTTTTTCTGTCCTGACCCTGTCCAGTGTCCAAAGGAAACTCATCCATCGGAGGCTGTCATCTTGAGGAGACACTGACAAACACGTATCTCCATTATCGACTCTAAAATACCGAGACTTGTTCAGAAGACAGAGCACCTTCCTGCCAAATTCTTATTGTCTTCATTGTTGTTATCTGATGTCACTTTTTATCGTTCTGTTCATTTCATTCCATCTCCGGCAGACGACCTTTCAAGTTTCATTCATGGACAACAAATATTTCATCTTCTTCGATCATTGCTTTTTTTCTCCTTGTTTTGTCTTTTTTTTTTATCCTAATTTCATTCTTTTTTTTTCTTTCCTGAGTCCATTTTCTTTCGGCATTCTTTCTTTTTTTATCATAATCTTGTTCCTCTTATTCGTTTTCAGTTTTTCCTTTCTTTATACTTCTTTTCTTTTTCCTAAATACTCATTTTATTTCCTTCTTTCTTTCTTTCTTTCTTTCTTTCTTTCTTTCCTTCCTTCCTTCCTTCTTCTTATGGGAAACACAACAATTTCAGCAACGAGGCAAGCCAACCGCATATTTTACCTTTTATTGTTGTTTTCTTTCCCCAGGACCTCTCTTTCATTTTTCATTTTTTTCTTCCCCCCTTCCATTTCCTCTTTTTATCTTTCTTCTTCTTACTCATTCTTCTTCTTTTTTCCTTTCAGTTCTATTTATTCTCTTCCTCGATTCATTACAACTTCTTTGAATTCGTCAAGTTTTCATTTCTTTTTCACAACTACCGATGGATGGCTTGGCTTTGAAGCACTACTATACTTCTAATAATAATCACAAGTAGTTTCAGCTGTGAAAATTCTTCTGGCGTTAAGATTAAACTATCCAACTCCCCTCTCTCTTTCTAAATAAGATCAGGGGCATTCTAAGAAGAATAAGTAATATTTTAATTTATAAAATTTGACCCATTGAATATGCACAGAATAAAGCATAAACTCATTATCATCATGATCATCCTTATTGAAGAAAGAATGAAAAAAAGACTAGTATATCACTGAATTTTTTAGATGAGGTATTATTACTATTTTTATTAATATTCGGACCATCCTCATCTTGGTTGTTTTTCATACAACGCTTCGGCCGTTGTACTCTACGGCCTTCATCAGTGTGAGACAATAATAATATACTACTAATGATAAGAGGTGGGTGCAGTCAATATACCCCCGTCAGTTAAAATAAAGGGTTCGGTTCGTTACTTCCCCACACCTACCAGATGATACCTGATGAAGGCCGTAGAGTACAACAGCCGAAACGTTGTATGAAAAACAACCAAAATGAGGATGGTCCGAATATTAATAGAAATAAATGAAAACAAGACTGTTTTGAAATTTGAAAAAATAAGTGTATAACAATACTGGAAATGATTGATACATTGTTTACCTTCGTCAATAAAAATTCAAAAGTGGCAAAAGATTTCCAGAATGTAAATGGTACGTTTTTCAGTGAACACCGAAATAAAATTTGAATGTCATACATCAAAGTTTTTAAAACGTCTTGTCTTTAAGAAAAATGATTTTAAACAAGTTGAAAAAGGGAACGAGTGTTCTGTCAAGGAAAACGAAATATAACTTGAAAGTCACGCACTTATCTTACGAACAACATGATGTATATTCAAGTATTTAGTAAACAATTACCAAATGGTTTATAGAGAATACAACCCAGTTAATCGAATTTATTATTCAAGTCATCGGGTTCATGAGGTTTTAGCTTTAACATCCCCTTATTCTCCCAGAGTGACGAAGTATCCCTCCTCTTTCTCCAGGACATGTGCTCAAATGTCATATTCTAAACTATATATCTTATTTTCACTGAAATGCTAGTCAAACTCTGTCGCTGTCGGTTTATTCTTCACGTGGAAGTGATGCTCGTTTGAATGCCTGCTCAAAGTATAAAATGTAAATCCCAACAAGTCATGTTTAGCACATCATCATCATCATCATCGGTCTTTTAACGTCTGTTATTGGACATAGACCTTCCCCAGGATTCGTCACATTTCTTAATCATAGATAGGCGTCGCAGAACCAGTATTTCCTGAATTTGTTTAGTTCATCTCTCCATCTTCTATTTTGTCGGCCTCGATTGCGCATGTGATCTCTGGGGATCCAGGTTGTGAATCGTGATGTCCATAGATTTTCTGTCATTCTTGCAACATGGCCTGCCGATTTCCATTTAAGTTTTCTAATAGATTCGATGGTGTCTGTGACTCCTGTTTTTTTCCTTATATACTATGTTGTCTTATGATCTCTCCATGTGAGGTTGAAGATGATTAAAATAATGTTTTGAGCTTGACAAGAACCTCCCAAAATGGTGAATGTATCATCAGATCTAAGAATTTCAATGTTTCTGTTTGTCCTATATTTTGCACGGGTGACAGCGTTTTTTGTTTCTAAATTCCCTTGTGTGCATCTGATGCTTGGTCCTTATATTTTCTTTAAATTTTGGTTGACAGTAGACAAAGATTGATCAAAAGTTTCAGCTCTGGCGCAACGAGGGGCTCTGAAAATACTGTACCGAGTTCTATGGGATCCTCGATCGATACCTGATGATTTCCATTTAAGTCATTCGAACCTTTTTATGTCAGTTGACCCCCAAGGGCACTTAATAATTGAAATCTTTGGGTTTTTTCTTTATTTAAAAATAAAAGGCTTCTGTGATTCATCCCTTCGACTTTTCTCGCCGTCCAAATTGGTTTAACTTGAGGATATCATCTCCATGAATTAGCGAGTATACTTTCGGTAGTCTTCTATAAGACTGCAAACCCTTCTAATTCAAATGAATTGTGAAAGATTATTTGACTTGATAATGTGATCTGGATGATCTGAAATTTTGTGTAGGTATGTATGAGTAAATGTTGGTTTGCAGTATTAATCTGTTATAAGACAATTTTCATAGATTTCCACTCTTGAGTCTAAAAAGACCATTTCTTCTTAGGAACGTTCACAGGTCAATTTTTTTTTTGTTTGTTGTCGTTTTTATCATTTCTTCTTCGTAAATAATCATTTTCTTCAATTAGTCCTTCTCTATCTTTTTCTTCTTCTTCTTCTTCTTCTTCTTCTTCTTCTTCTTCTTCTTCTTCTGAGCATTTCTCCTTCTTCTTCTTCTGAGCATTTCTCCATCTTCCCTATCTCATCTTTCTTTTCCATTCCTTCCTCCCTTTGTTCGCTTTCTTCATTCTGTGCATATTATCCATCTTCCTTCTTTTTTCCTTTACCTCCTCCCTATATTCACCTTCTTCTTCTTCTTCTTCTTCTTCTTCTGAGCATTTCTCCATCTTCTCTCTCTCATCTTTCTTTTCCCATCCCTCCTTCTTTTATTCGCTTTCTTTTCCTATGCATATTCTCCATCTTCCTTCCTTTTTTCTCTCCCTCCTCCCTATCTTCTTCTTCTTCTTCTTCTTCTTCACTTGATTTCGTATTCTTCACCATTTTCCTGTAACTGGTACTATGTATTAGTCATGGACGTAATTTTGTTATCAGTGTCGATGCTGCAATAATGCTTTGTGACGGAAACACTGATGATAAAAGCAAGCTGTGATGGCACCCACACGGGACAGGGACATTTTGCCAAACGGCCCCGTCGATAATGACGGCCTTGTCTACCATTTTCCTGACAACGATGACAGCAACAACGGTCAGATCTGTGTCAGCAGAGCTGATATTGATGACCACACGAAGAATGACAGTTTATAAAGCTGGTTGTGTAACCAATTTCATTATCGCAGTAGAGTTCCGTAGAGGCGTCAGTCCGATTGTTAGTTCGAAATTTGTAGGCTTCCGGAATATTTTTCATTATTTCCCAGCTTGCTTCTTCTGGTACCTTTCTATCCATTGATAATTTGACTACTAATGCTTCTTTGCGTCATTTTTCTACACTCTCTTTCTTCTTGCTTCGTTCTTGTCCTTACACTTCCTCATTCTTGTTGTTGTTATTCTTCTTCTTCTTCTTTTTCTTCTTCTTCTTCGTTGTCTCTCCTATTCCTACTTACCATACTCCCTTTTCTTCTCATTTTTTCTTCTTCTCTTACCCATCTCCCTTCTTTTTACTCATCAGTATTTTTTTCCATTACTCTTTTTCTTTGCACTTTTTTACTACCCATTCTTCTTCTTCTTCTTCTTCTTCTTCTTCTTCTTCTTCTTCTTCTTCTTCTTCTTCTTCTTCTTCTTCTTCTTCCAATTTTTCTCCCCTTTCACTTCTCTCCTCATTCCATTTTCCCTTCTTCTTCTCATCTACTTTCTACATAAGTTCTTCATTTTCGGCCGCTACTTCTATTGACATTTACCATATTCTTATGATTCCTTTTCTCTCCCTCTTTTTCTCACAAATCTTTACCATTCACACTTCCCTTTTCCCTTCAGTCCCATTCACCTTTCCCTCCGATTACAGCTTTTCTCTTTCTATCATCACCAGCATCATCATCATCAGCATCATCATCATCGTTCTCAGCTGCTTTATTCTTTTTCGTTCTTTTCTAACGTCTTCTTCTTCTTCTTTTTCTTCTTCTTCTTCTTTTTCTTCTTCTTTTCCCATTTTCCTTCTTTCTTTTTTTCCCTATCCTCCCCTCCCTTTATTCACCTCGTTGATTGGACGTTTATTCCCCCTAAATACTCATAAGAAACCCATCACCAAACAGACTGCTTTCCCTCTGCCCCCCCTTCCATCATTGTCCGTAGCTGGAGGATATGCAGGAGCGATCACTTCGACTATCTTCCAGCCACATGACCGTCATCCAGAGTGCCATAATAGGTGCCACGCAGGACACTCTGCTGGGTACCGTCAGTCTGCAGATTGATAAAAATAAAGGCCAATTGTGCAAAATCTATTTTCCGAAGGGATGGGTGCTTACAAAACAGACAGACAGAAATACCAATGACAGACTGACTTCTATCCAGACAACCATTACAGCAATTAGTCTCGGGAACTCCACAAAAGATGCATAAATCTATTTGCAGGGGGGTACCCCCGCTAGGTCTTTTTTTCCTTCACTTAGGTTAATGTGGTGACGAGGAAAATTGAATGCCAGAAGCATCACCATTGCCTTCCCACCAGCTTCTGTTGATGGGGGTTTCCTGCTTTTGTCTGTCTGTGTGTCGCTTGTTACTCGTTCCTTATCTTATTCTGGCTTTGTTTTGTTTGTTTTTTTGTGGTTATTTTTCTTCATTTACGTCTTTGCCTTATGTCTCTTTGCCCATATCAGTACGGATTTCAGCTTTAACGAGTTTTCTCCATCTTCATATTTTCTTTCTCTTTCATTGCCATTTGTTTTTCTCTTTCTTCCTATAATCATCATCATCTTCTTCTTCTTCTTCTTCTTCTTCTTCTTCTTCTTCTTCTTCTTCTTCTTCTTCTTCTTCTTCTACTACTACTACTACTACTACTTATTATCATTATTATTATTATTATTATTATTATTATTATTATTATTATTATTATTATTATTATTATTATTATTATTATTATTATTATTATTATTATTATTCCTTTTGCCTTTTTTCTTCTCCCTTTAACCTTCTTCATCTCCGTCTTCTTTTTCTTTCGATATCTTTCTTTTTCTTTCTTTCCCATTTTCGTCCGTGAACATTCTATTTGATATTTTTTTTTCTGTTTCTTCTCCTCCCTCTTTTCTTTTTCTTCTTCTTCTTGTGTGCATTTTCTCGATTTTCTTTTCGCTGTCTACTTTCTTTCCTTTCTTTTTTCCTTTTTTTTTGTTGTTGTTATTCTTTGTCTTCTTTTTTGCCTCTTTCTAGTTCACCTAAATTTCTGATGTTTTCCCGAGGATTTCATTGAGATTTCTCCCTCACTCCCTTTTTTATCTCAGTCCCTGCCTCTCTCTCTCTCTCTCTCTCTCTCTCTCTCTCTCTCTCTCTCTCTCTCTCTCTCTCTCTCATATCTCCGATTTACATTTTGATTGATGAAAGAGGTGATCAAAAATTCCGATCGATGGAGAAGGCTTATTGAATTATTTCTTCAAATCATTCCTTTTTGAAAAAATTTAAACCTGCTTTTCAAAAGAATGACTAAGCAAGAATGTCAAACTGCAATTGTGGCTTCGTCATCGCTTATCTAATGTCTTCATATAATGGCTGATATATATATACATATATATATATATATATATATATATATATATATATATATATAGTTCATGCTTCTTTCAGTTTGTAAGAATACGAACAAGAACAAGGAATAGACATTTCTGTTGTTGATGAAATTTGATCACACAGCTAAATATGTATCGAAATGAAGATATATCAATCTGTAAAATTAAACTTACACGATATATATATATATATATATATATATATATATATATATATATATATATATATATATATATATATGTATAAAACCAGTTAATGACAAAAGTTCGTGCTAAACGCTATCTCCTGCAAATGGTAATATGTTATGTTTTGTCCTTGTACAGTTGCTGGAGAGAGTGTTAGGCACAAACTGTTGACGTTCACCGGTTATATTTCCTTGTGATATATATATACATATATCTAACCAGCGACTGATAGGGTAGCTGCTTCAACGTAGCGTTGTTTTTACCATTGAGCCAAACAGTCACCAGTAATGCAGAGGCCCAATCAACCATTTCTTCAATTTCTCATTTTGTTTATTCACGGTCTATATCTGCTTTATGTGTTTCTTCCAATTCAGTGATTATGTTATTAAGAAATAGATATATATCATTTGGATATATATATATATATATATATATATATATATATATATATATATATATATATAACTCATGGAAACGCACAAAAGCAAGTAGATTTACATTTACAGATATTTGTTGGATCATGCCATCTTTGACACATGCCATCTCTGGCACAACAATACATACATGGGGTCCACAAAAAGTACGAAACCGTATTGCTTTTTAGAATATCCACGTTCTGTATCCGACAGCCCGAAGAGCTATCTGTTTAGATTAATTATCAAATACCACAACGGACGTGGTCCATAGAGTTGGATTACACAGTAACTACTCAACAAAACTCTTTTGAGTCATTTATTGCACCCCTGCTAAAACTTTTCATTCCTAAGGATTGATAGAAACACAAAGAATCATCATCATCAGCAGCAGCAGCCTTTTAGCGTCCGTCGTTGAATACATACCTTCCCAAAGATTCGCCAGACCTCTCTATCATGGGCACCACGAAGCCAGCATTTTCTTAATTGTTCTAGCTTGTCACGCCACCTTTTATCGGCCACAATTTTGCATATGATTTTTGGAGATCCACGTCGTGAGTCGTGATCTCAACTGATTATCTAACATTATTTCAACATGTCCAGCTCATTGACATTTGACTTTTTGTATCTGTTTCTACGATATCTCCGATTACAGTCTTTTATCTAATACTTTGCTGATCCCTCAATGTGAGGTTGGCCATGATTCTCTCGTGTGCACTTTGCATGGTCCACAGTTTAAGGGTCAATCCTTTGGTTAGGTTCCATATTTCAGCTCCATAGGTGACCACCGATAGGATACACTGTTGGTATATCTTTTTGTTTTCAGGATAAATGTTGTTTTTCTTTTGTTTTGTTTTTTTTTTGTTCTTAAAAGTCGAGGTTACTTTACCGAGAGCTTGTCAACTTTGTGTGATTCTTTGCTTTATTTCTTCTTTTTTTATGACTTCATGAAGACTCGTTGTCGATGTACTTTCTCCAGCTCTGCGTGTTCAATTTGATTGTTGTGTGCTTTGTCCCCGACAAGTTAGTTGTGTTGCTGAACTTCGTGTGAAAGCCAAGTTTCTTGCTTGCTTCATTTTTTCCGTCTAACGTTACTTGGAGATCGTGCAGGTTCTCAGCGAAGAGGATATTAAATGAAGATTTCCGATAAAATATTTGTTTATATCTATTTTGACTTGGCTTACGTTGACAAAATGCCAGACCCAAAACCATTGTCGAGATTGTTGTGTATTTGTGTTCGATCCCACTCAGAAGTCAGGATTTTGAATGCCGGTATGAAAAATCACCACAATTTGATCTTTTTGCGCCAATTTACTCATGTTTATACTTATGGAATATATTTCTACATAAACCTTGATAAAATGATATGTAATGTTTGCAAGGTAAATAATTACAAGTCACTCCAACCATTACATTTCAATTAATTGTGGAAGGTATATTCTGGATATATAAACAAATGTGAGGCCCAGTTACTTTGTCTACTTCAAGAGCTGAATAGTGCGAATCGATGTTATACAATTGTCACAGAAAAAAAATTATGTATTTAATAGATATATTGTCTCTACTCTAAGTATTGAGCAATGTTGGAATAAAGATTCTTCTGTTTAATATCCACAACCTGTAGTACACACAAACACTCACAAACACAGATAGATAGATAGATAGATAGACAGACAGATAGATAGACACACGTGCATAGGTAAGGTGACAGAATCAGTAATAGAAAAATAATTTAATTCAAAATTACGTTAAACTTTGAGAGAAATTGTACAATTATTTCGTTACATCTTTCCTTATCGTCTTGTCTTCTGGATTTTTATTCAACTTTTTTTGTTCTAGAGGGATTGCAGTAAATGTGAATAAGTTTAATTTGGAATTACAATAACACTTGACAATAAAATGGGAAAAAGTCGTATTCTTGAAGATACGCTTCATTGCTGTCCATCTGTTCCTCTTTCCTTGAGGTATTTAAAATATAAAATGAACGAGAATTTTTTTCCACTTATTCTGTATTCTCATAACACAACTCTGGGCTTTGCTGACAACGATTGGAAATATCAACCAAAGTAATTATTTGTTTTGCGACTGTGCAGTGATCTGAAAGAACCAAATATGAGATCTGGATGATATGGCGTTACTCTAAAGGGCAAATAAGGTTATTTTGTGAGAAAAGTGAAGGACTGAACTTGAAAGGCGAAAAGAGTTGGTTAAGATAGTTGAGTTCTACCGAATTAAGTCTGATTATAATCGCCAGGCAATAATAATAATCTTAATAATTAGGCGATCTCCCAGATTGACAAAGAAAAATGGTTGAGTTGCCCTCTGCAACTTTGGAAATCGACTAGCATTCATGGCTTCGAGTTGGTTCGTGGAATGGCGAGCTAATTAATCGTTCATTCTTCATTTGGGAAAAGAGAAGCATTTTGCTCTTCTTAAAAGTAGCGCACGGGAAAAAAAAACTATGCAACGAATATTCTACACATCAAGTAGATGCACAACTGAACGATTGCGTACTCAAGCGCGAAGCGACGATTTATTTTTTGGAAAAAAGGGTGCTCAACGGGTAATTTAGCTACATTCTTTCTCCTTTTGTTGGGTGTTGATCACTGACAATATTAGATTTTCGAAAAACAAGTGTGAGCGCTCTCAGACACAATTTGAAGACCAATTTTGTATAAACTTTCATATATAACAACCCCCCCCCCACACACACACACTAAAACCCTATTTTTCGCAGTAAAAGGGGTCTTTTGAATTTTGCTTTTGCTTTTCTTTCATCAAATATCTCATTTCTTTTTCATTTATGGACTTACTGGCTCCGTGATGCCCATGATATGAAATTGTGGCGAATCCTTGGGAAGGTCTATGTCCAACGACGGACGTTAAAAGACTGATGATGATGATGATGATGATGATGATGATGATGATGGTGGTGGTGGTGGTGGTGGTGGTGGTGGTGATGATGATGATGATGATGATGATGATGATGATGATGATGATGATGATGATGATGATGATATAGCAACGGCTGAGCGATGGTATGATACTACAATTTATATTGGAGATCACCTTCCCTAAATCGTGCAAGGGTTCGGGTTTGGTTTGATGCACGCTCATACACGTGCATAGGTACAGGGGCTGAATCAAAATGCAGAAGATAATCTCATTAAAAATTATGTTAAACTTCAAATTTCATTCCTACGAAAACAAAGAAAAGTTAATTCATGTAAGCCATACTTCTGTAAAATTGGCGGGAGGCATGTGACCACTTCATCATTATAGTTATATTCTAAAAATGACACATCCATTAAACCTTTTAAAAAATATCTCAAAAGACTAACAAATTTCCGGGCAGTTCAAAAGTCTAATGGACTGAAAACACCTTAAATTAAAAGAATAACAACTTTCTTCCAAGTGAACTGCGTGCTGCTTAACACAAATTTTAAGCTTGAATTTGATTTCTGCGAGAACAAAAAATTAATTTTGGTACAAAAAAGTAATTAATTTGTAGTTTCAAGTATTACTTTAACAATTTAATAAAAAAAACACTATTCTACCTATCAACTGAACAGTTGCATACCCAAGCACGAAGTAACAATTTCTTCTTTGTAAAAAAGGGGGATCAATGGGTAATTGTCATGATTTTATTATTAAGTCTTTTCTTTTTCAAGTCAAATTTTTTTTGCATAATGATGAAAATAATAAGCAAGCCATACTTCCGTAAAAATGTCGAAAACTTTGTGCACACTTTATCACCGTGGTTAGGTTGTAAACAGAATCCCCCATAAAAAAAAAACAAAAACTTTTCAAAATTGAAAAATTCTGCAATTACCCCAGGGTCATATAGATTGAAACAAGAAATGGATACTCGCAGAAATTTTTTTTCGATTTTAAAGAAGCTAAAAACTGAGACATCTTTCTTTCCTTAAGAGGTATAGTGCCCCCAAAACTGCGCAGAAATGTGTGTGTGTGCGCGCATTTGTGCGTGTTTATATATGAACTTATTCTTTTTATCAAAACAGTATACTTTACGTCAGCATTTTTTATTATCAATTTCTCCACCAAATCTTCCTTTCCCTTTTTCTCTTTCTCTATTCACACGCACACACACACACACACACACACATACACACACACACACACACACACACATATATATATATATATATATATATATGTATATATATATATATATATATATATTTGCCCGTGTATGTATTTGTATCCGATTAATAATGTAACAAAACAAACGTCTCGTTATGCAGCGTTGCCTGCGGAACTTCATGGAGTTAAATGACTAAGTGTGTATACGTAGGAAGACTGATCCACTGAAAGGAAAGGACTGTGTGTTGTCGTACATGTAAGTGATACATATATATATATATATGCACGTTCCGACACACTAAGCTGCTTGGTTGATGAAGGTGGATCGTCTTATTCCGTCGCAATAAACCGTGGAGGCAAACAATATATCATCAGATGAAGAGAAAGAGTTCAAAGGCATACGATGTATTTAGCTCGTGACTTTATTCAACTTCCCCTTATAGTGTTACGTACTGATAAATTAATTCATGCTGTGCGTAATGAGATAATGTTTACCGTCTGGTTGCTACGTCGTTCGGACAACTGAATGCAAAATCTGGAGACCCCAGTCCGTATCTTTGCCCTGTTTCCGGAACAGAGCCTCGTCACGAATCCTGAACACTCTGTCCTAAGCCGTTGATTCGTCCTCTATTTATCGGCTTCATTAACAATCCCATTACGTCAATTGACCTATTCTTAATCAAACCTTTCTTCAATTGAGTTTTCGCTTAAACTTTATTATTTAATGATTCAGCTAACATGAATCACTGGCGATTTTTTTTGTTATCGAGAGGCCTTTTACCTATTCAAATGTCACCCTCGATATTACGTAAAATAGAAATTATTCGAAGTTCTGCCACCTTTTCAGTAGGTCATTTTCTTTTGACTCTTTCAACTTTTTCTGTCATCCGATTTCCCCCTTCGGAACTAACCATTTCTTTCCACTTTTCTCTGTCCATTCTTTCTTTTGACAGTATCAACTTTTCCATTTTTCATGTCCTCCGTTTCATCATCATCATCATCATCATCATCATCATCATCATCATCATCATCATCTTTTTGATGTTCGTCGTTGGACATAGACTTTCCCCAGGATTCGCCACATCTCTTTATCCTAGGCGTCGCGGAGTGAATACTCTCTGAATTTGTCTAGTTCGTCTCTCCATCTTGTATTCTACCAGCCTCGGTTGCACATGTGACCTCTGGGGATCCATGTTGATAATCATGGTGTCCATCGGTTGTCAGACAGTCTTGCAACATGACCTGTCCAAGACGTCATTGAATCCACCCCCTTCCTTTAAAGCCAATCATTACAG
This sequence comes from Thysanoteuthis rhombus, assembly GCA_963457665.1. NCBI lineage: Eukaryota > Metazoa > Mollusca > Cephalopoda > Oegopsida > Thysanoteuthidae > Thysanoteuthis > Thysanoteuthis major. Next base: position 28,490,741 of record OY735222.1, on the reverse strand, counting down.
CGTTAAGTCAAATTGATTTATTCTGGCCTTATCTATTCTTCGACTGAATATTTTTTACATGACTTCAAATTTTGACGCTACGATTGTCTAATTATTGACTGTGATGGCGAGCTTGGTGATTTTTCCAACATCAAATCAACACGCATAGTCACACGTATAAGGTTTTTGTGTCCTGAGACCGATATCCGATGACTTCCTCGCTATCGACTCAAAACGATTGGTTTCAAGTAATTCCTTGAGACCACTCTTAGCAGTCTCACCTTTCAGGAACATCATGTAGGTGTAGTCGGCCATAATGTGGTCGCTTTGGTTACACTTGAAGAAAACTTGTACCTACCTTCTTCCTGCATTTCGAGACCCACGGTCCGTTTTTCTTGTAATCGCTGGTCATATTGTACCTTGTTTTGTGGTCGTTATTCATTTAATGTGGTTTCGTTTGGTTTACTTTCCGACAAGACCCAGTCGTTGTTCGTTCGTGGTAGTTCAGGTTCATAGACGTTTCAATGTATGGGAAACCTCTGGCACTGGCATCAAAAGAGGATGTAGCATTGTGTTTCTGAGGCGTTATGGAACGTCATGAGGGTGAATTATAGAGTGTATATATTCGGAAGGACAGGGCAAAGAACTAGAAGAAAAAGATTGTACGTTGTCGCACATATAAGTGATGTGTACGATCTGGCTCTCTGTGCTGCTGGGTTGAAGTTGAATCATTTAGATATCTGGAGACATCAGTCCTTATCTTTACCTTGTTTCTAGAGAAGAACGTCGTCTCAAATCCTAAATGTTTCACCCTGAGCTGTCAATTCGTAATGTATTTATCAGCTACATCCACAATCACATTACGTCAATTAATCTATCTTTGATTAAGCTTTTCTTCAATTAGGCTTTTGCTTAAACGCTTTTATTTTATGATGCAGCTAACATAAATCACTTGCAATTTTCGTTATCTAAAGGCCTTTAACTAATTCAAATGTCACTCTCGGTATTACGTAAAATAGAATTATTCGAAGTTCTACTTCTTCTGTCTGTCATTTTCATGTGATTTTTTTCAACTTTTTTCTTTGTTTATGGGTTTACTGTGATCCTATTTCCCCCCTTTGAAGCCAATCATTTTGGAGTCAAAAATGTTTCGGCAGAAGAGAGAAATCTGAGCATTGTTACTCTAACCCCTTGCTTTTCTCTGACGCAATTTAAATTTAACTTTTCTTTCTATTCATCTATTTTTCCATTCTTAACTCGCTGCATCCTTCGTTTTTTCTCAAGGCGTGTGTGCCGTATCCAGTAATTGTTCAGTGATTTTTCTGTAAGCTAGATGACGTCACTTCCGATACGGAAGTCACTACCATGTATCTATCTTTCTACTTGTTTTCTTATCTATCCATTCAAGTATCCATCTATTCTACCTATGTTTTAATTGATCGTTCTATCCATCCATTTATATGTCTTTTCTATCATACTATTCATTTATTTACCCATACATCTGCCTGTCTTTCTATCCATCTTATCATTTATTAATTTATCTCCAATATATGCTCATTTGCACTCCTATGTGTGGGGTTACTCCATTACAATAATTTGAATCGTTATTCCTGTTTTCCATGACGTTTTACTCGCAATGACTTCGACTCAACAACAGAAATCGATCCCCAACTCGACGTCACTCAAACACTGACAACACATATACTCTGGCTTTCAGCCGAAGAGAAGTGGCCGGATTGGACATCAAAGTATCAGTGAAAGTGATCTTTATTCAACTATCCAAGAGTCTGAATTTATTTCTATACACGTAAAAATATCCGGAACTATCTATTTCCACCGGCGGATGCTATTTGTAAGATTCGTGCTTTCTCACGAAAAATCATAGTATATGCCAAAAACCCTTAAGGTCCAAAACAGAGCGACAGGAAGGGTTAGGGAACAGTCCAATTGCTGACACCGAAAGAGAAAACAGTTAACCTGCGGCGTTACTTGGAATGTACTGCCCTCACTTTAATGCAGTGGCCGGACAGGAATCCTCTGATCCGTTACAACCCGTCTGATCAATCGAAGGGTCGAGTGTCCTCGTCCTGCTGCCTGATACATATGTCCAAGGGGCGTGCGTGCTGTGTTTGCCCTTCTTTACACAGAAACAGAGTCTCAACGGGAACAGAGGCCAAAGCCTGCAAACGTTCCCGGTGGAGCGTGAAGGTCCGCAGAATCTTGTATATTTGACGGTTACCCGCAAATTTGCTCTGTTCCGAGTGCCGTTTGAGTAGTGACCAGTATGCGAAGTGACGTCATTAAGCTCAGAGAAAAATTACTGGAGAAATTCAAAGATCACTGAATGCAGCATACACCTGAGAAGGCCAAAGATCGCTCCAGGCAATTTGAGGCTATTCAAAAAACATCTAAAGACGTTTACGTACACTCCAGTTCCGTATAAACGAACAATGCAACATGGAATAAATCAGATAAGGGCGGGTGCTGTTATGAGACTGAATTTGAAAGACGTTGGCTGATCGGCATCCGTGGCCTGAGGAGACCAGCTCTGAATAATACTGGATACGAGTTTGAATTCCGTCGGGGGCAACTTCTTCATCGATTGTACTTATCAATCGTTGAATGTAAAAACAACCAGATTGTTGTGATAAAAGCAACAAAAATAAGATTAAAAAAATTAGTCAATATTAGATATGAAAATCTAATCTTTAGAAACCGTCAAACAAAACTATCATCATAGGTTTCTGAAGTTTTTAAGATGGTGTGGCTGGATAGCGATGTCAGTATCGCACACGCTGACCGCAACAATAGAGCTAGAGGGCTGACAGTTCAAACGTGCATTCCTTATTATGTCTACAAAAACGTTTATTTAAAATGCTTCTGGGAGAGGGATTAGTTTACAATGGAAGTTCATGCTAAGTTAGTCCATTGTAGGTCTGACAGTGTTTACACTTATTTGTTGCTGTTTTTTTTAATTAATTTAGAATCTTTGTTGATCACTGCTCAACTAAAGGCGAGAGAAGTAACTTATTCCTTGATAATCACTTTTTCCAATTTTCTAATTGATCATCCCCAACACGGTATCCGACGCTTTCTCTTAAGTGATTGACTAGACCTATTTTGCATTCGTTCTGTTCGGTCTCTTCTCTCACCTTTTTAACAAGTCCCCAACCGTTTTAGCTGTACAGTTCCATGACGTCTTTTGGGGATTACATTTCGATTTTCTGATACCAGATATCAAAGAATAGAAGTGACCCCTCGATTGAAAGGACTTACTAGGTGAAATATAGTCATTTATTGCCGACAGCCTGGTAAATCCGAATGTAACCGAGTAGGCCATTTTTACCATTCTTATTCATTCATTCATTTATTTATCTATTCATTTTTGCATAAAATTATTTTTGACACAACATACAGTGCAGTACAATGAAAGATTATTAAATTGTAACTAAAAAAAATTGTAATATTCACTCATCTCCTTGATAGTGTAGTTCAGCAGCTTTTGACCTTTTTAACAGTGACCAAAAATCTTTTTCTAAAGATCTATCATGAAGACCCATTTTCTCATAAGAAGGATTCATTTTAGGCATCATAAAAATTTTGGTGATTACAAAAAACAAAAAAAAAATAATGGCAATTTACTGTATTTCATAAGTGACTAAAACACTGGAATAAAATGGAGCATTCGTGAAAAAGGCGGGTTAAATTCGAAATCAGTTACACTGGGGTCCGTTAAATCGAAGGTTTGCAATACTTATAAATGGTTCCTCAGCGAGCTGGTTCGTTAAACACGGACTAGACAGCCAATCATTTAGCCATGTTTACGTACAAGCTGGATCGAATAAAACTCAAATAATCAAAACGGATTGTTTCCTTCCCATTAGATTCCTTACTCACAATCTAGAGTACATTTTTGAGTGAGGAGAATATATGCATGCAATAAAATAATCATCATGTTGCGAGACGCCCAACTTCTTGTTGAAAGATATCAGTCCTTGTCACACTATTAATATTACATTTGCTTTATTTGTTCTCATCTATCACATTCAGCATACTAGCTTCTTGAATTAATTAAATATTTCGTTCATTGTATTCACAATTTGAGTTGATACTGGTCTCCCCTTTTAACCCCATCTATTTCCTTTTTTGTAGGAGAATCTACTTCACCATTGTCTTCTGTTGTGGTATATCGTTCTAATGTTTCGATAAATATCCTATAAATGCACTGCTATACACATGCCCTATATATTTGGGTGAGTCATTTGTTTGTTTGTTCTGTTGCTTTTTTTGCTTCGATTTTCAAATATAAGGTTAGAAATAGCAGGCCACCCTTGTGGAGACTCTGAAAATTATGCGCGAATCATAATTGTAACAGCATTACTGGAAATCTGACTTGTTGAAAAATATTATTCCATTTGGCTTGTCAGCTTATTAGTTCGAATATGGAACCACCCGGAGGCCAACTCTATACTCTACTAAATCATGCAAGTGTTCTCGATCAAGTTCCCATCTTCCTATAAATGCCTCGTCAGATTTTGACAGAGTTCCAACTATCACTAGCAATATTGTCCTCGAGAGGTCTCATAGTCATGTGGTTATCATTTCATGTCCACTAAAGAGAAATTGTGTGTTCAATCCTTCACAAGGGCTGGAGGCTCTAATTAGGATGAATGAGGTGGCACGTTGATTCTCTCAAATTCGGAGATTAAGTATTATTTGAAACCATCAACCAGAACTATCATAGGTTTCCCCAGTTTTAAGGTGGTTCTGGTAAGTGGTTATATATGTATGTATCTATGTATTCATGTATGTATGTATGTAAGTATAGTGCATGCTGGCTGCACCAATGGAGACAGAGGGTTGAAAATTTAAACATCAAGTCCTTGTTATGGATTTTGACACCACCCCCCCATCTATAGGTTTTTAGTGAGGGTTCAAATGTGCAATGTGAGTTTATGCTAAATTGATCCCAAGGTTTATGTCTGACAGCTTTTTTTGTTTAGGAAATACAGCCTTTTTAAAAGGTGAAAAAGTAACTTGTTTATTGATCACCCCTTTTTCCAATTTTTGAATTCATCACCCTTAGCAAAACATCGTGATGCCAGAAGATGTTGATCATGTGACAGTTTTTTTTTTGTGAGTGACGCACCAGAGCTCCTATTATTATTATTATTATTATTATTATTATTATTATTATTATTATTATTATTATTATTATTATCATGCTGGTTACCTAGTGGTCACTGGCCTGCTCGGGACTAAGTGACAGCAAGTCTCCTCAAATCTCCAAGCCTCCTCTTCACACACTCACCATCCACAATCGTTACCTGGTGGTTTTCGCCGTGGGCTGTAGGACACTAAGTCTCCTCAGGTCTATAGTCCTTCTCTCATATCGTCCTCAATTTTTACTATAGTGGTGTGATTTGTTTCACCATGTTTTTCCTCTTGGTCATTGCTACCAGCTGGGAATCCTAAGTCTCCTTAGTATTCGTACAGTCAGAATTAATGCCGTGGTCTGTATAGTCTCAATCCTTACTCTAATCTCAAGTTCTTCCAATCTAGACTTCAGTGTCTTTGGTACGGTTCCGAGTGTGCCAACTATCACTGGTACTACCCTGACTCTCATGTTCCACGCCTTCTTCAGTTTCCTTAGTAGTTCCTGGTTTTCTTTGGTTGTTCATAGTACCCGTAAAAAATTCAGTAAAACCGTGCACGCGCGCAATCTGCGTTACGTTGACTTATGAGGTCAATGAATATTATTTCTGGTCATTTTGAAACAATTTTAAATTTTGGGGCCAAAAATCTAGCACCTATGATACTTAAAAGGTTGTACCTTTTCACACTGAGGGTAACAGGCGAAACGAGTTTGACCTTGGAGTTCAATTTCTGCACAATTTTCCAAGTTTTGGTCAATAACGTCAAACTTATGTCACTGAAATCCGGCATAAGGGTACATTTGTTCCAGGCAAAGGTCAATCCTAGCCAATCTTTCAAGTTGTTAGCCACAATTTTGAGCCCATGAAAGAGAAGTTGAACTTAGAGCTAGATTTTTTGACGAGACGACCTGAGTATTTAGAAATGCAATTTTGACTTTGGAGTTATTTGAGTTCACCACCTAACCTCTCTGTTCATTTATAACGAATTTTCCAAGTTGTTGGTCGCAATATTGCACGAAGGGTTCAGAAATTTTGCATAGGGGAATATGTTTACATGGCGAAAGTAATAAACAATGTGAGGTTGATGCTGGAGATCACTAAAAATCCCCTGAGGTAATTTCTGGAAATTGGTACAAGGCAAAAGGACCGTCTCGAACGATTGTTGGCCCTTACCTGGCTTCTCGATGCGTTTCCTATGAACAGCTCCATATTGGTTGTTCTAGGACCCTGGCACACAATGGGAGGAACACTTATTTAGTATATCCAGTATCCCTGACAAACTAAACGATCCTTTGTTCTTTTTTGTGCGTCAGAATATTTCTTCCGTTTTTGCTACTTTTTCGTGTGTACATAGCGTAAATAATCGTTTTGTTTTTATTTGCTTGGTTATGTTAGAAGGAATATACAAAAAAACATATTCTCCCTGTTTGTTTATATTTATATAAATCATTTCTACCCTGTGAGTTGATTCATAAATTTGCCACAAATGACAATGTTGGTCTGAACGAAGGAAAAATAGTTTCAACTTACACTTCAACTTCAAAATCACACAGAAAGTCAGAGGGACACTCGAGATTGGATTCTCCTATGACACTCTTACCATTACTTTTTTAACCCTTTCATTCTGCGTTGCTACCCTTATCTTCAACCCCTTCCACTTACGCCCCTCCCCAGTAATATCTGATAGAAAGCGCTGTAGTCAGGTGACAACATCCGGGCAACTTATAACAAATACGGTCTTATTAGTGTCACTGATGATTACGTATGGAAGCCTGTTTGACGGTTGTAATGGTGGTTGTCTGGATTATGATGATGATGGTGGTCGTCGTGGTTGTGGTGGTAATGGGGCGATATCAGTTTGAACGTGGTTGTTGTTGTTGTTGTTGGTGGTGGTGGTATTTTGGCGATGGTTGTTCAGTGGTGATAATGAAAGCACTGGCAGCGCTGGCGATGTTGAAGGCGATGACTATTTTAATATTATATTGCATTACACAGATTCAAAAGGGTGAAAAAAGTAGAAAGAGAGACATGAAGAAAGAAAGGGATTGATGAAAAAAGAGAGAGAGAGAAAAGTAAAACGAAAGAAATCGAGAAAGAAAGAAAGAAAGAACTTGAGTAGAAGATCGAACCCAAGAAAGGAGAGGAAAAATAAAGAAATAATTCAAAAAAGGGAAATGTCAAGAAAAGGAGGATGGAAGAAGATGAAGATGAAAGAGAAAGAAAGAACTCAGAAAAGAAAGACACAAACAAAGAAGAAAGAAAGAGAAGAAGAAGAATGAATTAAAGAAAAGAAGAAAAAGAAAGAATGAGAGAATTGAAGAATTAAAGAAAGAAAGACAGAAAAAAACTGGGAAAAGAGAGGAAAGAACATAAGAAAGAGAAAAGAAGAAGAAGGGAGAAAGAAATTGAGAAAGAAAAGAAGATTTAAATAGCTTTAAAAAGAAAGAAAGAACTTAGGGAAGAAAGGAAAAAAGAAAGAACTTACAAAACAAAGAAATAAGAAAGAAAGAACAAAAGTATCTTAAAAAGAAAGAGTAAAGTAGGGGTCAAAACAAAGTACATCAAAAAGAAAAAGAGATTAAAGAAGCATAATGAAAAACAAAGATCACCATTGTGCAATCTTTAACAAGCTCGTGTCGAATGAGTTTGATCTTGTTATCCCGCTATAATAGCCCTGTGCCTGACTAAATGAAGAAAAACTGTCTCCTGCCACAAGATCATTATTAACTAGCTCAGGTTGCAGACGAAGTCTTGACTCCAATTAGTTCTATCCTACTTCGATGCATCATCACTCAAGCTTTGTCCGAAACTAAGCTGATTTTAGTAAGAAATCAATATCAGAAAAATTAACATAGACGGAAGAAAGATAAAAGAGGACGTAGGATGGAAAAGAAGGGCAAAAATTACTTTGAAAAGAAGAAAAATAGTAAACGGGTGTAAAGGGAATTGTTTACAGTGACTGATTTTAGAAGGTATTGATCACTTTTGTTTTTCTTTTGATAATGACGTAAAAAAAGCAACACACGCACAAATGGTCACGAATAAAATAAATGTTCAAGTAAGGTCAAAATTGAAAGAAGGAGAAATAGGAGAAGGGTAATAGAAGAAAAAATGTGCGGTAGAAAGATAAGAACAACAGCTTAATTTAAAAAGAAGAGGGAAAATGAGAAAGAAAAAAAGAGACGGTAAGGATACACAAAACGAAGTAGGGAGAAACAGGGGAAAAAAAGGACAAGAGAAAAGCAAGAAGGTGGAGGGTAAAAATGAGAAGAAGAAGATGAAGAAGAAGAAGAAGAAGAAGAAGAAGAAGAAGAAGAAGAAGAAGAAGAAGGGAGGAAAAGAAAAGGTTGAAAGTTATAAGAGTTGAGGAGGAAAGAAACATAATATCCGTGAAGAAGAACGCAATTTATTCTCATCCGCTTGAAGGTTTCAGAATGATACCAAGAATTCTCAAAGAAAATGAAAAAAAAGGATAGAGAGAAGGGTAAAAATGAACACAGAATGAGAAAAACCAAGTCAAAGAATGAAAGAAAGAAAAAAATCCGGGATTATATAGTTATAGATCAGAAAGAGAGAAAGAGAGAATAAAAGAGAAAGAAAGAAAGAAAAACCCAAGCAGCTTCAAATTAAGAAGAAAGGTTGGAAGAAAAAAAAGAAAGAAAGAAATAAAGAAAGAGAAGTAAGGCAGAGAAAACGAAGATAAAGAAGTAAATGAATAAATAAATGAATAAATACGGAAAGACAGAAACGGAAAAAGAAAAAAAGTAAAGATAAAAAAGAAAGAAAAACTAAAACACAAGTTGACATGGCATGACGTTATGGAATCACTCTCCCCCCCCCTCTCTCTCCCTCTCTCTCTCTAGTCTGACTAATTGTGATGATAAAGTCAACTCTCTGGGAGTTTGACAAAATCAAGAAAAACAGAAAATTGGAGCATTTACTTACCAAGGAGAAAGACAGAAATAAGGATAAGGCAGCTGTAGATTACAAAGAAAGAAAAACGAAGAAAGACTGGGTGTTCGTTTGGTTGTAGACTTGAGAGAAAAGAAATAGATCCCTGCGATCCGCTTCCGTCTAAATCAGGATTAACAACCAATATTTTAAAGAAGGAAGAGGAGAAAACGAGAAAGAGATGAGGGAAAGAATGAAACTGAAAGCGGGGGAAATGCAATAAGAAACAGAACCACAAGAACAGGAGAACGAGATCCAAAGAAAGAGAAAGAAAAAAAGAAAAGAGAATTAAGAAAAAGAAGAAGGAAGAGGGAAGCATTTTGCTAGGCAGGCTGCATTAGTAGATTAGTCAAGTATAAAACTCAGCACCAATATGGCGGTCTCGTATATTTCATTAAAGGCATAAAAGAAGCAGTCACCGAATGTTAGTGGTCAGTGAATCAATGTTCGACCTGCGTTAATGGATCGTCTATTAGCATGGGTCAAACCTTTTGATGCCCATGTACACGTCCTCACACCTCTTGCATCCCTCTCTAACAATTTGTATATGCAATCTATATTAAGGAGAACATTAACGAAAAGATGCCCGGACCACCCTTAACCGCCTTTAATGCTCTGGTCATTCGTATTTTTTATTCACTTAATCCCTCCTGATTCAAAAAGCTGCCCGTCTCACACTCTGCTTCTCAGCCAACCCTTGACCCTTTCTTTATGAACAAACTATTGTCTTCTCACAGTTGGAACCAGAAGGGCCGCTAACTCTTTCCCAACAGCTTTTTTTTTAATATGACTGTCCTGGCATTGCGCTGACCGTGCACGTATTCGTATAAACAGAGGGGCTTTTCGTCACCGCCCTACTACCCATCTTTTTGCACATACCCTGTTATCCGACCCCTTTCTCTTACCCCCCTTTTCTTTTCCCCCAAATTCATACCTTTCAAGTCGGGAACCTCCAAACGGAAATTGGCCAAGAAGCGTCCACGATATTGCATACGCGTCAGCACGCGGACATTGTCCGTTCGTCCACGGCACTTATAACATCATAAAAGAAAGGCAGACCAATTTCATAATAACACCATTGTGGTCAGGCTAGCACCAGTGGTCAGCCACCTTTCGGGCACTCCTGTTCCCCATTCCATCCTTACAGACCTTTTCTTCTTCTCTACTTTCCACACACCTTTTCTTGCTTTCTCTTGTTCTGCACCCTGAAAAGTTTTATGGCCTTTCAGTTGGTCAGTTGGCCGGAGACTGACCGTCGCCCGTTTTGTAACTTAATGTACTTTATGAATTTTGTATGGCCTTACTAATTCCACCATTTCTAGGGTGACCGGCAGCAGCGCCATTAGACTCACCAACGTCTGACCTCTGAACTTGAAAGTGACCATAGCTGGTCATAAACCAATGAGAAAGATTATGACCGTCTGTTAAAATCTCTTATTGCTTTATCAATTCCAGATTCACTTCAAGCTGGATGTATTCACCATTAATTATTGCTAGGAGTTAGTCTCGGTTATGGCATGTGGGTTGGTACCGTTTGAGGAATTTTGGTTTGTCGTTCTTCTTGGAGTTGTCCGTTTGGAAGTTTTAATGACAAGGAGTAGAGACTTTATTTCTTTAGGGAAGACCATCGGCTATGTGGTTTCGTCTTGTTCATGACTATAATGACCATAACGGTAGCGGCAGCTGCGTCCAGTGACGGATTAATTCATCAAAGTGAACATGCTTGTTCAGAAGTGGCCCTTGTGATTACGAATCTTCTTTCGCGAGGGTTCATTTCGTAATGATACCGCCACCAAGTTAGTTACGCTCATGCCACCATCTTTGATTTGTTGACTGTTCTGTTAGTAACCAATAGATATGAATGCTGGGGGTCATTTTACGTTTTGCCATACCCTTCACCATCATTTCAAATAGATAGAATGATATTTCTGGGTTACACAAAAAGGTTAGTTCGGTTTATTGAGTAAAAATAAAATATTTTATCGTTGATATCAACTTCATTCAACAATAGATCTTTTTTTAACTGTCTTCTGTCATCCTCCAAGCAGATTCATAATTCAAATCTTCCCAGATGATTTTATTTTTTCAAGTAGAAAAAATCACTCTAGATGCCTTTTTCAAGTCTTTTAAAGAATAATCCAAAGGTGCGATACGATGAATTCGATGGATGAGCGAAAACTTCTCAGTTTACGTGTAGTAATTTTTGCCAAAACATCTAAGAAAGATACGTCTATCATTATGGAACAATATACTTTCTTTGTTAACTAATACGAATTACTTTGTGTCGAAATTTTTCCTATACAAGTTAATGAAAATGATTTTTTTGTTTTTTTTTTTGCCATTTCAGCTTACGAAAGATTTTTCATATGAGATAGCTTTGCTTTTGGATAGCGGGTGAAAACCGTAATGACAATTATCTACCACTGGATCCTCGACTTGAGTGAAGCTTTAAGAAGAATTGGCCAACATGAAGTAGTAAACGTTGGGAATTTCAGTCTCTTAGCTCAATTGGTGCGGCCTATACGCACGGTACATACATATGTATCAAGCAATATTAAAGAATCATTCAAAAACTTAAGAAAACAATGTTGACACTTTTGATGGCAGTCTTGGTGGAAGATTTCCAATTCAAGGATATTTATATGAATGAACAATACTTCGTATGAAACCTTCCTACAACTCGAGAGAAATTGGTGAAGGTATTGACTGGAACAAAGAGATCAAAACAACAAAGACAAGCATGCTCGTCGAAACAATTTATCAAATGATAACAAAAATACATCTAAGATCTTCGAACGACACTAGGAAGGCCTTATAGCGTATTGGTAAAGGTCGATTAGGATACTGGGATTTCTGGGGTACCTCTCAGATGACACATATTACATTAAAGACGATAGTAGGTACCACAGAGACAAAAAAAAAAAAGAATATCTCCATAACAGTAACTGTGTTGCACTTAACGTGATTAAATCAATGCTTGGCAAACTTATTTAACACGGATCTCATGTTGAGTTGATTTCCACTGTTATCCTTTCCGCAATGTTAGGGAAAGGATAACGTTACAAGGTAGCGGATGGCGATAGCGAAAAAGTGCTGTTTTGAGAAGTAGAAGGGAAAATGTGATGAAAGGGTTGAGGTTTCAATAAGGGGTACTTTTAAGAGAAATAACGACCCGTTGTCATATTTAAGCTATTTATTTTATTTTTTTTTTCGTTGATAATAAATGGATGGATACTTTCTTGGCAGTCTTCATACACTTGTCTATTTGTAAATCGTAATGCCCCGATGTTTTTTCTTTCAAGTATACCAAGCTTTTTGCTGTTTTTTCGGGACACTCAGTGAGTCCGTGTGTAGCGTAAGTATTCGCTTTTTATAATCAATCGAAGGCAAGGAACTTTGTATAGAATAAAAATAAAAAACTCTCTCTCTCTCTCTTTCTCTCTCTCTCTCTTTCTCTATCTCTCTCTCTCGCTCTCTCTCTCTGGCATTTTGCTTCATAGTTGTTGTTTTTTTGCCGTAAAACTTTTTTGTATTTTTTTTTATTACAACTTAACTCAAGCCATCAATCTACGACAGGGTGGTTATTCATCGCGGATCGGAAGTGCACAATGAGCTTCCGGTGAAGCAAAGAGGATGCCAGTTTGAGTCTCATCAAAAACTTATTCTTGATTTTCGAACTCCCACTGAGTCTGGTTGGGATGGAAAAACTGAATAGTTAAGATGAAGAATGATAATAATAATAATAATAATAATAATAATAATAATAATAATAATAATAATAATGATGATGATGATGATGATGATAGACCTGAAAACCTGATGAGACTTATTGTCACTCAGCCTTCATCAATGACCACTGGGCAACCGGTGTGAAACTGTAAACCGCAGTATTACTGTGGTCTATGAGAATGAGGAGAGGAGGGCCGGAGACTTGAGGAGACTTGCTGTCACTCAACCTCCAGCGGTAACCACCTGGCAACTGGTGTAAGATTTAATAATAATAATAATAATAATAATAATAATAATAATAATAATAATGATACAGAAGTTAACAATAATGGTTTACAATACTTCATCTATTAAAAAAAAAACAATTGGAGATACTCCCTCTGTCTCTCTTTGGGCATTTCTTCGTGCATTTTTTCAAATCCCCGCTGAACGCACTTCAGTGTAACTATCAAGCATGCATCGTATCTTCCTTTCATAAAGCCTTTACAGTTTGCACGCGATTACAGACCCTTATCCCAGTCTTTCTTGTTCCGCCAATGCAAACCTTCAACCTAATTCTACAGTCGGCATTGGCAATTAACGATTTGTACTTTTATGGTCACTAGTGCCCTCCCCCTCTCTCTCTCTCTCTCTCTGCCGTAGGCATCGCGTCGGATGATGTTAAAATGTTGAAACAACCCAGGGGTTCGCTTATAATGACCCGTTATGGTCCGCTTAGGAGGAAACTAAATCACTGTTGGAAACTTAGCTTGGATGATTGTGTGGTTTTCGATGTTTGTAAGCCTTGGAGCATTTCATTTTACAAGCTGACAAGTGTAAGAGGATTGTCCGGAAAGTATCCGTTCGTCCTTTATCAATGAGAAAGTAGCCTATATAATGCAATGGGGCGTTGTTTCCCTTCAAAGTACCCCTCATTGGAACATCACACCCTTATTCCATTGCTCCTTCTACTTTTCCAAACTGATTTTTCGGTATGACTATCGGCTACCTTGCCACATTCTCCTTCATCTCATCCAAGGTTGGAAATCTCTTTGAGAATAGTCAGAAGTTGCAGGGAGCTAAATCTGTAGTGACCTCATATATTATAAACAGAGTCGGAATGCATGAAAAAAAATCAGTGGTCGATTTGTAACTTTCCCTTGATCAATAGAAAAAAAACAAAAAACAAAACACGCTTAGCTAATAAGAAAACGCCTAATCAGATATTAACTCAAAAAGAAATCCTAAATTAAGCAGATCAGGTTAGTCACTCAATAGAAACTGTCACGTCTCAAGTTTTTTGTTGGGCAGTCGTCAATAGAACAGTCTAAATTTTCATAGAGCAAACGTGAACGCTACCGGACACAAACTAAGGGACCAAGTCAACATAAACTTACATTACAAAAAAGTAAAAGTTTTTTTTTAATATAATAAAGAGTAAATATTTAAATTTTCAGCCCTCTACCTTCATTGTACACAGCTCACACGAACCTAACTTTCTTTCGACGTCTTCCTAATCCTTGTAGCAAAATCGAGTACTAATTATGATAAATGGATACAATTTACGTTATTAAAGATATAGAATGTGTTGGGTTTTTTTCCTTTCAATCCATGAGAAATAGGCAACAATGTGTTATACATTCATGATTTGTATTTCTCTAACTTTATACATATCAATCGTTTTCAATAAAGTGTGCGGCGAAATTCGAATACAGTAAGTTTCTATCGTCATATATGAGGTCTGTCTCAGAAAGAATCAGCCATTTTGAATACCTCGAGAACAGTTTTTCTGGCCTTGGTGCAACTTGGCAACAAATAAGCGGGGATCTTACTACATGTACTTGAGCCAACTCAATTGGCAATGAGATGCAAGTAAGTGAGCTTGTCTACTGTGTGACTGTGGTATTCACAGTGATCGAGCGTGCCCATTCTCCATATTTCACGCATTTCTTGAGGGTGGTCTCAGTCCTGCTACAGTCAAGATTTTGTTATCTGCAATTTTGACATTCCTTGTTTAGACACATGCTGATATGACAACTATCAGAATAAAACTAAAGCATTTTCGTTTAAAATAAGGTTTGTTGAAAATAAAAGCTCCTAATACGATATAACGACAAAAACATAACGAGTTTTGGGGACATGACAATATGATTAAGTTGCTGTCCAAAAATGAGTACACTCTTACAAAAAATATTTTGGGCAACAGAGTTTCTACGTTGTAGAGTTTGATAATGAGTGATACCAGATAATATCCGTTTTAATTGTGTAATGTTCAACTAGAAATGATAAAATCATTCTATGCTTGACTTAGAAGAAAATTAACTTTGAACAAAAAGGCAGTCAGGGTTTACCCATTTATCGGCAATACTATACATACATTATTATTATATATATATTATATATATATATATTATATATATTATATTATATAATTGTCAAGGTTGATCACAGAAGGTGGGTGATAGTTTTTGTTGTTACTGTCTTGGAATATGAGGTAGTTACTGAGAGAGTGGTTCACCCAGATGCAACAATCTCTGACTCTCATTCTTGCCGACCAGGTAGAATGTCATTAACGTGATTATTGTCAAGATACCAGGCGATGGTTACAGAGGGTCGGGAGAAGTGGATTCTTGCCTTTCCCAAGAGATATATTGCAAAGTGAACGTACGCAGTCATAGTCGAGATTCAAACATGGTTCGACGATTCCGTTTTCCGTGTTGAGAACAGTAACGCCACGCCAGTACTTAGTTTATAGAGAATAAAGTTGTACTACCACGAGTATTATTGTGCGCGAGACAGCCAGGAAGTCACTTGGTGGGCACACGTGGCGTCTTTCACGTTAGTCTCCACCAAAAGCTACTGTCCATGATTTTAAAGCACTGAACCTTCACACTCAGCACACACAGCTCACACGTGTGCGTGTGGGCTGCGTATGTGTTATGTGTCCGTATGATTGTTACAAACCTTCCTAGGTGTTAATGCGGGTAGGGGAATCGGTGTCTCAGCGTAAACACGCGTCAGCTTTTCTGTGTCTCCTTTCTACCTCTAGGACACGTGACTAATAGCTCCGGTTTTAAACATCGGAGCTTCATTATCCAAACTAATCAATGCGAAGGATTATTTAGCTAATTCACTTAATAAGCTGCTGTCGCTCTGCGGCACCGAGCTTGGTACCGACCTGGACGTCGCTGATGACGCTGGCTCCACAACGGGTGTTCTCTATCTGGCAACTCCCCACAAAACATTCTTGCTTGGGGGTCCCTTCCGTCAGCCAACACTTCCTGGCATTTCCTCCAGCTGTTAATAAGCAGAATGGGTTTGCTTATGGCGTTCTCATCAGTAAATTCGGGCTTTTCGGAAGGGAAGAGATAGGCGGCTGGCACAGATTTTGATGCGGTTAACGAATCTCGAAAATGGCAAAGAAGAGGTAAAAAGAATTGAGAGAAAACAGAGATTAAAAGAAAGAATTTGGTATTATAATTATTAGCAGAAGTAAAAGATACATTTTTTGTTTTTTGCTTTTTTTATTCGGTAAGATCCCCCCCCCCCCGAAATAATAACATTTATCATTACTATTATTTTTTAAATTCCTGACAGTAGCAGATACGTATTAAACAGAAACATCACATGTGTCCATACGTATTTACAGCATATATATATATATATATATATATATATATATGTGTGTGTATATATATATATATATAATAATGAAATAATTGAGTCATCCACTGACAGCTGTTTCGTTGTATTACAAGTGTTCAGCGTGGCTATAGACTATCCATTTTCCCATCCAGTACCACGAGATAGGACCGAAATCTTACATACATATGTATATATATATTATTTGATTATTACATACACACACACACACACATATATATATCTTTATATCTATATCTCTCTATATATATATACATATATATGTATGTGTGTGTGTGTGTGTGTGTGTAATAATTATGTATGTATATACTTAATGACACCAAACAAAATAGTCTCTGAAAAGCTTTTTTCCGGCTGACATCGTTTGGAGGATGAGACGTCAGAGAGTAAGCCAAATTACTTATCAAATATAGTTTGAAAGATTTAAATCATCTTATGTATTTTATTTTTCCAATCTGGGTTACCACCGGAAAACCTTTCAAATATCATCATTGAACTACCATAGTCACCAAAGGTGGCGAAGGATTCTATCCCTTTTTATATATCTTTGCATGTTTACGTATATTTTTGTAAAGAATGGCATCAGCGCTCCATTAGATCCCTTCTAATTTTCTTTTATTTTTTGCAAAAAACTTTTTCAGGCCTCATTTTGACGAGTTTCATAATGACATTTAGGTTCTAGATTTATATTCGCCACAATCTTGATTTTTCTATGTATCTTTTTTACTCTATTTTCTTTACTCTATTTTCGATGTTTTCCGGTGAGAAATGCCATTCATATAATGAATGAAATTTATGCTGATCATATGCTTCGAGCCATTCGTGGACAAGCTCTGCCGACTCTCCCTGATGTCCGTTCGCAGAGCTGATCCATTATTATTATTATTTTCATATACCCATAAAATATGACGAGATTATCTTTTAATGGATCGGCAACAAGGTGTCTGAAACTCTTTCTATTTGGTAATTTATTTCCCGTCAGATGCAAAAAATGGTCAGACATCAGCATCAGCATCTGCTGACATTAACAAGAACAAAAATTGGAAAACGCAAGGGGTGAACATAATTGATAAATTATGAGACATCTACGAAGAATCCCGGGAAGAGTCCCAAATGGTTCACATGGGAAGTAAC
Organism: Thysanoteuthis rhombus; assembly: GCA_963457665.1. Taxonomy (NCBI): domain Eukaryota; kingdom Metazoa; phylum Mollusca; class Cephalopoda; order Oegopsida; family Thysanoteuthidae; genus Thysanoteuthis; species Thysanoteuthis major. The sequence goes on along the minus strand of OY735222.1, from coordinate 28,473,150 downwards.
CACTCTAAAAGATAGACAATACGCGGGATGCGAAGAACTACAGGCCCATCACCAGCCTACCAAGATATAAAAGACCCTCGCCACCATCATCATGAAGAATGCCCGCAGCTTCCTCGAAAAAATCCTAACAGTAATATGGAATGGATTATTATCATTATTATTATTATTATTATTATTATTATTATTATTTGGAATCTCACACCAGTTGCCTGGCGGTAACCGCTGGAGTTTGAGTGACAGCAAGTCTCCTGAAGTCTCTAGCCCTCCTCTCCTAGTACTCATAGGTCGCAGTAATTCTGCGATTTAGTTCCACACCGGTTGCCCAGTGGTTATCGCCGAAGGCTGAGTGACAATAAGTCTCCTCCTCATTATTATTATTATTATTATTATTATTATTATTATTATTATTATTATTATTATTATTATTATTATTATTATTATCACACCAGTTATCTGGTGGTCATAACGGGAGATTGAGTGACAGCAAATCTCTTCTAGTCTCCAGTCTTCCCCTCCACACTCTCACAGTCCACAGCAGTGCTGTGGTTCTCAGTTTCACACCTGTTCCCCGTTGGTTCATGCTGAGGGCCGTGTGACATTAAGTCTCCTCAGGTCTTCAGCCCTCCTCTCATCTCCCCTGTGCTATGGTTTGCATCTCCACCTCCATACCAGTACTTCATCTCTTTAGAGATGAGAGATTTGTCTTTTTAAACTTCTTTCCTGGTTGGGTTTCTCCTCCAATTATTATTTGGAGATCTTTCTTGCGCTGTGATGAGTTCTGTTATCATAATCGCACCAGCATAGATTAGGTTGTTGAGCTCTGATAGGCCGTTCGTTTCGATATGCTGTAGGAGGCAGTTGACATCTTCAGTCGCTTCTTTTAGTTTCTTCCTGTCAACGTCTCTAAGAGTTGGGTGTCATGTTTTTTATTCTTGTGTTATTTCTCTCAAAGTATCTGAGCTTTTTTTTCCCTCTGTCGGGATGTCAGCGTCTCTCTAAGGTGTATGCCTTCCTTCAGGGATTTTCTCTTGTTTGGGTTTCTTTCAATTTTGTCATTTACTATGTTGGTTGTGTTGAGGGATTCTTCTTCTCGGGTAAACCACTTTCTCCTTTTTCTATTTCATTGTGGATCTCTTTTAGTTCAGTCTCTGAAAACGATTTGTTTTTCATAGTTAGTTTTACTTGATCAGCCAGACGCTGGTTTTTTCCCTCCATATTTCGAGCATGCGTTCCCCATAACACCGCACGGACGTTTTGTTTTCGAAGTAACAATACATTACTTACCTGTTCTCTTCTCTTGACCATTTCTCTTCTTTTTCCGGCTAACTGCCAACCAGTGACAGCTGCTCCCCTCTGGCTGTCATCAGTGGAGCATGAGCTAAGGTTTCGTCCAAAAGTAGCTTGGTAACGACTGTGTCCCTCCTGAAGGCCATTAAGGATTATCATTATTATTATAATTATTATTGTTATTATAATTATTATTATTATCATTATTATTATTATCATTATCATTATTATTATTGTTGTTGTTGCTCCTAACATTAAATGTTGATTACGAAGTCGTTGATGAATGATTTTGATAAAGCAACTAAACAATATATCCAGGAAAAAATTGGCCAAATAAACTCAAACTTGAAAATTGAAGAATGGAGAAGAATAATTTTCCTCTATTTTAGATTCAGAAAAATAGGAAGATATTTTTGTCTGAATTTCTGAGTTGTTCTTGTCTGAATTTCAGACTTTTTAATATTTTTGTCTGAATTTCTGAGTTGTTCTTGTCTGGATTTCTGAATATTTATTATTTTTGTCTGAATTTCTAAGTTTTTGATGTTTCTATCTGGATTTCTGAGTTTTCATTATCCCACGCCGATTTTCTGATATGTGATTGCGTGTTCCTTAGATTTCTTGGAGTATCCAAGTCTGCTGGTAATACTTTTAGAAAGTTTCTTTGATCTACAAATGTCAGTACTGTGACACTCTCACCTGACGCCTTCTTAGAGTTGATTTATACTTGTAAACTTTGTTTCCGTCATTTTGTGCTGAATATGAACCCATAGAGTCTGTATATGATTTAAATTTGGAATCTGACCTGAGCAGCACATAATTTCTATTGTCTTTCATCCTCTAACCACTTTTTGTTTCGTATTCACAGTATGGGCTGGAGTATTAATAATATCTCAATATTTTAGAAAATAAGATTCTTGTACTTCCTTCTAAAAAAAAAAACACTATCTTTTATGCGAAAATTCCTATTGCTCTTCAGCATTTAGAGATTGATCACATCGTATAAATTCACGAGCGCCACCTACCAAGAATGATACCACCTCAACTTTCCTCACAAGTTCAAATCTAGACTGATCACTCTACAGAGTTCCCTGGAACCAGTCTAAATCATTCTCTCCTTGATTTTCAATGAAGAACATGTATATTGGGCGCTGAAACTCGCTAAAACAAATCTCACATAAAAACTAGCCAAATTCAATCATCTGCCCACCCAGAACAGATATGTTCTATGAACGTTCGTATAACGTTCGCACACAACTGTTCGCAAACGATACCCAAACAACGGACAAACATTGAGGTAAGAACAAATATAGTTTATTTGCAATCTTTCCACAAACAGTCAATGAAAAATGATTATTGCTTGTGCATGGATATTTCTAATCTTTTGTTTACCTTTATTAATAATGTGAGATATTTAAAAATGCGTCAAATAAAGATTTATTTTAATCAATTTTGTTAGATGAAACACTATATTTTAATTGGTAATATGACCGACTATTACTTAATCTTTAGTTCCTTTTTTCATAAATTTATTAACTGACCTGGAAAAAGTTACCATAAAAATGTCCTTCTACTGACACCTGCTAGCGTAATGCCTTCAAAAACCTAATTTTTTCCCTCTATGCATAGAAGACGTAAATGGAAAATTTGTATTTGTTTTGAAATAAGAAAAAAAATCCCCGTTGTTTGAATATATCACGGTGGAGAAAGATTAAATAGATCCTTGGTTTTCGTAACCTTTATTCAGATTTATTTAAAAAAGAGTTAAAATGAAGGTTTTAAACAGTAATAAGTCTCGGAAATAATTTTGGTTTAGAATACTTCCATTGAATAAAATCAAATGAAAAAATATCTTTATTTACCCGGTTATATCGTTACAATTTAGCCTCCCTCTGAAATCAGAATGAAAACTAAGAATTGTTTTCTTAAAATCTTCGATTTAATAGTAAACTGTGCCTCCATGCATAAGCTCTCTGGTTCACCAGCACACATATACCACATGGATAACTTGATTTTTTTCAAATCACTGGACAGAAAAAATGTTCATCCAAACAGATTGAATTTGAAAGCCAGAAATTAATCCTCATAAACGAAGAACTTGCCACCTACCACTGTACGCATGTGTGTCCAAATACTTCCAGCTAACAGTCTTAATTGTTCACGACCACGATGAAGTTTTACGCTTAAAGTGGAATTCATCAAAGTTGTTCAGTTGTTTTATTTGTGAAAACAGTAAATTCGGATTAATAATCACATTCACTTTAGCCACTGTTAAATTGTAATTTTTCTGTAAACTTGAAATAAACAAAGATGTTCTTTTTTGTGGAAATGATTTATGATAATTTTCCTGGGATCTTAATTATACTAGTAAGGGTCATTTTGCATTTTTTTTCTTCTAAAAAACGTTATTTAATTAATTAGAAACCTTTGTCACACGTTTAAAACAAACAATATATGAACATTATTTACCCGTTTGCACACTGGCCGAGCAACAGTAGATAAACGCTCGCCAGCTGATTGCAAACGCTTGTTCCTGCAGGGATAATCGTATCACCACTGGTCATTATCATCATCAGTCTTTTAACATCCGCCGTTGGACATAGACCTTCCCCAGGATTCTATCATGGGCGTCGCGGAGCCAGTTTTTCCTGAATCTGTTCAGTTCATCTCTCCATCTTGCGTTCTGTCGGCCTCGGTTTTGCATGTGATCTCTGGGGATCCATGTTGTGAACGCAACGTACATCAGTCGTCTTTCATTCTTGCAACATGGCCTGCCCATTGCCATTTGAGTTTCTTAATAGTTTCTATGATGACACGGACACCCGTTTTCTTCCTCATATACTGTGCTGTTTTGTAATCTAAGGTTGAGCATGATTCTCTCTTGCGCACGTTGCATACTTCTCAGTTTTTAGGTCCGTCTCTTGGTTAGGTTCCATGTTTCAGCTCCATAAGTGACTATCGGGAGAATGCATTGGTTGTATACTCTTCTTTTTAAGATTATTGGGATCATCTGGTTTTTTTAAAGTTGAGCTTGCTCTTTCGAAAATAGATAGATCAGGGAACAAAGAAAAAAAAATTAAATAAATGAAAAGGACAGAAAGGAAAGACACATTCTGTCCCCCCCCCCACTGCCTCCAGCTAGGGGTAGACTAACCATAAAACTTAGATAAAAGACAGAACATCTTCAACCATCCTATAAGCAAATTCTTGCTGCGAGTAGTTAGGGTGACCGATGAATTCTTTAACAATGTAAGATGAAAAATGAAAAACTTTTTTCCGACGGTTATAAGAACCCCCCCCCCTGCAAGCTGATGCAAGATGAAATTGAACCAGACAAGTAGACCTAATGTTGCCACGTTTTTCTCTATATTCTTCTCACTATTTTTCTCATTCTTCATTTATCCAACTGTGTTATTTGACGATCACAATGTGTACCGTCCCCCCGCCCAATCTTTAATCTGGTCAAACATCTATAAAAACTGTGAGCGAGAGTAAGGCTTTAATATTTCTTGATATACATAAAATTTGATTGGAATATTCCACTAAACCCCAAAACAGATAGACCTGAAAACAAAACAAGCAAAAAAAAAGACAGAAAGGAAAGACACGTTCTTCCCCTCCCCACTCCATCCAGCTAGGGGTAGACCAGCCATAAAACTTAGATTAAAAGACAGAACATTTTTAACCATCCTAGTGAAAATTCTTGCTGCTTGTAGTTGGGGTGACCGATGGATTCTCCAACAATGTAAGGTGAAAAATGAAAAACTTTTTTTTCAATCGTTATAAGAACACCCACCCCCGCAAGCTGATGCAAGATGAAATTGAACCAGATAAGTAGACCCAAAGTTGCTACATTTTTCTCTGTATTTTTTTTCTGTATTTTTCTCCTTGCTCATTCACCACTGGTAGGTATTATTATTTTCGGGGCAGAAATTGATTGAAGCTGGATGTTGGAATTGAGAAGTGGCTGTAAAATGAGTTGGTGGCAATAAAAAAGCCTGTAACCTTGCCCTTGTACATCGGGTTTGAATGTAGTCGGCACTAAAATACGACCGTGATAATGGTCCCATTGTTCTCGTACTGTTAAAATTTAATGCCTTTCAATACATATAATCATTAAAGTGAATGATCGTTTTGACGTAATTGTCTGATGGATCCCACCAATATCTCTGTCTGCATAAACAGATAGAATTATAATAATTTCCAAATGTATTTCTATATATACTTTTAGATTTCGATATGCCACTCTCTATATATAATCATTTGAGTGAATGAACGTTCAGAGGTATTTGTTTAATTAATCCTACCCATGATACCAGGGTTCAAATAAATAACTAGTTGTACGTAATAATGTGTCTGCTCAAATTTTACACCTAAAAGAGTTTCACCTCACTTACGTTGCCTTCGTATCGGCGCGGGGACTTTATTTCATAACACATGCGATCTTAAGTATCCTCCTGTCATCAGCTGTCACTTCTTTGCATGAGCAAACCCTTGAAAAGCTCGAACTTCCAAATTTATTTAAACTTCAGGTCTCCTTGAAGGGCATCTCTGTTTCCTAACAACGAGATGAAAACAGAAGATATCATTGAAAGGAAATGGCGTTAATTACAATGTCCAGTACTTTTAATGTCCAAGTGACCAGTACTTTTAATGCCCTAGTGATGACGTGTATTAGTACTTTAGTACAATGTTTGGATCTCAGGAATCTCTGGGGAAAGAGTTATGTTGGAGTGGGAGGGAGATCAGAAGAAAACGGGCGAGGGAGTAGAACAGCTTGTTAGCCATTGTCCAACGGGAATATCATATGACTCGAGATTTGCGCGAGACTTCAAGTGCAAAACCTCTACTGCTATTTTAGGAGCTCTTCTGTCGATACAAAGTTGGTTGAAAGCCCCAGGTCTAAGAGCATCTTCAAAAGTATTAGCATGAGTAGTAAGTACTTGGGGGACTATCAGGGCTGTTGTGGTGCGTGATAAGATTAAAAAGTCGGGCGCGCCAGGGTTCGAAAAGGACTATGGTGTTAGTAGCGGGTCAATGCGAAGGTCGTTGTCATAGTCCTTCAAGGAATGAACTCTGAAAAGCCCCGATAGAATCTTGCACACATCCACTTGACTATTGTTAGTGTCGTGGTAAGAGTATCAATCATTCAACGCCTATCTAATGTTTGACTGCGGGCATCCGTATAATTATAGATTATAAATTATAATTCTTATATTTGATTTCATCATACAATATTTAACTCGACATAAATTATCATGCAATTGATTAAGTATATTATTGGGAAACTTGGGTTGCAAAATGGCTTTTTCAAACAAGGAAAAATGATAGCAAATGATGATCTTTATTTATTGTAGGAGTGATTTCGAAGGATGTGTGAAATTTCCGGCAAGACCCGCTGAATATTTTGGCTTTCCTGAAGATTAATCAACGTGCTCGAATTCTCCATAATTTAGCAAAGAACATCGTTTATATTGTTATTGAATTATATAGAATATACATACATTTTATACAAGAGAATTTCAAGATTACACAATAGATGTAACTCGCTTATAGATCGCTTTCAGTTTTTTAGTTTAGTTATATCGTAAATAAACCCTTCAGGAAAATGATTTTTCAATAAAGTAAAGAGGAGTAGCCGAAAGACTCTTATGGAAGGACAGAAAGTAAAGGGCTAATTTAGCATCATGATTACAGCATTAATAGATCTTCTCCAAGATTTCATTTGAAAGAAAAAAAATTTTCGATGATGTATGGGGAAATAACTGGAATATTTCAAAGCTAACTATTTTTTTACAACAGACGAAAAGTAAGAATCTAGTTCAGAAGTTAACTTACGTCGTAAATTGAACTTTGCATCACAAATTTCGTATTTTTGGAAAAAAGATTCCTAAATTTGGTAAGAGGAGTTAACGAAATTCATCAAAGTCACAGTTTCCTACGACAGACGAAAAATAAAGGTATAGCTCAGCAGTAAATAGAACCCCCATCCAAAATTCAATGTCTGGGCAAAATCATTTTTATCTTTGAATTAAGGGGAAGTAACCAAAATACTTCAAAGCCGTGATGTCACACAATGGATGGAAAGGGCCTTGTTCAGTACTATAGTTACATCACAAATAGAACCCCTCTAAAACATAATCTAACTACTATGAATCACCTGGTATTGTTTTATTCTTTATGTTAAAGCATTTTGAATATGTAGTTCTAACAAAACTTTAGCCACGTTGGGCTGTTTTCACTGTGTTATGGTAATACAAATACTCACTGACAGAAATTGAATCATTATAATGTAGAAATCATGACATATAACATTACATAATAAAATTGTATAATACAATAAAATTTTGCATTATTTGATAACATTTCTAATATAATATCAATTATGACTGATATAATTATACAATTCTTAAATTTAACTATGCTGCTATATTGTTACATTTGTTATCCTATTGTGTAATATTGGATATTACTTACCATCGCAGTCTATAATTGAACTACCGTAGCGTCTAAAAAAGTCATCAAAGAATGAATATGGTTAAAATAACATTACCAGTGTTTTCCATTGGAAACCATCTGATATAGAATGATAAAACATCTAAAAATACCCACATTCTGGTGATTCTAGATATTGATAGCAAACCTGTTAAAATAAGCCCCCCTCCCTCCCACTCGAAAAAACCCTTTTTTGAAAAATGGGCTGTTGATAAAACGGCATGGCCATGATTGCTGGAACAAACAAAGAAACAAAATAAGGCATCCGAAAGTCAAGAAGGCCTTATTCGAATTTTTTTTTTTAAATTAGGAGGGGTTTAGTGGAGTTCCAATGCCAATTTTCAAGTCAGTAGACAAAACGGTATGGATAGGAGCATCGGAGTAAACAAACACAAACAAAATAAGGCCCCCGAAAAATGTTTTTCCAAAAATAAAAATTTAAAAAACATTCTAAGGGGATTTGTAGTGGAGTACTGATGCCAAGTTTCACGCCTGTAGAACAAAATCGGTATGGCTAGGATGGTTGGAACAAAGACCAAACAGCAAACAAAATATGGCCCAAAAACATGGAAAAAAAATTTCTAAATAAAAAAGGGTCTAGTGAAGAACCGGTTCCAATTTTCACGTCTGTGGACAAAACGGAGTGGCCAGAAGCGCTGGAACAATAAAACGAGCTCACATACACACGCACACACACATTTAAAAAGGATAGATTCTTTCGCCATCTCCGATAGCTATGGTTGTTCAATATATACCTTATTCAATGCAGAAGGACAATCTCAGTTGAGTTGTTACAAAAACAACTAAAAATTTACGATAATGATTAAAAATAGTTGAAATTATCAAAATATGTCGTATTTGTTCTTATTTCAACCACTGATACATAGAAAAAAAACGTTTGGGGTTGTATTTGGATTTCGATTCTAAGTCATTGGAAATTGATCTCGGAAAAAGAAAGAATAGGAAAATATAAGTAGCATAGTCTGTCGTATGTTGTTTCGGAAACTGGGAATAGAAGAAAGAATCCAAGAGACACCAAATATGTTGATTTTGCGAGCCTACCATATCTATGAAGATCCAAATGACTTGTGGTCATTAACCCTCAAACTGGGAACCATGCAACGTGCACATGAGAGAATCATGCTCAGCCTCACATGGATAGAGATAAAACAGCACAGTGTATCAGAGAAACGACATGAGTTCAAGATATCATAAAAACTATTGGAAAACTCAAATGACAAAAATGTTGGGTATGATGCGAGGATGTTATACAACCATTGGACATCACGACTAACAACGTGGATTCCCAGAGATCATATGCGAAATTGTGGCTGAGAGAAAGTATGATGGCGTGGCGAGCTAGACTAATTCAGAAAATACTGGTTCCACGACACCCATGATGAAGAGGTCTGGCGAATCTTGCGGAAGGTCTATGTCCAACGATGGACACTAAAAGGCTGCTGCTGATGATAATATCATAATGGTGGTTTTTCAATAGCACAGCCTCTGCTTACAAACTCTTCATTAAAGTTGATCCTTCATATGAGAAGAATTTACTCTTAATATTGCTTTTATATGATCTATGGAAATGAAAGAAAGAAAGAAACTAAAAATCTCTTATTGCCTTACACTGGGATTGAACCTAGAACCATCAGAATACTTACATTACAACTCAGAACAAAGGGACATAAGGAGCAACATCGAGAAGCTGGTCTTTGGTATGGTAGACAACATTTAGAGAGAGAGGGGGGGCGTGCGTCACTATTCCTTGTGTGAGGTCTGAATTAGAAAAAAAGGACAATGTGAGAAATCGAAGGAAGCAGCACATATCAACTTGTTGGACAGGCAAGAATGTCAGGCCAGTGTGGATTTCAACGCAGTTTGTTTTTATTTTCCAACAGGAAGAGGATTAGAGACCAAATAGTTTTGCCTGTATCACACAGATTGAAAATGTTATCATTGTTATGTGGCTCACCTTGCTGGGAATTTCCAGTGCTATCAAAAAGTGATCCGTTGTACACCATAAGAAGGAGTGGATTTGTTAGGAACTGTTGCAGTAATAACTAAAGCAACAGGAAGAGTGAGTTCGATATCCCGTGCAACTGTTGGAATAATATTGTGTTCATTATGTTACAAAATCTTTGGATCAAACAGAAACGGTAAAGGAGAGGGTAATTCGTAAAATAATGATGTAAGTTCATCTCGGTTATTTGAACGATATTAGGAAGACATGAACGTATTGACCAGAACAAAGTGATTGAAACAAGAGATAAGAAAATACCAGTTTGTCTAATCTATGCTATAATGACACTGTTTACACAAAACGTTGGACACAGCTTTGACGGCCTGGGAATACTTCTGTTCAAGCACAGTGATTGAAATTTGGTCACCAAAAAAATTAGTCCAAATTGACAATAAAATAATAAGAATCCTCCATCATAAAGCCCCAGAGAATGTTCACAGAAGTTAAGAATTGAAATCTTTTTGAGAAAAAGTTTAATCAATTAGCTTAAGTAGTTGAATAAAACTTACATCCTGAATAAAAGTTTTCCATAATTGCCATGAAAAATAATTAACTAAGTGAATTTGTAAATTTTTATTTGTATTTATGTATTTTGTTTAGATTATATCTATTTCCGTGATAGGTGAAATCTGATGTATTAACAGTAAGTCGTTCGTGTCACACGATATATTTGCATCTTTCACTGACTTTTAACCTGGTACGAATTGATAAAGATCCTTAAATCCCGACCTCAGTTTCATCAATATATTTTGTAATTTAGACTTGTTTAAAACTCTGCTAAAGACGTCCTTTAGTTAAATCCCATTGTGATGTCAAAATAGCTGCAGGACATAAGCACTTCAGAGAACAGAGCAGACCACTCAAACCGCTTTAATGGAGTTGCTGATGTCTTGTTAATTGCCTTTCGGGAGTGTTGAAGAAGGAAAAGTGTTCAATGTCAGGGCGTTTTGGCATTGCCCGCCTGTCCAGCACAGATTGAACCTTAGCCAGAAATGAAAGACTTGAAAGACGGTTAAATTGATCTTGGGATCAAATTATTGTCTTCCAACCCAGCGATTCTTCATACCCACCAAGACAGTCAAGATCTCCATCCTTCGAATTCTCGAACAGAAAACACTCATGCTACCTGGAGCTGTGTTGGGACGGACTGAATCGGTCGAAATGGCTCTATGAACGAGACCTTGGGGAGATATAGTCGGCGGACGGAAGATTTCATGGTCCAACCCTGGAGGCTCGTTGTTTGGAACTTAATCCCGAGGAATGGCAATTCATTTTCGCATCAAGAATCTCGATTTCAGCAGATCCCTAATTTCTTCCCTTGAACCTTTTGCTCTTGTTGACCCCGAGTCAATATTTTTCTAGTTTCATTTCGAAAAACGGTCAATTGGTTATTTGAACTAAGAAGCACGCAGAAAGTGCATACCACTGCCAACGCCATTGCCACTAAGAGAAATCCCTGGATCCATTCCAAAATTCCAGCAAGTCTTTCACAGCTCATTTGGATTAGCACGAGTGAATACGTATATGTTTGGATTAAAAATGAAAAAAATATCTCCCAATCGAAGAAGAATCCTGGATCGGCCCCAAAATCAAAACAATGCTTCCCTACCTTATGGCTTACCCTTCCAGAAAATTAAATTGAAATTCATGGAGAACCTATGAAGATATCTTGTTGACAGCTACGATGCAGAGGGAGTGACCACAATAATTCCTAGCTCTGCCACAAAATGTTACCGCTTCTTTGCTTTTCCTTGAAATTTATTGAGAACTTTGGGAGATATTGGGCTTGCAGATAGAGAGACAGACCGACACGAGTGAATTCGTATGCATCTCACCATACTGTTGGCAGAGGTGAAGAGATAAATAAGAATTACTTTATGCATAGGTTGTTTGGGACTGTTTTCCTCATTTCAGTCCATCTTTTGAATACAACGTTCGTTGTACTATACTACCTTCTTCGAGGAGTTTCCGTAACTGGAATACTAAATAACCCTTTAAAAATGCTTCTGTAGTATAAATTTCGGATATGGAGGTGATTAAGACATTAAAAAAAAAACGGTTGGCAAAATTTGTTTCGATCTAGATATTGCTCCCACACGAAATTCCGTCCCCACGCTTAGACAACCCTCTCCAGCCTCAGCATTCCAAAATATTTCCAGTTATGGCAGCTGCATGAAAAAAGCCGTAAGGTACAGTGGCCGAAACATTGTGTCCAAAGATGAAATGTGATGAGGACAACAATATTATTTTTAATACATATGATGGCGATTGTTCATCTGAAAAAAATCAGAGATTAAAGGACTAATTTGTCAAAGCGAAGACTACATTTCTGGTTTGTCAGATCACTGTTTAAAGAAATCCCAAAATCCAAACCGTCTTGAATGTTTCCTGGTTATAATGTCTATTCGAATGCAGCTGATTTAAAGAGTTTTACATCGTGTCAGTTGATAACAACTTCGGAAACGAGATTGGTGAAGTAATTGAAGTTTGTGTTGTCAAATTCGGAGAAGATCGAATGATCTCTTATTTTGGAGGTAACTCGATAGAAAGATATTTAACAAGATCGGCTGATTAACAAAGCTGTTGCCCCTAAGTGCATATTACACTCAACAGTTGAAGCCGTTACACCCCTTTTCAACCTTGATAAGGATGTCAGTTGTGCCTATCCCCCTTACTAATCGATGTTCAAGCCTTGATACAAAGAAAGCCTTCCCTACTGGAACATTTATGTGACGGTTTTCATCATCCTTTCTTTTTCTTTTTCTTATTCGCCCTCTTTTGTCTCTCCTCTTAACTTCTTTTTTAATCACCGCTACCCACCACAGACCAGTTTAAACTGTTGCTGGGCTTAGGTTATTCATGTGCATTGACATTTACATGTATATATGAATCCGTGTATCTATGTATCTGGACTTCGCTCTGCCTTAACCGTTGATAGTAAAAATTTGAAATTTTGAACTCACTCACACTCATTGATTAGAGAAAACGATTTTTTTATTTGGGGGGAAATGCCACCACCCACCAAGAATAAGTTTTTAGTGGAGGGGTTCAATTCATGCTAAATTAGTTCCCTTAGTTTGTGTTCAGTGGCGTTCACGCTTATTTTTTGGAAAATTTTAGTGATCACATTCCAACAAAAGGCAAGAGAAGTATCTTATTCCTTGATCAACTATTTTGACAATGTTTTTAATCGACCATCTTTAATACTGCACACCTCCTAAAGACGTTGATCAAATGATGATTTCTATTGAGTGACTAACGAGACCTTTTTTTTTATTCATTATTCATGAATTCATGGTTCAAGCCGCACTACAGGTAATTTCATCAAGGTAACTTGATTTTACCAGCACCACTGCTTAATTTACCTGGTAAAATGAAGAATACACATGTGGCGATGATTCATAATTTCCCTTCGAATGCGAGTCTTACTTTCTTTTTCTTTTTTTTTTTTCTGTCATCATTTATCCTTCTTTTCGCTCTTTCTTCCTTTATTTTTTTGCTATCTTTTAAAAAATTTCTTGCTTTTCTCTTTATCATTGTTATATTCAAGGATATTCTCCATAAAATGAATTACATTAGTATTTGGAGCCTGTATTTTTTATCATGAATATAAGAATACTTTTAATCTTTATTCTTCTTTCATTTATTTACTTAGTCTAACAATTCCATATGACCTACCTCTCTGCATCATTTTTCTCCTCTCTGTTGGCATTTTTCTTTCTTTTATAATGTATTTTTTGCTTTATCTTTTTTTTCATGATAAATGTTCAATTTTGACTTTCTTTTTTCTTTCTTCCTTCCTCTCTTTCTTTATTTCTTCCTTTTTTCTTTTTTCCTTCCTTCTTTTCTCTTTTTTTTCCTTTTTTTTCTTCCTCCCTTCCTTTTTCTTTCTTCCTACTACCCTTTTTTCTCAAATGTTTTACTTCAACGATGCATAATTCTTCACTTACTTTTCCCTTTTTTCTTTCTCTCTCTCTTTCATTCTTTTTTTCTTTCTCTCTTTCTTTCTACATCCAGTCTAAGGATTCTCTGTCTCACTCCCTTTCTCTCTCTTCTTCTCCGGCTCCCTGCAACTCTCTCTCTCTCTCTCTCTCTCTCTCTCTCTCTCTTTTTCTCTGTCCCCGTTCTCGCTCTCCTTTTTTCTCCCCTCGCTAAAACCCACGTATTTCTTCTCGCTCTGATTATACCAAATCGTACCTCCGCTGTGTTTGCCTGGCCTCGTAACCCAGACTTACTTCTTTTGTATATCCTTATTATTAGGCGTAACCCCCATCACAACCGGCCCTCCCTCGTTTTTCTCTATAACTTCTGTTTTTCCTTAGCCCTGCTTTTCTTACTCATCACATCTGGACTCCCATTTTAAATTTCCTTGTGAGATGCATGTGCACACTCTAGAGTCGAAACCCTTGTATATTGTTTGTACATCATCTACAGGTCATAAACCCTCTGTACGCTAATAGCAATAACTTTCTCTTACTTGGCTAAGGGGTCAGGTGTCCCAGAACGTACTTGACCTTCCCAGTCGGCAATTTTTCTTTTCTTTTTTTTTTTTCATCTTTACTTTTGTTTTAATCTTTCGTCGGGTAGAGCGATGTGGTCTGCAGACGTCTGAAGCCCTCGTCCAAACTTCTGAGCTGCTATTGCATCATGTTGAGACGATCAAGAGTTAACGAAGCCATGTTGACTAAGTAAACAAAAACCCCCACATGAAAATAAATTGAATAAAGGAAATCTTAGATCTGAAGGGAAGGTGGAGAAAGGCGAGAGGAAAGTGTTTGGAGAAAGTAGGAAGGAAAATGAGCGAGATGGAAATGAACGAAAACGAGAGGTGAGAAGAAAATGGTGTGATAGGGGCGAATGCCGGAAAGGGTAAAAAAAAGGAAGAATTGAAAGAAGAAAGAAAGAAAGAATATGGAAAAAAAGAAAGAAACAAAAACAGACAGGATGAAACGAAATGGAAACGAAAAAGAAAAAGAAAAACAGAGCGTGAAAGATACAGAGTAACAAAAGAGGGGGAAAATGAAAAGAAAAAAAAGTGGAGTAAAAGAAGATGAGAAAAAAAGTGATATAGAATCGAGAAACAAAAAAGAAAGGGAAGAAATAAAACTCAACAAATGAAAGAGAAAAAAAAGAAAACATGAAAAATCAACAAAACAAGAACAGAAAGGTACAAAAAAAAAGAAATTTTGAAAATAGAGGTAAGATAAAACAATAAGAGATAAAGAGAACAAAACGAAAGTAAGAGAGAAGGGAATGAAAGCTTGCCAACAAAGGAAGACAGAAAACTAGAAAGAGTGAATTCGAAAAAAGAAGTTGAAACGGTGTGAAAGAAAGGCATACGAAACTACTGAAGATTTGGCATTGTGTAATTTGATTGGTTACTCCTAGTGACGTAGCCAGTAGCATAATGCCTCTCCCCCTGCCCCTGACACCAGAATATTATGGCGGATACATGAAGATTGTTGTCACATGTCTGAGTTTTATCACTGTTGACAATTCTCCACCAAGTCATTTCTTCTTCTATGTATTCATTTTATTTTTATTCATTTTGTTAAAAACTGTCTACCAATACTGTGCCAAAGACTGTCAACATGGGTTTCTTCAGTTTTCAAGCTGGTCTGGCTGACTGAATAGCTGGCTTTGTATGTTTTGCACGTACCAGCCGCACTTATGGAGCTGGAGCGATGAAAAATTGATTATGTCAGGGTTAAAACGTTTTTTGTTGATTTGTCCCCTCCCCTTAACGTTCTAGAGGGATTCGATTTACAATGTAAATTTATGCTAAATTGGTCCTTCGATTTGTGCCTGGAAGCGTTCACGCTTTCTTTTTTTAAAATTTGGACTTAATTAATGAATATTGCCCAACAAAGTGTGGAAGAAGTAACTTCTTCATTGATCATCCCGTCTCTATAATATCTAATTGATCATTATCAACGCTATGTTGCCAAAAGACGTTGGTCACAGGACAGTTTCTATTGAGGGATTAACCAGACCTGTTTATTTTATTCTATTTGTTTATTTATCTATCTTGCAAGTGTTATTGTAGACTTTTGTTTCTGCCTTCTTCACAGTAGGGATTTGCTCTTTCATTTCTCTTATTCTGTTTGTATTTCTCTACCTCATCGTCTTTCGTCCATTGCAAGACCTATCTCCTTCTTCTTCTCCTTCTTCTTCTCCTTCTTCTTCTCCTTATTCTTCTCCTTCTCCTTCTCCTTCTCCTTCTTCTTCTCCTTCTTCTTCTCCTTCTCCTTTTTCTTCTTCTTCTCCTTCTCCTTCTCCTTCTCCTTCTCCTTCTCCTTCTTCTTCTCCTTCTCCTTCTTCTTCTCCTTCTCCTTCTTCTTCTCCTTCTCCTTCTTCTTCTCCTTCTCCTTCTTCTTCTTCTTCTCCTTCTTCACGTCCACTTTTCGTTTCTCCTCATTTGTTCTCCCCATGCCCAAATTTCTCCTCTTCTTTATCTTTCAATCAGTCCTCCTTTTCCTTTCCTTTCGCCTTTCATCTCCTACACATTTTCCTTTCTTCTTCTTTACGGTCCTCTAACTCATTTTTCATTAAACTTAAATTACTCAAATTGTCCTCATTCATTCCAATATTTCTTTTTTCTTCTTTTTCTTCTTTTTTCCATGTTCTCACACCAACTTTTTCTTCTTTTTTCAGTCTTCCTCATATTTTTGTTTCTTATTAATGGCTCTTGTTTTCTACTACTTCTTCATCTTCTTCTTCTTCATCTTCTTCATCTTCTTCTTCTTCATCTTCTTCTTCTTCATCTTCTTCTTCTTTTTCTTCTTTTTCTCAATATTTTTCTAATACTAATCCACCCAATTCACTTCCTTCTCTTGCTCCTCCTTCTTCTTCTTCTTCTTCTTTTCCTGGAGTTTCCTTGATTTCAACGTTTTGTTCTTATGTCCCAACTCCCTTTTTCCCTTCACATTGATTATTTCTTTTATTCATTTATTTCCTTCGGTTCCCCACACCCATTTTTATATTTTTTTTTTTTTTTGGTTCTTTTCATCATTTTTCCTTTTCTTTTTGTTCCTTGATTTATTTTCTTCTTTTTACATACATACATACACACACACACACACACACATATATATATATATATATATATATATATATATATATATATATATATATATATATATATATGCTTTTCTATCCTACTCTTTCTCTTTTTTCCTCTCTTTTTCCATTCATTCCGGTTTTTCTTTTTTATTCATTCCTTGAATTTATTTAGTATTCATTTCCTATTTTTTCCGCTTTCATAATTCATTTGGTTTGTTCGTTTGTTTCCTTCTGGATAAATGTACAATGAGTAGACGTATTCTATTCCCAGCGGCCATGATTATTCTTTGAGAAATAATTAAATAAGTTCGTAAGGAAGAATAATATCAAAAAGATGGACCCTAAAAGGCTGATGATGATAACTATATCTCTTATGATTGAGTAATGATTCTCTTGAATTAATAGAATATCATCCACATGAATGTCTATACAGCTTATCAGCCTAAAATTTGCACCTGATAGCTGTAAAAGATAACAATTCAAACATTTTGTTTCTAAACATTTCAAAAATTCTTTCTTTCTTTCATTCATTATGACGGTTTTTAATTAACGTTCACGTAATACTTTACAAGCAAAGTGTCTCTATATTTTGGGGGACGTTACTCATTTATACAATTTCAAACGTCGCACGGAATGTTTCCGGGCCAGAAAATCGAGTGATACTTACGCTGCATGATGGTAACTATTCTTTTGTTGTAAATCATCATCATCAGCCTTTCAACGTCCGCCGTTGGACATAGACCTTCCCTAGGATTTGTCACACTTCTCTATCATGGGCATCGCGGAGCCAGTACTTTCTGAATTAGTCTGGCTTGTCTCTCCATCTAATATTCTGCCGGCCTTGGTTCCATATGTGATCTTGGGGAATCCATGTCGTGAGTTGCAATGTCCATCGGTTGTCCACCATTCGTTCAAAATGGCTAGCCCATTGCCATTTGAGATTTTTAATGGATTCTATGATGTCCCTGACTCTTGTCTTTCCCCTTATGTACTGTGCTGTCGTGCGTTCTTTCCATGTGAGGTCCAGCATAATTTTTCATGTGCACATTGCATAGTTCTCAAGTTGCAGATCTGTCTCTTGGTTTGGTTCCATGTTTCAGCTCCATAAAATACGACGTGGCAAATGATCGTGAAGCTGAGATGAGAAGTTCTTCAACATAATCTCTAGACTTGTTTCTTTTAGATTATCACTTTCTTTGCTCAATTTAGAATACCTTTTCTGGTCAACAATTGAAATGTTTAAGGTATGAAAGACTATCCCAAGAGAATTTATCGGATGAAAATCAAAATAGTTCTTTTTTGATAGAATACGTTATTTAATTGAAAGGTGTTTTTTTTTTTATTGGTATGAACGAACATTGATTATTGAATACTAACGCAATGAATACTTTTCCAATGGAAGAAACTTTTCCATCAATCTGATATACGAAGCCGAAAGGGACATAACTTCGACCAGTACTTCTTCCACTTAATATTAACATTAAAATTTTCTTATATGGATTTAGGAGTTAACATGAAAGTGTCTAATAAGCTGTCCGGGTAATAACGTTATTAATAAAATGAGTACACATTTTGAGGGACACTTCGTACTTTTCATGAGGTTGCTAATTCTTTTTTCTGGAACTACTTTTTTATATTATTTTTCCTGTCTTTCACTTTTCGTTTTCTTTTTATTCTTTTCCAGTTTATCTCTTTCCTTTTCCTTCCTATCCTTCTTTCCGTCACCCCCTTCTCTCTGTCTCTCTCTCTCTCTCTCTCTCTCTCTCTCGTCACACTGTCCGTTTTGCTACCTACCAGTCAGTTCATTATACCCCGAGTCACCAACCTGCTCTCAAAACGCAAACTATTTCCAACCAGGCTTGATCCTTTCCATTAAAGTCAAAAAGTGTAAAAACTTTCCTAGGTTTGGGCAACCCGCCATTAAATTTCCAGTAAGACCCGAATACAGCTCCGCTCAGATGGTAGAATGTAACACCTTTATATCGCAAAACGTCACGTTCCCACCTAGAAAGACAATAAATTTAAAAATTTAGCACGATGTTAAATAAAGACTGAACACTCTTAACAATAACAACGATGTCGATTTCAGTGATATTGACCTGAATTTGTCAAAATTACGCAAAGTGTAACTGTTTAAAGGGCATAAAAGTGATGGATAAGGACTCTCCTGTTTTGCTGAGAGTTGAAACTGTGGAGCAGATGGTGTGATATGGTGTGAAAAGGACAATAAAAAAGGACAGAATACAAGAGCTGAAGCCCTCAACCCCGCTATACCTTCGTATTGATAGGTAGGTTCTCGGAAACTGTTTGACTAAAATATTATTTCAAAGTTATTTCCCTTGCTACGCAATCGGTTTATCAATCAAATTCAATTATCCCTATAACTCGTAGATTATTGTTATTTGCATTGACAAAAAGAAGTATGAAAAAGTTATGCATTCACTTGCACACACGCGTATGCACACACACACACACACACACACACACACACACACAAACAAACAATTTTGGACTATTTGCTTGGTCTATTAAACAAAATTTCTCCTTCTTTTCTGCTCGGGTTACCCGTGTATCAAAATTTGTTTTATTATAGGCCCTAAGCAAACTTATTAACAGAAATTAAGGAATAAATATTAAGACACATACATAAACATACAGAGAGACACATATATGTATATATAGAGAGATATAGATATCATGAAGATTCCCAGTTATATTTGAATTTCTACTATGTGTTTTTTTTTTTTTTTTTTTTTTTGAAAAGAAACAACCAAACTGGTTCAAGTGGAAAAGTACATCGTTTCGAATAGTGCGTATGAGATATTCAATCAATCAGAAAAGATATTAAATTCAAGTGGAAGAGTCCATCATTACCAACTGATAAACAAATAGAAGAAATCATACTATTCATTATATATATATTATGTGTGTGTGTGAGAGTGTATTTTTACGTGCGTGTGTGTATAAATATATAAGAAAAGGCCATAAACAATGAATCACATTTAATTGCTTACTTTTGGGAGGGAGAATAGATCAATTAGAAGTTAAAAAGGCTTCAATAAGGTTATTTCATATATAAAGTAAATCTGTTACAAATATTTTATCATAGAAGAGCATTGCAATGGATTTTACCATAGAAATGCAATGACTATCAGGAATCTTCCGTAGATAGCAATTAAAACAATTGTCTCTGACAAAATACAGCAATTATTATATGGATATTATATAATGATAACAATCATAATAATAAGAAATTATTTTTCTTTAAATAATAATAATGATAATAATGATAGTAATGATAATAATAATAATATCAATAAAATATTTTCCTTTAAACCAAGGAATTTTCTCAGAAATAGAATGTTATGATTATTATAACTAAGGGGAAAATGACTATGCTTAACATATTAAGGATTAGCATATTAATTACACTGGATGGAATGATTATTGTTGTCATGATGTTAATTTTAATGATCAGTATGCGAGAAATATTTTCAAAAAACGACACCACCACGCCCCCTTTTTCTGCGACAACGTCTTTACATGCTCTCGGATTTAATACTGGAGGTGGAGACTCAATAATGTAGCGGTTTCAAAGAAAAAATTTAATCATCATAAATTTTTTTTCAAGGTGGAGACAATTTTAAAGTGTGAAATTTGTTCAAATTGAAAATTTGTGTTCGAAAAAGTGAAGAACATTTAAAATAAAGTAGAAAAAATGATAAAAGCTTTGATTACCAAAAACGTGAAACCATCTGCTCATGCCTTGTGTCTCTTTTAACAGAATGGGAAGGCCAGTGTCACGAATGCGTGTGCTTGCTTTTCCAGAGTGAGCCTGGGTATGCATGCATGTGTATGTACATGCATGTGAGAGCGTGTGCGTGTGTGTTTTATAATATGTTGCAGCCTGAAAGTGACATATTCATGTGTGGTTATTTGTGCATGTGTTTATGTGTGGCATTAAACTGACGTACATGTTTAGAACGCTATTTGTATGTGTGTGTGTGTGTGTGTGTGTGCACATGTGTATGTTCGTGTGGATTTCAAAATATCCTCCTCTGCAGCATGTACGAGACAAAAACGTTTAGACACTTTTGCATATGCGTGTGTTTAATTGTGTAATTATTTGTGTGCGAGTATGAGTGCATACATCTACATTGGTGTATACCTTTACACACAAATGCATTTCCGAGTGAATTCATGTCAGTATCTGGAATGACTGATGTGCACATACGTATAAGCGTATATGTTCTACATGTAGCATACCTATTTACTAAGATTAGACACGCCAATAACAAGGCTACAATAGATGAGCACCGTGTAAGAAAGATCCAGATCAGCGAAAATTGCTTAGGATTAACCACCTTGACATAAATATTTGCTATGCGTCACATTTATATTCACGAAGTCCAGACACGCTTAGAATAGAGAGAACAATTGGGTACCGTGAAAACAGAAGGTTGACGAGCTATCTTGACTCTCAATTTAATACAGACGATTTTGGAAAGATACTTACCAAGCTTGGTATTTCTCAGGACTACACTAATAGGAAAACCAGTGAGGATCAAACTCACTAAGTGAACGGTCCACCAGATTACACTGCTGAAAAGAGCTCTACGTCAAATGGTCAACGGACACAAGTACACACACACTCATATATATATATATATATATATATATATATATATATATATATAATTTTTCTAGTTTGCGTACAAACCTTTTATTGATGTCGGAAGTTTTTTTTAGAAACGTTCCATAGTTGGTGGTTCGAGATATATATTCATACATTTATTCAAACATAGTACCAGAATATCTAATTCTGTGTAAAACATAAAAACACTGAAAAATTACATAAATTACATTAAGATATAATTGACAGGAATGTTTAGAAAAAAGTTCTTACAAATTTAGTGTTTAAAGCTGTAAAGTTTTCTAGAATATATATGTGTGTGTGCGTGTGTGTGCACGTACAATACAATCTTGATTCTACGCTCGCGAAGTCAAGCCATAAATAATAACAATGTGACACCAATAAAATCAATGAGCAATTAAATGATTTGAGACCAATACAATCAATATTGGTTTAATTGTTTTTAATTTTTCTAATATATATATATATATATATAATGTGTATATATATATATATATATATATATATATAATGTGTGTATATATATATATATATATATATATATGTATAACTCCCAGGTATTTATATCGGTTATCATTACAATATATTTCAATGATAGTGTTTGTGAGGAAATATTTACTAGTCGACATGGATGCTAGACACACTTAGATTATAAAGGCATGTACATATACGTATTGATTATTCCTCGGTCTATACCAGAGGTACAAGAGCAACTTTGTAAATTTGAAGGTACGAACTAGACTTTCCGCATCCCTTAAAACTAATATTGTCGACTTTTTTCTCTTCACCAACAGCTTAGAATTCTTATGTTAATTTTTGTCTAGTATTTCTTTCATCTTGATTTATGCTACTTTTCCCAGCAACCACTCAGGCCGTCAGTTTACGGTTGTAAGTCAACAGCGCGGATCGGAAGTAATGCTTGAGCTCTCAGTAGAACTCAAGTCCATTTTGCCCTGGAAAGCCTAGCACCAGCTGCTCTTACCTATTGAAGTGTGAGAACCTTACATTTGGCGGGAGATCAGATCTAACCTTTGGACTTACTCCGCATATTCCTTGCTCTGTAGGAGCCATTTTTTTTTTATCGGTTTTATAATAGCAATATTGGTTGCAACATGTTTATCTTGTTTGTTTTTTTTTCTTTTTATTAAATGTAGCTTTTTCTACCAATATCAATATTCGACAAGTATTTCTTTCTTCTGAATCTCGGTTGCTTTTCATCGCAACCACCCAGGCTATCATCTTTCTGATTCGCTCTTAGTCAAAGATGCTAAGCATAGAATTGATGGTGACGACATGAAACTTGCATCCCCTAATTATCTTTTGTCTCTTTGAAAACAGTAAAGTGTCTGCTACACCCTCCACAACTAACACACTAAGTCTCTAATCCCTAATTTGCCCATGGATATAAAAGAAAAACTCATTAAGGATGCAAATCCTCCCTTGTGGGGATTAAGTGAAATTATGATAATCCGTTCTCCTTTGTTTATAAATATCAGAATTCACGTCTATTATTGAAAAGGAACAACCACCCGAGGCAATCATTTGGGGTGGTGCTACGGATTTATGTCCGTAGAGACTTCCTGGGTAACCAGACACAAACCCTCAAATTGTTCTTTCCCTTTGTCAGCCTCTCGCTGCTTTTTGGTTATACAAACTAAATATCAAAGATTTATCTGCAAACAAAGCGTTTTGATCTATTCAGATTCCTTCTGAGAGAGATGACCTATAAATTAGTCGACGTGCTCCATCAGTGAAGGGTTTCCTGTAACTCTGCTCAAGCCTCACTTTGACAGAACAAAACTAAAGCATGTTTTCTCAGATAAGCTCATTTGATGATAGTAATAGTTTGCATTGTCTACCTCATGACTGTGATAGTGATGTATTTCCCATTAGTATCAGTAGTCGGTGTTCAAGTCCAGGTATAAGCCCTAATATGGAATTTCTGATTTTCCAAATTTTAAAAATTTGGTGCAAGACAATCTTTCTGAACCCATTTCCCCCTCCTGGTATTTCTCTATGCTAAGTTGAGGTAACCAACCATTCAATATTAACGAAAAATAGCGGCCATTCCATTTTTTAAAAAATAGTATGCGAAGTACTTTTCCAGGATCACTATCAGCTACCTCGAGACGTTCTCCCTAATCTTGTCAATGGTATTAAGTCTCTTTTTGATGTCTTACTACCGACTGGGTAACCCTACGGTAGAGTGTGTCTTCAAACACGGGTAGTAAAATCCCTTCTGTTCGGTTGGCAAGTCACATCAAGACCACACGATCGATTCTCAAGATTTTCAAAATAGTTGGTCCATTTTCAGACAGACTTTATACAAGTATGAGTCTCTCAGTAACAATTAAATTCACTATGCAGTAGATTTTTTAGCGTCAGTTCACTCAACGATCAATACCGTCGATCAACCAGAGGCAGGTGCCAAAGATTTTCACATAGAAATAAATAAAGAAAGAGCAGAAATTAGGTTCAAGTGTTAAAAATCCAACTGGCGAATGTTTTAAGGGCTCTTAATTGCTAGTAAAGCTCACCTGGTTCTTTTGAACTCGTGAGTTCAATCCCAGATAAAGTAGTACAAAGACACTGATTTGATAGGGAGGTAGATAGACCTAAGGTAGGGTGAAAGCATTCTACCATGGATCAAATGAATGGTTTCAAATTCACTTATCGGAATGTGGCCGACACACGAGGAAGCTGGTAAGATTTAGGAATAATGATCTTTGTGATTAGCTTGATCCCTAGTGAAACGAGATTTAAAAGTTTATTACACTTAGCTTAGTCTGACACAAGGCCTGCATTGGGTGGTTTCAATCAATCACTGCTACCAATAACAAACCGGTTTAACCGCCAATGCTGGGTTCAGTTCATTCATATGTTTTAATATTCATGTGTATGTCTCTATGTATCTGTGAATCCAAACTTCGCCCAACCCAAACTGTTCATAGTAGATTTCTTTCTCTAAATGAATTTGAGGTTTAAACCAAACTGGTTGTATCATTATTAAGGCCAATTATTTCACTGCTTCCACTGCTTGATTTACAGATAAAAGGGGTATCGGTGATTCATAGTTTATCCCTCCCTAATATTGTAGCTGATTTCAGTAATGCTGTCGTCTGGATTGTTTTGGTCCTCCAACAGATTTCCTGTTCTTCCGTCCTGTGTGCAAGACTTTTTCTTCCTGGGCTGGTCCGACAATACCAGCGATGACGGATAAAGTTGTTACATTCACCTTCCAAAACTTTTCCAGATTTCAATCTAAGTCTGAATATTTTGTTTTGTTTTTTCTCCAGCTTTTTTCTTCCTCCAATGTGCAATATCAACTATCCGATAAAGCTTTTACGATGATAATATTGTCTGTCTCTGTCTCTGTCTCTCTCTCTGTCTCTCTCTCTCTCTCTCTCTTGGCTTGTTTTGGATAATCCGTTTGCACTTCAAAGTCCTTTGCAAACTTCACTTTTCTTCTATTTCTGCTTCTGGTTTGTGCTCATACTATCATAATAATAATAATAATAATAATAATCAGAACGCCCAAAATAGTAACACAATCGATGACAGGTTGGAATAGCGTAATGCAGAGAGAGAAATGGGCTTCAGTCGAAGTGGGGATTAGAGATCTTTCTTTTTTTTTTCCTGCACGAAGATGTCCCGATAGAGTGAAGGAAGAGAAACCATCTGATCGTATATCCCAAAGGGCCCCAACCCCCCTATGCCACCAACTCATTTGGCAACTCATGCATGATGCTAATCCAGAAACCATAGCAACAACCCTGCAACCACGGATCCTCCTCACTAATCCCTAAATTAAGTCTTTCAATAGCTCTCACTCGGATTATACTGGGAGGTAATGATGGTGACACCATTAACCACTCTCACAGCCTGAAACAAAGGTGTCAAGGATTTTCCTTCCACAGCTTTTATTATTATTATCATCATTATCATGATGATGATAATAGTAATAATAATAATGATTATTATTATTGTGGTGTAAGTCGACAGTTCTGAGAACGGTAGAAATTCCTTGTTAAGACCAGGTTTGCAAGAGCTTATCAACGTTTGTAAGAAGCTGGGTGACCCGAAGAGAGAGCGGATGAAGAGAGTTAAACAGCATTCCTAAGAAAGAAAGGGGGGTAATGAGAGAGAGAAAAGAAAAAATATTTCTTTTTTATATTACGCTACGTCATAATTTAAGTCAATTTTCGGGATGAGAAGTACAAGAAAGGAAGAAAAGACAAAGAAACAAAAAAGGGAGGCAAATCAAATAGTGTTTATAACTAATGTATACACATCATATATATGTACATTCATGACTTTTCCTACGCCAATGAATTATATCACATTTTGGACGATGTTTCTCCTTTTATTTTTGATGAAATATTTCTTTTATCTTAGTTTCCAACGTTTTGAACGAGGATTAACCTGAAAAATAATTGAATCAAATATTTTTTTGATATTTTTTCATTTTTATTCAAAGATATGTTGCCAAATTTGCCAAAATTGTATATACAATGTCGCAGGTTTTGAATAGAGTTCATCTTTCTTCTTCTTTTTCTTCATCTTCTTTTTCTTCATCTTCTTTTTCTTCATCTTCTTTTTCTTCATCTTCTTTTTCTTCATCTTCTTTTTCTTCATCTTCTTTTTCTTCATCTTCTTTTTCTTCATCTTCTTCTTCTTCTTTTTCTTCTTTTTCTTCTTCTTCTTTTTCTTCTTCTTTTTCTTCTTTTTCTTCTTCTGCTTCTTTTTCTTCTTCTGCTTCTTTTTCTTCTTCTTCTTCTTTTTCTTCTTCTTCTTTTCTTCTTCTTCTTTTCTTCTTCTTCTTTTCTTCTTCTTCTTCTTTTCTTCTTCTTCTTCTTTTCTTCTTCTTCTTCTTTTCTTCTTCTTCTTCTTTTCTTCTTCTTCTTCTTTTCTTCTTCTTCTTCTTTTCTTCTTCTTCTTCTTTTCTTCTTCTTCTTCTTTTCTTCTTCTTCTTCTTTTCTTCTTTTTCTTTTTCTTTTTCTTCTTCTTCTTTTTCTTCTTTTTCTTTTTATCATTATTATTATTATTATTATTATTATTTGCAATCTCATACCAGTTGCCTGGTGATATTATTATCATTATTATCACCATCATCATTTTTGTTGCTGTTGTTACTACCACTACTATTACCATTTACATTTTCACACTGGTGGTCAAAGCTGGGGACTCAGTGACAGCAAGTGTCCTCAGATTTCCAGCCCTCCTCTTCACACTCTCACAGTCTACAGCAGCGCTGTGGTTTACAGTTTCACACCAGTTGTCAGGTGGTTATTGCTGTAAGCTGTGACCCTGTCTTCCCAGGTCTCTAGCCCCTCTCCTCATATCACCCTAACCCGTCACAGCAGCGCTGTGAGTGTACTACCTCCACCAAGCCTTTTCCTTGGTTCTTAGGCCATTGCTACCAGCTGGGGGTCGTAGGTCTCATATTACCAGTTCTCTCCTCAATATTCATGCAGTCCAAAGTGGCGCTGTGCTCTGTATAGTTTCAATCCATCCTCTTATCCTCCGTTACTCCAATCTCTGGTCCGGTGTCTTTGGTACAGTTCCGAGTGCACCTACTATTATCGGTACCACCCTGACACTAATATTCCACACTTTCTTCAGTTTCCTTACCAGGTCCTGGCATTTCCCTAGTTGTTCACTTTTCTTCCTATTTACTCTGTGATCCACGGGCTCGGTTACGTCTATCATTTAGCCGGTTTTCCTTTTCTTGTCGATGATCTCCAGGACTTGTCTTCTTGCTTGAATGGAGTTGTCAGTTTGTATGTATAGAGTAATTTTTTACTCCCATTTTCACGGAAATCTCCGGTTTGTCCCCATGGTTGAATTCCATCCGTTTGCTCAATTCACGGTGTATCACTGATGCTACCCTGTCAGGGTTTTGTTTTACTCATCATGGGTTAATAGATAACAATCACTAATTTTGTTGTTTACAGTCCCATTCCTTTGTCCAAATGAGCAGCATTTGCTATTAGTTTAGGTCTTGTCCTATTTTGCCTTCATATACTTTGTCCTGATGCATTTGTTTTTGATAGCCATGAAGAGCGATTCTGTTTCTCTCTTCAGGTTTCCTTTCCGTAGCCATGTCCATGATCTTTACCCTGCGACATTTTGTGTCTGTCTTTTGAATTCTCCGTACAGTTTTTCTCTTCCCATGTTCTGTCTTTGTTTGCTTTGCTGCTCTTTCGTTAGCTACTTCTTTGCTGTTGTTATTTAGTGCACTGCTTCATAATGTCTACATCATTTACTTGCATATACTTTTCTAATCCTATTTTAGCCTTTTGGAGACCGTCTTCTGTGCTGATGAATCCTCTGCCGCTTTTTTCCTCTTTACGTATAGTCTATTTGTGAATCTCTGGAAAGTAAGGCTTTGTACATTGTCATAAGCTTTCTCGTTAGCCGGTCCATTGACTGGAGTTCTTCTTTTGTCCGTCCGGGGAATGGTCCTATGTATCTTACCACTGATACTATCATTACCTTTTATCAGATTCCTTGCTCGTTGGTCTCTAATATTTCCTTTATCCTCCTAAGGTATTGTCTTCATGTTTTCCTTTTATTTTCTCCCCGTTTTATCGTGTCACATCAAAGAAATCACAGGTATTTATATCAGTCCTATCATCATCATCATTATTATCATTACCATTATTTAACATCATCTCTTTCATTGCCATAATTATAATTACCATTTACATAATTATTTAGTATCGTTTGGTTAATGATGAGTATTGTTAGAATTATTACCATTACTATTATACATTATCATATTCATTGCCATTATTAATGGTGTAGTTTTTTTAATACCATCGGTATTGCTTTTGCCTTTTATCAATATTAGTATCAAGGATAAGTGTGCAAAAAGAATACATCTAATCTAGAATAAGTGTGCATGGAGAATGTCTAATCCAGAATATGTGTACATAAAAGATATGTCTAATCCAGAATAGGTGTCAAGGATAGTGTTCATAAGATATACAACCAATTTAGAATCGGTGTGGATATAAAATGTATTTAATCTAGAATAGATGTGCAGATAGGTTTGATTTTCAAATAGGTGTGCATCCCACGGAGAATGGATGTGCATACAGATTATGTCATCAATAATAGATATACGTGGGGGATAGATCAAATCAAGGATAGTACGCATTTATAAAATATGTCCAGTCTAGAATAGAACATGTCTAATCTAGAATAGATCTGCTGGTCCAATCTACATGAAATGTACATCTAGGATATGTCTAATATAGAATGGTTACAAGAGAGTGGGGGAAATGGAAGGACAAGAAAGGAATATGAAAAAATAATGAATAAATGGAAAAGAGAAAAGAGAAGAAAAGTGAAATTGAATTTTATCGACTAAGAAAAACTATTAAAAAACAGACTCTCTTCGAAACCTACAACGCTGTATATGCAATATTTGACTGTGTTTGGCTACATTTGATTCTGTAATAAGAATATTAATAGTATTCTAAGATATTTGTTTTCAGTTGATTTTCCAAGTCAGTCCTTGTCGGAAAGGATAAGAAATAATCATTACATCAAAAGTGAATATAAACAAAAGAATGAAAACAAAAAAAGCGATGAAAGACAAACGAAAAAGTTAGAAAGAAAAGAAAAATGAAAAATGTGATAAAAAAGGAAAAAAATGGAAAATGATACAAGAAAATGAATGAAACGGGAGATAAAAGAGAAACTAATGGAAGAGGAAGCGAAAAAATAAGAGTAAACGAAAAAAAAGGAGATAGAATGAAATATGAAAATAGGAATGGGATATAATAAGGAAAGAGAGAAGAGAGAAAAATGATGTAAGAAAATGAATGAAACAGGAAATAAAAGAGAAACTAAAGGATGAAGAAGCAAAAGAAAGAGTGAAAGAAAAGAACAAAAGAAAGAATAAAAGATGAAAATAGGAATGGGATATAATAAGGAAAGAGAGCAGAGAAAAAAAATGAAACATCGAAAGAAATTGGTGTTCGAAAAAGTACAAAAAGAAATGCATTTTTCCAACGTCTTTCGACATCCGAATCCTTCAATGTCACCGACGAGGCGTTCGTTTCTCCAGCTGGCATGTCTCCTCTTGCAGACTGCAAATATCTACTCCGTTAAAAAGTCGTGGCCGAGCACATATTAAATTAGTAACTCTTTTAGTCTCTCTAAAGTAGCGAAACATCCTTCTCCCCAACCCCTGGCCCGATTAATGAAGCCAATCTCATGTGCACGACCCGCCTGGAGGCAAACTAATAGTCGACAATTTGATCTAACAGGAATAAAGTTATCTTTAATAATCTCAACATCAGTCATTTGGTGCGTGGACACCAGCCACGTTTATCAGGGAAATGAAGGCAATGTAATTTGGTAGAATCTCGTCATGTCTCGTCTCGTCGATACGAGAAAGGGCTGGGCAGAAGAATGGCGAGACATAAAGTGGCAACAGCAAGGTTTCGGTTTTTGAGGATCTGGTGTGTGTGGGGGATATTTCTTTTCTTTTTTTTTTTTTCTTTTTTTTTTTTTGTTCTGGGCGAGAAGGCCTCGGGGCATCGTTTGCCCGAAGCGTTGAAATTTGGACAAAGAATAATGGATGAAGAAAACAGACGAGAGAAAAATGAAAGAAATTGCACGGGACAAAATAAGCGAGATGGATATTAACAGGGTCAATGAATATGCTGATAAAAGAAAAAAAAAAAAAAAGAAAGTCGAAGCGACGCTGACATTAATGTCAGAAAGAAACATGATAGAATTGAGGGAAGGAAAGAAGACAAAGAGAAACGAATGAAGAAAGAAAAGAAGAACTAGAGAGAGAGAAAGATAAAGAGACGTTGATACCAGTCTAATGAAAGTACACAATAGAAGAAAAAGATAGACAGACAGAAAGAAAGCAGAATATTCTTGAATTCTTAACTACCGAACTGCTTCTACAGAGAAAAAGAGCAACTTTCTTATTCCTGGTTTCGAAGACCAGACATTCAACTACCAAGCTGTCTATCAGCATTTACAAGTAGTGAAAAACTATTGTAAAATTATACACATATATATGTATGATTATGTATTATGAAAAGGATATATATGATCCGACAAAATGATTATGAATTACGTAACATTATATAGAAACTTATTTGAAATGATCGTTACTCAATTAATGTATCACTCACCCTAGACAACGTAAATAGAATAAACAATCAAAGAAAATTGAGCTGCTGCAGGAATCGAACCTACCCCAGATGAGGAAAACACTTTTAAGTGCGATGCTCTTACCATTGAGCTAAATAGTCGTCGGCAATGCAATGGCCATAATAGCTGCTTTCAATCCTAATTCTTGTCTCTTTTAATCTCTACTTCTAACGCGACTTTTTTGTATTAAGGAATGGATATATATGACCCGGTAGAAGATTTTGAATTGACATATTTCATAGAAACTTATTTGATACATAACTGTTTTCATAACTTTATAATCATACATGATTATGAATTACGTTGCATCATATTTAAACTCTGTTAAGATGACCTCCCAGCGAATGTATCATTTGGCTTAGAAAACGTAAAAATGGTAAACAATCAAAGAAAATGGGGCTATTGCAGGGAGCAAACCAGAAACCGATAGGGTAGCCATTCCAACGTAACGTTGCTCGTACCATTGAGCTAAACAGCCGCTGGTAATGCAAAGAAGGAAACAAATAGAGATGATTGAGATAGTGGATAAACAAGATGGGAATTTAGAGTAGAAAAACAGATATTTGGGGCATTGCATTAACGATATGCCTTGTGGATAAGCAAGAAGAGATCTGGCTATAAAGTGGCTGTTCTAACTTCTGACTTACCAGCTGGTTGTTCAGCTCAGTGGTAACAGCGGCGTCACGTCACAACATCTTTCTATTCGGGTGCAAGTTCGATTGCTGCAGCCCATTTCTTGAATTGATTATTCTATTCGCAACAGACGTATTGCCGTGTGAAAACGTGTTGTCGGTTTAAATAGAGTTTCCAGAAATAACATATTCATAATTATTGTCTGATTATGTATCCATTTCTTTCTTTTTTTTCCCGAAAGCTTGCTAATTTAGTGTGATTCTTCGCTTGATTCCTCCTTCTTTTGAGGATTTCATGGAGATCCATCGTCCTACGTAGATGTAGTGGTCTACTTTCTCCAGTTCTGCGTTTTTGATTTTGGTTGCTGTGTATCTGTCTTCAACATATTCGCTATACATGACAACTGTTTTTCTAAAGTTCATGTGGGGATCAATTTTCTTATTCTCAAGAAACAAATATAGCAGATATAGACAGTGAATAAACAAATGAGAATTTGGAATTATAGTAGTTATTTGGACCTTTGCATTACTGACGGCTGTTTAGCTTAATCATGAGAGTATATATATATATAGAGAGAGAGAGAGAGAAAGAGAGATAGAGAGATTAATGGGGAGAGAGTGAAATATGGATGCCTCCTATATATATATATAATTGTTAGCAATCCTCTTGGAGACCAATCCAACGGTGAAATGAATCGTATTCTGATCAAGTATTCCACTATTATGGCCTTAAGCCAGATTAAGCTGAGTTAAATAAATGACTTACCTTATTCCGGGCTGAGATAGTCACGTATTACCAACTGGAATTATATAAAATTAAAAGCTTTGCATGTTGATTTCACTATTTTACTACACCTACCATATAACAATTTTAGAAGCTGGTCTCACGTACCATTGTTAACCATTTCAAGACTAACCTATTAATGTGCTTGATGCCTAAATTTAAAAAAGAATATAAAAAGCCCCAGACATGTTGAATCGTCAAATAAAAAAGTCAACAAAGTTTTGTTATTTTTTGTTTCGTTTTTTTAGTTTTTAAGCGTGTCTGGCTGGCTGGATAAACATTTACATAAATGAACATTAAATCCTTTTCTCCTGGGGAAGGTCTATGTCCAACAACGGACGTTGAAAGACTGATGATGACGATGATGATGATGAAATCCTTATCATCATTATTATCACAGAAAAAAATATTTTTTAATTTTTTAGCACCCCAAGGTCTTTAGGGGGGGGGTCAATCTGCAATGTAAGTTTATACCGAATTAGTCTCTTAGTCTGAGTGCAGCAGCATTAACTTCAGTTTTTTTCTTAAATTCGGACTTTTTTAATGATCATTGCTCAAAAAAAGGCGAGAGAACTATCATTCATTAATTGCTTCCTTTCCTATGTCCACTGCAAAAACGATAGTCTACCAAAAGACGTTGATCAGGTGACAGTTTCTTTCGAGTGACTAACCAGCCCTGTTTTCATTTAATGGGTAAGGAGAACTATTTTCTTATCAAATAAAAACAACATTCCCATAGTTTGATGGGATAAATTTGTCCCATTTAATGTACATCCGGGGACGAATGAAAACAAGGGATTGGCAGATTACGTTGCATACACTTCTTTCTATTCAGTCATATGATGCGAACAAAATACTGCGTGGGTTTTAACGTCATTGTCTGGGGTTGTAAAAGCAGGAAAATCTCATGTTACCCAGTTTGGAGGGGGTCTGGCTCATTTGAAGAGGGTCATAGACAGAAATCATAATATATGAATCGCCGTCTATGTGTTCACGTTCTTTCCCGGTTTCTCCTGGGAAGAGCTTGCAAGAGCAGGGGATGGTAATCAAATGGAACCTAACCAAGAGACAAACCCGTAAACTGAGAAGCATGCAGCAGCACATGAGACAAAAATGCTCAACCTCACATGGAGAGATCACAAGACAGCTCAGTATATCAGGAAGAAAACGAGGGTCCGAGACATCATGAAAAATATTAGAAAACTCGAATGGCAATGGGCTGATCATGTTGCAAGAATGAAAGACAACCGATGGACATCACGACTCACAACATGGATCCCCAGAGATCACATGCGCAACCAAGGCCAACAAAATACAAGATCGAGAGATGAACTAGCCAAATTCAGAAAATACTGGCTCTGCGACGCCCATGCTTGAAAAACGAGACGGATCCTGGGGAAGGTCTATGTCCAACGATGAACGTTAAAAGACTGATGATGATGGTCTACAAAAATGTTGCCTGAAAGTTTGATCCTTACAGGGTGTTTCGACACTGATCGATTCTCAAAGTCGGCCTAGCTATTTCATGTGTGGAGATGTATAAAGGCTACTATGGGTATGACTCATTATGCTCAAGCTGTTGATACCCTTAAAAATATTGTAGTTTCAGATGCATCCTCTTTGAGGTATAAGCATAGCATTGAAATTTGTTTTCTCTATATTGATTGATGTTCTTTTCTGGATCGATATTGCCCTCACCTCCGTAGAGTTGTTCGGACTATGAATTTATTCTTTTTATTACTCTTGTTGTTACTACAACGTTTTGGCAGAGCCTTTTCGGGTTTAGTTTATCAGTGTAAAAATTACTAAAGGTCAGTTGAAGAGTGATGGAGTAGAGGTTAAATAAGTGGTCTGGGATGAGACAATCTGATATCATGTTTGTGTACGATGGATGTAAATGCAACCGGCTTTAAAATACAACTGTGATCATTGATGTTTTATTATTTCCATGTACCGCTTGGGTTCGGTGTCAGTGTTAGTAGAATTGAAATTCGAATTGAAATTCGAATGGATGATAATTTTTACTTATTGGTCAAACCAGTTTGGACAAGTGCTATTTTTATGCAACGTCATATTTTCGAATCCCGTATCTCGTCAGTTACGTCTGGACAAGTATTGATTTCACTGACTTCGTCAGAATTGTCTTGAATCATTATCAGATTCACTGCCTGAATGAGACGAACCTTTTCTTTGTTTTCTCTTTTCAGTCTTCTTCCTCTTCCTCAGTATTTTTCTTTTTCCTTCATTTTCTTAGTCTTCTTTACTTTATCTTTGTTTTTCGATTCTCCTTCTTTTTCTTTTTTTTTTGTATTTTTCTTTGTCTTTTTATTAACTTTCACTCACCCTCAACAACCCTAACAAATGTCGTCTACAGTATTTTTCCCTGCCACGGGCTTTACCCCTAAGCTTCCACCGCGTCAACCAGACGATAACTCTCCTTTCTATTCCAGTCGTCTACCCGCAGGGAACAATCACCAATACAGTCAGGGGCCATTTCGAACTTAAGATCTCCTTTCAATTTTTTTTTTAAATGGCGCCTAGATAAACGCTTTATTTCCATTCTGGTTCGCTAGTAATTTTCTTTTGTACATTTTCTTTCCATATTCTTTGCTTGCCAGACACTGTATCCTTCTGTGTGTAGAAACCCATCTCGAGTTTCTGTAGGCAGCCATATTGGCCAGTTATGGATTAATAATATTCACATTGACAGGCAAGGAATTTTATTTCTACGAACATCATTGTTCGTTGACGTCTTCCAGATGCCAGAATCTGCATAAACACGCCATTTTGGAACCAAATAATTACTTCGTTAATGCATCTTGAATCGTCTCACGATATCTTACCTCTTCCTTTTACTCGCTCACTCTTTGCACCTTTTTTCCTTCTCTTCCATTCTTCTCATATCCTCTTTTATTTGAATTTTTCTTCTTCTTTTGTAGCATCTCTCTCTACTTTCTTCTGCTTTTTTCCTCTTCTGATGTCCCTCTCTCGGTCAGCTCTCCTTCGTGGCAACTCTCTAACATTCAGCTTTTCGATAATTTTCTTTCTTTTTAAATGTTTTTCTTCCATGATATTTTCTCATTTCTCTCTTCTCCCTGCTTCCAATGTTATAGTATATTTCGTTTTTCCGTCTTCCAATTACTTTTTCCTTTCTGTCTTTCACTTACTTTATTCTTTCTTCCTTTGATTCTCCTATTATTACTTTCATTCACAATACTTTCCGTCTTTTTAAACCTTCTTTATTTCTTTCATTGGTCTTCTTTCTAGTTATCTATTTTTACTTTTTCTATTCTTTTATTAGACTTCTTTGAGTCTTTTTTTCTTTTCTTTCTTCTTTTTCTTTCATTTTCCTGTAGATAATTACATTATAGAAATGCATTGCAAATAATTTGACTTGAGAACTGAATTGTGAATGAATTCACTCGAGAATTGAATTGGAAATCAGTAAGAAAAGAGATTTCCAGTGGTTGAGGATTAAAGCAATCGTCATCGACAAAATATGGTTGTCATACTCATACAATAAAGATATTGATAATGTTTCTACAATAGAAGTGTACTGTAAATAATATTATTATAGAAATGCAGTGAAATCCAGAAGATAGAGATTGACAATGGTCAGAAATTAGACCACGTGTCACTACCAGAATTGAACTCTTGTATTCATAACGTGAATACACTGTCAGGAATTTTCAAACAGAAACGTGTTTTTTTTTATATTTGCATTGCAAATAATTGTAATTCAGGAATGCATTGCAAAATCGAACCTTAATATTCAGGAATTAAAGTGAACATAACTGGCAGAATTAAAATAATTTATAATAGAACGAAAAAAATTCTCAGCAAACGCTTTATTGGATAAGAAATCTCAAGTGAAAGTGCTCACCCAACCTGGCTCGAAGGAACAACTAGAAGGTTGATGTTCGTTGGTGATTGAATGGCGACAAAGGGCAAGAGGAAGTCGTTATTGCCGGTCATGGGATCAAATTGGTCGAAAAGCTATTTCAGGTGGAGAGATTGAAAAGGGGGCATAGAACTGGTCAAGATATCAAAGTGAATGTAAAAGTAAGTCCACGAATAGCAAAAGCTCATTTCATTGGTATATGAACTGTTTGATGCAATGGTCATCTTTGACTCTTCTGATCATTATCCTTTCATCAGTTCTTGTAATGCAGATTTCCCGAACAATCCGAAGGGTCAAATGTCCCTATAAAAACCCTTGTGCGCCAAAAAAATAGAAGCAATTACCGTTAATCTATACAGAAACATTTCAAGTACTGTCATACCCTCAAAGTAATGATGATGGTGACGATGAGGTTGGGGTGATGTGAGACTACGGTGTAGAAGAGATAGGAAGAGGTTGCATGCTGCTTCTATAACGTGTCGCTGTAAAGTAAATGATTGACGCTTTTTTTTTTTTTTTTGCTTTCCGCTTTTTCGTCTTCCGCTTTTTTCACTTTTCGCTCTTTTCGCTTTTTGCCTTTTCCGTTTTCAGCTTTTTTCGTCTTTTGCTTTTTTCTCTTTCTGGTTTTTTCACTTTCCGCTTTTTGCTTTTTTCTTTAAGTGGCACAAAGAAACTTCTCAAAAAGCGAGAGATTCCTGTATTTTCCTTGCTTCTCCCCAATCTTTATTCGACCCAAACCGAAAGGTATTTTCAATTAATGAAAGGAAATAGAAAGTATGACCACGGAATAAGCGTTTGGACATGAGCATCAAACAATTAGTCTTCAACGGTGTCTAACTGTTTGTATAACATTTGACCGTTAGTAACTGTTTGTGAAATGTTTGCAAACGAACGATACTTGTTCTTGCCCCAAGATTTGTTCACAGTTTGACTGCTGTTTGCAAACACTTATGTGCAAATGTTACATAAACACTCTTTGACTATGTCTGTTATGGGTAGGATCTACAATTGTTGAACTTTTTACCAAGTGTCCTTTGAATCCTTGAGGTTGCCATCACCATTGATGACCTTGCTTGATGAAGTTTTGGACAACTTAGCCAGTATCTTGTCTGTGGATCTTTAAGCATCGTGTGGATGGAGGAAGCATT
Organism: Thysanoteuthis rhombus; assembly: GCA_963457665.1. NCBI lineage: Eukaryota > Metazoa > Mollusca > Cephalopoda > Oegopsida > Thysanoteuthidae > Thysanoteuthis > Thysanoteuthis major. The sequence continues at coordinate 28,435,984 of OY735222.1, read as the reverse complement.
GACCGAGTGAAACCTGTCTAGGTGGAGATGGTACCCTAACACACACGCACACATAAAAATCATAATGCAGATATTTTTCAGGCTTCAAAATAAAAACAACTGAGCATTATGACTCTAGAAATGAAAAAGATATATCATAAGTACAATTTTCTCAACTTTATAAAATGACGCGTTGGCGCCTATTATGCTTCGATTTTCCGATTCATCGGCCGCTAACCACACGGGATGTAGGGCTCCAACTATACTTTACAATGGTTTGCATAACTGTCTGAGCAGCGATGAAGTGCATTTGAATACTTCTTTCGCGTAACTATAAAACCTACTTCTAGTGTGACAATTGACTCGCTTATGATCACAAATGAAGGAAGGATAGAAATAGTATAATCCAACACAAAAGAATTCTCAAACTTTTCAGTCGTATGTCGTTGTTAAAAGAAAGAAAGAAAGACAGAAAGAGACAATGTAACACACACACACACACACACACATATATATATATATATATATATATATATATATATATATATATATCAGCAGGGGATCCCAGCGTTGATCTGGGGATTAAATAACTCTTTGTACAAACCGGACAAGCCTACACACATCCCTGCATAGCTAAACATTATCTTCTCGATAATATCGTCGAATCTGAAGTTTCTTTTCCCATGTAAATGCTGGGAGTTCCCTACGAGTACCAGTACTTTTATATAAACATTTGCTATCAGCATGTAGCAGGAGTGTCGGCGTTGATCGATGATGAAATAAAACATATTCTCGATGTCCCCTTTCAGAAAACAATCATGTGAGTGCGTTGGCACGAGCCAAAAATTATTTGAGTGTAACCATTGAGTGAAATAAATGACAGGCACTGAGATCGAATCTTGGCATGGGTGTCGCATATCTTTGCACACGTTTGTACTGACTCCTAAACAGACCTACGCAGGTTCCAACTCACGGTCGAACATGTTTGAAAGCAGGATTCATTTTGAGATTCTGATAATACAAAATTCATTTAAAAATCTATTACAATTTCAAATGATAAATTGGCAATCTTTTGTTCTATGAATGTATTACTTGGTTCAGTAGATTACATTCATTATATAGTTGATCTTCGACAAAGGAAAGAAAATTCGTCCTTTTTTTTGTTTTAAAGGTGGAAAAAATTCAATCTCGATTTGAATATATATATATATATATATATATATAAACATAAACACTTCCCCATAATTTTTGTTTTGTGCTTGTTTACTTCATGTTATGCAGAATCGATGAAGTTGTCTATTCTGGAAATAAATACATATTACTTATGTTTCGTATAACAGTTTGATTTCATTTGATTTTTGCATAAACTATGGCGGTTATGTGCCTTTTTATAATGGGTTAGGAAGGTGATGGACGCCCCAGGAATTCATGTTTGGAAAAGATCGCTAGGTTACATCTGTTGAGGAACAGGTAGACAATCCATACATTGGGAGCAGGCTACAATGCTACCATAAGTTAAGGCTGGTTAGAGAATGTTATTATCTCTAACTCAATCTTCACTGATCATATACAGTGTATAGAATATGAGACAGGTGTTAATTTGATTCTAGGTACGTTGGTTGAACCTCTGATTGGAGAACCGAAAAAAATGCTTTTTTACATCCATCAATTACGACAATGTCGAAGTTTTGTATCACTAAAAGACTTTTCACGTATCCGTAGTTAGGCTCACAAGAAACAGATTGGAGATCTCAATGAAACAGTAAAATAGATATGAATAGAATTACAAAAATTTGGCTGCTGTCAAAGAGTGTCTTGATATTTGATTACAGCACCAGCAGTTCTCTGTGCGTGTGTTCAACGTATCTGTTTGCCATTTTAAACGGCATTTTTCGAATTTATCTAAGTAGTTTCTACACGGTACACTTAGACATTTTTCTGGCGGGTCATCCTCTGATGAGTGCTAGACGAAACACGTTTTTAAGGATTTATTAACAAAGAAGAAAAAGTTTAAAACGTTTTCTCCTCTCTTATGACTTATAATTCATCCGCTGGTTACGGCAACGCAAAAACAAATACAGAACTAAAGGGAGGATGGAATGTACTGGAATATACCTTGTTGATCATTAAAATTTATATTTGGGAGATAATTTCTGGTCAGACGGGTTCAGATGCGATACCCTCAGCTCTGCTCTGTGTACTCTAAACCAGTGGAATCAGGGTCTACTATGTGGCCAAGTCATGCTCTTATAAGATAATTTTTGAGGAAATTCCTACCCCACACGTTCACGTGAGAGGTCCTTTGCGTCAAACCGACCTTGTGTCATATCATGTTTTGATGGCTATTTGGGTAAACTGGGAAATATAGTGAATTTCCCAAGTATGTATAGGTCAAGTGATAGATTTCTTGTCAAGAACTGGCAAAGAGTATTTATATATATATATATATATATATATATATATATATATATATATATTGCTTTCATATCATATTGAAAAATTTATATGAAATGATCTGTTATTACACGGTGGATGTATCATTTGGCCAATAGAATAAACAATTAAGGAGAATGGAATTTTTTTCAGGTGTTTCTCTATTTACGTTGTCTAGGCCGAATAATTAATTCGCTGTGTAATAACGGGAGATCATTTCAGATGAGAGCATCAACATAATATAACGCAATTAACAATCATTCTGTCGGATCATTTATCCATTTCTTAATAGCATATCTCTCTCTCTATATATATATATATATATATATATATGTGTGTGTGTGTGTGCGTGTCCGTCATATCTGCGTGGATATATGATTTTAAATCTCATCAAAGATATAAAAAAATTTTTCTTGTTCGTTTTAGTCTTCCCTCCTTGTTTTTTCTCTAACTTTTTGAAAACTGCCTTTGCTATTCCCTCCATGGTATTTTGTAGCCACGTGTTTCCCATTTCTTTTCTTTTTTTCCTTCTTCTTTCTCTCCGTTTCTCTCGTCTCGTCCTTTCTTTTCTTCAAATGTATTTTTGTCATTTCTCCTTTCAATATAATCGTTTATTCACCCCCTCAAAACCTCGTTCTCCATATCAACATAATCATTCGCTTTCATGCCTTTATTCCTTTTGTTTATTCTTCCATTCATTTTTTTTTTTGTTGTTGTTGTTTTTATTCTTTTGAGGAGGTTCTCTTTTGGATCCTGGGTTTTTTTATTTTTGTTTCATGAGACCGTCTATTTGTTTATTCATTTGATGTTTAGTTGTCTTTTTTCACATATACCTCCCTCCTTTCAACTGCACCTTTTTTACATTCTTCAAACGATGTGTTTTTCTTTTATTCTTGTTTTTTCTATCTGTTTTTATTGGTTTCATTTTTTCAACCACGTCATCTCTGATTGGTTGATCTTCCACTTTAATCGTTTATCATTTCAGGGAGCGAATTCCTCCTTCTCTTCTCGTTCATCGTAATGATTATCTTCTGTCTATCTTTCTCTATCTCTCTCTTCCTTTCTCTCTCTTTTCCCCATTTTTCTCTTTCAGCATCTTTGTCTGACAGTCTCTCTCTCACTCTGTCTCTCTGTTTGTCCATCTCTCTCTCACTCTGTCTCTCTCTCTCTATCTTTACATACTTATATATTATGTCCGTCATAGGGTTGAGGCAAATTAGTTGGAAACATACTTCGTTTGGCACCGTAGTTAATCGAGTTGCTAATCGAGGACCACATAGATAAATGAAGAAAATGATTGCATCCAAGTGGAAGCAGTCGACGAGGCTCTGTTCTACCGACTGAGCTAACTGGAATACCACACTTGAACCGATTAATGCCGGTACCAAACGAAATATGTTTCCAAATGAATTTCCTCCACAATTATTGTACACTTGCACCCCCCCACACATATATATATATATATATATATATATATATATATATATATATATATGTAGGCAAATGAAATATATACAACGGATATATATATATATATATATAGATAGATAGATAGATAGATAGCTTCACTTCAACCGTACTCAATATTTTGAGTAGAAACAATGTGTCGATTAAAATTGAATGATACAATAGTGTATATATCTATCTTACTTAAATCTGTATGAATTTATTTTTTGATATCATCCCCGTATTAATCTATATTCATCTCTCGCCCCCCCTCTCTCTCTCTACACATATATATATTTATTCATATCTTTCTATAATATTCCAACTTTCCAGTCTTACGTATCTGCTTCATTCAGCGCTTCTCTCATCTTATCATTTCAATCTATTCATATCTAAACATCTATCCATCAATATTCCCAAAGCCAAACATTCAGTAATCGAGATTCCTATTGCTTGGACACCGAAAATGGAATTGGTGTGAAACAAGCAATGCATGTACGTCTTATGCCTTCAAATAGCTATCTTTTTCACTCGTCCATTACTATCTATCTATCTATCTATCTATTTGGCTAGTTAGTCTGTACATATCTATTTGATTAGTTATGTTATTTCAATTTCTGATGCTAATTTTGGAAAAAATATTCTATCTATTTATATCCATATTCATATTTTTGAAGCATTGATTTGACTGTATTTTTTAAACCTGAGCGTTGATTTTGGTGGGTTTTTTTTTTTTTGGTTTTTGTTTTCTCCATTATTTATTCTACGGCGTAAAGCAGCAATATTGAGCAAGTATTTGGCCAGGGGAACTTCAACTAACATACAGCTCGGCATTGGTTCTAAAAAAATTCGGAATGGAGACACGAGAGTCTTGAAGATGAGTATGTCCTTCTGTGATTGACGACATTCTAGTGAGGGCCATTATTAAGGTGGGCCCACTCAAAACTACTCGGGGGGTTGCAGAGGAACTAAACGTTGACGATTCAACAGTTGTTCGACATTTGCACCAATTTGGAAAAGGGGAAAAAAACTTGCATGTCTCGCAAATGACTCCGCAGAAATTGAACGAACTGGGCTACAAAACTCTACCTCACCAAGCTCACTCATCAGATCACTCTCAGACTGACTTCCACTTTTTCGAGTGTCGACCACTTCTTGCAAGGGGAGGTCTTCAACAACCTGGCATCAGCTCAAAGCACCCTTGAGGAATTCATTGGTTCCAGGACCACAGAATCCCATGCTTCCGGTATAAAAGGACTTGTTTCTAGTTGGCAAAATCGTGTAGATTCTGGTTATTATTTCGATTAATAACTTTAATTCTTGAGCAGAGATATACTGCTTCAAATTCGATGGTAAAAAATGCAATTATTTTTGTACAAACCTAATATCTATCTATCTATCTATCTATCTATCTATCTATCTATCTATCTATCTATCTATCTTTGTCAAGCTATTTAAGCTTGTGCATATCTATATTTCACTATCTATCTATCTATCTATCTATCTTTGTCAAGCTATTTAAGCTTGTGCATATCTATATTTCACTATCTATCTATCTTTGTCAAGCTATGTAAGCTTGTGCATATCTATATTTCACTATCTATCTATCTATCTCTGTCAAGCTATTTAAGCTTGTGCACATCTATATTTCACTATCTATCTATCTTTGTCAAGCTATTTAAGCTTGTGCATATCTATATTTCACTATCTATCTATCTATCTTTGTCAAACTATTTAAGCTTGTGCACATCTATATTTCACTATCTATCTATCTATCAATCTATCCATCTGTCAAGCTATGTAAGCTTGTGCATATCTATATTTCACTATCTATCTATCTATCTATCTATCTCTGTCAAGCTATTTAAGCTTGTGTATATCTATATTTCTCAATCTATCTATCAATATCTGTTCACATCAATCTCATTCTATCATAAAATCTAACTGCCTATCCATCTATCAATAATTCCCGATTTCCTTTCCTATTCCCTTCTCTTCTTCCTCTCTTCACAAATTATCAGTACATGTGATGCTATGTCCATATCAACCGGTGCATAATCAATAATGGCGATTCCTTTGATGTCTGTGCAGCGAGTGATCATGGTGAGGTCAAAGTATTTTGGCGGGAAAGTTAATCTGGCGCGAAAAAATGTTGAGAGAGGGGAAATGAAAGCCCCACGGAAGAAAGGGTAGACGGATAGGAAAATAGTCATTGCCATTATTATCGAATGAGCAATGGGGGTGAATAAGGAACGGGGAGGGGGGGAAGTGGGTGAGAAGTTTAGGTTAAAATGCAGGGAGGGGAGGGTGTTGAGGGAAAATCAAAAGATGTCGGACGGAAAGGATGGAGAGGTAAGGGGTGATATTCAAACACGGGAGGTTTTACTGCACAGACTTTGAACCGAGGAAAATATGCCTTAATGAGAAGCGCAGTCGACTCGGAACAATTCAAACGAAGCCGACATTAAGCTCGTTCTAGGTAGACAGTCATCGCACCTCATACGCATGCGCAGGAATATACAGTTCCATATAGGCAGGTAGAAACGCTGCCCCTAACACTGACACAGACAAACTATCGGAATGGTTGTGGCTATTTTTTTAATTATTATTTATTTTATCATTTTACTTCTCATCTTTTATTTGATTCTTCCTATTATTATTATTATTATTATTATTATTATTATTTAATGATAATAATAATATTTGTTACGCAAAATATTCATTATTATTATTATTATTAATGTTTTTGTTGTCGTTGTTGCGATAATTTATTTCGCAAAATCATTTCTATTACTATGATTATTATAATTATTATGATCATTGTTATTATTATAGTTGTTATTATTGAACGGCTTAACCAGCAGAGGTGGCGAAGGGTTCTATCCCATTTCCATTGACTGTTCCTTCATGTATGTGCGGGTTTGTGTATTCCAGTGCTTCTGGCCATACTGTTCTGTATACATACTTTATTGGCATCAGTACTCCACTATTCATCATCTGAGAATTTTCCAGAGCCTTTTCGATGGGTTTGATAATAGCAACTTTATTCTCCAGTATATAAAGATTTCTATTTTATTTTTTACACTGTTTTCGATGCCCTCCAGTGAAAGCGTCTGTGAGGTTCTAAATAAAACGAATTATTCTTACATATTCATTCTTTTCTTTTACTTGACTCCAAACTTTTTTATATTAAAATTGTTGTTGTTGTTGTTAGCTTTAATTTCAACTTATTTGAGTCAATAGCCGGATCTCGATCAGAGACCTAAGCCTTGCAACCTTGTCAGTTATGACAATATGAGCTTTGGAGAGAGAGAAAAGGGAAGGGGCACGCCCTTTGCTTATACAACACTTTCTTGAACAAGTGGAGGATGATGTATGCTGGATGTAGTACATACAGTCACACTGATAAAGATTTTCAAATAATGTGTGCAGTGGAGGTAACGGCTATTTTCTGTATTTTTTATATACTCAGGCTTTCCAGGTATGTTCCATTTACTTGTGCTCCCACGAAAAGTGAGATATGACACCACGTCGAGTTTAACTTGGAGTGGAGCGCCCCCCCCAAATAGCTCCAGCTGACGCAACCGAGGTCGCAAAAGTGTCTGGAGTCGCCCGACCTGTCCCTCTTAGTGCAATAGGACAGCGCCGCCCCGAAGCAAACTGCTCCCCCACAGCTAGGCCGAGTAATACAGGGAGAACACAAGGATGAATCCAAAGGTTTAACCATTCTGGGGTTCATTGTGTCTTTTCGGATGCCCCCCCCCCTTGCTGTTCCAGAGATTCTTTGGCGCCTGGCTCTACGTTCTGTTTTCTTTCTCCGTCCAGATCCTGGTAAAACTTCAAGTCGTTGTTTTAGAATCTGCGGTTCTATGTATATTGGGCTGTCCTTTGTCTATATCTCTTTAGTCTTGCCTATTTGGCAAGTCTTCTTTGATGCATCTCTTCCATTGCCACAGGGCATACCTTTTTGTCTTATCAGGTATTTGTCCCATAGTCCTATACGTGGTCTGTTTATGTATTTTGCTTTTCTCAGTAGTCCTTCATCTCTTTGGAGTTGTGAGATTTGCCCTCCTAATCTTATTTCCCTTTTGGGTTTTTCCCTCCTATTATTTGGAGTCCTTCCTTGTGTTGTAAAGAGCTCCGTTACCACTTTTAATCCAGCATAGATTAGGTTGTTGAGCTCTGATAGGCTGTTCGTTTCGATATGCTGTAGGAGGCTGTTGACATCTTTGGTTACTTTTTTTAGTTTCTTCCTGTCCTTGTCTCCAAGTGTTGGGTGTCTCGTTTTTTATTTTTGTGTAATTTCCTCCAAGGTAAATCACAGTATTTGAGCTTTCTCCTCCTCCGTTGGGGTGTCAACGTCTCTCTCAGGTGTATACCTTTGTTCAGGGATTTTTTTTTTTTTTGCTTTGGCTCATTTTAAGAGTTCTTCTTCAGGTAAACTTTCTTCTTTTTCTATTTCATTGTAGATCAGTTGTAGTTCTATCCTTGAGAGTTAATCGTTTTATAAAGTTTGTTTCATTTGATCAGCCAGATGCTAGTTTGATACCTCCACGGTGGATTTTTCCCTCCATATATTGAGTATGCATTCCCTATAGCACCACACAGATGTTTTGCTTTTGAAGTAGTAATGCATTACTAACCTGTTGTCCTCACGTCTAGTTTCTCTTCTTGTTCTGGCTAACTGCCGCTCCTTGACGGCTGTGCCACTACTGGTTGTCATTAGTGAAGCGAGGGCTGGGGTTATGGCCTACAGTAGCTTGGTTACAACTGTGTCCCTCCTGAAGGCCATTAAGGGTACACGAGCCGAGGTTTTGACAAACAGTTATGGTCCCTCTTGTTAGCTAACAAGGGAACATTAGCTGGGTATGACAAACAAATCTTGACTTTGTGCCCCATTTTTGCAGTAAATTGATTTGGTTGTAGAGTCATATTTGAATTTTTTTTGTACTTTGAGGTAGTACTGGACCTTGGTGGATTGGTTAAAACTGATTTGGTCCAGGAGTAACCTCAGTGCTCCATCGGTTCTTAGCACCCAGTGTATATTCTCACAAGGTGAAAGCATAAGGGTGTGTGCAACATCTGACAGTGCGGCAGAGTGTTTGTCCACCACCAACTACTTAAAAACTATAGCACTAAGCTTTGTCTCTTGACTACTCAAGTACAACTCGTATCATTATCATCATCTTCATTATCTTCTTTATTATTATTATTATTATTATTATTATTATTATTATTCATTTTCACACCGATACCTGGTAGTCAAAGCTGGAGACTGAGTGACAGCAAGTCTCCACAGGCTCCCTGCCCTTCTCCCAATACTCTCATAGTCCACAGCAATGCTGAGGTTTACAATTTCACATCAGTTGCCCGGTAGTAATTACTGAAGGCTGAGTGACAGTAAGTCTCCTCAGGTCTTCAGTCCTGATTTCATTCGTCCCTTACCTATCACAGCAGAGCTGTGGTTTGTACCTCCTCCATCATTTGGGGTTTGTCATTTTTTTTTTGTTTATTTTCTTCTCTTTCTCCTGTTAGGCTCTGGCTAACAACTGGATCATAAATCTCATATTTCTAGCACTTTCTTTAGTATTTGTGCAATCCCCAGCGGTTCTGTGGTCTTTATAGTCTCAATCCTCCCTCTATTCTATAGTTCTTCTAATCTAGCTTCAAGCTGTTGTTGTTGTTGTTGTTGGTATTATTATTGTTATTATTATTATTGTTGTTATTATTATTATTATTATTATTATTATTATTACTACTACTACCATAATTTTGGAATCTCACACTAGTCGCCTGGTGGTAACCGCTGGAGTTTGAGTGACAGCAAGTCTCCTCAAGTCTCCAGCCCTCCTCTCCTAGTACTCATAGGTCGCAGTGATTCTGCGATTTACAGTTTCACACCGGTTGCCCAGTGGTTATCGCTGAAGGCTGAGTGACAATTATTATTATTATTATTATTATTATTATTATTTGCAAGTTTGCATTATTATTATTATCATTACTATTATTATTACCCCTCTACCATTCCCTACTTTTTCATCGTCTTCTCCATCTTATCGATCATCATTTGAAGTTGGTCAATACAGTCTAACTTTCTTCAGAGGTGTAACATTAGGATAAAGAGTCTTATCTTTTAAATTCTCACTGTTAATGGAACATCTACGTGCTGTCAGTTTAAGCTCAACTTCGGAATTCCCGTTATTTCAAGCGGAGAAATGCCATTTAAATGAGTTGCCCGAATATTGGATGTTTAAAAAGGCGTTACGAATTCTCAAGTATTTGTTCGATACAGGTTGCTATGAATCAGGACAATCGGAATTTGGAGAGATGCAAGCAAAGAAAGAGGGTGAGAAAGAAAGACAGGAAATGTGTGTGTGCAAGATGGAGAAAGAGAATAACAGTGAGTTACTCAATGGAAACGGTCACGTACCCAACGATTTTTGGCTGCATGTTAGGGTCGATCAATTAAAAAAAAAGGTAATCAATGAATAAATCATTTCTTTCATCTTTTGTTTGACTGCGTTCACTAAAAAAAAAGTCCAGATCTTAAAATAGAATAAAAGAATAACCTGAATGCTTCCGAGCATTAGCTAAGGGACCTATTTAGCATCCACTATCCCTCAATAAAGTCGATTCCGGGGGAGGGGGGCATTCGGACACATGATAAGGTGCAAATGATTAAATTTTCAGCCTTGTACCTCCTTCGTTGCCGCTTTTATGCGTAATATTTGCATTTATTGAAAGCCAGCCAGACCAACTTGAAAACTGAAGAAACCTATGTTTACAGCTTTAGTGACAGTTTTGGTCGCCGATTTTTAATGAGGACAGCAGTGAGGAGACAAGTAATAAGGGTGAGCAGAAGAAAAAAATTAAGAAAATAATAACAAAGAAAAAAGAAAAGGCTTGAGTTGACTCACTCAGTCCGAGCTAAAAGACCGGGTCTGATAGCCATTAATAAGGAAAAGAAGGTCTGCCAAATCGTAGGCGAGACTGTGCCGGTGAAAAAGGCAACAAAGTGAGTACTTTTTTTTTTTTTTTTTTTTAAGCAAGAAATCAAGGAAATACCAGGACTTCGACCGTGAAGTGGGGAAGCTTTGAAATTTGAACTTTGGATTTGTGCTAATAAATAACTGGCACACTTGGAAGCATGCCAGGAAGACTGGAATCGACATTGGATGTATAAGGATTTGAGGGAAAGAGTTGAGACTGCCCAAACCACGGCGTTGCTGTCGTGTGCAAAGATAATGAGAAAGGTGCTGGAGATTTGAAGAAGGTTTTTTTCGATTTAATAACCAATCAATCCTCCAACCATCTGCCCCGAACAAGAAGATATATGAACTACTACTAATAATAATGATAATGATAATAATAATAATAATAATCTGGCTAGGGATCTGAGGAAAGTGTGGAACATGAAAGTCGGGATAGTACCAGTAATAGTGTAGGTTCTCTCGGAACCGTTGGAAAGACACTGAAAATGAGATTTGAGGAACTGGGGAAAGGAAGGATTTGCACTATACAGACCACATCACTACTTGGGACTGCACGAATACTGAGGCCAGTACTTGTAATATCAGATCCATGATCCCCTGCTGTCAGTAATGGCCTAACAACGAAGAAAATGGCATGTGATAGGCGAGGACGATACGAGAGGAGGACTGGAGACCTGAGGACCAGGCAACTGGTGTTAAACTGTAATCCACAGTATTTCTGTGGACTGTGACTGTGCGAGGAGGATAGCTCGAGACCAGTGGTGAACACGAGGCAACTGATGTGAAAATGATGGTGATATCGGTTCCGAGCGAATCGTGGAAACGAGATTAAAGAATCGACTGAGATCTTGCTTATACAGACAAAAACGATGTGTATTTTTTTAGCAAAATGCCTGGATAGATTTTAATGAAACTTTGTTGAAATACTTAGCAGGACTGTGAAGGTAACAGGGGGAAGCGTTGCATGAAAAGTTGTTTTAGGTGTTGAAAGCAACTGACCAATCACATAAATAAACATAAAGAGGGGAATCAGTGATATTGAGAAAGAGCAATATTAATGGAAGTAAAAGAGGAAAAGGAGCAAAATATGTTAAGCTTGCGGGGGGGGGGCGTCTTCTGTTACGTTCGATCAGTAAAACCCTGTCAGGATGCTTCTCCCTGACAATCGCTTTTTAACGCTCCTAAATATACGACGCTTATAGTTAATTGTCCCTTTGAGCCAGTTTCAGTTTAGTTCGGGTATGATCAAAGTAATGAGAAAATTGATAATAAATTCAGCATGACCGTTATCGGAATGAAAATAACGTATAGTTTTGTCAATTCACCTATCTAAAAAAAAGCTGCACACCCAATTCGTCACCCACTATCATTAAGTATATGGTTGCATACCGATTCCTCGCAGGATCGTTAGTAATTAAAGTAAACATCCAGCTTTCAACATCCATCGATGAAATGGTGTACGGCTAATGCTCAAATGTTCCCAGATTCAAACATTCTGAGGAATTTCAAGAGGCAAGAACTGTGATTACGAATAGCATAGGTTCTTAAGATTCCGGCAAAAGAAGTGTGGAACAAGTTCGATACACTCAAGCCAAGCAGGCCAGAATAAGGGACTCTGGAGACCGAAAACAGGAACAGGTGAGGAGCACACCAAGGTAGCAAGAAGAGCTATATGAACCATTGTTGGCTCTGTTCAGAGCTCTTCTAGATTGGATAGTAGAAAAAGATGAACAAGCAGAGTTTCAACCCGACAATCTTACTCAGATCCACACCTCAACTATTGGCTGCACTTGGCGTGAATTCAACATCTTCCTCAACAACCCTATGACAGAAGCAAGTAAGGCAATGCACAAGCTTCACGGGATAGAGTGAAAAACGTGTGCAAAGAATCAAAGATTGATATGAAGTTTATCCATTAGATGTGTGAGATTTGCCACAGCAACAAAACACGCCACCGTGAAATGTTTGCAAAAGAAAACGATCTGATCCCCAACCTAATGCCACTGTGTTTCTCAAGACTGCCACCAGTCAAAAAGTCGGCAATTTCCCTGATCTACCCTTGGATCAACATTTACCAGAAGGGTTCAAGTACGGCTAGCAGAGAACACAGTCTTGGTCTCTTTCGATGTGTTCAAAGCGTGGCAATCATCCTTCCACGACTTACCTTGGATTAGAATATCATTATTCCAAGGACCCTATTGAGATGACATACAGAGGCAGTGCCATATCGGCTTTAAGGTCGTTGGAAGAACACAATTTTCACTACAAATACAAGATGCCAGGCAGTGTCCCGAAAATGGGATTATAAACAGCTTGCCTACTTCGAATCCAGATAATCTCGTCATTCTTCCAAAAATGCCATCACAATGTCAGGATAGAGGCATCAACTATGAACGCTCCAGTCATTTGTAATTCATTGATGACTCAATCTAGCTTGCTCTGCAACCATACCAGACTGGTCTCTCGAACCCTAGACTGGGAAAATAAAGGAGTCAGAATCAAACAAGATATATATATATATATATATATATATATATAATATATATATATATATATTGTGTCATCCACAGACTGCTGTTTTGATGAATTACATCTTTTCAGTGTGGCTATAGACTTTTCATTATCCCATCCAGTACCGCGAGGCAGAATTGAAACCTTTGCATCGGACCCAGAGGAACTGGACAGTCAGTAAATGAAGTATTTTCTACGTATGAAACGACATCTCTGACTAGGATCAGATTATCTGTAAGATCTGCACATCAGCATTTCTGCTCGGGATTAGTGTAGTATCTGTACACTTACAAATGTTACAATCACTCAATATTACGAGATATATATATATATATATATATATATATATATATATATATATATATATATATATATATATATATATCCACTCTCAAAGTACCAGTCTTTCGTTTCGTCCGATTCTTTCTTTGCTCACCGCCAGCAACTGAGCCGCTATTCGGTAGTCGTTAATGTCGACCTCCAGGGGGCAGGTCCCAAAATGGAAGAGGCCAACGAAGTGGAAGCTGATCAGGTAGAAACCGCTTCCGTACGTAATCCGATCGAATTGAGAATGGGTAGTCACTCAACACCCTTCTGTTTTCTGTCTACTACCTCGAACCCCCCCCCCCATCCTCCTGAATCCTTTTGACCAGGCTTGAAACGGATAGAGCCCTGAAGGTTCAAGGTTAGTCACACCAATACTTCCACATGAATCGGTATGGCGTAAAGGCTTCTGGGAAGTGAGCAGTGAGTGTTGGGCCATACGTAATTATTTGTTTAATAAACTCAGCTTCGGTGTTATACGACGAAGGCAGAGACTCCGGAATTAGTCTCTTCTATGAGTGAATACGTGTGTGTGTGTGTTGAATTTTCTACACACTGAAACCATCCATAGAGGAAGTATCATTGAATACACACATGTACACGTATAGAGATTTACATACTTTTATTGTACATCGGAGCACAAAAATACTCTGAGGAAACCTCTGTAGTTCCATTTTCGGATGTACTGGTCTAGGCGCTGATATTCTCATCTCTTAATCCTAGCTTATTGCAGCATAAAGCCAAATGGGGTTGAAATTGTGGACAGGGAGAGTATGCTGACATTGACAGTCGACACCAGTAGAAAATTATATCATCCACCAAAAACTCCGATGATATAAGACGTTCGTTTAAATTTTTGTAGACTGTGATGTAAAACAATTTGTATTTGACTTGATATTTGTGGGACTAACCCAAACTTGGTACGTACAACGGCCATAGGCACCAAATGAGGAACAGACACACGAGCGGAGATGTTCAGCCCAACTCGATTCAAACATGGATTAAGCTATCATAAAACCGTTGTAAAGATAGAAATCGGCTAATCAAAGCCTCAATTTATGTATTTTTAATTACATATATATTGACCTTCGATGTTTCCTGTCCGGAGAATTGTAAAGCTTACTGGATCAACAACTTTTACCTGCACGTTAGGAGATATGATAAGTTATCAGTGACTCGTGTTGAGATCGACGAAGTTTCTTATCTTCAGCGAAGGATTTTAACAGTGTGTTTCGAACACTGTGTGACCGAGTATTATCCTCGAGCAAAATTAGTTCATTTCAATTGAATAATATGGGTCTTTTTAAACATTTTTGTTTTGTTTTCGCTTAACCTTGATTCGAGGACGTGTGACTGCGCTTCAATGTGATCAAACTATAGAACGTATTGCCAAACTCCAGTCCAAGTCCAGAGTTGAATTTGTTTTTCTACCGTAACAACAACAATCCTCACCTACTTTTCCAAGTCTTAAGTCAACTTTATTTTTTTACCCTAATAACGACAAAAACAATACCCACCCGATTTGAAATCACAACCAGGTGATTGGTGGGCGACTTTGTTAGTGACTGATCCAAACCGACAAATCAAACATATAAACGAGAATTTTAGTAGCAAAAAGATGATGGCTTTTTTTTATTCTAATGAATAAATACATTAACTGTAGGAAATAATTTTTCAACTAATTTTTTATTCATCATATCTGCAATACAAAAGATGTAGTGATCATTTTTATTCGGAATTAAAGTAGGGTGAGTGCAATTCGACCCTACGGTGGCTAGGCTTGTCAGTTTCTTTGGTCCAAGTGGACTCTGTTTTCATCACAGGTTACAATTCGTTTGAGAAAAGGATAATTTCTGATTCATACAAGCAGTATCAAAGACAAGCCTTTCCTTTCCTGATTTTGATGAAGTTCCTGTTCCATCCATTCTTTGACACTCAGCCTGTTTTACAACCTGATCTAACTGCACGGAAGAAGAAACGGAAAAATGAAGAAAAGAGTAACAAACGAAGATAGGAAAAACAAAATTTTCAAAGTGAAGGTAATAGAGGAAAGGAAAAAATAGAAAGAAGAACAAGTGATGGAAGGAGGCAAAAATGGACGAAAAAGAGAAAGTGGAGGAAATAGAAAGAAGCATAAATGGAAAAAATTGAAGGAAGTAAAAATGAAGGAAAAGAAAAAAATGAAAATATAGGAAAAAGCATTAATGAAGAAAGCAGAAGAAAGTGAAAATGGGGGGGGGAGATGAAATGAAAAATAAAGACATAAGTATAAATGAAAAAAACTGAAGGAAGTATAAGTGAAGGAAAAAAGAGGAAATGAAGAATATAGAAAGAAGCAAAAATGGAGAAAACATCGAGCAGGAATGAAATACAAACTTGTATAAATGAAAGGAACAGAAAATGAAAGAAATAGAAGAAACGCAAAAAAGTGTAACAAAAAATGAAAGAAACAAAAGTGAAGGAAACAGAACGGAGCAAAAAATGAAGGAAAGAGATCGAATCAAAATAAAAAGAAAAAGAGAAAAATGAAGGAAAGGAAGAGGAGAAGCAAAGCAGGGATGAAAGATTGCAAATAAAACGCAAAGTATCATGAAAAATTTACGAATATGAAGAAATGTGAATTAACACGCTGAGGTTGCAGCTCGTAATCCTCTCTAAGCAATCTGACCCGGATTCAGTCATCTGTAGGAGGAAAACTGAGCCGAGTCCAACCCACACCGGATTACAGGTATAATTTGATTAGCCACTTCGATCACGATGGAACTGAATCCAATTCGATCAGCAAAAAACTGAAACGATGATCCATGATCTAGAGACGTAGGGAAGTGATGGGGGGGGCGGGAGTTGAATAGTGGACAAAAACAGAATTGAACCCAGATCAGGGATTAAACTTCTATTTTTGATAATCAGGTGTGGAATTGATAGAAGAAATTGAAACCTTCGTTAGTCCCTCCTCTCAAACGATTCTTTAAGCTTGCTTGTCTTCGTTTTTAGATATTTTTCACTCGTTATAACTTTCTTTCATTTTCTTTTTTTTTTTTTTCCTCTTGAAGTTTTTCTTCTTTCCATTTTCAATCTTTTTCAATTTTTCCAATCTCTCTCCCTTTTCTTCGATTTGGTTTGAACTTCTTCATTTTTTTTCAGCCCTTTGTCCTTTTCATTTTTCGTTGTTCTTAGCTGTTTCTCTCTTACTTTTTGAAGAAAAATTCCTTTACTTCTTTTTCAACGGGTGTTGGAGTCCCTTGTTTATTCTTTCCTATTGCTGTTTTTTTTTTCTTTTAACCAAGCTTTGCTTAGCTAAGGTTAGCTCAAGCACAAGGGCATCTTAGTGGGGCACACAATGAGGCCCAAACTCTCTGTGGCATTAATGGTCTGCGAGACTAGCCTTGCAATCACTACAACACAACCAAAAGAAAGCTTACATCAGCTTGAGCATAAGATCTCATCAATGGTAGATACAGTAATGATTGAATCAACTACGTTCGCAATGGCCTGCAAGACTAACTTCCTTACCTCATGGAAGTGTGCGCTTTCAACTAATCCAAGCGTAGCTTTTACACAAGACCACTCATCGCGAATACATGATGGGTCTACGGTGGTTCACTTTTTCACTGCCTTAAAGTAGCAAGACTTTCAATGACTATGATACAGGGGCGTTTCTCTCCTATATCAGAAAGTAGCTTCAGAGTACTCACCGTGTTGATCTAGTTTTGAATATCTGCCTTGTGGACATTTTAAAAGCATATACACGTCTGAAGCGAGTATGTGACGTCAGACATCAGGTCACAGGAAAAACCAGAGTTCAACAAAAGTAGTCCCTGTTCCTGTAAGATGACAATTAAAATAAAGTATTGTTTGCCTTCGTTTAAGTGAAGTAGTTGTGCAAACTGTTCGTGGTGTTGTTGAATGGTATGTCACGGATGGAGCGAATGTATCATGCCACCAAGCAGACTCAGATGAGAATTACCGGTCTCCCTGCGGACATGAAGAAGCTGACACAAGAACCATCAACCACGCTGCTGATGCTGCAAGTTAGAGCAGCAAGGATATCATAATAAGTACTGAATATTTTAATCGTCTTGGGATCAAAATGGAGATATGGATTGTTTGGGCAAAAGGCAAGATTTTCCACTACATTCCTGTGCATGACATTGCCGTGACACTAGGTTTGACACAATGTCACCATTCTGTGAAAAGGGCAACAGAATGAACCTGGGATTTATGGAAAGTCTTCCCTGAGGCAACAGCAGCATTCAAAGAAACATCAATATGCACTGGCATTTCTGCTGAGACACATGCCCAGTTGGAAAGGTTTGTTATCCTCATGCACGACCGAACGGTTTCTGCATATAGCACCATTGTTGTAGAAAATACCTATTTACCAGAGAGGGAAAACCATCAGGATATCAGTGCTATCGTCCAAGGCAGGTTTAGTTGAGCATACAAAATATGTGTGCTGCCGGGCAGATCATTTATGGAGGGCAATTATGATACTAGACACTGACGAACCTTCTCCATTAGACTGGTGACGGACAAAAGAGGGTGACACCTAAATGCCAATCAGGATCTCCCTTCCGGATGCATGTTGCAAGGAACTAGTCAATTGAAAGTGTCAGAGGAGCTGTAAAAGTCATTGCAGTCGTTTGAGGGGCAAGATGCTATGTACACCTGATTATGATTGCGTGTATGTCTGCGAAAAGATTGATAAAAATTAGATGTTTAGCTGAATGCTACAGAATGTGGATAAGAGTATGCGTGTCTTCAATTCATTATAATCAATTGAACATTACATATTGTGACATTATACATGTATTGAATAATCTATTGAACATTATAATCTATCAAACAGACATGAACGGGAATCGTTTTGCAATTGTATGTGCTGTAGAGAAACTGAAGGTATCACCAGAGAACTGGAAAATACAATATTTAAATCTTTTTCTTGGAAGTCTTTGTACCGGTTTTGCAGAATCGATTCAATATCAATATTTTATGTTTGAAGGATGTTCTCTGAAGTCTATATCTGCAAACAGAATTAAAAAATATAAACATTAAAACAAAAGATATGATCATTTAAGTAAAGCTTATTGCGCCGCTCAAATGTCGAATATGTAAGTGGTGCCATCAATCAGCCACCGAATGCTATCGTATTAGACCCTGACCAACCTTATCGGCCTGACTGGAGATGGGCAAAAAAGGGTGACACGTTTTGATGGCCATAAGTATTCGTATGCCAAATTTGGTGCTTGTAAAGAAAAGTTAACAGAAATTTCACTATCCTAGTAGACAAATACAGCGATAGTTATGTTCATTTATTATCATTTGGTGCAAGGGTCTGCTATATTGCTCTTATGTGTTTTATTCAAACATTGTAAACATTAATGCCATTGAAAATGGCTCCTGGCGTAGATCAACGTTGAGCAAAAAGCGTTTTGCAAGCTTCAGTAAAAGAGTTCATTCCTCACCAGGATCTCGTCTATTGTGACTTTCGTACTGGATTAAGCTTCAAAATGTTCTGTATTTCTCATGGAAAATATTTATCACAACCAACGAAGTTGAAAGTGGTATATGTATTCCCTCTTGTTTGTCAATTCAACAGCTTCAAAAGTTCTCAATGATTTTCAATGATATTTTGTGGAATGGTATCGGCTAAGGAAGAATTTGGGGGCGGATACAGGAATTTATTTCGATTGAGAGATATATTTTTCAAATATTAAAACAATAGTACGAAATACAGAAGATAGAAAGTCAGTCACCCCCTGAATCATATATGTATATATACTGATTTTCATTTCATCCGGTTTTTAGTTAGTGTATGGTGTTGACAGAAGTGTGTTTCTCTGATAGGTTTCCAATTCTTATATGTACTGTATATGTCTGTACATAATTTACCTTATAAAATCTTAAGGTGTCGGAGTTTAGAGACATCAAATCGACGAACTCCACAATTTTGTCGCCCCAAAAGTGGACATATACGTGGGTATATATAGTTTTTACTTTTGATAAAAAATATTTTATTGAGATATTGATTTACAACCATATAAAAAGCAATTCAACAAGAGTGTTTTTAGGGCGAATAATTACCGCAAACCATCTTGTCCTAATTTTGCTCTTCGAGCGCGTACTGAATGTAGTGTAGACTTCAAAATGTTTTAATCAAGTACAAATCATTGGCTGACCAAGTTACCTTTACACGAATATATGAATGCACATACCATCTTTCCGGCGATGGGTCTCTTTCTTTGGGTTATTTTTACCACAAGTTTCCAAGTGATCAATTCTTTAGCCTCTGTCGGGTGTATAAATTGTATGAAAAAGAACTTATGCAACCAAAATCTCGCACAACAAAGGCAAGTACGTGTCTATGATCTACATCCCGACTATCCATCAAGAACTTCTGAATTTTCCAGCGGTAAAGGGTTCGATCTTTACATGTCATTGTACAAACACGGAAGGAAGAGAGATAGAAGGTAGGGGAAAAAAAAGGAGGAAGAACCAGAAGTCTCTGTCTCTCTGTCTCTGTCTCTCTCTCTCTCTCTCTCTCAAATTCCTTATAGCAAGAAAAGGATTTCGCGGGTATGGTGTAATTGTGGATGTATGAGTGTTGGGCTGGATGTATATGTGCGGATGTGAGTGTGTTTGTATGTGTGCGTGTGCAGATGTATGGTATTGTATGAGTATGTATGTGTGCACGCGTGCGTGCATACACATGATATAGAGAGTGTGTGCATGCGCACGCGCATGCCTTCGAACGCACGTTTTCGTAAGCAGCCTAGACCGATCAGAAAAACTAATGAAGTCCAAAAGAGGTTAAAATAACACAACACTGGCGAGCGGCGAAAGTGGAAAGGGGCCAAAAAATAAACAGTCTGGCTAGAGGAACAGACCGATTTCCCGACGGGCAGGAGTCGAGCAAAAGGGGGGGGTCGGGTCAGGAGGGTGCAGGGACAGGATCGACGGATAGAAAAAAAAAAACGTTGGAGCGGATGGATGGATGGATGGTCGGGTGCAGTGATGTTCGGAGATTGTACTGGTCTCCCGGTCAACTTTTCTGGATTAAAACAACCTTTGGCCGACTGACCGGCGATTTTGAGAGATTCGATGATTCAGTCAAATAATGTGTATTACAGTGGGGGGGGGGTAAATTCTTGCTGCCCCCATGGCTAGTCTATGCTGTGGAGAGCGATTCGACTTTTGAACGGAGAGATGGATGGGTTAGTATACACGTGCAAAGGGACATTTTCTAAGTCTGAGTCTCTCTCAGTCTATCTATCTATCTCTCTCTTTATATATATATATATATATATATATATATATATATGTATATATACCCATAGCGTATGTGGTACAAATCAGGCTAGCAGCGTAACATAATATAATAATATATCAATGATATAAAGCCACTTCTGAAATGTAATGGATTTATTTCATAGAGTGCTCAATAGAGTAGAGCTGGAAATAAATAGCAGAATGTGGATTCGATGCACAAATTAGCTCATCTTTCTGTCTTCAGGCCTGAAGAGGGCAGAAATATGAGGCAGTTTGTGAAGCGAATCCACATTCCACTATATATATATATAGAGAGAGAGATAGATAGAAAGATAGATAAATAGAAAAGATCTATTAGGTGCAAAAGTTGCCAGCAAAGTACAGGTTTCCAACTGTGTATTCAGTCTATAGTTTTCAAAACAAAGCGCTGGAAACTTTGGCACGCTCTTGATAAAAAAATGTTTTTCTTATTTAAAATTACAATCTTATTTTAGGTAGTGTGTTTGCAGGCTTGTGTTTTACACCATCAAGTATAACTGTGTGCGAAAAGAAAAAGTACACTAGTTCAGACTTCAGCGGCATCTGTAAGTGCTTCCCAAAGTGTGTATTTCTGTGTGAATGCAATTTGCGAGGACAACCTGTACGTACTAATATAGAGAGGATAAGGACCACTCGTTCCTAACCTTACCAAGGTCATTTCCTACTTATGTTAAAAAGATTATTAGTTTCCTCTTTTCCATTCAAGTAAGTTGCAACAAAGAATAATTCCAAATGATTATTTTATTTTGCGTATAATTGGACAACTTCATAGCACGACTAGGCTCAATTTATGATTACCGCCACTGCTGTGTAATTACTAGTCAAAGAAAGCGGGCGAAAATAAGTAAAAGAAACATTTACCATTACTTTTATTTATAACCAAATCCTTATTCCATCGGTGGTCTTCCTTAATTCCCCTCAACCCAACCCAGCTCGGGAACCACCGATCTAGGCGAGGAAAGTCTACATATTCTTTTGCGCCAATGAGAATACATCTTGATTCTGTCAACCTTTAGGTGAGATGATCCAAAGATAAGACATGATTACGACGGATCAGGTTTCAATATATCAGAGATAAGTAAGATTTTTCATAACGCATTAGCGACATCAGTTACTTATTTAACCTGTCTGTGACCTTCTTCTTTTTTTTTTTATATATATTCTCTCTTCATCCTTCATCTTCTCTAAATCATTTTGCCCTTTTAAAGTCGGCATCTATCTTCTCATGACCTTTTTTGATAAGAACGTATCGTGAATGAGGGTAAATCAAAAAGTTCCCGGGGAATAAAACAGAATCATTACCCCCAACCCCCCCCCCCAAAAAAAACAACAACAACAAAAAAAAACAGGAAAACGACTGAAACATTTTGTTTACATAAACTACACCTCGACACTTTATTTACTATAAACCGTGCCCCACTAATCCGCAGTTTCACTTTTTGTGTTTTCAGTTATCCGCTGTCAAACCCAGAAAAACAATCCATAGGTTTATATAGATAATATTTCCCAAGCGCAAGAATAGTGATGCTGGTAATTCGGATGTGTCAAAGAAAAGTCTCGAAAAAATGTGCGAGAACTCGACTTGCGGAGGTTGCTATGATCTATGGTAAAAACAAATCTTTTATCGATCACACAACTCTTATAACAATTATTAGTTGACCAATGCAGTCAAAATGACAGCATATATGAATTCTATGGATATACACCTTACATTTTATATACGTGGATAATAAAGTCATGAGCTTAGAGAATAGCGCCCTATTGACTGCAAAAAGATTTCTGTTGTTTTCTATTTTTGTTTCTATTGTGTTTTTATTACTTAAAAAAGAAATCCTCTTTAAATTCATGCCTTTTGTTACGTCATTACGGCATAAATGAAATTCTATTTTACTATGTCAGTTAAGACTCCGCCGTGGAATAAATTGGAAAGAGGTACGAGTATTTGGTCACGTCTTTACGCCTGTTCATCAACTCTGTCTGTCTGCGTGATATCCCCGAAAGTACTGAATGAATTCCAATGAAATTCCATGTAGTGGTGTACAATAAGCAATGGGAGAATTGATTGAATTTTATGAATTTCAATCAGATTTTGTGTAAAGTTGGACAACAGACTTCGAAAGAACTGATTCAATTTTATGGCGGATCCATGCACATTTACCTTCCTTACAGTGTTGTTATATAACAAAACCAAATAATAAAGCCAAATTTTCTTGGCTGTCCGCAAGATATCCACATCAATTAATTTCAACCAGATTTTCAAACAGTTTTTCAACCAGATTTTGTGGAAAGGGGGGGGGGATTGGCTACAGAAAAAATGATCAAATTCTGGAGCGGATCCCTGTACATCCCCTACACCGTAGTCATATGTCCTAATCACATAATATCCCCTAAATTTCATGTTTGTCCATACGATAACTCCAAAAGTTCTCATTTAGTATTTAATGACATGTCTTGGGAAAATAGACAATAGGTTACAAATGAATTGGTTGAATTTTGTAGCTGATCCATACACAATTATGTCCGCTTCGTCGTCGTTTTATGTCCCAAACCGCATAAAACCGTCATATTTCATATTTGTTCCACACGATACCTCAAAATGTTCTCAATCAATTTCTATCATATTTGGTGGAAGGGTGGACATTAGATCATAAAAGGACTGATTAAACTTTTGGGTAGATCCATGCACAAATACTCCCCCTGATAAAAGTGTTGGTAGAAGTATACGTCGCCTGAGATCTTTCTGGTTTTTGTTACTGTTGGTAATCTCTTAATGTACCTAATTTGATTATCAAACTTTATCGAAGGTATGTATATCTTTTAACATCTGTAGTTAGACATAGACGTTTCCCAGGATTCACTGAACCTCTATATCATGGGCGTCGCGGAGCCAATTGATATTTGAGGTTTCTAACAGATTCTGTGATATTGTTATATTATGGTTGATTCTTCCCAGTACCTTTTGGTTCGATCTTTCTGTTAGGTTCTATGG
The DNA here is from genome assembly GCA_963457665.1 of Thysanoteuthis rhombus. Taxonomy (NCBI): domain Eukaryota; kingdom Metazoa; phylum Mollusca; class Cephalopoda; order Oegopsida; family Thysanoteuthidae; genus Thysanoteuthis; species Thysanoteuthis major. Next base: position 28,412,002 of record OY735222.1, on the reverse strand, counting down.
TTCAGCTCCATAGAAAGGCGGATGCATTGGTTGTAGACTCTATTTTTAAGACTAGCGGGATTTTCTTGTCCTTAAAGGTTGGCCTTGTTCTACGGAAACCTTGCTACCCTAGAGTGATTCTTCGCTTTATTTCTTCTTCTTTTGGGGGTCTCATGGAGATTCATTGTCCTTGGTAGATGTAGTGATCTGCTTTTGTTTACTATATGGTTCATTCTTGTCCGTGGTTTCAGAAACAATTAGAACAATTATTGCTTTGTCATAAATTCCATCGACATTTACCCACGTGTTTAAGCTTTGTAACCTTTGCCCATAACTTTTCTTCCATATGAAAAAATAAAGTAAAACTCTCACATTCACACACATACATTTACATATCGATACAATGTCGGCGATTGTTTCCTTGGTCTCTTGGTCGGCCAAACGGCTGGACTCGTGAGGCTTAAAATAAGTGTATAAAGCTGACGAGGAAGAGCGTTGGACAGGTGGTATTGACCTCCAAAGTTACCAGAGGTCGCCACAGGCCAATTTAGGATAAAAACTGCTATTTCCTGTCGAATTGCCAATAGGGACATCTAATTACACGACGGTGCATAAACTAGAAACACCCTTATTGTAGGCCTCTATGTATTGTACATAAAAATGTATTTCTCTAAACAACAAAAAAAATATCATGAGAGGTGCCGTAGGCCAAACAGATAGTAGCACGGAAAATAGCGAGCCAAGTTCAAATTCCAACGAAGATAATCAGCGTTTACATTGCCCCAATGTCCTCAGGGAGGGTATGGATAGGAATAAATAATGCAACTGCCATCAAAAAAATGTTCCCGTACAGTAATAGTTGAAATAAAAAGTAGGAGATTCGTACAGTATTTTGAAGGAGAAAAATTTAGTGAAGATATATGAAGAGGATTTCATAATGGTTCTATATTTTTTTGTTGATGTTTTCGATTTTGCAAATTTTTATAAAGGTAAAATAGATCTAATTTCGTAATTGCCTGGAAGCATCTATTCAGAGGGAATCAACATTCCTGGGCTATCAGGAAATTATGAACATTTTTCAAGCACTTGATACAAAATACATTGAACTTGAAAGATTGCATTCATTTTAAACATTGAGAAACTGTAGAAGGTCTTTCTGCTAGTATATATATATATATATATATATATCAGCGTCGCTTGATTTTAAGACGCTCTACGGACAGCTCGCAAGTTATATTGCAAATTAAAATTACAACGTCTTATTTGATTAATATATATTTTAAGCGGTACAAAATGAAAGCACAATTTTTAACAAGAATGATCTGTGCTCAGTAATATAAGATTAATTTTTCAAAAACCCTGTTGTCAGATAAGGAACACTCAAATTATCTGCCATTTTTTCTATCAAATAATAATGCACACATGAATGCAAGAGAATATGGAAGAACAAACATTGATATCTAGTTGGATAAACATTTCTTTCATAAAAGATCACGTTTACAGAATATAAATTCAGTTAGATTCCGTTCTCCTTCCAATTAGATTTTCCCCAACATTCTTGGAAAAATCTTGGTTCACTTTATCCGATTCAAAGGAGTGAACATAAATCGCAGGAAAAAATTTCACGATATGAGATTTTGGGGAACACTGACTACTAAGAGTTTAAGGGAAAATTGGTTTCGAGTCTTTGTCTTAATTTCTTGAGGGATCTGGGTCATGCTATTGGGCAGACAACAACTGACCTTCAATGCTATTGTTTTCATAGACTCATCTAACAGTAAGTTTTACGTAGTTATCGTACCGAGGCTGGCAGAATACAAGATCGAGAGATGAACCAGCCAAATTAAAAAAAAAAAAAATGATTAAAATAAAAATACTGGCTCTGCAACGCCCATGATAGAGAAATTTGGTGGATCCTGGGGAAGGTCTATGTCCAACGACGGACGATGAAAGACCGATGATAATGATGATGGTGACGGATAGTCAATCTTCATGGGCGACTTAAAGCACCATGTTGAAGCTTACAAAGACAGCACATTTTTACTGGAAAAGATGCTACATTCTATTAGGAGGTACGTATTGTCATCGCATATCGATCAGTTGCTATGAAAATAATAATTATTTCTAAGGTCGGCTGAGTGGACATGTGGAGATGATATTAATTGCCTCCATAAACTAAATTGGAAATCGTGTTTATTTTATTAAGGGCCATCGCTATTTATTTTTTTTCCAAATAACAGATTGCTCCCCCCCCCCAATTTTTGTCTCTGTTGCAAATCGAATATAAACATGCAAAGTGCAAGGTGGCCGGAGCCGTGACGTCACAGATTGGCCACGCAAAAAGTAAACGTGACGTGTTTAGTGATACGTGATCCTCTGGGAAGAGAAGTGGACAGTGCCGATGGGCCAGACACTAGTGACCATTCGATACACGTGGACGGACAATGAGGAACATGGCGGAGAGGTCCGGGGACGAGTTTAATGAAATAGAAGAAAGAGGAGAGAAAAAATATCAGGAGAGAAGGTAACGAAAGAATGAAGAGCCACGTGCGCGATTATTAATGTTGGAATTGTGGCGTCGGTGATGGGATTACGATAGACGACGCCGTTTTATAGCAGTTAATTCTATTAAAACAATAGAGATGCTAAAAAAAGAGAAGAAAACCGGGAAGAAAGAAAGAAAGGAAGGAAATCAGAAAGACAGACAAAAGTTGTGAACAATGATAGGACGGGAGAGAGAACATTAACGAAAAGTTTCCCTCTTCCATAGGAATAGAGCACACTGGTGGACGAGGAGTTTCTGCGTAAAAATGAATATATCGCTTAAATTCAGCTTTACTGACCACCCACTTCCGTATCGGCCTCAAGGTCCGATGTGAGGGTTTCAATTCTGCCTCGTGGTACTGGATGGGATAATGTCTATAGCCACACTGAAGAGATGTAATACATCGAAACAGCTGTCTGTGGATAACACAATGATATATATATATATATATATATATATATATATATATATATATATATATATATATATATATATATAGAGAGAGAGAGATAGATAGATAGCAAGTCTACCTGACGGTCATGCAGGAATGGGCAAAAGGGTCCTTCAATAAGAGAAGGCATGAAAAAGAAAGAACAGGCCTAGCTGGCTGGATTAGCGTTTTCTCGACTAGATCTGACCGATATTCTTTCCAATTATCCAATAAAAATAAATGATATCCGTTCGTACAAATGGATTTCACGTAAAATCCAGTTTAATCTATTATCAACAATGTTTTTTCCTTTTGAAATCTCATCTAAATGATGTTTCTGAAATCAATAACATATTGGAAAAAATAAAATAATTTTGAAGCTTTCGGGAGATTGTTTTTTTCGATTTATATTATAGGCATATGCTAAACTAAATCGTTATTTGTAAAAAAAAAAAAAGAAAAAAAAGAATACTGTTTGGGGGAATTGTTTAATGAATTTGATATTCTTGGAATCTTAAACCTAAACTTCCACTTTGAAAAGTTTTAATAACGGTAACACAAAAGGCTGCGAGAACTACATTGACCTGCCCAACGGTGAGTGCGGACCTGCTATGCCCGGGACTGTGGACGAATCTGCACGAAACTACGCTTAATGGCTGCAGGTTTGTGCCTAACATTTCCCTACGTACTCTCTTGGTATTTATTTCAGTTTTACATATCATCATTCAGTGACTGCTTCCTACATGACAATATTTTTGATTGCGTCATTATCATCTGCCAAGGTGTAAACGATTACATTATTGGTTTTGGGATTGAGGTTCTTCCAAGTCCATTTCCAATATGACGACTTCTTGAAGAAGCTGTCCATGATTTTGAACCTGTTCTATATCTGTGGAAAAATGATAAAATATTTACCTCTTTTGTTCGGTATTTTGTATCCAAACAATCATTACGTTGTCCTACCTAAGCGCAGAAGTCTTCCATAATGACGTTAAAATATTTATTGGTATCTTGGAGAATAGAGTTCGACGTTGTAAAAATTGTCTGTCTCCTCCCTGATTGACTGTGACATGGGAGCGTAGATTTGAATGTTTGTACCTCTTCGAGAGCTCTACGGTGACGCTTTGAATCTTACAATGTTATCTTCCAGTTTTTTTTTATTGATAAAAAGCCAACCTCGTTTTTCTTTCGTGGTTGCAAAGAAGATGTTTGCTCTTTAATTCAACTAGGTCTTCTCTGGGTCTTCTTATTTCGCTAATTCCGATAATGTCCCATTTGATATTTTTGATTTCATTTTCAAGATTGGTTAGGGCACATGTCTGTAGTGAGATTTCTCAAGTTGTAGGTGCCTCTGTATTGCGTTTTCACCACTGAAGCTCATTACTCTCATCCGAAGGGATGTGACTGGGTCCTTTGAAACCGCAGCGGGAACGGTCGGTGTATTTTTGATCATGCAAACCACGGAGAGCGTTAGGCCATACCCTGTCGCGCTGGCCCATGACGTTTTGAAAGGCGGCCTGGTGGGTTGGTTACCACTGATTTCAATCAGAGTGGCCACGGAGCTCTACCAAGCCCTTTGCAGCCATTATAACCCCTCGATGAAGAAAGACATGTGCGGCGTTATAAGAGATAACAGCTGGATGAATCTATCCCACATTTTTTACTCACTGTACTATGTCAGTAAGTTTTCAATATGTAGTTATGTCAGCACAAGAAGGGCAACAAATAACAAACATTAAAGAAACACTATTAAGTTTCAGGCCTTTTTAGATCCCTTTTTCAAATAGTTGACTTTGCCGAGAATCAATCCCGCTTCTCACTACTCTCCTTCCCTTTAGATTGAATGAGTCATTAACTCTTCCTTTGAATTTCGGTCAAGTGGCTAGGTGAGATCGTACATCCCCCCTTATTTCTTTCAAATTTTAACTTACTATCATCATCAGTCTTCTAACGTCCGTCGTTGGACATAGACCTTCCCCAGGATTTGCCAGAATTCCCTATCATGGGCGTCGCGGAGCCAGTATTTCCTGAATCTGTCCAGTTCATTTCTCCATCTTGTGTACTGTCGGCCTCGGTTTCTTATGTGATCTCTGGGGATCCATGTTGTGAGACGTGATGTCCGTTGGTTGTCTTTCATTCTTGCAACATTACCTGCACATTGCCATTTGAGTTTTTTTACTATAAGTCCACAGAAATTTCAAGCGATAAAAATGAGTAAAAGAACTGGTTTTAACTAAATTTCAGGCAGCTGCCAAGATTCTTGACTGGTCAAAAATTACCTGTCGGTAGATTTAATCTAAAAGGTCCAAGATAGATAAACTCATTCAAATTTTACCAAAACATCACCATCATCATCATCATCATTGTTATTATTATTATCATTATTGTTATTATTATTATTTTTATTATTATTATTATTCAGCAGTCATAGTAATTACTAATAAAGTGTTGTTGAATCTTTTGTCAAAAGTCGTACGTGTTTCAATCAACATCAGCCGCCCATGTTCTCTGTCTTTTTCTTGGTTACGTCCCAAACAAACAACCCAGTTCCTGCCTTCATACCCCTCCTTCCCTATCGAATACCTATACTCCTTCACCCTCCGTGGCCTGGCCCACAATTCGAGCACTCTCGTATCAGCAAAAATCTGCCAGTCATTGTAGATGAATAGCGGACATACTTCAGCCTGTTATCCCCTCGCAAATAATTCCCATATTATTTCAATCGTGACAACCAATTGGATCCCTTCCTTCCATTGATGTTCTGCATTATATTCTTTTTTTTCAATGCACTTTCCCTTCTCATACACACATATACTCGCACATACATAACATTAATATATTAATCGGAAATTGGCACAATATAATGTTCGAGCTACATGGATAATGGGGAAGCACTAGACTGAGTGACTTGATAAAGAAAGAAATTATATAAAAAGAAACTGTTAGATTTAACACCTCAAACTGACAGCTCTATTGTTGAAATGTTATTAAAGAAAACGAAAATGGTGGATTTAGTTTTCGTTTTATATGGTTTCAACGCTTAAATATTAGTTTTAAGACAGAAATTTTAAATAAGTATATTTCCATTTTTCTGTTGATGACAAGCTGAGTTGATTGTGGTATCTCAATTTGGCAATAAAACTCAATAATAATCTTTACCTGGAAACAAAGTCTGATTATATACACACATATGGTAATAAGCCAAATCGTTAAATAACAAATGTTCAATATAAAAATGTCCCGAACTAATAGTCCAAGTAACATGATGTCCATTGCAAATGGCTCAAAGTCAAAACGTCCAAAATGCAAAAACTTCTGATGCAATCCTATAATATAGACATGTTCAGTACAATGAAGGCCAATGTAGTAAGGCCAATAATGCAAACACGGCCAATGCAATTGAATATGGTAAGGAACAATTATGTAAACATGGCCAATTCAATGAGGTCCAATGCATAAAGGCTCAATGCCAATGCAAAATTTATACATATATGATACATTTATATAATTACACGTACATATATATGTACACGTGCTTCACACAATCTCCAATTAGCATTTCTTGCTGTCGCTTCAATCGTTTTTCCATCTCTGCAATTGAAGGTTTGTTTTTGTGACTGACTTTGATATTTTTTAAGTGGCCTGTTTTCTGATGACATTGGAATTGTGTTTTAAAATCTAGTGAAAAAATCTTGTAAAAAGCAATTTTAGCGATAATTCCTCTCACAAGACGTAATTAGGTAAGAGTGGGTGACGCAAGCTCAAAAATGAATGAGTGTAGAAACTGACCGAATCCTGGCATGAGTATCACACACCCTTCCGCAGATTGGTGCATACTCCTGCACAGTGGGGAGTATGTCATTATATATTTCCTCGTTCGTTACACAGGAAATGGAAAGATTATTCACCCCAAGAGCTCATCCCAACTTTCTATCTGCACTGTTTACTGAATGTGGTAGATTCAGAGCCTGTGTTAAATTGCATTTAAAAACATCTAACGTTCGTTTAAAAGCGGAAAACTGTATGAGAATCTTTTGGTGGGGGGAAGATCAGAAGAGAATTTTCGTGCTTTCAATCAATAAGACCTCAGTTACGTTTTGGAAAGAGTCAATTTTGGAAGAACACAAATTTTAGGGTTGGGCGTTACCTCGAGTCCTTACTTCTCGTCGGTTGTACGGATGTACGGCTGTGTAGTATTTAGGTTACTTCCTATGTGAAATAAGTCAATTCGACAATTCTTTCATTTATAATTATGTTCAGATAAATTTCAGTGTTTTTGAAAAATGATTTCAGACGGCTGTACGATGGACGAAAAATAACTTTCTAAATCGGCCATCATAGTTATATCCTAAATAACAACCTCGAGCGAAAAATTTCTTTCTTAACAAATGATATTCTTGGAAAGGTAACAGAGGTCTTATTGAGTAAAGACGGGAAAAATCTTCGGGAAAGGAACTTTTAATGTTTTTATTCAACAGAAATCAAAACCTGAAAATCAACTAAAAAAAATCAAGATAAATGTAAAGAGTAGACTAAAAATTCATAATAAAACTTTACATCGGGGCCTCTAAAAAATTTTACATTTGCTATTGATGAGACAAATGTTTTCATAACCCTTCACTTAAGCACTTATACAATTAGTCCTAAGTCGTAATTGTACTGTAACGGAACATAGAAACGAATGCCCCCCCCCCCATACGAAATATTATTTACAGTTTTTACCGTTCATTATCGGAAAATGTTTAATGGGAAATTACTAAAATGTAATCTATACAATTCCTTAAACCATTCTCTCTCTATCGTATTCCTTGAACCATTACTGATTTGAACACTTTACGCGATGAATCAGCGTCCTAATTTGACGAAAGATCCCTCTTTGTTACTTTGTATGAAAATATGTTGGACCCTTCAGTCGTTTATGTTTGGGCCCTCCACATCACATCATTATTTACTAGGTCTGTTTGCGATATGTGAATTAGACTTATTGGCATCGGATACTCAAATTGACGTCACTCACTTCTCCCTGCGCTATTTTACCCATAATTAGGCGGAATGATGGATTTATGCCTTTCTCAAGGTTATTAGAGCAGATCGAACGCAGACCGTTCTAACCAGAGTTTGAACCCAGCTATTCATTTTCCGTACCGTTACCCTTTCGCCCGACCCGTTCCTCCTTGCCACTTTGGAAGAGGTTTTTAAACGTAATAGCTGGTTACGACAGGAGCTATTTACCGATTTTTCCCTTTGTAACATTTGTGTGCATCGAAGCTTTCAATAACGAAAAAGAAGAGTCCTTTTTTTATGTATATAAATAGGCCCATCTCATTGCATTCACTGGAGATAAAGGGAAAAATCTTCCAGAGTAAAATAACAAGCGAAAGAGAATGTTTTTAGATTCTCAAGAGACCGCTGACCGTTTCCTTAGACATGGAATTTTCATCATTTGTCCACTCACAAATGCCACGCGGTCAAGCGTTTATTTAACAATATCACTGCCACCAGGTTTTTCGCTGTATCTTTCTAATTTTATCATTCTTGTTCACTTTCTTTTTATCCAACTTAACCCGTAATCAATTCAGCCTGTCTTTTTTTGGTCAGTTTTTTTCTCCTTTATGATTACTTTTTTTTTCTGTATCTGATTGCGTTTTCCTTGTCCTAACCTTTACCCCCAACCCTATCCGAACCCTGTGTTTCCGCTTTGAATTCAATCTTTAGTTCTTTTCTTACTTTGCTATTTTCCCCCGTCTTTTTCTTCGAGACTTAACAGCACCTGACGATGTCATAATACGTCCAGCTTGATGGTTCTTGCTATTAATGCGCCTCTCTGTATCTGTCCTTTGCGCTAAAAAAAAAAACAAAAAAAAACAAAAACAAACTCTATTCTGTGGGAGAGCATTTGTCCGTGGACGACCCAGCCAAAAGGACCATGTTTGCAAAGGCGTATTCTTAGAGGAATCCACCATTCCCCCAACCCGTTGGCCTTTTTGCATCGCCGCAAGGGTTAGAATAACTAGAAAATATTCTCCTACCCACAACTGACACTTCACTCATATCAGTGTGATTTTTCTTGGTTTTCTTTCAATAACTAAGGACTCTTCTACCGAAAGGTAAGAGTTCCGCTGGTAAAAATATCCCATAGTCGTCATTTGAAACGATGGATTCTTCTGCTTATATTATTATGTCTGTATTTCCAGCTATTCTTGGCAAAACATGGAAATGAAATAAATGATTTGTTTTCGCAAACGATCGAAATTGCTTGACAGATAAATCTTATTAGAAAACTGATCATATGTGCATGTATGTGTGTGTGTGTATATATATATATATATATGTATATATATATATATATATGGGGCTGCTGCTGGAATCGTATATGTGTGAGTGTGAGTTTGTGGGACATAGGTGAATGGAAGAGAATTCACGATTTGTTATGAATCAGTAGAAAAATGTTTAGCAATGTTATATATACGGGGAATTTGGACATAATGTTCATTCTTTTCTCCATAAGATTGTATCTTTGAGGAAAACATTTTGCTTTTCAAGTTATCCAAATTTTTAGTTGTGGGTTTTTGGTAGCACTATCTAATTATATATATATATATATATATATATATATATATATATATATATATATATATATGCAATGCTCTTCCATAGGAATAGAGCACTCTGGTGGATGGGGAATTTAGACTAAATGAATATGTCGCTTAAATTCGGCCTTACTGACCGTCCAGTTCCCTGGCTCAACGGTAGGATACCGGCCTCCAGGTCTGAAACGAAGGTTTCAATCCTGCCTCGTTGTACAGGATAGGATAATGTATTGTCTATAACCACGCTGAAGAGTTGTAATACAACAAAACAACTGTCTGACTCACTGACTCAATATATATATATATATATATATATATATATATATGTATATATATATATGATAGATAGATCAATTGATTCACATTGAAAATTCACGGATATATTTGAATTATTAAGTTTTCTTTTTAAGAAATGAATTCACCAAATCCATTTTAATGGAAGAATCCACCATTTCAAATGGTTGGCTGACATTATTTTCATCAGTAACATTTCAAAAGTGGATGTGTCCATTGTTGAAGACAGGGAAATAGAAAAATCAACCAGTTCATTGTCTGTGTATATAATTGAAAGGTACCATACCGAATGTATGCTTGTGTGTGAAAGTCACGCAATAAAAGACACCTAAATATAGGCGCAGTCCAAGCAAATGTGTTATGCATAGTCAATAGACCTAAGGAAAAGTTTTAGGAATAAAAGTTTAGAGAAAAAAAACTTGAGTTTTTTTTTAAATTTTCAATGTTATCATGCTAAAGTTGAACCGTTCTCTTCGTTCAATATACATATATAAATTTCCATCTTGTGACACACACACACACACACACACACACATATATATATATATATATAATTCTTTTAGGGTCAGAAGAAGAAAGAAACTTTTTCCTCCCTACAAATTGTCAAAAGTGAAGGAGGACTTTTTGATATTCAAGGTATCAAAAGTAAGGAACACCCCCCCCCTCAAGGGGTTTTAAAATGAAGAGAAACTCTCTCCCCTTCAAGAGGTAAAAAGTGGAGAGAGACTTTTTCCCTCTCTCCGAGAAGCCTTTAAGCTTTAATGTGAAGATAAGCTTTTTTCGCCTTCAACCGACCAGAAGTGAACCGGAAACTCTTTTTCGTTTTAAGGGTCAAAAGTGAAGGGAAACTTTTTTACGAGTGTGAAAGCTTTAGTCCTTTTTTACTTCTAAAGTACTTAATCTAGGGTAGATTGGATCTACAGTATATATATATATATATATATATATATATATATATATATATATATATATACAAGGGTACAGTGGATCACGGGGTACATTGGATCACGCGGCACAGCGAATCATCATAATTCCTCACAAATTTGAATACACAACAGTGGGTTTTGTCCCTGAAGTAGCCAAGCCTTTTCTTTAGTGTTCTTAACTTTTGTCAATGAATGTTTGGACGATATTTATGATCACCTTCCGTAACATAGTCGACAATTCCACAATCCTCTGGTAGAAATTTGAATCATTCCATTTTGTGTTTATTCACTGTTACCCGAGGGAAGATTCACTGTGTACTAGAGCTGGAGCACAGTGGATCACAATTTTTTTTAAAAATCTAGTTGTTAACTGTTAACTTTTCTCGAGTCAACACATTTACAATCTAATTCTGTTAAATTCTTGCCCGCTTGAGCAATGCAGTACATTGTGCAAGCTCAGGGACCCAAGGGCCAAAAGTATTATTCAGCGATACTTTTATTTTCTTTATAGAGCTATTCAGAATTTTCTAATATGCTATATGAGATGGATTTAAGAATGTATTAGCATTATTTCTTCCCTATATGTGCTTGCTCTTTAGAGAGATGTGATGCTACTTTTCTCAATGGTTTGTATGCAGCTCAGTGATTCGGGGTACTTTGAATAACTTCTTGGACTGAGCCACTTAAAATTATCTTAATCTAAATTGATTCTGTCAATTCATTGCATGTCGTTTACTAGGAAACTAAAACAACATTTTAATTTCACTTTTGTATCATTTTTTTCTTTCCTTAAATTGCTTTTGGTTGCGATTCTGTTTTAAAAGTTGAAAACTCTGGTCCAAACCTGGAGTTGACTTTTTTTTCCACTGCAACAAGAACAGGAACGACAAGAACAATCCTCACTAAATTTCAAGGAGTTGAAATTTAAATTCCCCAATCGTGATTTAAAAAAATGGTTAACTGATTGATAGAGGTGTCCTTTACCGTGTATCTCTTACCGACTGAGCTTAATTGATAGGTCTTACATGTCTCCCAAACTTCATGTTAGAAATACACGGAAGCTTATTCCATTCTTATGAATGGGTACTTTTATGAAATTAACATTTCCCTAACGTGAGTAGAAATCAAAACCAATTGACGATTGGTGCCTTGACGACTGGGTTGAATTGGTAGGTCTATCATGTGTACACAATTTATCTTGCAGAAAAGCTAGGGCTTATTTCATTACAAAAAAATAAATATATTTAAAACTAAAATACATTTTTATATTTTTCACGTTTATCATATGTACAATACACAAGTTGCAGTGACCATTTTCAGCTCGAATATAAGTAAGAGTGGTCTGTTTTCTTTAGTGTGCCCAATTCTTACCCATGAATGTTTAAGGGATTTTTAAGATCACTTTTTATAACTTATTCTACGATCCAACAAACATTCAATAAAATGTGAATTTGGTTTCACTGTGGCACTCCCTTCAAACATTCTGTTTTGTGTTGATTTACGGTTCGACGGGAGATTATTCACTGTGTACCTGGGCCTGGACACAGTGGACCACAAAAGTGCCAGTCAGCACCTAACTTGAAGATATACTTCATACTTATCTTTGTGTAACCTATTTCACAGCTAATAGAGTTGATCCTCCTTTTTTTACCGAACTACATATCAACTTCTACGTACAATTGGTATTTTCTGATCCACTGTGCCCCAGTTTCATTGATAGATGGATAGATTGATAGATAGATAACGCATGCAGATATTATGGATAGTCTGAGATAGATAGATAGATAGATAGATAGATAAGGCACGGAGAGAGTATGAACAGACTGAGATAGATAGATAGATAGATATTACAGTTCAAGTTACCTCGAGTGCAATAAACATCCGGCTATGTCAGTCACCTTTGACAAATTTGGCAGCTCGAAAGCATACGGAGGTAACCGTTTGTATGCTTCTTTTATGTGCCGCTCCCAGTATCTTAACGATTCTCGGGCTCCCGCCCATTGCCGGATAGATTCACAGCTGGTATTAGCGTCAATCCACCTGGGGCACCATGCTAACCTTTGAGAAATCTGACCTCAGGGTATGTGGAAAACACATCGGCTAACTTGTGTAAGTGCATGTAAGTAAAAACAAATTCCAGGTACAAACAAATACCTTACGTCTTTAAACCAACAACCAAGTTTGCGTAATCTTTTTAATGTATTTTCTGTTCATTTAATTTTTCTCTCTGTTTATATCTTTCTTTTCTGACTCTTTTATTTCTATATTTTCCTCTTTTCTTCTTCCCTGTTTGTTTCTGTATTTTTTCTTCGACTTTCTTTTCCTTTATTCCTTCTATTATTCTTTCCTTCTTTCTTTTTGTTTGTTTTAATGTGTATCCGATGTTCTTTCTTTTGCTTTCTTTTCTTTATTTTTTTCTTTCTTCTTGTTCCTTTTTTTCTTTCTATTTTGCTTGTGCACCCTTTTATTCTTTTTTTCTTTTTTCTATCATTTCTTTCTTCTACATTCCCTGTCTTTCTTGGTTTTCTTATTTTACTTATTTTTTCTTTCTCGGGTATTCTTTTATTCTTTCTTCTTTCTTTCTTTCTTTCTTCTTCTTCTGGTCTTTTTTGGATTTCCTTTTCCTTCTTTTTACCGTTTTTCTTGATCATTCTTATATCCTTTCTTTTCTGCTTTCTTTTCTGTTCTTTATTGTTTTTTCTTCTTGTTCATTCTTTTTTCCTTTCTTCTTTCCCTTTTCTTTCTTTCTATTTATGATCCTTTTGTATGTTTCTTTCGTTCGTTCAATCATTTCTTTTTTGTTTTATCTTCACATTTTTTCTTTCTTTTTTTTTCTGTACATTATTCCTTCTTTCATCTGGATATTTTTCTTTCGTTTACTTTCTTGGCTCTTTCTTAATCTTGATGTTTATCTTCTCCTTCTTCTTCATCTTCTTCTACTTCTTCATCATCTTCTTCTACTTCTTCATCTTTTTCTACTTCTTCATCTTCTTCTTCTACTTCTTCTACTTCTCCATCTTCTTCTTCTTCATCATCTTCTGTTTCTTGTTCATCTTCTTCATCTTCTTCTTCTTCTTCTTGATTCATCATTTGCTATCTTTTTTTTCTTTATGATCTCTCTTTTCCCCCGGGCATATTCCAATATTCTCTTTGTTTTTCTTCTACTTTTTACCTTTCTCAAATCGTTGTTCTTTTCGTTTTTCCTTGTTTTTTTTCTTTTATTATTCTTTCTTTTTTTTCTCCCTTTCTTTTTCTCATTATTTCTTATCAGTCTTTCTTTTTCCTTGACCCTCTAATGATTCATTCTTCTTCCTTGTTCATTCTATAATACAGATTATGTTTTTCTGTTTTCTTCCTTTTTTTCCATATTCTTTCTTTTTCCTTTCTATTTTTCTCTCTTCTTTCTCGTATTATTACTATCATTCTTTCTATTTCTTTATTTTCTTGTCTTTCCACTTTTTTGTTGTCACTCCGTTTTTCTCTTTTTTTAATGCTTCCTTTTCGTACACGTTCTTTCTTGTATTCATATCTTATTATTCTCTTGTTTATCTTCCTGTCACATTTTTTCTCCTCTTTTTTTTTATTCCTTTTTCTCTTTGTTCTTTTTCTCTCTTTCTTTGTTACTCACCCTTTTTTTCGAATCCGTTATTCTTCTTGCTCATTTTCTTTTTAAATTCTTTTCTTTCTCTCCTTTATTTTGTTTGCTTCAAATCTGATGTTCCTCGACCTGTATATCATTCATTCATTCATTCTTTTTCTTGTTTTGCTTCAACTTCTTTTTTTTTTTCACCTCGCTCTAGCTATTTCTATTCCTTCTTTGTTTCTTTCGTTCCTTCAGCATTCTTCCTTTCTCGGCTCTTTTTTTATAATTTCTTTTATGTTTTATTAATTTTCTTTTTTACGTCCTCTTTTTTGTGTTTTTGTTTCTTTTCATCCATGTTTTTCTCGGTCTTCCTTAGTTGTAATATTTTTTCATTCTTTTTCCCGTCTGTCTGAATTTCCTTCAAATATTTTCATAGTGCTGTTTCTTGTTTTTTCCTGTAATGATTCCTTTCTTCTTTTCATTCTCTATCTTTACGTCTGTGTTTTTTTTCTCTTTATATATCAATTGATATTGTCTTCGTCTCTTGTCTTAGTGCTTTTTTTGTTTATTTCTTCTCTTCTCTCTGCTTTCGTTAGTTCCATTATTCATCTATTTTTACTTTTTTATTTTGTAGTTTCCCCTTTTCTGGATAATTACTTTATTTTTTTTCTCTTTTCCGCATACATCAATTCATTTGTTTTCGTCTGTTGTTGTTTATTAAAACTTATTTATTTATTCATCTCTTCATTAACATCTTTCTTTCTTTTCCCACTTTATTCCTTCTTTTTCAATTTTTTCTCTGCTTTTTCTTTCTTTACACTTTCTTCCGTTATTTCCTTTCTTCCTTTATCGAATCAGCAGTAGATCTGTTGACTCTTTCTTTGTCACCAAAACTGTCAGCATATGTTTCTTCAGTTTTTAGGAACGTTTAGCTTTTGGTTGGTTGGCTGGCTATGTATGCATGCATGTATGGTGCGGAAACGCCGAACCAATGGAGCTCTAGGGCTGAAATTTTGAATTAACTTTTTATTATATCAAGAAGAAATACTTAGCTTTGGTTTCAAATCATCCCATAAGGCTTTTACTAGAAGGGGTCAATTTGCAATGTAAGTCAATGGTAAATTAGTCCCTTAGTTTGGGTCCAGCAGCATTCACGCTTGTTTTTTGTTGGGCTTTTTTTTTTCGGACTTTTCCAGTGACCACTGTCCAACAAAAGTCGAGGAAAGTGAGTTATTCATTAAATATGAATTTATTTGAATTTTCCAATCTTTTATTTGATCACTCCTAACACAGCTATCGAAATATGTCGTTTATGCGACGGTTTCTATTGAGCAATAAACCAGACCTGTATTTCTTTATTTCCTCCTTTCTTTCCCTTTTCTATCATTTTGCAGTCTTTCTCCAAGTTATTCTTTTTCTCTCCTGTCCTTTCCTGTCTCCGCCCTTCTTTACAACCCATTATTTTCCCTTTTTATTTCTGTTTCTTTGAACTGCTTGCTAAATAAAAGGGATGCCTTTCAGAAGATTTCTATTTCTTCAAAGCAATCTTGAATAAACAATACTCAAACCTAAAATGAAATTAAGAAAAATGAAACGGAGACTTTAATATCCCACTCTCAGTATATATATATATATATGTATATGTATATACGTGTGTGTGTGAGCAATGCTTTTCCAACTCCCGTTTTCATGGGTGACTATCGGGTGGATGCAATATGGTTATATACTCATTTTTTTAGGGCTAATGGAATTTTCTTGTTCTTGAAGGTAAAGCATGCTTTGCCGACGGCTTGCCATCCTCGAGTGATTCTCCTTTTGATTTTTTTCTTCTTTTGAGGATTTCACGGAGAGATTATAAGATGCAAGACGTCAAATGACACGACAGTTATTCAGTAACACTATACAACACGACTGATCCACTCATTATATACCTACAACCCTTTTGAGAACAATAGATTGTGTCAGATAAAAAAGTAGCCGATCAATTAGAAAGCTGGTCTAAAAGAAAGACGAACAACTTAAGATTGGACTTAAAGGATATATATATATATATATATATATATATATATATATATATATATATAATGCTCTTCTATAGGAATAGAGCACTCTGGTGGATGGAGGATTTATGTGTAAATGAATATATCGCTCAAATTCAGCCTTACTAACTGTCCAGTTCCGTAGCTCAGAGGTGGGATATCGGTCTCCGAATCTGAAGCGAAGGTTTGAATCCTGTCTCGCGGTACTGGATGGGTTAATGGAAAGTCTATAGCCATGCTGAAGAGATGTAATACATCGAAACAGCTGTCTGTGGATGACGCAATAATATATATATATATATATATATATATATATATATATATATATATAATCAATAATACCACTAAATAATATTTTTTCATAAAAAGCAGTACACACATGTACGTAAATCAAGTTGATTGTTTATATTCATAATGTTCTTATTCTAATAGAGTCTTAAGGAAATTGAAGACTGTATTGGTTAGAAAACGGCTTGGTAAGTAGCGCTAGAGAATTTTTTCTATCACGACGATGCACTCATTCATTCTTTGAGAGTACCAAAGGCTCTGCTACAAGAATCACACTGGGCAAACTTTACCCCATCAACTCTATAGCTCTGATATTGCCTCTTCAGACTGCTTTTTGTTCCCCAAATTCAAAGAACACTTAGATGAGTCCGTCAGTGATAGAAAAACTGCCGTTTTGACATGGTGTGAATCAAAGAATACAGGATTCCTATGGGCAGGATTAGAGAGATCAGAACACAGACTTCAGAAGTGTATATAGACATATGAGGATAAGTTGAGAAACAATAGCATCAAAATTGACGTTTTTTGTGATGTGATGAATCAATATTTTTTTTACTTACCCTTCTGTATGTGTATTTGTGTATGTGAGAGAGAGAGAGAAAGAGAGACAGAGAGAGAAAGACAGAGAGAAAGAGAGAGAGAGAGATGTAGATATGGTAGGAGTGGATTTTTTTAACCAACACGCTTCCGCTATTGTTAATTATATGCCCTATGTATCAGCTTATTTGAGAAGAAGAAGAAAATGAAGGAGAAAAAAGGAAGGAAAGAAGAAGGAGAGGGAGGAGGAGAAAGAGGAAGTACGAAATCAAAATGAGACTAACAAAATGAATAAGACAGAATATTAAGAACATGAGAAGAAAGAAAGAAAGAAAGAAAAGAAAGAAAGAATATAGTTATCCCCTCTGGTAAGGAAGATAATGGACACTGCCCGGACCAGGGAAACTGGTAAAACAAACAGACGGACTGACAGACGTCCAATTCGTATAAAAGAGCCGGAATGGTCATTGGTAACGGGAACGAAAGAGGAATAACAAAACCAAAATCTCAGTCCCAAGCCTAGATGTAAGGTGGTCTGCGCCGGCTTTTCTCCTCCAGCCAGGCGTGAATCCCGCAAAATAAGCCGTGTGGTTGAGGATTATTCCAACTTTTGTGATTGTTTATAAAAACAGAAACGATGCCTGCCAGCGTCCGGACCATCGTACTTCGTCCCACATCTTTGTTTTCTTTCATTTCAAGGGAACGATTTTCTAATGATTCTCTTTTTATTCTTTATTTTTGTACTTTTGCTATATTTACTTTTGATTTTTCTTTTTGGTTTTTATTCGAAACGTTGGCTTTCATTTACCCACGACAATGCCTTGTTTCTTTTCTCTAAAAATCTGTCTCCCATGAAGAATTTCTTTCCAGGCCTCTTCCCTTTTTCTTCAGGTCATCCCTTTATTTCTTTACTCTTCATATCTGTCTCCCTTTCTTTTCTTCTCATTCTTTTTTATATCTTCACTTTCGTTTTTTCCTCATATCTCTCTTTCCTCTTTCGTTATTTCTTCCTTTAGTTCTTTTCAAAATCCCTCTTTGTCGCTTTCCCTTTCTTTCTTTCTTTCATTTGTTTGTTCTTTCTTCTGTTCTATCTACCTACTTACCTACCTTCTTATCTAGCTACATATTCGCTAAGCTTAGCTTAGTGTCGCACCGGACCAAATAAGTAGAAATGGAGATTAGAAAGATTGTGCTCCGTCAATCTTGTAATACCGACTTCTGGCACAGAAATATGAAGCTATCTCAACCATGAGACTGGACCTCCCCCCTCTTTCTCTATCTATCTTAGTGTCACCCCCTCTCTCTCTCTCTATATATATATATATATACATATATACACACAGCACACACCACTGAAGATGGGAAAAATCTCGAAACATGTCTGGACTATTAACATCTAAGGATTATTAAACCTTACCTCTGAACAGTCAGTCTCACTATTTACAGTTTAGATTATATATATATATATATATATATATATATATATATATATATATATATATATATATATATATATATACATGCACACACATATATATAAACTATCTTCTCTCTCTCGCTCGCTCACGTGCTCGATCGTCTGTCCCTCTTTTTTTCCTCTACCCATTTCTCTATACATCTGTCTCTTTGCCTCTATATCTCTTTCTTTCTATCTATTTATCTATCTATCCACGCTCTCCTCATATGTATCGATAAATGTTTAATGGTTTTTTTCACCAATAAAAATTCACATTCCTCTATCTGTATGTATGCACATTTATATTCAGGACTAAGCTAAGATAGTTGCAAATCTATTTTCGATCTCTGATAAAAGCCATGGTTTCTAATGGTGACCAACTAGGCAGATTTATACTCCCCAATCAAGAGATTAGCTCAACATAATCTCCTTAGTCCCATTGGACTGTGTCAGACATCACAATGCTTAATAATACCTGGCGTAACAATATTCCATAGCGAGAAGCCCTTAATGAGATATAAGTTTTCAGTAATCTTAACTTAACCTGACAGAACTGTTCGAAATCAGTTAGGATTGAACTTTCTCCAAGGGTCTGTCAGAATAGATGGCTAAAGACCTCAGGAAGAGAGGCGATTAACCATCACCTTAATGCCGTCTCATGTTATTGATCTATCTCTTTCTCCAAGGTCCTCTTATCTGTCTATCTATCTATCTATCTGAAGGATATCTATCTGTACATCTCTGTACGTGTGAGTACTTTAATATATACCTAAACTTTAATATACTACAAGAAATCTATGTAACATTCTAAGATTGATTATGCGTATGTGAGTAATTTTGGGTGCCTTTTTGATCTATTCGTCTATCTGTTTATCTAACCTCTGATGTTTCTCCCACACCTCTCTCTATTCTCTCTTTCTAAATATATATATATATATATATATATATATATATATATATATGTGTGTGTGTGTGTGTGTATGCGTGTGTGTGTATCACCTACCTTATAATTATTGTCACTCCCTTCTCTCTACCTCTCCATTTGCCCTTTTACATTGAAAAGTACACTGATTCACTCTGACAGTATTGAAACCTTCGTCCTGTAATTTTCGGCCATCTTAAGTGTTAAGTCATAACATGCAGAAAACGATAGGCAAAAATATAAACATTGCCAACGAAAATACCAAAGCTAATGATTTGTAAATACTTTCTAAAATGTTTGAAAAACATTACTGGGTTTTCATTTTAACCGTTTCTTTTTTAAATTTCTACTTTTTTATTGATATTTGGAGTAATTTCGTTCGTATTTATAATGGTGTTATCGTTGGCTTATTCATATTTTCTCTCATTTTGTTATTGTTTTGGCTTGATGTAACGACAACAGACGGGTAGCTCACTATTTTGTATTGTTCCGAGTGTTATTGTCATCAGGATGTTTGCTAATAATGTCACATTGTTTTAGTTTAGGAAAATGAAGAAGTAAACAATGTAAGTTAAAATGGTAACCGAAATGAGTTGGGAAAGATATTAAACAAAACAGGTAGAAGAGGAAAAGAAAGAGAAGACAGAGAAGACAGGAAGGAATGCTGAAGTAAATTCCGCATTTGATGAGAAGAATGAAAAGGAAAGAGTACATGGGAGATGAGAAAGGAAGGAAGGAAAGAAAGAAAGAAAGACAGAAAGACAAAGATTTGAAACCTATAAAATGATAGGAAAGATTAAAAAGATGATAGGAACCAAAGAACGAAGAAAGGTAAGCATAGGAATAAATAGAAAAAAAAGGAAGAAAGAAAGAAGAAAGGGAATAAATTGGTAACAAAGGAAGGAAGAAAAGAGGAGCCAAAGACGGAAAGGGAGAAAGAAAGAAAAAATGAAGATAGGGAGGAATGGTGAAAAAAAAAGAAAGAAAGAATGGAGAAATAGAAGAAAGAAACAAAAAATTGATAACCAGAGAAAAAAAAAGGATATAGAAACATAAGAAAGAGAAAAAAAAGAGTAAAGCAAGAAATAATAATAATAATAATAATGATATGAATAATAATAATGATGATATGAATAATAATAATGAGGATAATAATAATAATAATCGTTGTAATAGAAGGGAGAAAGAGAGATTAGATGTAAAGAAGGAAAAAAGAAACAAACGGAAAAAAGAAGCAGATAGAAACAAAAGAAAGAAAGAAACTTAAAAAAGAAACGAAATTGGAAACAAACAAACAAAGAGAGGAAGGAAATAAAGGGCGAAATTGAGAACAAAGGAAGGAAGAAATAAAGAAGAAAGTAAAGAAATTGTTGACCAGAAAAGAAAAAAAGAAACCCAATAAAGAGAGAAAGAAAGAAAATGAGAACCAGAAAATAAAGGAAGCATAAACGAAAGAAAGAAAAGCCGTGACGACGGTAGTTGTAGATCCAGAAGCCCGAGAAGCTAATCACGATGAAAAGATATGTCCAGACTTACGCAACAATACCCAGATGATGTATTCAGTAGAAACAGACCCGTAAGACCAATCCATGAATTATTCAATCTTTTGTCTTCGTGCAGTCTGTTTCAATTGAAGTGTTCCAGCCGATGTGCTCTCCGGTCTTCCCTCAAGTCTATGACTCATCCAGTCATCTTCAAAAAGCTTTAAACGGAAGCTTTTATTTTGCTGGCATCTTCTTTCCCCTGTTACTCAAAATTTTTCTCTATCATATTCGGCTTTTATGTTGAAGAGAATGAAGGATCTCCGTCTACAGCCTTTTGAAGATCGCCGAATGTGACGTAAATGATCAAAACAACAAAGACAATGATACCACTCTGAATAATTCATTACCTAAAAAGAATGTTTGATTTCGGAACTTTAGGAAATACTACGAAGGCAAGAGTGTGCTCTGAAAAAGTTTGATGGGGCATCAGGTAAAACTTAGTGATATATATATATATGTACTTGGAAAAAAAAACTAATATCAACTGAGTTTTCGGTCACTAATTTTCAAAAGGAAGAACCCTGGTGCCATTGAACAAGTTTGTGTATTCGTTTATGTGTTTGAGTGTTCCAGCGCTCCTGACCATACCGTTTTGTCTACAGACTTCGAAATTGGCATCAAATCAAATCAATCACTTCTGAGAATTTTTTTTAAGCTTTTTTTTTTCTTCAATTTTTGGAGCATTATTTGACGAGTTTGATAATAATTTCTAGTGTACAGATATCTCTAAATACATTTTGACACTATTTTAAATGTTACCCAGTGGAAAACGTCTTATATGTAAAAAATGAATAAAATCTATTCCGACCATATTTATTCTTCGATGAAATTTTTTTATATGACTTCTAATTTGAACGCCAAGGTTTTTCGATTAGGCTGTTCTGCTTCCAGGACGGGGATCGAGCGTGAGATAAACCCACCCAGGTGGTCACACTGAAAGACTCTTATATATATATATATATATATATATATATATGATAATAATAAGGATTATAAGTTACACATATGTAACAACGTTAAGCTTCATGCATAAGGACTAAAATATTGATCCTTTTCACTCATCAGGTGAAATTCTTCTTCTGTAGATTTTAATCTATCCAATATAAGAGGAAATATTCATTTTTTCCTTCTTCATTTTTGAGCAAAGGCAATAAATTGGCTCACTTCGTCTGGCTTTGAAATGTTGTTAGTGTTTATTTTTTTAAATTGTTGAATATATATATATATATATATATATATATATATATATATATGAAAATAATTTGTGTCATATTATATCGAAACTCTTATTCGAAATGATTTTCTGTCATTACACGGTAAATATAAATGATAAGTATAATTCTATCAGATCATTTATCCATTTCTCAAAACATCTCTGTTGCGTTGAAAGAAACTTATACAGCAGAATAAACTGAATCAGCAGAGAGACAGAGACAGACAGACAGTCAAAGAGACAGACAAACAGACTGACTGACTGACAGAGTGAGTGAATGCAGAGCCGGTCGTAAGATTTTTAAAAGATATAGGTGATTGAATTTTGATGAGATAATTTTGTCAAATTCTTTAAAATTTCCAAGTTTTCCAAAAGTGTGGAAATACTACAAATTACTTAAACATTCAACTGCATTGATTAGTATAATTGAAAAATTATTACCCATGGGTACCGCTCTTCGGAATCACGTTTGCAGCTACAAGGTGATTCTAGAAGATAATGACTTCAGAGTGAATAATTTCTTTTTAAATTGCTTTTGTCTGGGAAAAGAAAACTTTCTATTATGTAAGTTTATTTTCTCAGGAGACCCTCACAACTGGGCGTCTGGTGCTATTAGCACAATGAAAGGGTGCAACCTTTTTGAGAAATAAATGTGAAAAAAACGAAAAAACAAAAACAATGGAAAGCCGGTCGGACCGAAAGCGTTTGGCTGCCCGTTAACCCGCACGCATCTGTTTTCCTCACTAGACGGCAATACTTCAATCTTGACAAAGCGACAACATTTTCTCATTTCAGATGAAACTAACAAAGTCTAGAAATCTACTCTTCATCATCAGCAGCAGCAGTAGAAGCAGCAGCCTTTTAGCGTCCCTTGTTGGACAGACATTTGCCAGGATTCGCCAGACCTCTCTATCATGGGCGTCGTGGAGCCAATACTTTCATATATTTTGCCGGCCACAATTTCGCATATTATCTCTGGGGATCCACGTTGTGAGTCGTGATTTCCTACGGTTGTCTGACATTCTTGCAACATGACCAGCCAATTGCCATTTGAGTTTTCTAATGGACTCTGTGATATCCCTGGTTCTTGTTTTTTTTTCTCTGATATACTGTGCTGTTATGTGATCTCTCCATGTGATCTCAAGCATGATTCTCTCATGTGCACGTTGCATGGTTCTGAGTTTTAGGGTCAATATTTTGGTAAGGTTCTATGTTTCAGCTCCATAGGTGATTATTGGGAGGATGCATTTTTTAATACTAATGGAATTTTATTTATCACACTAGATAATTACCCCCCCCCCAACTGCGCCCAAATGCTGATCAACAATTTTCAACGCCCGATAGCTCTTGTAACCATTTCTGACATATTAGAAAATTTCTTTAAACTCTATCTTGTGAAATTGTCTGTATAACAGTGTACCGTAAAATGATTTGTATTTGACGAGATTATCAACATTCCTGACTTCGAATGCTTCAAAAGGCTATTGGGCGGCAAATAGGTCATGCGAAATTGAATTTTAGACTCTGATTATTTGGGATAAAGATTTTGGACGATAACTAGAAAGGGAATGCACACATGAAATTAAGTACAGCGAAATTGAATTTTAGTCACCAGGTACTTTATAAAACTGTCGGGTGGTAATTAGCCAAAGCAAAATCAAATTTACATGATTTAAATGTCTGAAAGCTCAGCTGGGTCGTTGTCGGGCGGTAAACAGGTAAACGACCTGAAGAAAAGCAAACATTTCTACTTCCACCTGATCAAATTTTTGAAATACTTCATTCATTTACCCCACCTAGGAAACGTTATTATAGAGGCCTTCAAATCAACCATTACTTAAGAAGAATCGCTATAGTGTACAGGATCTTGTCTTTTCCTGCTCATAGCTGATCGTTGGAATTGATCCAGCATTTAGGCATTCTATAAGCGACAGAATATTACGCACTTGACAGCAATAACCAAGCCAAAATCAGGTAAATCAACATAAGTAAAAGTGATCTGTCTTTTGAGAACTGAAACACAGTTCATTTCACAAGAAACGAAGAAAACCTAGTTAGATTCTTGTCCCAAACCAAGATTTACTTTCAGTGTCAACAATTCAATGTTGAAATTTCCTTTTCAGGGATATTTCAATATTTTTTGCGGTTGATAAAGTAGCAGCGTTGTGCATGGTCAAATACTGGTGCAGTAAGCATTAAGTAAGATTCTTGTAGTTGTTCACTCTATTTAAATTTGCGATGTTGTTCTTGTCATGATATTTTAGCTGATCTATTGTGCATCCTTCTTTAAGCACTCAACCTGTAGAAAAAAAGAGCGGAATTTCTACGGTGGTGGAAGGAGAAGAAATTGCCACTAATATACCAACCGGTTCAGTTCATTCACAGAAATGTGAGCATCTCAGATGATACCATTCTCAAACAACATGTTTGCTTACACTGTTCAAAGAAAAGTAACCCCCACTCTTTTCTTACAGATTAGCCATCTGATGAAGGTTAATTGGCTTAAACAAAGTGGTGACAAAAACAAAACAAAAAAAAAACATCAGAGAATAAATTCAATCGTAGAAACATCTCACTAAATAAAATTGAGTTTTCTCAAAATCATTGATGATGTATTTTAACGTTATCAAATACAAATATCACACTACGTCCAATGCATTGGTATTATGTCGTGATTGCTTGATATGGACAGTTACTGAGTTTGATAAGTTGCAACGAATGCTAGTTCACCATTTGCCCTTTTAAACCATTCGTCTTATGACCTGGTATGAACGGTACGCACAACTTACCAGTGTACTTCACTTTCCACGGAGCCAAACCTATACAAAGATTTGTTTTAAAAACTTTTGCACAGCGAAATGTATCTGAAGTTCACTTGTATACCTATACATTAGTTACATGTTCGTTGACAGCGACATCTGGTGCTTCCATGGAAAGACAATAAGGGAGGGAATTTCTGAAGAATCGTTTCAAAAGTATTCCCATAAAACATTAACTTATCTTCCAGACGCCCATTACCTAGCGTCTGTTTTAGTTAGTTTTGCAACGGGATTTTTCTTTAAAGAAAGATGAGTCGGGTCTCAAAGGTAAATATGTGTTTGCGTGTTGAACACGAAAAGTAGAAACTGATGACCCTCAACGCCAGTAAAGTAGAACTCAGAGGGGCACAGAGGGTTGAGTGATTACGACATGGAGCAATTGAGAGCTAATGAAGCTAACACGTATATTGCAAATACAGGCATGTGGAGGTGCGTGTATATGTGGGATTGTGTGCATTTGTATACACACACACACGCACACATTATATACATATATATATTTATATATATATATAATGTGTGTCTGTCAATCTATCTCATTCACAAATATATGTACGTGACTCTGCTTACAAACCACACACACGTATGCTTGTATGCAATAGAACATATTTTCCTGTCACTATTTTCTACGACTAGGGGTAAATAATAAAGAGTTTGGTTCCTGTCAAGGTTGACAATGAGTGTAACCACTTTTTACTAGTACTACTACCTGAGTAGGTGAGGTAGTGAAATTGTAGGTTTCTCAGAGTGCTCACTCACCGAATCTCTTCTCCGTCAGCTATTGCGTGATACCAGCACCAAGAAAAGTTTTGCCTTGGTGAGGGGACAGAACACAAGAAGTAGATTCATGTATTTCCCCAAGAATGTTAGGCCCCCCAAAAAACACTGGCCGACTCGACCTAAATTCAAACCTAATTTGCCAGCCCCTTTACCATGCTAATACTCGTACGCGAACACGCACGCACACGCATGCACGCACGAGCGTATGAATGTACAGGTTTGTTTTTAGTTTAAGTAAGTTTAATTTTTACTTTTCCATTTGCTGTACTTTTACAGAATTGATTCTCCAAATGGTGATTCCTGACATTCTCAGGATCTCTGGCTTACAAAGCACCTGTGTTTATTTATAAAGGGCGAATACAGGTTACATCTGGATTACAAAACCTATATTTCTCATAATTACGATACCTGCAAAAAATACCCATTTCATGTATACTGGGAAACTGGGAATATATGTATAGAAGTGTGTGTATATCAAATCAGATGACTGACCAGTATCTATCTATCTATCTACCTATCTATTTGCGCCTGTCTCAGTTTTCTGTCTATCTATCTAGAAGTGTAAATGTAGCATGATCAGTATGCCAATTTCGAATTCCATCAAGAGCTGCTCTCGTTCACTTCGTACTCATGCCCTTGGGAAAGGCATGAATCCTTATTCTTGTGTTCTCTCTCTATCTTAACAAAAATGGCCCATTGCTGGCATTCTATCATAGGTGACAACAAAGATAATGGATGAGTGAGCTCTTGTGCAATTCCTCTCCCTAAACTATCACATTTTGCCAGGTAACAGTAAAGGTAAAAAGCTGTTACACTGATTGTTAACCTTGTGTTATATATGTATGTGTGTGTATCTATCTATCTATCTATCTATATCTATATATATATATATATATATATATATATATATACATATATATATATATGTATATAATTATGATGAATTCTATTACTTTCAATGGTCTCCCGTTATCACCTTTATCACATTTTATCAGATTATATATTCATTTCCTAATGATCATATAATTATCCTTGTTCAGAAACAACAATGCAGATGTGGACAGTGAATGAACAAGATGATATTACAAGAACAAGAAAATATGACAATTATTCGGACAATTGACTTACCAGTGGCTACATATCTATCGGTTGCAGTTCGATACCTGCAGCAGCTCATCTTTTCTACTGTTTATTCTATTGATTGTCAAAGCCAAGTGACACATTCTTTGTACTTATAACGGGAAGTTATTTGAAATAGAATTTCAATTGATACAACCATTCATAATTGTTTTTGTCGAATTATGCATCAATTTCTTAATATCACATATTGGCTCACTCATATATATATATATATATATATATATATATATATATATATATATATATATATATATATATATAAGGGCGAATCAATAAATATCTGCATTGATGCTATATTTCTATTCAGGGTGACCGTATTCTATTTTATACGTGCATATGGGGCTTTGGAGAGTCTGTCCACACAGTGAAAATTAGTAGTCAATTGCCTTTGTGTTAACATGGCCTCTCTGCTCTCAGATTGCCCAGGGGGAGAGCAACGAACAAAGATCTGTTTTGGATGGGCTGAAGGTATACCAGGGGGTGAAGTCCATCAAGGGCTTTCAGCACAATATCGAAACAGTGTTTTGCCACGGTCGAGTGCGCATTAATGGTTTGCGGAGTACAGAAATGAGTCTGCAGTTCGAAGCAAATGCTGACAGCTATTGCCCAAAAGGTGTTCTGTTTTTGCTTTTGCTTGACGTTGCACACCCACGTACTATTGCTCATCCGGTTCAAATGCTCTAGGAAATTCGGATTCAAGGTATTGGAAAGCCACCCCCTTTAGTACTGACCTCGTTCCATCTGATTACCATCTGTTTGGTCCTCTCGAAGACGTCTTAAGAGTTCATCGATTTGCTGCCCTTAAGATGTGAAAGACAAGGTGCATACGTGACAGAGAGGCCAACCAAGAACATAGGTCATATGAAGACATATCCAAACTCGTTGAACGCTAGGCCAAACAAGGGGACTATATTGAAAAATGATGTAGTTGTAAGTCCTGTACTGTTGGTCAAATAATCTATTACTTCATAAGTGCGGATAATTATTGACTTATCTTCGTATATATTCATGCACACATTCAGATGTATGAATTCAAACACATATATACACTCGTTCTTTCCATCTCTTTTCATTTGCTTCTCTCTTTCTTTCCTTATATTTTTCTTCTTTTCTTTCCCTTTCTCCTCTTCTTTCTCTCTTGCACTTCCCCTTTTCACCTCTCCTCTTCTTTTCCTTTATTTCTTTCCATTTTCTGTCTTTGTTCTCACATTTTCTTTTTTACTTTTCTTTCTTTACTCTTTAATCTTTTCTCTTTCTATTTCCCTTTTCCTTCCTTTTCACTTCTTTTTCTTCTTTTTCACTTCTCTTTCTTTTTTTCTTCTTTTTTTTTTCGTTCTCTCCAATACAAAATTTCCCACCCCAAATAGCATATTACCTTACTATTCCCCATAACTGTCAACCCTTCAACATTTCTCAACGCTTTTCAAGCTCAATCTTCAACAAAAACCCCAATCTTCCACCATGGTCCCTTACATTTCTAGACCGGATGACACCTTACGGTCAACGTTTTTTCCAGTCCCTTCTTTACCACGAGCCCATAGCCTTCCAATTAGAATCAGACGACAAACCAATCTTCGAGTCTTAAATTGCATTTACTGTTATCCAGAAAAATAAAATAAAATCATTCGACAAAATATTTCCAGAAAAAAAAATTCATTTAACTTTTAACGACTTTTTTCCATTCACGTTCTGAAATTTATAAAAGAAAATGGAAAGTGGAAACCTTTATGAAAAGTTGCATATTATTTTGTTGTTTCTTGCTTTTATATAACTCCATTATTTTCCTATCGATTCTGATCTTCTGCTTGATGAAGATAATGTTTTATGAATTTTTATAACTGTGATTATTACAGAATTTACAGACATTGAACTAGAAGGGTGTAGCATCTCTTGCCAAGAGCCTTAATGGAAACATGTTTTCTATATATGAGTAATGTTCTTTGAATAGTTACATATTCATCAGACAAGGTTAAATACATCTGACTTTCAATACTGTTCTGTATAACTACTTAAATAAAGGCTTCACGGTGCTATAGAAAAAAAAGTTGATCTAGGTTTTCAATGACTTGCATTGAATCTATCATATATATAGATACATGAAGATGTCCGCAGCCTAACAATAAAAAAAACTCATCTTACTTAGCACGTATTCAATTTGAATATAACCTCCCTGTTTGTCGTTGCTCTTAATTCAGAAGTGAGTATCAATCACATAGATCGAACATCAGCAGTGAAAATTTCATCTCAAAATCCAGCTAATAATCACGTTTCAAACAAGGAACTTTTTGATCCACCCGTGCATTTATATATATACGCCTCAAATAACTGTTCCAACTCCAAATTCTCATTTTGCTTATTCATGGTCTATATCTGCTCTATTTGTTTCTTTCAATGCGACACTTATGCTGTTGAGAAATTGACATACGATCAGACAGAATAATTATAAATTGCCTTTTATTACATGAAACTCTTATTTGAAATGATATCCTGCTATTACACGGTGAATGTATCATTTGGCCTGGACAATGTAAATGGTATAAATCAAAGAAAATGGAGCAGCTGCAGGAATTGAATCTGTGACTGCATTAACGATGCTCTTACCATTGAGCTAAATATTCACCGGTAATCATAATCAGTTTTTTGTATTCCATCGTTGGACATGGACTTTTCCCAGGATTTAACAAACCTCAGTATCATGGACGTCGTAAAGCCAATCCTTTCTGAACTTGTCTTGTTAATTTCTCAATCTTGTGGTAGGATTTTCTTGTTCTTTCTATAGTTTTGAGTTTTCGATTTTGATAGGCCAAAATAATTGCTTCAACATCAAATTCTCATTTTGGTTATTCATAATACATATCTGGTCTATTTGTTTGTTTCAACGCTACAATTATTCTAATGATACATTCACTGTGTAATAACATGAAATAATTCAATTGACCATATACATTTATATGTGTGTGTGTGTGTTTGCTTGCATTGTAGATGTGAGGTGATCTGACAGAATGTAAATGAAAATGACTACATCTCATTCTTTCTATTATTCCTTGGGCGTAGTTCGATGCATTTCGACGGGGGGGCGAGCCATCTTTTTTAGAGAAAAATATTTGCAGCAGTTCTCAGAGAAAATTGGAAAATGTGAATATGTCTGCATTTGATTATTTAGTAGGAGCTGAAGGAGAGGTGTTTGTATCTGTGTAAATGAGGATGACATTTGGTGTGAAATGAGATGGGTCTGTGGGAGGCTGGGTCGGAGTGTATGTTCCCTGTCTCTGTGGGTGTTTGGCTTGTCTTAGATAAGAAAGGCAGTGAAGGGCTTGAATGGTCATTTCTCAGGGAAAGGTGAATTTTGTTATTTTTATTTTAGGATGGAGAGATATTTGTCTGGTATTTAATAGATAGGTCCCAGTATATGTGGGGCAGAGTAGAAGTAGGTATGTTGTTTTTATTTAGTATTTTTGGTTGATGGTGGGTAAGACTCTTTTTAATCTTCTAAAAGGAGTGGTGTATGTGTGCTTGTACCGTTTTTCGAATTAACTGTCGGTTGTTAGCCAAAGCCTTGTATGTTGGTGTTGCAGTGTATTGTGTCTATGTGATTCTGTGCTAAAATCAGAGTATTTGGGGTGGAGTTGCAATCTGAAAATGACCATACCTTTGTGTTACTGTATTGCATTGGGATATGAAGGCTACTTCGACGTATTGAGGAGCTTGGTGAAAGTTGAAGTTGTGGCTGTGTATGTCCCTGTGTTCGACCAAGGCGTTTGTCGCAAAATGAAGGACCTATTTAGGATAGATTTGCATTGTACATAGGATCCCCCCTTGAAAGATCACTAAAATAATAACTTGATAAAGACATTCACCAGGGTTTCTTTAGTAAAAAAAAATTGATGGCCATAGCTCAGGTAGTTCCAGAATTTTCCATCACAGATGAACGGACATTTGGTTAAGTATAGTTATAGTGAAGTTTTAGGTAAACGTTAACACTCCTAGACACAAACTGAGGGACACATTTAGCACACATTTTCATCACAAAATTTAAACCCACGCTCGAAACCTTAGTGGGGGCTGGTTTCAAAAAGTTCCATTATAACCACAGAAAGTTTCTTGAGTTTTGCAATCACGCTCGGGCAACCATTCTGTGATTTATAGTAAGATATATATTGATACACAAATAGATTTTCACACACATAATCATTTACACATGTACACACATGTACATATATGCCTATATCTACACATTCCCTAGATGCATACATGCATATACTTTTTTTTTAGTTTTTTGTCAGTTTTCATTTCTCCATTGTCTCTTCCTTTCTCACTTTCCGACCTGATTGCTAAACTCTTCTTCCTTCCTTTTCTTTCTTTCCTTTTTTCTCCTCTCTTCTTAATTCCATTCCCCTTCATCTTCCTTATTAGAAACCATCAAACAAAACTGTCACCTGATTTGTCGACATAGGTTTCTTCAGTTTTCAAATGATTCTGGCTGGCTAGCTGGCTTGTTGGCTGGCTAGTTATGTATGTATCTTGTGTACAGGATGTGCCAATGGAGCTAGTGGTTTAAAAAACTTGAACATTCACCACTTATTATGTCTAAACCCCACCTCATATAAGTTTATAGTGTGATGGGGGTCAATTTGCAGTGTTAACTTATGCTAAATTGTTCCTTTTGTTGATGTTCGACAGCATTCATACTTGTTGTTTTTTTATAGAAATTCAGATCTTCTAGTGATCATGGATAAACAAAAGGCGAAAGATGTAACTTATTCGTTGATCAGCATTTTTTTTTCAATTTTTATAATTGATCACCCCCAAAAAGGCAGGCAGCTAAAAGTCGTCAGTCACATGACAGTTCCTATCGACTGACTAACCAGACAAGTATTTAATTTTTATACTTCCTATTTTCCCCCTTTTCCATCTCCTTTCATTCTTTCTCTCTCTTTCTTTTTATTTTACTTTTTATCAACGTATTTCAACATTTATTTTTCCTGTTTTGCCTCCTTTTTCACTTAAAAATAAAGAAAGAATTCATGCATTTAACTTCCATCAGGCACACCGACACATCCCAACAGACAGATATGACATGAACACACCCCGTTTAAAAAAATTTGAAAAAAGGAAAAACGATTTTCATTGGCTCGAAATCTGGCCGTCTTTCACTAGCAACAAACCAGCAGATGCACATCTAAAGAGTGTAATTAAGACTCAAGATAGTTTTTTTTTCGTAGCAGACAATATGCAATTTATGAAATAATTCAAATGGAATTCCTTTCAATTGCTAATTCGGCTATCACCCACTTGGCCATTACCCACAATGCAGCAGTCGACCCATCGACCTTCCTTTTAGTTGTCGCCTGCTACCCACAGTCATGTGAATTTCCTGGGCAGAATTAAGTTCTAGAAGTTCCCTTCATTCTATTTTTCTTTCTGTGTCTTTGGGGAGCGTCCATCTTATCGGTGGAAGAAAGCAAAGACATTTTCTGCTTAGAGTGCAGTCGTGGCGATAAAGGAAGTGGACGTTGTTGAAGGGGAGATTTGAGGGAGAAACTAGGGCTGAAAGGTGTAATTAAATTGGAGGAAAAAGGATACAAAGGCATTAGGCCGTTAGGAAAAAAAGAAAGGGAGGAAAATCGGAAAAGAAAATGTTGAAAGAAGTAAGAAAGAGAGGGTGGAAGGAAGAAAGAGTGGAAGGAAATACTACGAAAGTAGAAAAAAATCGAATGAAATAGAAAATTGATAGTTTTATTGAAGAAAGAAAGAAAAAGTGAAAGAAATAAGAGATCACAAAGGATACATGAGGAATGAAATGTATGAGGTAGGAAGGAAAGACATAAAAAGGTAACACTGGTTAGAGAGAAAGAAAGAAGGGAAGAAAGAAGGGAGTAAAATATAATACAGGGAAAGAAGAGGAAAAGGAATGAAGGACATACAACAGAAAGTAACGCTAATTAAAAACCGCAAAATGATAGTTTCTCAAGCTTGATGAATAATGGAGGAATGAGAAAAAGAGAAAGAAAGGAACTTGAGAAAAAAAGGTTTATTTGAAAGAAAAGAAGATACCAAGATTTAAAGCTCTTATGAAAGAAAGAAGACACCCTGGGGAATGTGTAAGAAAAGGTAGATGAGCAAGGCTATAAAGGGGCGCTCTCAGCGAGGATCGATCTCACAGCTGTAGTAATAGGTCGGTTCGGCTAAGTCACCAATCAGGACTACATGGTGACATTAAATGAAACTATATATACACACACTTGAAAAATAACGGTAACTGGCAAGCTAGTCAGTTGGACCATAAACTCATGTAATGGATTCGATCCTCACTGGTGTCCGACCATGGTGACCTCATGCAAGACAAAGTGAAACTGTCATTACTTATACTATTATGGAACGTGAATCGTTTTGAAGTATTGATGATGTGTTACAGGGGTTAGAGAGCTAATCTTACGGGTAATATCACGGCTATGACCTTGTGTCAATCAAGATAAGCTTAGTAAAAAAAAAAAACAACTGAATATGACGCTTATAATGGCGCAGTGGTTATTTGCCTATCAATTTGCTTATGTAGATGATTCTTCCTCATAGGTGACCAACAGCCATGGCCCTGGGCCAAACTAAGCTTTCCTCAATAAATAACTATACGAATTCATACTTGCGCGGCAGTGCAGGATTTCCCTGTCACCCCCAAAATATGGTCCCTGGGGACCCACTCCCCTATACTGCATCTCCCGATTGCAGAGGGGTAGGGTCAGGACATTCACTGTTGCCAGTGGCATGACAAAAGGTAATTGGAAGGAACTGGAAAATCTTTGCCCCTTACCCGTACGTGCGAACGTGAGGCCCCACGTTTGACATTTTGCCCTCGTGGGGACACGACTTACATGAAGTGTGGGGAGAGGCAGAGTGAGTCAGGGAGAGGGAAGTTGCCTGCGAAGCCTGGAAAATGTGATAGACAAGTCTGGTTGGTCACTCAATGTAAGACAGTTTCGTGGCCAACGTTTTTTGGCCGCATATTGCGTTGGGGATCATCAACTAAAAAATTGGAAAAGAGAGGTGATCAATGAATAAAATATTTCTCTCGCCTTTTGTTGGGCGGTGATTACTAAAAAGTCTGAATCAAAAAAATACATGAATGCTGTTGGATTCAAACCAATTTAACGAGAATTCATATTGCAAATTAAACCTAAACATCTATTACAGGGGAATTTGAAAGAAAAACAAAAATAAAAACGTTCTTCGACATAATGAAGAGTGTGGGTTTAGATTTTTTTCAGCCCTGTAGCTTCATTGATGTTACCTGTACGCGTGATACATAGCCAGCCAGACCAACTTGAAAACTGAAGAAATCTCTTTTAACTGTTTAGGCGATAGTTTCGGCTGATGGTTACTAATTAGTGAATATAACCAGCGCAATAGAGGGGTTAAAGCAACGCTTTGAAGAATGAAGGTATTTTACTAACAAATATAAATGCTGGTATTGGTATAGTTCTCATTGTTGTTTCCAGATTTTTCGTTCATTCATATTTTTTTTCTGATTGTCAGTGCCATTTTGGGCCTCACTATTACATGTTACGAGTTTTATTCGTCATTGTTATCAGCCAAATCCTTCTGTCCCTCTTTCTTTTTTTTCTCTTTCTTTCTTTTGATCATTCGTTCTTTTTTCTTTCTTCTATTTTTCTCGTCTATCTTTCATTAATTCTTTTTTCCTTACCGACATTCCTTTTTCTCT
Source organism: Thysanoteuthis rhombus (assembly GCA_963457665.1). Classification (NCBI taxonomy): domain Eukaryota; kingdom Metazoa; phylum Mollusca; class Cephalopoda; order Oegopsida; family Thysanoteuthidae; genus Thysanoteuthis; species Thysanoteuthis major. Next base: position 28,377,200 of record OY735222.1, on the reverse strand, counting down.
CTTTCCTCTTTTTCTTTCTCTTTCATAATCTTTTTTTTTCAATCTATTCACTCTTTCCCTATCTTTTTCTTTCTGTTTCCTTCCTTCCTCACTTCTTTATGTCCTTTTTCTAACTTATTTTTCCTCCTCTTTTTCTTTATTCCCGTATTTCCTTTCATTTTTCTTTCTTCACAATCTTCTTCCCAATCTTCTCCCTAATCTTCTTCCTCGTCTTTCTTTCTTTGTCACATCTTCCACCTTTGTATTAAAATCGTAGACCAAAACTCTCACCTAAACTATCAAAATAGGTTTCTTCAGTTTTCAAGTCGGTCCTGCTGCCTATATTTGTACGCACGTATGTATGTATTACGTGCTCGGACCACACTGATGGAACTAGAGGACAGCAAATGTAAACGTTTACTCCTTATTATGTCTTTTTGGTAGGAAGTTCATTTTGCAATGTAAGTTTATGCTAAACTATTCCCACTTGTCTTTTTGAAAACTTAAATTCTCCAGTAATTACGGCCCAACAAATAGCGAGAAAAATAACTCATTCTTTGATCAACCATTCTTCCAATGTTTTAATTGATCATCCCCAACACGGCATGCTGCCAAAAGACATTGGCCACGTAACAGTTCATATTGTGTGGTTAACCAGACTTCTTTACTTATTTCTTTTTTCTTCTTCCGAATGGATTCTCTTTCTTTCATCATTGCTATGTTTTACTCTTCTTTTTTTGGCTGCCTCGACTTCTTTTTTACTTTCTTTACATTTTTAAAAAATTCATTCTGTCTTTTTCGTCCAACGTCTTATTATCTACTTCCTTCAGGATTTTTTTTTCATTAGAAGTTTTTACTTATTCCTTTTTCGCTTAGTAAGCCTTTTCTCTCTGTCTTTCTTTTCTGTTTCTTTCTTTCTAGCTGACTTATTCTTTTTTTCAGTCTCCTGCCCCTCTTTCATCATTATGGCGTCTTCCTTCTATTGCTGACGTTCTCTCTGTCGCTTGCTCATTCGTTATTTTTCATCTTCTCCTTCGTTTTCCGATTCTCCATTGCAAAATATCTTTTTCTTCCGCCACCATTTCTTTCACTTGGTAAAAATTTTCTCTTCAATTTCAAATTTTATATGTTATTTTTAATCGTATTTTTACATTTTTTGTACGTTAGCTTTCGTCGGATTAAAATGACTACATCCTATTACCATTTTTTAAATCTTTTTTTCTCCCTTTTAAATGAAAGAAAGCTTGTTTTCAATCAATTTTTGTTTTCATATAAACGTTTAACTTTAATTTAACGTCGGGATAATCATTTTTGTCCGAATTCATACTCCACCCCAAATCCTTCCGATTTCAAAAAATTGTCTCAGCCACTTCAACTAAAAACTGTTTTGAAATCAACCAATTTTTGACATTTTTTTTCTTTTTTTAAATATGGCAAAGTTAAGGGCTTCGTCCTGCCAATGGCGGTAATTCTGTCGCTAAAACTTGTTTCTGTGAAAGATGCGATTTCGAGGCATGGAGAGTCGACAATTCATTATCTTTTTCTTTATTTTTTTTTTTTTTGAAAGGGCTTTTTATTTTCGCTCTCCCAAAATGAACTTCTTGTCCAAAAAACTGATGACAGCTAAAAGTACAATAACATTTTTTCCTTCCCCTACAACAGAAAGAACACTTACAAATACAAACAAGAACAGTTATTATTATTAGTGGTGATGATGATGAGGAGGAGAAAGTGGAAGAGAAGGGTGAGTAGAAAAAAAATAATAATGATGATAATGATAATAATAACAGCAACAACAACAACAATAATAATATTAATGATGATAACAAAAACAACGATAATGATAATATTGATAATGGAGAAGAAAAAGAAGAACTGCGATAACGAGAGCTGCAGCACTGGTAATGCCGGCTAGAATGGTTTCAACAACGCTGGAGATATGGCGAGACTTTCTGGCACTTGACGTGACCCTCAAAGTTCCCATCAAGGTTGTCTATAGTAGAGACATTCAACAATAACAACAACAACAACAGTTCAAGAACCTCGCAAGAGAAGCGGTAAAAGTGGTAAAACTGAAAGAAAGTAAAAATCTTGATATACATAGACATTGCCGCAGAAGTGAAGAAAAAACTTGTAGAATATGAAAGTGACAGTTGTGCCCATTATTCTTAGAGTACTTGGAATCGTCCTGGAGCGTCTTGCAAAGAGATTACGAGATTTGGAGTTTCATGTTTCGAGTTCTCTATTATTCAAACAAGCCAATTGCAAACTAACTGTTAAAAAAAATGAATTCTTTTAGCTTCTGAATATTTCCTTATGTTTGTAAAGGACATACTACTAATGACGGATAGCACAAGCGAGATATAGTTGAACAAATATCAAAGTCATTTCAAAGATCTCTCTAACATGGTGCGAAAGGTGATGCTTGAATCAATCCATTGGAACTAAACAGACAAAAAAATGAAGAGATATATTTTTCCCTCTTGCTGGGACAACGACATTTGATCCTGTCAATATTGATTCGATTTGAAATAATTGCGCCAATAGGCAGTAACCCCAGGTCCGCAGTTGCTGGCTTTTATTTGAAGAAAAAAACGAAATGTCGTGGAGTAATTGTATGTATCGTCAAATATTCATTGAAAAAGCTTCTATATAAAAAAACGTAGCCGGAGTCCTAGCGTCTAGTTATAAAATTAAAAAGAAAAAACAGGAATGGAAAATGATGATAAAATGCTACGTGACTTTTTTCCTATGTAAATAAGACTGAAGTACATCGTCCAGCCATTAAATAATTCTTCGGGAAGCTGGACATTGTGTGGAGAAGGAACAGGCGAGAGTTGACTGGACAAAGAACTCAGAATGGATATTTAATCAATTTACTATAGCAGATTTTCAAAGATAAAGAAAAACAAAAACTGGAAAAGGAAAAAAATATCTATTAGTGCGAAGCCATGTCAAGTCGAAGTCCTCATGTTTGCATGGGGATTCTCTGTTCCCATAATGCAATAGCCTATCCGTTTTTCATGTATCTTTCCCAATTGTAGAATTGTATGGAAATGAAAAGTGTCGCTTCCTCTATTTATGAAAGTACTTTCTGCTACATACCCTACACTCTCGTATATCCGTCAAAGAAGACACACACACACACACACACACATATATATATATATATATATATATATATATATATATATATATATATATATATATATAGTGCAGGTGCAATAGTTTCATGCACCGTGAGATTCAAGATTTGCACCCTGACTATCTATATTAGCCAAGCATACTTGTTATCTTCTCAAGTTGTTCGAATTTTTTTTCTGATTTACAACCTAATTCTCCACGTATTAATTTTTTTTTTTTGGTTCGACCAAATGTCTGTTTATCAAAAAAAAGATACACACATATGTATACACACATTTATAAGATGAGTGTGGGGTGAGTATTTGAACAATTATAATCGACAAGATGATATTAATTGCAGAAAAAATGAAAAACACGCAAATTTCTTGAAAGTCAACAATTTTGAAAACATACACTGATAATTTTTTCCAAACATTCATTTTTTTTTCTTCAATAATCGATGTTCAACGTTTGTTCCATGAAAACGACGTCGAAATCAGTAACTTTGAAAACTGTTTCATTTTGTGTTTTCGTCTTATTCTAAAGCTATAACCACCGAAACGTATTAATAGATTGTTGGTTATGCAAGTAATGTGTGTTTTTTCTCAAATTGTCAAGTATCAGTATAATTTTCATCATAGTTTTCTCGTGAGGGCGTCGTGGCCCCCAAAGTCTGAGAATGGCTATACCAGGATTATGTTTGGTAGTCATCATAGGAGTCTGAAGGACGGCAAATTCCTTCTAACCTCCTCCACTTCACTCAGTATCATCACAGACACTAGCAATTCTGTGTTTCGGGCCGTTTCCATGCCTTCTTGGAATTTCACTTCTTTAGATCTTGAATCAAGTGGTTTGGAACAGCTCCAAGTGCGCTAAATATTATTGATCCAATCCTATTATAATCCTTCTAATAAACGTATCACAGCTTCCTGATTTCTCAGGTGAGGTCCTCGTATTTTTCCATTTTTCCACTTTCTCTCGTCTTCACCCTATGGTCCGCTGACAAAACCACGTCTAAAACCCGGTAGGTCCCCCTTTTTTCCTTTTTTATGACTTATATATATATATATTGTCTTCTCGTTTGGATTATGTGAACGGTCTGTATCTCAAATCTCAGGACATTTTACACGTTTTATTTTCTAGGAAAGTGATTTGTTTAAATTGTCGAAGCTAGATCTTTTGGTCGATCCTAAGGGTGTCACTGTCCTTGCTCCCTCAGACCTGTTTCTATATTCTTTTTGAGCCTGCTTGTTGTATTTCCTAAATAAAATCCATCAAGTTTCTTTCCTTCTTTATCATTATATTCTCCATTTTCTAATTCATCGTGACCACAGTCTTCTTCTTCTTCTTCTTCTTCTTCTTCTTCTTCTTCTTCTTCTTCTTCGACCATATTTCACGACTGGTAGACTAAAGATTGCCACGAAATCATAATTTTTGGTCAGGGAAAGATGAAGTAGAAGAAGAATTTTCCTTTCTTTGGTGAAACAAGAAAAAGAACAGACCCTGTCCAAAACCTACGACGTTCTTTATGCAATGTTTGTCAATCATTGTTTCTGCGATAAAATCATTTTTCTTAATTGGTTTTTCAAGTCAAATCCTGACAAAGAATCATCATGGCATCAGAAATAAAAGGGAAAATATCGTTCAAAATGCAACATAATTAATAGGAAAATGAAAAACAGTTATAAATATATATATATATGAAATATATACATTATTCATGAACACAGTATAGTCTGCTTTCTTTATCTTTATCTCTATCCACCCTCTCTCACTCTCTCTCTTTCTCTCTCTATTTATCTATCTGTTTCCCCTTTCTTTTTCTTGTGCTTTCTATCTTTTATTTCAAGAATTGATTTTTAAAAAGAATTGAATGACGTAGTGTGCTGAATGGTGAAGAAATTTTTTAAAAAATATTCCCTTTCCTCTGACCACTCTCTACTTCCTTTTTTGAAACGCTATTTAGCGATTCAAATTTGGTCTAAAAAAACAGCATCAAGCTCTCAGAGAACTATCGACTTTTGTCGCAGTTAAAAATTCACATGCATCAGCGAAACGACAGAGAATCGATGAAATCGAGAGTTATCGAACTTGTTTGCACGTACTAACAGGCGTATTTGGTCGTATGCATGTTCACATTATATTTAAAAGTGTATCTTTGCCTCTTCATCTGAATGGATGAGTGCGTCCCAGCATTTGTAGATGTGTGCGAGTGGTCTCCTGTATTGAACAGTACCTTCAAGGGATCTGTTGATATCTTCAACTTATTGGAACGGCTGACTAAAATAAAAGAACTTCCAATCCCAGCTCCATGGTTGCTTACTGCGTCAAACTTGCATCCTGTAGAAGGGAGATGTAATGTAATAAATTAAATTGTCGACTTCTTTGTTCAGTGAAAATCTATGCTCTTTTTCCATTCAAACAAGCTCATTGCTCAACCTATATGTTTCACAGAGAGAAAGAAAGTATTTGGTATTTATATAACGGCCTAATGTTTCCATTGATGATAACGCCCAAGATTCCATGATGATAGAATAACACTTCCTATCATATTATCGGACAGCTCTCACAAAGTTATGCTGTAAATGACGAATGACAATACCTCTCGCCAACTTCTACTATTGTCATCTAGACTAAAATAAAGCAAACAACCCCAGTAATTTAAATGTACTCTTCAATGGTGAAGTCAATGTTAAAATGTTACTGGGATTAGATAGATCTCTTTTGGAGCGCATGGTTGTGTAAGTACACGTGTGCACTAACGCATGGGTCTGTGCTTGTGCGTGCATGAAAGTTCGTGTATATATGTGCGTATACATGTATGAGATATTGTGGAGTGTGGCTGTATATGGTTGTGTCTGTATCTGATCGTATGCGTATGTGTCGATCTTTGCATGTCAATGTAATTTTCTGTATGCTACGACATATCCCCATGTGTATGTTTCCCTTTACGAATTTGTGTGTTTGTGTGCATGTGCATGCACGTGGTGTGTACCTATGTGTGCGTTCTTACGTTTGTATACGTGTGAGTGCATATGCTTGTATGTGTGCAGGTTAATCTGTATATGTGTTAGAAAGAGAGATAATGTGCGTGCGTGCGTGCGTGCGTGCGTGCGTGCGTGCGTGCGTGCGTGCGTACGGAGATGGTTGATTCCTTCCCGTCAATCTCCTATCAATTTTCGCGAACATCAGAGCCTCGTTTTCATCCTTCCATTTGACTTCCGATTACCCAACCCAGACAACGGATACAGATCAAATCATTACACCATGTTTTTTCAAGGGCTGCCTCTGTGCAAAGATGGGGAAACCTATCAGGCCCAACACTGCTGGCTCAGAACCCAATCAAACCCAAATATTCCCGCCATGCGACCCGTCCCATTCCCGTGTTTGTATGTGATTCTTTCCCCGCTGACCACGTCAACGTGCCTCAAGCCTGCGTAGAGTTGACATTTTTAGCGCCTCTGTCCAATCAAGTCTTAGACAGTCGTCTGGGTCAACATTTTGCGTAGTTTAATTCCTTAGACACAAAATTAAAGGTAAACTTTCTGAAAGGGGGTCAAAATGAAGAAGAAAAAAAGAAAGAAAAGGTCCAGGTGTATAACAATAGAAAAAAAATCATTGAAAGAAGATGATGCTGAATGGGAATTATTGGTTGAAAATGGGGACGATAATAAAGGAGAAGGGGAAGGCAGAGGGGCACAACCAGATCAGAGAGTTTTGGCATTGCGACGCCCATGATAGATAGGTCTGACGAATCCTGGAGAAGATCTATGTCCGGCATCAGACGATAAAAGAATGATGGTGATGATGGTGATGATGATGATGATGATGATGATGATGATGATGATGGATAACCTCAATGATAATGATACCAGATCTTGTTGCAGTGATGAAAGAGAAAAAAATAGCGAATAGTAGATTCCACTGTCCTGGCACACCACAGGGTGAAGCTGAAAGGCAGTAAAAAGTTAGACTAAATATCTTGACCTTGCTAGGGGGCTGAAGAAGTTCTGGAACATAAGGGTGACAGTAGTGCAAATTGTAACCGGAGCCCTGGGAACGGTTCCCAAAAAAAACAAACAAACAAAAGTCTGGTAGAACTAGGAGTCAGGGAAGAACAAAGAATGTCTAGAAAAAACACTCTACATTAGACGACCAGAATACTAACGAGATTCATGGATTATCGAGGAAACTTGCTGTCACTTTATCTCCGGTAAAAACTACCTATTGCTACTGTTGTAAAAACTTGATTAATGATAATAATGATGATAGTTATAGGTCTGGTTAGTCACTCAATAGGAGCCGATGTCTTTCGGTAGCATGCCGTATTTGGGGATGAATTAAAGAAAACTAGGGAGTAAGGGGTGATCAATGAATAAATTACTTCACCAAGACCAATTTAGCATAAACTTGGAAATTTACTCACTTCCCACTAAAAACTTATGGGAAGATGTTTCCCAAAAAACAAAAACACGTTTTTTTTCTAGACATAAAAAGGATTGGCGTGTCCCATATGCGTGACATATATATATATATATATATATATATATATATATATATATATATATATATATATATCAAGCAAGCAAGCCAACAAGACTCACTTGAAGCTAAAAAAATCTATGTTGGCAGTTTTGGTGACAGCGTCAGTTGATTGTTGTTGTTGTTAGTATTATTATGAGTATAATGATCATCATCATCAGAAAAATGTCATTAACAACAACAACAATAATAATGATGATGATGATAATAATACGATTGCCGGATATATTTGGTCAACGACCACAGACCCCACCGCTCGATCCCAACCTTCGCTGACCAAACAAGTGCAGACAGTCACTGGTACCAATCAGGGGGCCGGAGGAAAACTAAGCATGTGTGCAAGGGGAGTAGTTTCCATGAACATTATGTGAGGTCTGCACAGACGGTCATCTGGCCCCTGGACAGTCAGTTTGGCCAAAGGGACAAAAACCGGTATCAATCTGTTTGGTTTCCATTACATCCTTTTCCGTATTGTAAACAAGACAATGGGGTTGTGGTCATCTCCAAGGATCTGTTTTGAACTAGACAGGATTGGTCTGGGTCGGTACACGAGGCCGGAGAGGGTCGAGGAAGGGCTGACCTACAAGGTATGCAACTCTGCTACCATCGGATGTCCAGTGTAGTCACCGGTTTAATATTTGCCTGGTCGGTTAAGGGACTGGAGATTTTTTTTTTTTTTTTTTTTTTTTGACGAGAGCATCAAGGTATGTGCAGAAGGGTGAGATAAGCAGGTTGAGTTAGAAAGAGTGGTGAAAGAGAGGAAGAAAGGAAGAAAAAGTTGAAGCGATTGGAAAATGTAGTGGGCAGAGCCCTCCAGTAACTCCATCTACTCCCCTTCGTGAAAGCACGGAGGAAGACATTCTGGGTATACACAAATTGTACCCAGGTTAAATATTAGTCTTGTTTGATCAATCGTCCGTGATAATCATCATCTGTGATAGAATTTTTTGATCCTTACGTGCTTAGCAAGCAAACCTCTTACACGAACTTGGAAAACATTAAAAGTTTTCTTCGTTATTCGAAAGCAGAGTATTTCTATAGACAAAAAAACTTTTGTAAGCCACAGCAGCGTAAAGTGAAGAAACAATTAGCATTAATTTATATGGAAAAATTTTGAGCGTGACCAGACCACAAAAATGGTAGTGATGGAAGCTTGGCTGAGAGGGAGGAAGGGGGTGATCGCTGTCACTATAATGGCTCGCTGCAAATAAAAACATCGAACGCTATTTTCGCCTTTTACTTTTTTTCATAAAACCGAAAAACTGGCGTAACGCGAACTTTCGAAAATATATCAGCGGATAGTATCAAAGTTTGTTTGGTTTATTTAGTAGAAGTAAAAAACAACTTTTATTTACGTTTCACGATCTTCTGCTATCTTTCAAGTAACTTCATAATTTTACCCTCCCAGAACGTTCGATCTCCCTCAACAAAGAACTGCTCTAAGTACGCTTTGTAGTCTTTCATGGAAACTTCTTTTTTTTTAATCTGAAGTTACAATATCTGCTGTCCACGGCTGATGAGTGAAAACCTCCCATTAAAGTTTTAAGACGTTTTCCAATGAATATGTTTATCATGTTGGATGAAAATTCACTCGTTTTTCTATGTAATTAGTATCCGTAAAAATGATATCATAAGTTGGTTTGCATGCATTCTGATATCAAAATCGACAAAACAGATTTGATATTTACGATATTTCAATATAACTCACATGAACAGCGAGTCATATCTATTGTAATACTTACTGATCCCCCGTCATTAAATACGTTTTGGGGGCGAACTACGTAAGTAAGCCCTGTTTCAAGAAAAAAAAATTATGTGTAGTATAGAATAATAATATCCATATAAAATACCCATAATACTATATAAAAGGAAAAAATACACGCATGACAGAAGCTATAGAGTAAGAAAAGGAATTGGTGTTTGATCGATACTGCTGGGGTGCCATGTTGATATAACTGTTTTGTGTTTAAAATCCCCGGAACAGTTACATGGTAAACAATTAATGATCCCAACAAGAGAAAATTTATACACTGTACCATAATAACAAAGTTTATGTGAAACAAAGGTGAAAAACACTTGAGAAGATAACATAAATTGCATTGACAGATACTGTGAAATAAGTGACTGAAGTGACACAAAAATTTTTCAAAAAGATTTTTAATGTTTAGTGTTTAAAGCTGTAAAGCTTTCTGCAATATATATATATATATATATATATATATATATGTATATATGTATATATATAAACTATGGCAGCAAACGAAATTTTATGTTCAGGCAGTGTGTATACACTGAACTGCGTGTACGACCGGGTGCATATCTGATTGCAGGTTTGTAAACTGGCCTGCTGTGTGCTGTCATTTTCTGGATGAGATAGCTTCACTTATCGAATAAAACTGAATTGGTCTGTTGCCTGAAGACCCGAAACAACGGCAAGCATTCTAATGTACTGATTTACGTATTAAGAAATTGGAAAGTAGAAGGAATTTTGGTCGAATTGAAACGAAAACAAGCCATCAAGGCGGAGAAGAAAGAAATGTTATGGTAGAGGAATTAAATGTCTCGAGAGACAATGAAGAACCCCCACACACATACACACTCTGCCAGACACACACACATTCATAGACTGAGAGGTGTGGAAGAGAAAACAGCTCCATGTGAGTTTTCATGAACTTTGACATTTACTCACGGTCGAAAATGATAATAGTGCATGGGTCCTTTCCATTTCACAGTACCGCTTCATCTTATTTCACAAGTTAGGAGAGTTGTGTATTAAGCTTATGCCAAAAATGCACTTTCTCAAAGTGTTGATATTTCGAAGACCTTGTGTTATATTCTGTATTAGATAGAGAAAACAACAGAAAGGGAAGAAAAAAGTAGAACTAAATTGAAAATAAAGATTTTAAAACAAGTAAAATGATTTTTCTTCGAAAAGAACTAAATAAAAAACCGTCACATGCTGGTCGGTGATCGTGAAAAGGTCCAAATGAAAAACGTAAGAAAAATGGCACCATAGATTTGAAAATGCCAAAACATATCTTTTTAGAGAATTACAAAATTGACCTGACCTTAAAAAAGCGATCATAAGTCAGCATCTATCCTATTCACGCCCTCTTGTGAAGGTACACAATTTTGCAGCCTTTACTGTACAGTCATCATTGTTAGATTTGAAAATGCCAAGATTGACCGGACCTCGCCAGATTTACCAGACCTAGAACTGACCATCAGAGATTAGCACAAGCTAACATGTTTATTATGAGGTCAACTTACTCTTCCATTAGATTTGAAAATGCTGAAATTGATCCTGAGAAATCAGAAGAGTCATCTCCACCTATTTTCCCTTCCTTTTGGGGTCGTTACCCTTGTACATCAATTTCCAAATTGTGAGATCTTTATACTTTTGCATAGCACCTTGCATAATTGACACGTACGTACGTATATAAGACGGTGACAAACTGGCGAAGATAGACAGAGATAGATAGACAAACAGACTAAGATAAATGAATAAGTATCGATATGAAGAGACTGAGATAGTTGATAGATGATAGATAGATAGTAATAGATTCATGTTGACTTTTTCTCTCTAAAATGTTTCGGAATTCAATTATGTGTGCTGATATATGTGTGCATGCGCTCGTGTATTTGTTTTCTCGTGAGTTTGTGTGTGTTATTCTGTTAATGTGTGCATATCGAATCGTACAATATTGTTCACATGCCCGTCTATGAGTGTTTATGTTTGTAGAAGGATATGTGCCGGCCTTTGTACGATTCAAATAGATAAATAGACAAAACCAAATTCATAACAATTCATTCTTCGAACCTCTTCTATAATATGCTCAATTACAAGGCGGCCAGTACGTAGATGGACCAATTAACTCTGTCAGCTTCACCATTCATAGATCAAAAGGTATCAGAATCATTGAGATCGACACGAACACCCGTGAATTAAGGGAACCATAGAAAGAAGATGCGGTACAAAAACACGAAGGAGTTAAGTATGTGTGCGCTTATGTGTGTTTGTCTCTGTGTGGGCATGTTTGTATGCATGAGTGCACATGTGTACGTATACACGCGTGCTTACTTTAGGATCGATATATCAGTGTATTCCCCTAATAGTTTTTCAAGTGCGTATTGGCTGACCTTAGTTTCGGAATTAGTGACATCAAAAGTCCTGCCGTAATAATAGGGCCCCTTAAGCATGAACAGGGACAAATGTACAAAAATTTGATAAGTTATTGACGATCGAATATTGCTAATCAATCAAAGAAGCGATATTCACTTCGATCTAGGAGGACATGCCGATATATCCACATGCCAAGCTCTGTTATCCATTCCGCTGTTGGCTCTGAGTCTCATTTATCAGAATTATTGTGAGGAAGACGAGAGATTACTTGTCTTGAATATCAGCATTGGAAAGTTCGACTCTTACAAAGCTGATCAGTGGTACCGGAGAGAAATACGCAACCATCTCAGCCACTTTACCATCCCCAAAATAATAGGTTCTCTCATGCGTCAACACATTTGGGGAAAATGCCTGTCTCTATATTGAAAGATATGAGATATGTTCATTGGAAATTCATTCACAGATTCAGTTGCAATCGTAGCTTTTTACAGGGAGTGTAGTGTTGATCCAACGCCCCACCCTCCTTGTTTCTCAATCAGGCTAGGGACCATCTATTGTAACCAACAAAATATAGGGGTTTTTTACTATCAAAGTAACTTTCTCTTACGTCGTCCGTACCCCAATTCTAAGAAGTGTATAATTATAACTATGATTTGCTCATACCAGAGATATCCAGAGGTTGCCATTTGAAATCAAGTGACAGCAATTCGTTTCAGATCTGCAGCATTCTCCTCAGCATTATTACTGACCCAAACACGGCAATGTTGGACAAACACAACCCTTCCTCTTATCTTCAGTACACCCAATTATGCCTCTGTGATCATTAGGGAGCTTCAAATTACGCCAACTATTAGGGATACGATCCAAACTTTCAAATTTCATAGGCTGTATCGTTCTCGAGCAAGTTTGAAATATTTTCGACTTTTTTCTCTCTCTTTGATCTTCTGTGGTTTACAGTTCCACACCAGTTGCCCAGTGGTTATCGCTGAAGACAGTAAGTTTCCACATATCTCCCTCACCTATCATAGCAGAGTTGTGGTTCATACCTTCACTGCCATTTTCCCCTCCTCTCCCCTAATTTCTTCTCTATGTTAGACCACTGTCAACAGCTGGGATCGTATATCTCATATCTCAACCATTCTCCTCTTTATTCGTGCAGTCTCTCATCTAGCCGTGCTTTATTCTGTACAGTTTCGATCCTTCCTTTCACCCCTAGTTCTTCCAATCTCACTTTCAGCGTCTTTTGGTCCGGATCTGAGTACACCTATTACTGGTACTACCCTGACTTTCTTGTTCTACAACTTCCGCTCCTTTGCCAGGTCCTGTATTCGCCCAGTTTTTCACTCTCTTTCCTATTTACGCTGTGGTTTGAAAGCATGGCCTCGTATATTATTCGGCAGGATCTCTTCTTGTCCACGATTACTAAGTCTTATATTCTCGCTTGGATTGATTGGTAAGTTTGGACCTTAAAATCCCAAAGTAATTTGTGGTTTCCATTCTCAAGGGCTGACCACAGTTTGTGCTAGTACCACTTTTCCGCATAGTTAAATCCCATTCGTTTGCTCAGTTCCCAGTGTATCACTGTTGCTACCCTATCGTGTCTGTGTTTATACTCCTTCAGGGCTAGTTGACTTCATTCACTAGTTATGTGACTTATGGTCCCATCCCTTTCCCCACGTAGGCGGCATCAGCTGTTTGTCTGTGTTCGGTCGACTTGTTTTGATGCATTTTTGATGCATTTGTTTTGGGCTGCTAGGGTGAATGATTCTTTTTCTTTCTTCAGATTTCCTTTTCGTAGCCATGTTCATGGTCTTTCGTCTGCAACATCCTGTATCTGTATTTATATTCCCCATACAGTTTTTTTTCTGTTCCCATTTTTCTTTCCTTGTTTGTTGTGCTGCTCCATTGTTTTCTACATTCTTGTTGTACGTTGTGCTGCTACGGATGCTATTTACAATGTCTTCACTGTTTGCTTGCTTATACTTTTGTTAACCTGCTTTGGCCTTCTGGACACAGTTTCTCTGCTGATGAGTCCTCTACTGCCTTTTTTCTCATTACATAGTCTATCTGTGTCATCCCTGGGTGTAAGGCCTTGTGCATTCTCATAATCTTTCTTGTTCACCGGTCAATTGGCTGGAGTTCTTCCTTTGTCCATCTCAGGAATGGTCCTGTATATCATACAACTGATACACCCTATGTAATCATTCCTTTTATCAGGTTCCTGCTGTTTAGGTCTCAAGTATTTCCTTATCCTTCTAAGGTATTTTTTTCTTCTTATTTTTCTCCTTTATTTCTTCCCTTTTCATCGCGTCACATTCAAGAAATTGTATTGGTATCGGTCTTGTGTGGTATTTGTATCGATCTTGTGTAGTCAATACTTTTTTCAATATTTTTTTTCTGCTGTCCAGGAGTTCGATTCTCTCTGTTGCAGCCAGCCTACTTTTAGACATTACTATTAGAGCGCATTTTCCGATTCAGAACTCCATCCCAAAGTCACCCCTGTATTCCTTTACTTCGTTGCAAATAGTTTTATAACGTCGATGTGCATTATGCGGTTGACTTTTCCCTTTGCTTTGGAGAATTAGTATCCTTTGTTGTTTCTCAGGATTCCGTTGAGTAGTACCATAGTTAGAACAAATCCTAATGGGGAAAGAGAGTCTCTCTGAAAAATTCCCCTTTTCATACTTACCTCTACTAAGTTTTTCTCCGGTGGCTATCAAGTTTACTTTCCAGTTTTTTCATAGAGTTGGCTATGAATCTCACTACTAGTTCACTGATTTTGAATATTCTGAAGCATTCGAGTATCCAGCTATGTGGAATCATGTCGAATGCTTTTTTATAGTCTATCCATCCCATTGCAACAATATTTTTCCTATTTCTTTTAAGATCATCTGGTCGATATAGAGCAAGTCATTTGCTCCTTTGGTTCCTCTCCTGCATCCCTTTTGTTCTTCTAGTAATAGCCCTCTTCTTTTAATGGATACATATATTATCTACACTATCAGTCTGATCAGGATTTTCCACATTAGTGGTGTCACGTGATTGGTCTATAGTTGCTTACCTGATCCCATTTTTCAGTTCCCTTTTGGATGAGGGTGGTTCTGCCTCTGATCATCAATTCTGAGACCTCACCTTCATTTAGGTAACTTTGGAGTTGGTGGGTTAGCTTATCGTGTATTGTGGTGAATTTTTCAAACCAAATCCTTAGATCCCATAAGGTCCTGATGCTTTCGAGTTTTTAAGAGTGTATTTCAATGTGGTTACATTCAATACTACAATACTATTGTTTCTACCTTGTCAATGTCCTTGAGTTTCTTTTCATGCTCTATGACCATTCTGGAGCTTCGTTGTGTCTTTTCGGGTGTCCCCATATGCAATTCCAGAAGATTTTTCATTTTTGTGGCATCCAGTTTTATGTTCTGTTTTCTTTCTCCATTCAGATCTTAGTAAAACATTCTCTGGTTGTTTTGGAATGGGCAGTTCTGTGTGTATTGGGCAGTCCTCTATCTATATCTCTTTAGCCCTGCCTCTCTGGCATATCCTCTCTGGTGTATCTCTTCCACTGCCCCAGAGATACCTTTTTGTCTTAGCTTGTATTTGTTCCATAGTCTTATGCATGGTCTGTTCATATGAGATGTATCTCTCAGGAGTTATTTATCTCTCAGAAGTTTTTGTTTCCCCAGATCGGTTTTTCCTTCCTATTATTTGGAGTTCTTCCTTGTGTTGTAAAAAAACTCCATTATCATTTTGCTCTGGCATAGATTAGGTTGTTGATCTCTCTTAAGCCCTTTGCTATGCTGTAGGAGGCAGTTGACATGTTTGGTCGCTTCTTTTAGTTTCTTCCTGTCCTTGTCTGTAAGAGTTGGCAGTGTCGTTTTTTCTTCTAGCATAATTTCTCTCAAAGTTAGTATCTCTTCTTCAGTTGGGGTGTCAGCGTCTCCTTTAGGTGTATGTCTTTGTTCAGGGATTTTCTTTTTGCTTTGGTTTCTTCTTTTTCTATTTCATTGCAGATCAATTATGGTTCTATCTCTGAGAATTATTTGTTTTACAGAGTTTGTTTCATTTCATCTGCCAGACGCTGGTTGGATACCTCCACGGTGGATTTTTTCCTTCATATTTTGAACATGCGTTCCCTATAGCACCACACAGATGTTTTGCTTTTGAAGTAGTAATGCTTTTCTAACCTGTTGTCCTCTGGTCCATTTTCTCTTCTTGTTTTGGCTAACTGCCACTCGTTGACGGCTATGCCCCTACTGGTTGTAGAGCATAAGCAGGGGTTTGGGACAACAGTAGCTTGGTAACGACTGAAGGCCATTAAGGCAACTCGGGCCGGGGTTTTGGCCAGCAGTCACAGAACGACAACCAGATCTCTCCTGGTGGCTAACAAGGGAGCACCTGTCGGTTATGACACACAAATCTTGAATTTGTACCCAATTTTTTTTTTTTCTGTAAATTGATTTGGTTGTTCTGTCATGATTCGTTTTGGTGTTTTGAGGTGGCACAGGACTTTGGTAGATTGATTAAAACATGTGATTCAGGCGTAACGTCAGAGGTCCACCTGCACTTGGCACTCAGGGTATACACCAGGAGAAAGCATATGAATGTGCACAGCATCCAGTAGTATGGAAGTGTGTTTGTATTTCACCACCTATTTAAAACCTCTAGCACTAAGCTTTGTCTCTTAATTATTCTAGTACCACTGGTATGTTCATCCTTATCTCTTTCAAGTCTTTACTTTGTAAGAGTTAAACTTCTTGTTGGTGCTGGGACCGGTCACCAATTCTCCTCCTCCCTGTAAACTCGTTAGTACGTTGGAATTTGATAGGCTGACGATTTGTACAAGAGGGGTAACGAAATCAATTGAATATTTACATGAAAAAGCGATTCCTATCGAACATTAGTTTTGCATAGAATGAATATATTTTCTCATGAGGGAATTACAAATTTAATTTTACATAGAAGAATTTTGCACTTACCTCTGGCTTGCTCTCCGGCCACTCAGTGGGGATGAGGTAAGACATGTTGATCTGACAGTGATCATTTCAATAAAATGGAGAAAAGCTTGTTGTTGTTACCGTTGTTCAGCCCTGTTTTTTCCTTCTTCTTCATCATCATCTACCTCTCCACCATGTACCCCACTATCTTTTTCCTATCTTCATTCTTCTTCTCATATTATTAGTATTATTTTTCATCATCGATACATTCACAGATTATTTTTCTCGATTTCATGACTATTTCATTTCAGTGTTGTTTCGTTTCCATTACTAGGATTTTTCTTACTTTTTTGTGTTCCTCGTATTTCCCCATTTCTCACAAATCGTCTGTTCACTCTTCTAATTGCTCTGTTTCCCCCGACCTTTTAGCTCGTCCTCTTCTCACCATTTTTACATTCCCAATTCTTTTTGCTCGCCCTTATTCTACTGTTGTTATCATTTTTTGCTGTAATAAAGATGGCGTTCCCTCCATACATCATACAAATCTCAGATTTCGCCTCTCAAAAAATAACAATATTAACAAATCGCCTAATGTATCAATGTGTGACCGTAAATTACCCGGTATGGATAGCGGGCAGAATCGAATCTAAATCAATATGTACGCAGATTAATAACATTGTGCGGAGAATGTAAGAAAAAAATAGAAGATGACAAGCATGGAAGAAACGATCTTTTTGATCAATGCAAAATGACTGGGAGGTATACCCGAAGATTATAACGTTCCTTTATTAGTGTAAAGATGTTTGTAAAAAAAAAGGTGACTCTGATAATACAATAGCTAAAACCAACTGCTGTTGAATCGATTGATAGTGCATTCCTTCACAAGAAGGAGTGGCTTCATGAATAATGATAATAGTAATAATAGTAATGATAATAATAATAATAATAATAATTATTATTATTATTATTATTATTATTATTATTATGTTACAATTGACACATGGCATTACAGTGAGCTACAGTTTGGGGAGAACAACTCGAGTAAATATATCGCTTAAATTCGACCTTACTGACCGTCCAGTTCTGCGTGGGGTCTGAAGCGAAGGTTTCGATCCTACCTCTTGGTACTGGAGGGATAATGGATAGTCTGTAGCCACACTGAAGAGTTGTAATACAACGAAACATCTGTCTGTGGATGACTCAATGATTAACGCTCCCTTAATCTGGGTTGATCACTCTTTAAGTGAGTTAACTCGTTCATTATAAGCTTATGCAATGCCCTTCCAACGTAGGAATGGAGCACTCTGGTGGATGGGGAATATACGTGTGAGTAAATATATCCCTTAAATTCAACCATACTGACCGTTCAGTTCCGCGTGGGGCAGAGAAAAGATGCCAACCTCTGAGTCTGAAGCGAAGGTTTCGATCCTACCTCGTGGTGCTGGATTGTCTATTTATTTACTATCCCAGCCTAGCAAAATGTGACAATAGGTCAGAGCTTAACGTGGGGAATAGGAACCATCCATCCAAAAATGGCTCCGGCTGAAGCGGCTTTGGTTCGCTAAACAACGTCCGCCACGAAAGCGTCAGGACAAGTCCCGACCTGCTCCGTTAAGTGCAATGGAACAGTGCTGCCCCGGGGTACCATATTCCCCACAGCTGGGACGAGTAATAGAAAGGGAACCCAAAGGTTCAGCCTCAGTATAACCTTATTGGCTAATGGATCGTCAATAGCCACACTGAAGAGTTGTAATACAACCAAACAGCTGTCTGTGGATATATATATATATATATATATATATATATATATATATATATGTGTGTGTGTGTGTGTGTGTGTGTGTGTGTGTTTGTGGGTTTCCCCCGATTCAAAATTGCAGCGTTCCAATAAAAAAACATCCCGTAAGCAGAAATTGTCTAAAACATGGAAATAGTTTTTGAGCATTCCCGGACCAGAAAAATATTGATGACCGTATGTTAGGCTGAATAAACAGATGTTGGGGTTGGTGAGAAATACTGGGGACTTGGGAGTACGTCAGTGATGGAGAGGATCGGTGCTGCCTCTATAACGTCACACTGTAAAAAAAAACCTGCTGCTCGCTATTTTTGCTTTTTTGTTACCCATTGAGATAACGGCCATTTACCGATGCGACTGGGAAGATAAGAGAGTATTAGGGGACGGTAGCGTGACTGCAATAAGATATCATATCAGTATATCTGGCAATGAGACATAGCGATGGATAAGTGGATTCATATCTTTCTCAAGGACATGAGTGCGAATTGAACAGAAGCTGTTATCATTTTCATTACCGGTTTCTTTCATGCTGAGTTCGAATTATGTTCATATCACTTTTAGTTTTGATCTTATAACGCATGCAGATCTTTCAGTGCAGCTTAGTACCATCTTCTTCTTCTTATGATTATTATTATTATTATTATTACTATTACCATTATTATCAATATTATTATTGTTGTTGTTGTTGTTGACATGAAAAGTCTCCTGTCCCTACAGAGTGTCTTCGGAGATCACAGCAGTGCTGGGTTTAATACTGTCCCGAATCCCCACTCTGCTTTTCTAACAACTATGTCATGTTCATTCCACTTGTTTGGCTATCGTTGATGTCTGGGGGTCGTAACTCCTGATTCTCAGCCCCCCCCCACCCTGTATTCTTGCAGAACCCAGCAGTGCTATGGTTTATACATTTTAGATTCTTTCTCTTATCTCTTATTTTCTTTCATCTTCAAAGTTCTTGACATTGTTCCCAGTGTGCATACCACTACTGGCATTACTATTTTATAATCCTCCCCCCCCCCCGTGTTCCATGCCCTTTTCAAGTCCTGGTACTGTTCCATCTTTTCACTCTCGTTTGCATCGACTCCGCAGGCACAGCCACGTTTGTGATTTGGCAAGATCTTTCTTTCTGGTCCACAACCACTAGATCGGGTCTTCTTGCCTTGGATGTCGAGGCCCCAGAGTCATTTATGGCTTCTACTTTCAAGGGTAACCCTTGCCTTGTGCTGTTATCAGTTGTCTACATGGCTTAACCCTAGTTGTTTCCCTAGTACCCGGTGTATGACTGTCACTATTTGGATGAACTTGTTACATTCACTGATTATGTATATCATGTGACACAAAATTTCCCGATCTTATTTTCCTGGTTGCTCTTAACCACCGCTCACTCAGAAGTAAGTGTTTGCAGTCGGTAGGTGAACGTTCATCTCCTGTTATTCTGACGTTCGACCTCCGTGCAAATGGGCGAATAACGTTCGTGACTCTCCGTATTATGTTTATATGCTACGTGTGGGTTATTTTAGCATCGTATTTTATTCACACACCCATACGGGAAGCGAACGTTCGGCGAACATGTTCACATGACGAGAATAGATATCCAGAAGCAGAGTGACGCTTGTGCCATACTAGCTGGACAAAGGTCTATTACACTGAAGCTGCTAAGAGAAATTCATCACTGAATTAAGTCGAGATACGAACTTCGCAGTGCCACGAGGTGAGTAAAAAATTCTTGCATTAGCTCAAATTATTAAAAAAATTATGAAACTTATTAAAAAAATGGCAAGTTTACGGAGAGAAACATTCACCAGGCTCATTCATTTTATCGGCTTTGCTGACATGTCAAGTGGTGCCAACCTAAAAAAAAAAGGTTTTCTCGTGACGAATTTTCTGTACTTCCGATCCAAAAGACCTTTTTCTCCCGATGGTATTTGTCAGGGGTTTTTTTTTTCAAGTTTTTAGAGGTTGCCCTGTCTACAAAATAGATTTAATATGTAAACAAATCCTAACTTAGTGACATTCCCATCATTTTTGTACAATATGCATTGAAAACTTTTGGTACTAATACATTTTTCCCCCTCTTTTTTTCGAACGAATTTTCAAAAATAAACAGTCATTTTGATAATATTGTAATTTACGTTTTCGTGAAGAGTTGAAGATTAAAGCAAAGTAATCGTGTCGTACATGTTAAATGTTATTCAATTTCATTCTTGATAGCCCAAATAAGAAAAATATGTACTTTAAATTCAGTACGCCATATTAGCTTAAGAAGCTTAGTTAAAGTTACGGTAGCCAGCCCCAAGTTTTCAATAAATTCGTTGAACACAGTTTTCTGTTCGTTTTTTCTTTTTTTTTTTTTTTTTAACTGGACTAATTCTTGTGTGTAAGATAGCTGTTAGAATTATCAATACATTCTATTTTTTTTTACTAATAGAGTTCTTGATCTTACACCTGATTGATTTAAGCATTTCCTTTACGTACACGCAAATTGAAACATTACTTATTTCTGTTCCAGACTGTATTGTGACAAAACCATGAGTAGGAACAGTTTAATATTGGTTGTCATGAATAACATTTTTAAAAAATCTTTGTCTTATTTTTATTCGAGAGCGGGGATTTACTTCGTTTAAATATATAACGAAATACGGCGTTAAAGATTTTTTCATTCAATTTTATTCGGTGGAAGTATTCCAAATCGTAATTATGAATTCTTTCATGGCTCTTTAGCATAACTTTTTGGGTTATTTCTCTAACGGTCTGCTGAATAAAAATCATGATAAAACACAGATTTACTTGCTATCTTCTCTCGTCATGCAATGTGATGTATTTAAGCAAGCGAGATTTCTTTTAGATTTTTAACCAAGGATGAAATTTCCATTCACGTTTTCTGCATATAAAAACATTACGTTAAGTGAATTTTCAAAGCTCGATACTAGCAGGAGAGAAGAACAAGTCATTAAGTCGGTGGAATGGAATTTTTATCTCAACTCATATTCAAGCCGATTAAAATTTAAATAAGGGCTGCTAAAATAAGCATAAGGTTCAAACCAGTCGAACAAATAAACAAAGGATATTTATTATACATCATCGAATAAAATTGCAAAATATCTTTGTTCAGGCCGGTTAAGAAAAAACATGACTGAGTATCAGACATTTTTCAATTAATAAAGGGAATAAAAAGTATCCCACCAAATTGAGGGGTTACACTTTTTTTATTCAATAGATAAATTATTTATTAATAAAGGTTCGGGCAAAAGCATTAAGCTTAACAATTCATCGACTATCTGCTTTGTGCTTACTCTTTGGGTGACGATTGTCATCAATTGTGCGAGAACGTTGCACGAATGTATGAAGAGCATACTGAGTTTATAAACTAACACCAAATGAACGTTAGGACACTGTTTGTGTAACGTTTGACTGTTTGCAACTGTTTGGGTAACATTTAGAAATAAATGTGAGTCGTGATGTCCATCGGTTGTCTGTCATTCTTGCAACATGACCAGCCCATTGCCATTTGAGTTTTCAATGGAATTCTATGATGTCTTGGACTCCTGTTTTTCCTGAATATATTGTGTTGTCATGTGGTCTCTCCATATGATGTTGAGCATGATTCTCTCATGTGGACGTTGCATGGATCTCAGTTAGCAGGTCAGTTTCTTACTTAGGACCCATTTTTCAGCTCCGTAGGTGACTATCGGGAGGATGCATTGGATGTATACTCTTCTCTTTAGGACTAATGAATTGACCGACCTACAACGTTTCCCTGTCGCTTCTTCTTGGTCAAACAATCTACCGGCCAACGACATTTCCCGGGCGCACTTTCCCAGTCGGATTATCTACAGGAAGGACGATATATTCCAGTTCTATTTCCCGTTTAAAAAATTGACCTGCAGATGATATTTCCCAGTTGCATTTCCCCAGCTGCATGACAACAACGTCATGTGTATACGTGTAAAAATGTTTGTGTACGTATAGTTAGTGTCTATGTATATGCATGCATTTGCGTGTATCAGTACAATTTTGTGCATGTGTGTTAGTGTGCATGTATGTGCATGTGTTTATGCGTATGCGTCTATAAATGTGGATGTGTTAGTTTGCATGTACGTGCGTGTGTGTATATGTGTACACGTATTATTATATGCGTGAATGCATATGTGTGTATGTATATGCTTATATGTGTCCACATGTGTAAGTGTACGTATATGAATGCATGTCTTAATGTGCATGCATGTGTGTGTACATGTATTAGGGTGTACGTATGTGCATGTGTGTGTTTGTGTATTTTTTTTTAATGTAAAATGCAACCGGGAAAATTTTGTCGGCGGGTAACTTGTTTGACTGGAAAAAATGCCACAGGCGGTGAAATTTTTAACGGGTAAAATATGACCGGCAAATGTCGTTGGCTGATGAATTGTCCACCGGGAAAACTTGTCAGCCGTTATATCATTGACTGGTAAAATGTGACCGGGAAATTAAATTTTTATTTTGATGAATCAATATATGTTGAGGTCTCATGAATATGAAATATAAATGTTTCGAGAAAAATTGATTTACAGATTAATAAGTAAAACCCAAATGTCAGTTTGACATAACTTCTGTCGGCAAATAACATATCTGCTACAGAAAGATTCTACAAAAAAGTGTTCGACGAAACGTCCGCTCACCTACACAAAATATTTGTCAGTGAAATATCCGGACCCACTTTCAACAGCAGCTATCACATATCTGCTGACATTTCTTATCGGCAGCAGATATTACTAATCAGTAGCAGACATCATATATCAACAGCCATTTTGGTTTCGTACGCTCACCTTAATAGAATTATTATATCATTCTTCTTATTATTATTTACCTCTGCCTTGTTCTTCTTCGTCATCATATTTATTTAAATTACTTCTCTATCCTATGTATCACCATCTTCTATTATTATTTCTAATGAATTCACAGCACAGTAATTGCTACCCTTCATACCTCCTCGAAAAAAAATGCACTGTCCTTGCAACCGTTTGTATCTGCACGAAAACAAATTGATTTGCTAAAGTTTATATTTCACCGTAAAAACAAATTCTATGGTTTATAACTCCTTGAAAAGGTGATTCTGTATTTGCAACAGTTTAAATTTTCTCAAAAAAGATATAGAAACAGTATTTGCTACCGTTTACATCGTCCAAAAAACAGATCGAGCCTTTGCTACAATTTTCAGGATTTCGAAAAAAGAGATGTAGTATTTGTTACAGTTCTAGGGAATAAATAGATATAGTATTCACCACAGTTTATATCGTCCCCCCAAACAGATTTACAATTTTCAATTTGCATCGTTCCAGAAAAAAGAAATGCAGTATTCGCAACAATTTATATCTCCTCAGAAAACAGATACAGTATTTATTTACGTACATATTTTTTCAAAACATACGCTGTATTTATTATTATAATTCACTTCTCAATAAAAAATATGCACTATTTGGTACAGTTTGTCTTCTCGGAAAAATAGACAGTATTTTGCACCGTTTATATGAACTAGGCGAATTCAGAAAATACTGGTTCCGCGATGCCCATGATAAAGAATTGTGACGAATCCTTGGGAAGGTCTATGTCCTATGATGGACATTAAAAGACTGATGATGATATAATCTCGGAAAACGGATACAGTACATGGCACTGTTAACATATTCTTGCACAGAACAGTATTTGCTCCAGTTTTTTTCTCGTCGAAAAATAAAATATACAGTATTTGCTTCTGTGGATATCCCCCCCCCCCCAAAATGGATACAGTATTTGTGACAGTTTACAAATACAGTATTTGCAGCAGTTTTTTTTATCTTGTTGAAAACACAAGATACAGTATTTGCTTCAGTGCATATCTTCCTCAAAAATGGATACAATATTTGCAACAGTTTTTATCTTGTCGAAAACGAAAGATACAATATTTGCTTCTGGGTACATCTTCTCCGGAAATGGATACAGTATTTGTGAGTTTACAGATACAGTATTTGCTGTAGTTTATTGCTTCACGTGAAAACAAACACAAAACTGACCGAATTCTCTACCGCAGTGTCCGCTTCGGCAATACCATTCACACCAATGTCCCATGCCGTCTAACTTACCGATACCCTTGCAAGTAATTGATTTGCTCTTTTCTGCACTTTTCTGTGATCCATGGATAGAAATATCGGCACAATTTTGAAACAGTTCTCCTGTTATTCCTATGGAAAAAGAAAAGTGATGTAAAAAAAAAAAATGAGATATCACATGAATACGGTTTTGTACAAACTTTGAGTGAGTTTTTGTATGGGTTTGAGAATAGTATAAATACAATGATTCACATATTTCATCAACTGATTGGTTTAATAATTGCACAATTAGCACAATCGACACACCTATACATGCATACACACACATACACACATATATATGTATATATAAAGAAATGGATATATGTGATCCGACAGAATGATTAAAGTATTATGTAAAAACTTATTTGAAATGATCTCCAGTCGTTACACAGTTAATGTATCACTCATACTAGACAACGTAAGATAAACAATTTTAAAAAATGGGGCTGCAGTAGGAATCAAACCTGCTACCGATAGGGTAGCCGCTTCCATCTAACGATGATCTTACCATTGAGGAAAAGTCATCAGAAATGCAAAGGCCTAAAATAACTGCTTTCTATATAAAATAAAGCAATTCATAATCATTCTGCATAGTTTCCTCTCCCAATTTCCCTCACAGGGCTTGGTCGACCCGTAGCTGTGGTTCCATACATCCATTTCTTAATACATATCTGTTGTGTTGAAAGAAGCAAATAGATCGAGAATAAACGAGATGAGAATTCGGGTTGGAAGCAGTTATTGAACCTTTGCATTTCTGTAGGAAAGAAATCCGAATACTATAAATATTACTCGTGATTAATCATATCCAAATCTAACGGGACAGATCCGAAATGAACAAAACGTCCCAATGAAAATCAACAGAAATTAAACTGATGAAACAATTACAAATCGAAAGTCGATAAGTGACAATGATTAATTATTGATCACCCTTAACACAGCTCGCCGCCAAAAGACTTTGGTCACGTGACGGGTTCCAGTGAGACTTATAGGACCTGCTGTGTATACTTTTATGAAAACGATGCTGCTTCTGATTCGATAAACTTTTCGAGAAATCTTTCGATGTCTTGAAATTCTTAGATGACAAGATAGTCTGGGGGTGAGCAGTTTGAAGAATGCACTGTGTGTAGAAGAACTTCTCATCCTAGCTGTATGATAGTTTGGAAATCGTCATGCTGCCAATTCATCGACTGACTTGTACAGAACACGACCTCTGGTCCAACATGTCATTCAAACGAGTCATTAGCTCACTGTAGAGCAGTTGCAGTTTGTAAACGAGGTACTACAGTTGACTGATAGCACAAGCAATAAAGAGTTAAGTAAGCTTTAAGGACGCTTTTAACAGTTCCCGTAAATTTTACCGAAGATGCCATTGGAAACTAACCGTATGCATAATCTTTACATGCTTTCTCTGCTATGGTTACAATCAGGATTAAACAGCCATGAATCTAGAGCAGGAGCTCTTGAACTTTTTAGACCTGCGACCCCTCCATGGAATCCCTGAACTTTAATCAACTCCCAGACATGTATAAAGGAATAGGTAGACTTGCAGTATCATCCATGGCTTCATTTCATTTTTGTTTCGTTTCGGGTTATTTTTTTTGGTAGAAATCGCCAACTAAAACCGTCATCATAGCTTTTTTTCCCAGTTATAAAATCGATCTGACCATGAATGTATTGCTAGTACATGCCGCATAATGGAGTTGGAGGACTTTGTTTGTGTCCACCAGCATTCACGCTCCTTTTATTTATTTTTTTGGTTCGATTTTTTTAGTGATCACGTTCCAACCAAAGGCGAGAGAACTAATTTTTTAATTGATCTCCTTTTTGTCCCAAATGTTTTAGTAGGACACCCACAACACGGTAAACTATTGAAAGATGTTGGTTTCATGGCGTTTTCTATTGAGTGACTAACCAGATCCCTTGTATTTTGACTTTTCCAAATGAAAAACTAAAAGGAAAATCGAACGAAACTACCTTTTTCTCATAGCAGAACGAAACGAAAATTTAAACATACATATTTTTTAAAATTGTGGGAAAGGAAATCTTTGCCGGAACGGAATCAAACCACTTGTGATATTTACATAATATTTCATAATGTTTCACTGAACAGAATATTGAATACACAATGAAAAATAATTATACATACACCTTTATCATATATCAGTAATTTGTATTTTATCTTTTTTTTTTAATTTGTTATGCGGACGTCAGCTTTCAACCCCAAAAGTTCGATCAGCCCCACTCCCTGGCCGATGTGTAGAGCTCTTTTTCTGGCTCTAAGTATTTATCGACACTTATGGATAGCTCCATCACATTTCAAGGAGGAGAAGGAGGTCGTCATTTACTACTTTGGAAACCCTCGATCTTGAGAATAAATCAATTTTGCTGCATATGCAGAATCATCATGATTAAATCTACAAATAAAACTGACCTGCGTAGTAACTCCACTGAAATACACATTGTTCACAGGTGATGTTCTCCGGCAGGCGCAGCTTAAAAGTGTCATCAAGGTTCATAGATTCCTTAACCTTGATCTTTATGCCAGATCCATCAGCTAATTGTAACGGGTGTCTGCAAAATATGACAAACATTTCTTTTTCCATATCAGACGTTTTACAAGGAATATTCTTTACAAATGATCGTCACCTAAAAATTCGTTTCAGACTAAAAATAATCTGTTTAATCGATAAAATACAAACTAAAAAAAAACTATTGATATATATTGAACTGCTGAGGACATTACATGATCCATGTAAGAATTTATGAACAAGAAAAAATTATTAGATTCAAATTTTGATAACTGAAAATGAAGAGTTATTTATTAGGCTTACTTTAGACCTGTCTAAGGTCAGTTTGGAGAAATGGTGAGTTGGAAGATTGTGTTACACCAATCTTCCAATTGAGGACAGCATGATCACCTTGAAGAAAGAAACTAGTAAAATTTTTGCTTTAAGCGGGTCTGAAATTCTGGCCACTGGTACCTGGTAAAAGCAACTATCGCAACACCAAACCAGTCTCAATTATGTATAAGAGTAATGAATAATTGATAATTTTCTTCTGTTATCGAAAAGTAGAAAAAAAACGGCTTTCGTGAGCCGAAATAGCACAAAATGGAGAAATAATTTCTTTGGATTAGTGTTTTAGAACAAACCCTGAGCACAGTTTTTTATTTTCATCTTTTCTGTCGAAAACAAGAAAGAGGCATGAAGCGAGGGATACCTGTTTATAAAGTCAAAGAGGATAGAATTGAACGAATTTTCAATGTGATTTAATTCAAGTACGAAGTGTTTTTCTTCACTTTTTCTTTCATTTTTCGGTTTATTTCCTGAATGGCTACACTTCATCATAATTAAAACTATTTTCTTAAAATCTCGATCATTCTCCATGGAAATACAATCTATTGCTTTTTGTTTTACTATAAGTCCATCATAAAAATAAAATCCATAGTTGTTCGTACAGCTTGTTTATATCTTAGCACGAAGAAAATATCAAAGTTAATGATCGAGACGCTTGATGTCGTCATTACTACACAACAGTTGCCGTTTACTCGAATGACATATCTATCACGAAAACATCTGGTGTCTTTCCCGTTTGTCCTCACCTCACTAAATAATTATAGCTATTGCAACTCACTGCATTTTGGTTTGCTAAATAAATGTAGATAAAATGAAATTGACGGTAATCCAGCAACTCAGTTATTATGTTATCTTATCAAGTCAGTCAATCAGTACAAGTGTTAGTCTGTGTTAGGAGCCCTTAACCTTTTTGATTTACATCTATCTGTCAAAAATCCGGTGTACTCTAACAGTTATAATTATCCAACGAAAAAGACCCATCTGTCATATCATCAGGGTTTCTCGTTGCCTATGGTTGGGTCGGCAAACCCTGGTCGTCCATGGTTGAGTCGGTACCACTTATACAATGATAATATGCCAAACTATGATAACGGCTGTCGCATATAATATATCCACGCTATTATCTGTCATTTTTCGAGACGTTATATCTTTGGGTAATACAGGTTGATTATTTGTTGCCACAATATGCTTTTTCTTTCTGAACGTGATTAATCTATTTGATACTAAGGCCTACAAGTGGTTTAATCAGCTATTATACTTGGTGAACTGAATTGTGCCGTTTGTCAATCGTTCTTTATACAGACTGGATGACAACAGTACATTTGTCAGTGGCTGACTTTCGCAAGGGATCTCCATTAGTCTCGTATTCTAGAGTTTTTGTGGATGGCAAAATACCCTGCATGTACCCATTCAGGTGGAGTGTAACATTGGAAATTCGCAAAAGTCGTTGTCATCGACAAGTTTTTCTCAGCTGGGCGTAAACTTTTGAAACCGTTTCTCTGTATGTCTGTCTGTCTGTCTCTGTCTCTCTCTCTCTCTCTGTACACACACACATATATATATATATATATATATATATATATATATATATATATATATGTGTGTGTGTGTGTGCTTGTGAGAAAGAGAGGATGGGGGTAATATGAATGACTGTTTCTCGAAGCTAACTTTTACCGAATATCAATGGTGGTCAACTTACTTGTCCAAGCACTCCTGCTTGGCTCGAGTTCGGTAGTTATTGTGGGGACAGATACGAAAAATATAATATCCGAGATGGTTGGCTGTTAAGTCCACTGTCACGCTGATCACTTGACCAATGGTGTAATTACGGACAATGATACCCGTGGCATATCGTCCACCCCCATCGTAGTCTCGTTTACTGTCAAAGGCCTCTCCACAAATACCACAGCGTTTGTTATTGGAATAATAGCGCTGAAAATAATAATAATTACAGTAATAATAATAATAATTGCTAATAATAATAATGATGATAATAATAATTGATAATGATAATAATAATAATAATAATTGATGATGATAATAATAATAATTGATGATGATAATAATAATGATGATAATTACAATAAGACTGTTTTGAATTTTTTTTCAAATATGAAATAATGAATATAATATAACAAAAGTGATAATGACCGATACATTGTATATTTTTTTAATCAAAATTCAAATGTAAAACAAATTCGAAAACGTTAATGGCACTTTCTACAAAGAAAAACGAAATGAAATTTGAACGTTATACATTGAAGTTCCAGTAACACAGTGCTTCTTTTAATGATTTTTTTCTAAATTTAAAAAAGTTAAATTTGCGTTTCGTCAATGGAAACGAAACATAACTTGAAGGTCACAAATTAATGTTACGAAAAAACGTGGTATATTTTTAAATCTTTGAACAATTACCAAAGAATTTAAGGTGAATACAAACCTGTTTGCTAAAATCATTATTCAACCAATCTAGTGTAAACATGTAGAAATGATGATGATGATGATGATGAAACAAAATTAAAACATCAACGATACTCATTGTGTAATGTAAACGATATCAAAATCGATCAGAGTCTGTCTTGGAAAATAAAAATAATAAAATCTACTGACACTATCATGATTTTATGCAAATAAGCTCATGTGATTCTTTCCTTCTTAGCAAAATCAATTTAGGATCATCGGTGTAACATTGTCTTTCTCACCTCCTGCATGTCCATTGCCAAAGGTGTTTGTTTGTTTTTTGTTTTGTTTTTTTATTCTTCGATTCAAGGCCTTTTTAGTCGATTTCTGGTGGGTGCTCTGTTTGCAATAAAAATCTATACTCGAATGAACAATACTAAATTGGAATATTTTGAGGCCATCTAAAAATGACGTAAATGATGTGATTTTCTAATGATTCCGAAGTATAATGTACAGAGAGAATTTTCTTACGAGTGAAAAGAAGTGAATTGAAGCTATCGAAACAACGCTCCATTAACCAGATTCATTTTTCCATTCACAATAATAAATGAGCGTGTTTTTAATTAAACTAATAAGTACTTTCTAAAGCAGGTTATGAATACTACAATATTTTCCAAAACAACGCCTTGTGAACTTTACCGCTATTCAGAGAGCGCTACTTTGAAATAATGATCGCAACATTTTTTTTCATAGTCATCATTCGGCAGAGAAATGATTTTCTACAATACTTGAAACTGAAATTTGTTTGCACTTCTAGTTCAATTAATACTACACGTTTCTTGGCCCTTCTACGCAGGTCACTGCAAAAGATATATATATATATATATATATATATATATATATATATATATATATATATAATTGCTAAAGACGTACCTTCAACCGAGTGACTTTAATGTGGTAGTGATAACAATTCAAAAATAATCCATCCCACCACTATTTCATAAGGATAACACAATTTTTATTCAGCCTCAAGAGTTTAATTGTTTTGTCTGTAAAAGTGCAGCCCCAGCGATACTTTATACTTTAATTTTTTTATATTTGTATCCATCATTTGCCTCGGGTGCTGCGAATTATGATTTTTTTTTTCTATTGCTTTGATCAATAACTCCATTGTTGTCTGGCCATTACTCAATAATTACATTTCATTTATATCGTTTTCATTAAATCATGCCTAGGCATGCATGTCTTCATCCTGCTTCCACACGGTGTCATCCCATTTGCTTGAGACTGTGTATTTTCGTCTCTCAAGTCTTTGTAGGTTAGAGCCAAGCGACACCTGCTCGTAGAAGCTTAAATATGGATAAATGTTATGTTAGCAATTTGGATTGGAAATAATGATGTAAGCTTAGAGGCCTGTATCTGACATGGACTATCCTTTTTTTTCTACACCACATAGTTTGCTCACTACCTAAAAGTAGTAATAATTCTAAGATGAAACATTGCTAGTATTAATTGTTTAACTCCTTGATCTTACATCTTATATCTGTGGCTTTTTATTGCAATGCTCAGGTCGAGCGTGGCCATAAAAAGTAATTGAAATAAGATGAAAGATAAACGATTTAGAAATTGATAATGACCATGCTTCATCTCAGAACTACAGACAATTCAAGTCTGTTACGTCAACTTATCACTGATTGTAAACAAGCAACAAAAAATAATATGAAAGTAATACTAGTAAAAAGTTGTAAATGATCCCCCTTCATGCAAAAATAGTTAAAATAAGACGACTATATTTACTATTATAACTACATGTAAACAAGCAACAGAATAAGTTGAAAGAAAACTCGCCAGAAATGAATTAGGAAAATACTAAATCTCGTCATCTGGAATTGTAAAAGTTCATGATTATTGCGGTTCTTGCTAATTGCATTGTCACTGCTGTTGTGTTGTTGTTGTTGTTGTATTGTTGATGTTGCAATCGGTGATTAAGGTGTTACTGTCGATGTTCTTGTTGTTAAACTAGAACTTCTACTACCATTGTTTTCAAAATTATCCTCGTACACATGCGCAGTAAAAGTCACTTCAGACGACCTCGTGCATTCCCGAGAAAACTCCATGAATATTTAAAACTGCTTTGGCCATTAATTTGTACGCATCCATAATTAAGTAGACCGACATTCGACGCCATTATTGAACACAAATTTTGGCGCCAGACAAAATATAAAACACGGGGCCGGCATCTGTAGTTCACTTTTAAGAGGAAGGGCAGGATGTACAGAGAATTAGTATTTAAGACCTCCAAAAACGATCGCTTTCGTCCAGCAGAAGGAAGGGGTCAGATAATGGGGTAAAGAGAACTCATTTAATTCATAAAAATGGAGAGGACTCATTAAGAGGGAATATAAATGGTTTATTGGTCAAAAAAATATCGAGGCTAAAAAACATAAAATCTTGAGTGGAATGAATAATTTTAAAAATTACAAATATTTTGTCACAAAAGACATTTTTTGAGGGTTTTTTTCCTGGCAGTCATTACTTCGAATAAGCACAACTAGAATCTGAGCTTCTATTTATGTGCAGGGGGTTTTCACTGTGCAAAATTATTGAAGGAATATTTTGAATAAAATATTATTCTGATGTCACAAAAAAGTAACCTCGTACTTTGAGAATGATTTTAATACCATGTTTTGATTATCAATTCTGTCCTATCGTATAGCATCTCTTGGTCCTCATTTGTTTTGTTTTGTTTTTTATAGTTTTGTGTTTAATGATGGAATGAAGTTATCTGAATATCTTTTTATTGCTATCATCAAATGCCAATAAATCAGTGAAAAAAATCCTGGGATTTCGTTATTAAAAACCGATTTGAATTTTCTTTATTTTATTTGTATGTTCTGGGTAAGCCCTCAAAATTTGCAACTGATTAAAAGATATTTCCTCTTCGAGTCATTTGCTTTCGTATTGATGAGATAGGCATCATGTGTATTTCCCATCGTTGTTTGTTTATTATATATATGTATTTATTTTTTTAACATTATACAGAAAACCAGTTTTGCTACTAATTGTGTAGTAACCCTCATTAAACTATATAAGAAAAAGCAGCGAATACCTAATGGAGTATGCCATTTTGAAATGATGAATATCCATTTAGAATCGTTAAGCTAATTTAGGCGGTTGAAGAGTCATATTCCTCACCTGATCCACAAAACTAAAAAGGCATGGAGATTTATTTCATTTTATTGTTAAATAAAAAGCAAATCCTTATATGAGATACATTAAGTGAGGTATTTAGCGGCGCCTATCTTTGGAATTAACTAATTTGAAAATATCTATTTCTAATGCTCACTCTATCACTCTTTTTCTAACTCAATTTGCATCCCTCTCTTTCTCTCTTTCCCTTTTCCAACTGTTTCTTTCCTTTCCATTCTTACCATGTCTTTATCTACCTCTCTTCTCCCATCTCTTTCTCTCTATACGTAGACTGATTGACCAGTTATTGTGTCATCATTTTCGTTATTTTGCGTAGGAAAATCTCTCTCTCTCTCTCTCTTTTATATATATATATATATATATATATATATAAGAGAGAGGAATGGGGATACATTTTGTCAAGCTAATTGGGGCATTGGTTCATCTGGGCCAAACTTTGACAAAAAAGCAAATCAGATCATATTTCTATTACTAATTTTGAGTAGTTTTGACCTCCTACAAAACTTTGACCCAGACCATAATTTTACATTAACTAGTAATCAGCGTGATCGAACATAAAAAGTGATCCCATGGCAAAAATCGAACTCAAACCCGCTAGCCAGATAGAGTCAAGAATGAGCCTGTCTGTCTTCAACCACCTGGCCACGGGATTAAAATAGTTAAACAGAATCTGATTTTTCACGAGACTTGAAAATGTCTTGCTATTCGACACACGTTGATGATAACATTTCAGACCTCGTAGTCTATAATCTATACTAATAACTGACCCGGTTGTTTGTTCTTCTGTTTATCTATTCATGCTTCTTTTTGCTAAAACTATAAGGCCTATCGACTTAATTCTGTATGTAAGCTTATAAAAAGTCAACCTCGCTAATAAGCTATTTGGATTGACCTTGGAAGTAATTTGAGGTCTTCAAGGATCATTTTTTGGTCATTTCTAGCAAATTTTCAGAGTTGTGGGCCCATCTTTTGCACCAAAAATTCTAAAATCCAACATATGGGCACATATTCTGGTTGCTAAGATCACAATATATGTGACATTGACTTCTAAGGTCATTAAAGGTCACAATAGGTCGTTATTCATCATTTTTAACCTATTCCAGTTGTTAGCCAAAATCCTGCACCAATGAAACTGAAATTTGGCATAGATTTGAATTCTTTCGCGACCAAAGTATTTAGAACTGTTATTTTCACATTCAAGGTCACCATATGTAATTTTTAAGTTGTTGACCACAATATTGCTTCCAGGATGTAGATATTTTGCATAAGCGTACATCTTTACACAACGGCAATAAGCAATACTAGAAGTCACTAGAGGTCACCTGAGGTCATTTCTTGGAATAGTAACAGGGCACAAGGACAATTTTTTCAAGAACACCGGTTTGTCTCACTTCTAGATGCTTTTCACACGGGCAACTCGGCATTGGTTGTTTTACGGTTGGGTCCCCCGATCAACCTTTTCATTCTGGCACCTAATGGGAGAGACACTCACGTAATGTATCCAGAGGCCTTGTCGAACTATAAGAATACATCATTCATCCCGTTACAGCTGCTTTTCTACATGCAAAATAATTGCTTTTCCATTTGATGTATTGTGTAAGAAGAAACGCATCAGAAAACATATATTCCTGTTTGGTTATAATTCAAGTTTTTTTCCCTCAGGCAAGTACGGAATCAAATCAAATTTCTTTGTTGACATTTCATCAAATGAAAAAAAAATGACAAAAAATATGGCTAAAAATAGGTCCACTCTCCACGTATTTGAATAAGAGAAAGAGAATCTGGTGGAACCCTTTTTTCAACGATTTGCAGATACATAGTGAGTAAACTAATTATAAAAACAAGTTTTTTTAAGATGCAAGTTTGTTTTCTTTATCAACGTCTCTTCCTCCTAATAACTCATTCAAACACGTTGATTCATTTTTAGTTTTACTTTCGCTTTAGTTATGTTGTGTGTATTTTTTCCTATCATTTAAAACAATGTCAACAATGTAATTCTAATTTGATAAATATAATCAATCAAATTAGTTTTTTTCAAAACTGACAGATTTTCGGTGTTTACTAAGTATTATGGGTTGAACTCACAGACATTAGATGCAGAAAGATTTTTTTCCATTTTTCTCATTGAATATTTGACTTTGTTCAATGTATACATGCTACTTATGATCAAATAAAATAAAATTTTGATTGAAGTATAACTACCTTTCGACCTAACGATTTGAATAGAATTTGGGGTACCATTTCAACATATGGTCCCCAAATCAAATGATTTTTAGATTTTTGTCTGGAACTTTCCCGATTTGCGGTTGCAAAAGTAAGCTGAATTCCGTGAAAAAAAAAAAGAGCTGCGTTCGGTTGGATTTAAACTGTAAACCCTTTTGGGGGGCTCAGCTGGATCTGATCATTAAGCCACAGTGGCTTTGATATGAAATATCGGTGTGATCATTATAGCATCATCTTTTTCACTTGAGAGTTAGAAAAAAACATTGAGAGAGAAAATAAAAAGCAATAAGTACGGACGCAGGAACAGATAAAATTATGAACAAGAAAAACATTACGGATCATCATGATTTAAATATAAAACAATGCCTTGAATATGATAGTATCCTATCTTGATGAATTAGATTTGTGAAATCGAATTTTGACCAAGTAGTAGTCGAAATAACATGCTGGTCTCTTCATGAGATTTGTCAGGGCCATGGGCATAATTTGATGGTACCCATCTCCTCTCAAAGTATCATGCGACAGATTTTACTGAATTACATAGTACTGCTAGCAGGTCGTAATCCCTGATATAACCTGTTGTCTCAAATCAGAAACTATCTTAGTATTCTGAGTCTTATGGATTAAGAATAGTTTACCTTGCGCCCCCCACAAAACATGGCGTTATCATCGACATTTTTGTGGGTTGGATAATCAAATCTCCACATGGCAGTTCGTGCAGGGGGGTCCACCAATCGACCATGGCCAGCAACTAGGAACAAAAACAAGTTCAAGTATTATCTGGGAGAAAAAAAAATTGGGAAAACTAAAACAAATGTTAGAGCGTTTTTAGGCTGAATTTTTGGAGTTTTTTTTATGGTGGGAAGTACTGGAGACTGGGGTGTAGGACAGATGGGGAGAAAGAGAGAATACATTCGGCTGCAAAACAAAGAAGTAACGCTACCTATTTTCGCTTTTTGTTTTGTTTTTTTTTTTTTTTCTGTAAAAACGAATAAGTGGCGTAAAGCAAACTTTTGAACAAGCAGATACCTGTAAACAGTTCTGGCCCCACAATGGATAGAATTTTAAAAGATAACGTAATGGTAAATATAAAAATAGAAAACTGAGACCGCAAATCGAATTCTCTTTTTATCCACGCATGTTTTTTATTTCCTCATCTATTAATACAAGCTGTATTTTCTCAAGCAAACATCAAATGCTCAATTCAAATAGACTTTTAGAAAAGTCATGATTTTGGATATTGTTTCTAATCTGATGACTTGATTTATTAGACGAGAAATATCTAAGACGAAATTACGTTCTAAATGTAAGATTACAATTCATATTTTCGCATTCTGAATATCGTAAAAAACTGCATCCAGTAGAATTCGAACTGTAAACTCTAAGATCTGATTATCAAGCCATGGTAGCTTGAATATAAAATAGCGGTGCAATTGTATCATTATCCACTTCAGAAATTTAAAACAAAAAAAAAGTACCAAGTACGTATGCAGAAACAGACAAAGGTATGAATGAGAAAAATATTACAGATCATCATGATTTTAGTGTAAAACGATGCCTTGAATAGAATTTTATCCTTTCTTTGACTTGGTAAATTAGATATGTGAAACTGAATTATCGCATGACCAAGTAGAAGTCGGGATAATATGCTGGGTTTTTCATTGGATTTCTCAGGGCAATGGGAATAACTTAATGGTACCCATCTCCTCTCCAAGTATCATCTGACAGATTGAATTGAATCACATAGTACTGCTAGCAAGGAGTGATCCCTGATATGACCTGTTGTGCGAGATAAATTTCAGCCTGTTTTAGGGTATTAGTTGGATGTTAATCCAAGAGTGTTAGTGGAAAGTGAATATAAATCGGCGGAGCTCACGATTCGAACTCAGCGCAATAGATTCTATCTATATTCCAAACTGTTAAACGTCATGCCAACTCTGCACCGCTATAGTAGATATTGGAAGAAGATACAATAAAATCGTGACTTACGTACGGAACATAAAAAGAAAATATCATTAGTACATCTGCTTACCAGAAGAACTGATGCACACCAAAAGGCCGAGGACCAACCACGGGTTCGAGATCAACATCGTGCGTTAATAAAGCGATGCTCACCCAGGTGGTTTAACTGTGAATAACGTGAAAACCTGTCCACACCGACTTGTTTTATACGAATATTTGTACGCAAGTGCATCTTGGTGGAAAACTTGCTACTTGAGACGTGCAAGGAGGAGTGGAAGGAGGTAGCAATCAACCAACAGAAATTCAGGTTTCACAAAATCATCAAATCTATGGACTTATTGATCAACTACGTGTGTTTCGAACAATTGTGTATATATATATATATATGTGTGTGTATGTATGTGTGTGTGTGTGTGTTTAATAACTTAATCTCTTCATTTTGTATGGATCTATGTGTAGGGGAGAGGAAGAAAAGGAAAGAGAGAAAGAGTGGAATAGTAAAAAAGACGGAAAAAAGAGAAAGAAAAGAAAGATTAGGTGGTGAGGGAGAGACTATGGCTTCCTGCAGGTGCTCACTAACCCACATTACGTATTTCTTATCACTAGATAAGCCCTAGGTTTACTCTTCCTACCAGATATAACTAACACATACGCGCATCACCACTTCCCTTCAACCGGAAATCTCAGTCCGATTCAGATAAGTACTGCTCAGTCTTACTTTCTTTGTTTATTTTCAAATTATATTTTTCTGTACTTTCCTAAAAATCCAACTCAAATTCCGTGGGTAACGATCTTTTTCTGGCCTTCTGTCTTCGTCTTCTCTCTCTCTCTCTCTCTCTCTCTCTCTCTCTCTCTCTCTCATTCTGAAGCATCAAAACTTGGATTTAAAAGAAAAATGCAACCTCTGGACTTCAACAAAGTTAAAATCTTCGAAAAATATGGGAGAAATATGATCGAACACAAACCAACCATCCACAAGTTCGTCGTACGAATTCATAGGACCGGTAAGGAAATCACTCACCAACGAAAAATGTTGTACCATGTTCCATCTTTTTCTCTTCAGCGCTGCGAACACCCATACCTACCTTACAAGAACAGATAGGAAGGGTGCTAAGAGCCGCTGGAGCTCTAAGGCCACTCTGAACGATATCGGCACTGATCAATCCACCGACCCCCCGTCTACACGTCATGGGCCAGCGTGGCAGGGAATGGCCTAATACTCCCCATGGTCCACACAAAAAAAATTACACCGGCTGTTCCTGCTTGGTTCTCGGTCCCAAAAGGCCCACCCACATCACTTGCTCTGGATAAGGGTGGTGTGCTCCAAAAGCGACTACCCAAAGACCTCACCAAGAGAACACGCGTTTTTGCCGGGTCGTCAATCCGACAACGACAACCCAAACATAGCCCCAAAACCATCATTAAAAGAACAACGTAATACATTGGCGCCTACAACGTTAGAACACTCTCAACTGACATTCGCCTGAATGATCTAGAAAATGAAATAAAAAAGATCAAATGGAACATTATAGGCATTAGCGAGATGAGAAGACCTGAAGAACTAATCGAACTAAAGAACAGACACCTTTTTTACATTTACGGAAAAGAGAAAGTAAAACGAAGTGGAAGAAGCTTCCTCATCAATAAGGACCTCAAAGACAATGCAACCGGCTTCAAAGCCGTCTCAGACCGAATAGCCAGTGTCACCATAAAACTCTCAAAGAGGTACAAACTGAATATCATCTATGTAAGTCTATGCTCCCACTTTGCAATCAACCCAAGAGGAAATAGATAACTTCTATGATGACTTGAACTCCCTACTCCAAGACAACAGAAAATACTTTGATATCATCATGAGGGACTTCAACGCACAGGTAAGACAAAGAAATGAAAATCGCATCGGCAAATTCGAATATAAAGTATGGAACGAGAGAGAAGATCTTGTAAACTTTGCAACTGCTAATGGATTCAAAATCATGAACACCTTCTTCAAAAAGGGACCCAATAGGAAATGGACTTGGAAAAGCTCAAACAACAAAACCAACAACGAAATAGACTAGATCCAAACGGACAAAAGCGATACCATCAAGGACGTCCAAGTCCTAAATCAAGTCAACGTAGGAAGCGACCACAGAACGGTAAGATGTAAAATGTAAGTAAATACCAACAAAAAATGCACGAAAAAGTTCCAAACCAAACTGCAACAACGAAACATATCGAAAGAACGCACTCGATCCTTCAAGCTTGAACTAAAAAAACAGATATAAAATTCATATATCTCTGAATTCTTGAGATGAGGTATTATTATTGCTATTAATATTCGGACCATCCTCATCTTGGTTGTTTTTCATACAACGTTTCGGCCGTTGCACTCTACCGCCTTCCCCACACCTACCAGATGATACCTGATGAAGGCCGTAGAGTGCAACAGCCGAAACGTAGTATGAAAAACAACCAAGATGAGGATGGTCCGAATATTGATAGAAATGATGAAATTCATACTTCACATGAAAGTGACACCAACATCAACGAACTCAACAACGAAATAAGCGCATCTCTAAAAGAAGTCGCCATTATATTTAAACCAACGAGCACATAAACCATTAATAAAATCTCAGATGAAACCAGGAATATCATAGAGAAGCACAAAAACCTCAAACCACCACCAACAACAAGAGAAAAAAATTGAAGAGACCGAAGTGAATGAAAGAATAAAAAAGGAACGAAAAGAAGACAGAAGATACACGACAGCAGTCATCAAATCAACCCTCAAAAAAAGGTCGAGGCTTCAAAGCTATAAACAAAGGCCTCAACTCAGAACGGGAGCAAAAAAGGAGCGTATTCGAGGAACATGGCGACCTAACAACAGACAGAGACAAGATTGTCGAACGTGTCCAAGAATTCAACCCAAAACTTTATTCTCCAGAACAAGGACCATAAAACAACGAACAGGATACGCAAGATGCCTGCTATCATAGCCATGAAGGCTGTCATTCTACAAGGTTTAAATCGCATATACGTCAGAGTGCTGCAACATATACACAGTCACAGCATCTCCTTTATCAGACAACATAAAGACTCAAAGCCCTTCCAAACCCAAAAAAGTGGTGAAACAAAGTGATACAGGCTCACACAAAGTCTTTACAGCCTACCTTAGGATGATCTTCAGAAACCTAGACTGGGAGAATAAAGTAATCAAAATAGAAAGCGAATATCCAAGCAACCTCAGATCTGCAGACGATATTACCTTGTTCGTAGAGAACCTACACGATCTCCAACTAATGCTAAATGAACTAAATGAAGAAAGCAAGAAATCTGATCTACATATGATGTTTAGCAAGATGAAGGTCATGTGCAACAATCACATAGGAAATAAGAATACAAAGATCAAAATCGATGTAGAACGGTAGAAAGTAGACCACTACATCTACTAAGGACAACGAATCAAAAAAAGAAGAAGAAATTAAGTAAAGAATCATTCTACTATGGCAAGTCTTTGGCAGAGCAAGCTCAACCTTCAGAAAGACGAAATTCCTATTAATCCTATAAAGAAAGGTATACAACCATTGCATCTTATAGTCACATGGAGCTGAAACATGGAAGCTAACCTCAAGACGAGCCTGCAACTGAGAAGCAAGTAACGTACGCAAAGAATTTTGTTTAACCTCACATGGACAAAACACAAGACAGCACAATATATCCGGGAAGAAGCAAGACTCTGAGACATACAATACATTAAAAAAAAAATCAAAGGACAATGGGCTGGACATGTCGCAAGAATGGCAGACAACCGACGGACATCATGACTCCCAAGATGAATTCCCAGAGATCACATGCGCAACCGAGGCCGATATAGTACTAAATGGAGAGACAAACTAGACAAATTCAGAAAGTACTGGCTCTACAACGCCCACGATAGAGAAGTGTGGAGGATCCTAGGAAAGGTCTATGTTTAACAATGGACGTTAAGAGACTGATGATGATGATGATGATGATGAAAGCACTAATGTTTTGAAACAGGATTGAATATATTTTCGTTACATATTTCGTCAAACGGCGAAAAAGAAAAAAAAAAGAAAAATTACGAAATACAATGTTTGGAGAGGGGAGGGAGATGATTCCATGTAATTGTTTTTCTAAATTTGTTATCATCATTGGCGAAAAAGTAGACGCTTTGTGTCCGAGTTGAAATCATTTGTGTATAAGTGAAAGGGTTTTGTTTGTATATGTAGTTTAGTCTAGTGACTGTTAGTGAGAAAATGTCTGTGTGTAAGTATGTAGTGTGTGGGGGTGTCTTGTTAGAGGGGAGGGTGCGTCTACATTGTTTAGTAATTATTACATAAGTAGTGCAAGTGGTGTATTTTGCTTCTTTGTTTTTTTATTATTTATTTACATTTTTTGTGGTGTTGGTTTTATATTTGATTTTTGTACTTACCTGTGGGGGGAGGGCAATGTGTTTGCATTCGTATTATGACAGGTGAATATGCATGTGGGTAATCTGAGATTTTAGAAGCGTGTTGATAGTGTAATTTTTTTTTTTATGTGATTTTTTTTTTTTTGAGGTTTTTATATTTTAATTTTTTTAAATCTGTTTAAGTGGAGAAATGGTATTTTGGCAACATAAATATATGTGTAGGTAGTCCAGAAGAATGTACGTAATGTATTGTTGAATTTGCTGAGACTATATGTCAATCTATTTTCTCTTTGTTTGGTATTGCATCGTCTCTTTTAATGTGTTTTTTAATGTGGAGGATTTTGTCTTCTATTCTTTTTGCAGTTTGTAACAGTCACAAGACAAAACTACACATACGCACAAAACACTTCTAGATTTCACTTTTACATAAATGATTTCAACTCTGTCACGAACACATTTTCATCAATGGAGATAACAAATTTCGAATAAACAAAAATCTTTATCATTTACCCCCTCTTTGAACCTTGTTATTTTCACATTTCATCATTTTCTCATCTGGTGTTTGACAACAAGAGCAAACATTTTCTAGAAACATGTAACGGAAATAAATTCAATCCAGTCTGCCAATTTTCATTCGTTGATGACCATTAAAGGTGAACAGAAAAAATTTGCGAAAGAAAAATGAAGCTGTTACATTTTGAAAATCTTTATTATCATGTGGGCATGTTCCGATGCATTCCGACGGTTGCCAGCCTTGTTGCTCAGGGAAACTTGCTACAGTACAGAGAAAATTGTATGCTGTTTACATAATTCCGTATTTTTGGTTGTTTAGTTGGAGTGGGGGGAAATTATGTTTGTATTAGTGTAGGTGGGAGTCAAGCTTGTTGAGATGGGGTAGTGAGAGAAGGGGTTAGGATGGAAATGGTCAGTTCCCAGGGTAAGTTTGTTTGGATGTGGCAGACACAGAAACCAAAAACCTCTGATCCCTCCTCTCACAGACCCTTCTTTCACTTTTGTCACCATCCTGTTGGATCTCCAAAAATCCACAAAACAAACACACAAACACACACACACACACACACACACACACACACATATATATATATAAGAATATGACGAACACTATTCTTATGCTCTTATTTATACATATGAATAATTTCATATATGTAAAAAAAAGAACATAAGAATAGTGTCTTTTGTATCCTTATCAGTCAATAACCACACTGAAAAGTTGAAATGCAACGAAACAGCTGTCTGTGGATGATAATATATATATATATATATATATATATATATATATATATATATATATATATATATATAAAGGATGCAAAGGACACTATTCTTATTTTCTTATCTTTTATACAAATTTTTTTATATAATAATGGCTCTATTTATTGTTAAATATTGAGGACTGTGATAAAACATCTACAACGGATAAAATCTGTTTTTGTTCGTTATCTGTTTGTACTCTTACAAATTGAGAACATATATATATGTGCATATATATTCTCTCCCTCTGCTGGGCCAAAGTACGATGAAAAATATTTAGATTTTATTAATTCTTTTTTATGATATGCTATTGTTCTGCATTATATATCTATATACTAATATATATATATATATATATATATATATATATATATACACGCACAAATTCACACACACACACATATATATATATATATATAATATATATATATATATATATATATATATATATATATATATATATATATATATATATATATATACCCTCTCCTTCTGCCGGGCCAAATTACAAGAAAAAAAAAACATTCTAATTTTTCAATGAATGATTGAT
This sequence comes from Thysanoteuthis rhombus, assembly GCA_963457665.1. Lineage (NCBI taxonomy): Eukaryota > Metazoa > Mollusca > Cephalopoda > Oegopsida > Thysanoteuthidae > Thysanoteuthis > Thysanoteuthis major. Next base: position 28,333,708 of record OY735222.1, on the reverse strand, counting down.
GATCTGAACAATGCCAGCATCTTTATTTGAAGGAACAAAGACAATTCCATCTCTGTTAAGCAATTTGTTATTTTGTCATCTGAGGAAACATTTTTTCAGAAATAAGTTGATGTTTGTATTGTTTGTTATTTTCTATTTTCTTTGTGATTTACTTCAAATTTGGTTTTTAAAAAAACAAAATTCAAATTGACGTTAATAACTTGAGATCTCTCGTTCAATACCTCGTCCCCTATACTATCTGGTTACAAATAAATATTCTAACTTGGAAACTTTTTGATTTAAAATGAAATGCATACCGTATAAATACGTACTTATAAAAAACAAAATGGATCGACACAATTAAATCTCAAGCACGCATACACTAAATAAAGCATTCATATTTAACATACAGAAAAAAAACTCTTTGCCAAGACATTGTTCACTGAAGGTGTCTCCCGTACTTTTTTATTTAGACCCAGGGCTGAGATATTCGGTAATTTCGTGTCAAATTCAGTTCTCCTCATTAGATTTACTTCCTTCGATCGAACCTGCAGAAATTTAATACTTTTCTCTAATTTTATTAATTCAATTCAAAATCACAATAAAATATTGAAACTTTTGAAAACAATGATAAATTTTCGAAATATTTTGCTCTAAAATGTGTACATGTTATGAGCATGAGACACTTAGCTTTACACAGCGGGACTGGTAATGTATCTCTGTCAGGTTAGATTTGGTTCCAAAAGAGCTAAATTGGCATCTGTGGTAAGTATATCTTTCATCCGTCATTGTATATTTGTAAACTTATTGAAAATGTCTATCCATCTATCCAATCATGTATACGATACTTCATTGGAGACACATATATCTATCTATCAATATCTATATCTCTATCTCTCTATATATATATATAAATATATATATATACACACACACACAACATATTTATCATATTTGGTACCTTTTTGCAACATTTTCTAAAGCTATATCGGTAGACTTGTTTGAACCCATCCTCGTGATATTTCTCGCCAAGTAGTGGGAAGGGGAATATATATATATATATAATATATATATATATATATATATATATATATATATATATATATATATATATATATATATATATATATAGTTGCATTTTTCCATGTGCCTCCGAATTCATCAGAACTGAACTTATCAATTCGGCAAGAGCTGCTTAGTGGCTGGAATACTTGAGTGTCGCCTACCGGTGTCAGTGATCGGTGTTTAAGTCTGGATAATATAATGGATTTTGAACAATTATTTTGAATGCAGGTCGCTGCTAACTACTTGGACGGATTTGTGCAACACAATCTTGCTCTCCATTATCTAGACCGGCTTAGTAAGTATTGTAGGTCATCTTGATGGATCTAGTTACATTTCTATTGCGGATGACAACATACTAACACTGATAAAACCTCGGATCCAACCGAATCCCCCTTCCCCCCCCCGAATACTGAGATAGATTCTGTCCACTGATCTAGACGAACTATGTATCATTTTTACACCTTCATTTCAAAAATCATTCGACACCTTTTTTTTTCTTTCTTGCAATAAAATTTACCGTAGGAAATGTTCACTTTTTAAATCATCTTCAATTATTTTTCTTTCGTTTCGGCAGCACCTAAATATAATTTAACTTCTCACTGGCTGCTAATTATCACAAAAAATCCCTTTTTTGCACATTTAAACAACGAACTGATCTAGGGGAGCAGCCTGTCATTTTTACATTACCGCAGCAGACGTGCCGCCTTGAAACAGCCCGAGCGTTTCAATCTTTCCAACGGCCATTTTAGTTGGCTGGACTTGGGAAGAAGTCGTCACTTAAAATGTAATTAACAATTAAAATATTCTCACTTAATAAATTTCGTTTTACTCACCCTCTCTCTCCTCCTTGCTGTTCTTGTCATCTCCCTTTTACCCACTCTCTTTATCCTTCTCCACCTTCGCTACTTTCTCTCATTAACCCGTTTCTTCGTATTTCAAATACAATTCAGCTAATAAGTACGTGTCATTTTATTGATGAATATCCGTATATATATATATATATAGATATAGATATAGATATATATAGAGATATAATACAACAAAACAACTGTCTTTGGATGACACATATATTCAATTATATATATATATATATATATATATATATATATATATATATATATATAATGTGTGTGTGTGGTCGTGTGTGTGTATTTGATCCGACAGAATGACTATAAATTGAGTTATATCATATTGAAACTTTCATTTGCAGTGATCTCCCATCATCACACGGTTAATTCATAATTATGAAGTTATTTCTCTCTCTCTCTCCATATATATATATATATATATATATATATATATATATATATATATATATATATATGTGGGATTAAAGATTTATGTTTGCATTGGGTATTTACATAATTTGTGATACCGAAGGTGCGGGATGGAATTACTTTTATCCCTAAAGAAATATAATCGATGAAAGGGGTCAAACTCTATCTGAAGCTGTTTGTATTCGCACTCAATAATGCCGTTTAAGAAGGCTCAAATCCACATCTTTCTAAACCTTCTTTGTTAACTTATCACTGTGACTAACAGAAGAAAGATATATATATATATATATATATATATATATATATATATATATATATATATATATATACTCTTTCAACTCCGGAATGGAGCATTCTGGTGGACGGGGAATTGTATGTAAGTAAATATATCGCTTAAATTCAGTCCTACTGACTGACCAGTTCCGTGTAGGGCAAGGATAAAATACCTGCCTCTGGGTCTTAAGTGAAGGTTTGATCCTTCCTTATGGTACTGGATGTAATATTGGATAGTCTATGGCCACACTGAATACAACAAAACAGCTGTACGTGACTGACACAACTATAAATCATTTTAATATATATATATATAAATTACAAGTCAGGTATGCCGTATAACATAATATAATGCGATGTATGATGGATTTATTTCATAGAGTACTTGATATCCTCAACTTGAAATGTTAAGCTAGTTAACAATTGAGCAAGAAATATAATAGCGCGGGGATTTGCTATACAAACACCTTTATGTTTCTGCCCTGTTAGGAACATATCTTGCGGCATTACTTAACCAGATGATAAAGAATCTCATTTTCTCGAAAAATATTTTTCACTTATCAAACTTTCGGGTATCACTGTGCTAAATATGTGCACATTTTTATTAAAAACTTCAAATTTAAGCCAATACTTAGTGTTCCTGTGTGACTACCGCTCTAAGTTCTACTTATTGAAAGTCAGTGAGATACTTTTTTCCACAGTTCAATGTTAGCTTGGAAAAAAGACGATAGTGTGTGAGTGATTAAATTGTGCATTCATTTTTCGCGGAACAACCGGATTTATTTTTTTTAACGAAATATCCAACAACCAATCAAGAGCAGAATTTGAAACTGTCCTTCAGTTTGTCTGGGTTTTTTTTTTCAATTTCTTTTTCTTTTTCAAGTCATCGTATATTTCCCGGCAATCAAACTTTTTTTTCTCAGAATTTAACCCTTCTGAACTAATAATCTCTATTCTGACTCAAATTAAAACATACTTAAAGTTTTCTTCTTTTTTCATATAATTTCAAGGCCTAAACTGGCGAGAGGGACATACTGAACGCCTACTGAGGCTCGATATAGTTACGCCTGCATCAGTCAAATTAATTCATACTAGAATTCAGCCAGAAATTACAATTTAGAAAAAAAATCTTAATTCCAAAACAGGCCTTATTGGCCAATTTTAAAGAAGGGATATAATTAATTTTATCCGGTTTTATTTTCTTTCATTTTTTTTTTCTATCTCCAACTGTCGATTATTTCTTTCCACTTTTTATCCATTGTTCCACTAATTTTTGACCAACGGTTTTCTCTTTTTCTTTCTCTATCGTCCATCTCTTTTTTCTTGAAAATAAAAAGTTAACTCTCTATATTCCGCTTCCCTTATCCTCTCACATACGCCATTATTTCGTTTTTGGCTCGCATGATTTTTTAAAAATATTCTTCCAGACGTCGTTGCTTTTGCTATCTCACACTTTCTTCTTTCTTATTTTTCCAATCATTCCAGTTTTGAATTTTGTAGCGGTGGTTCGTTTTTCGAAATTCTCATTCTATTCTTTCTTCCTCGTCTTAGAGTTTCTTCCATTCAGAGACTCGTTCTTTCTTTCTCTTCTTTCTATTAGTTTTTCCACCACTTTTTCTTCTTTTATTTTTTCAAGAGTTCATTCATTTCATCATCATCTTCTTACGTATTTCCTTTTTTCTTTTCTTTTCTGCAGCAATTTCTTTCTTTTTTTGCTTTTTTTCTCATCCAAATTATTCATTTTTCATTCATTATAAAATCTGGCCCAAGTCAGATTCTTGTGTTGACTTAGTCTGTCCACTGTTACAACAAGTACAATCCTCACCTGATTTAGAGAATTAAACTCATCACTCTTTGTCTGCCCCATCGCATTGAACCAAACCGTTGTATAAGACTAAATTTTCTCAAATGGTATTTAAAATCAGGACCTAGGGACTGGTAGGTGGCTCTCTCACCGACCAAGTCATAATTTATGTTGGAAATATGCAAGGACTCATTTAATCCTGATAAATAAGAACATTTATACTTAAAAGAGTACATTTTTTTAAATATTTTTTTTATTCATTATATATACAATATAAAAGTTTTAGCGAGCACCTTTAGTCGGAATTGAAGTAAGAGTGGAGTTTGACCCTGCAGCAGCCAGGCACATTTTTTCTACTTTTCTTTTTCTTTCTAATTATTCTGTTTGTCTCTATTTGTTTTTACTTGCAGTTATCATTTTCTCTTCCTAGCAATTATATTTGTTTTCTTTCTATTTTATTCACTTTCTTTTTTTCATCAGATTAGAAATAGTAGAAGGGGACATTTTCCGTTGGCAACAGTCCGTAAATTGTCGGTGGGGTAACATTAACATTTCTCACATTATTCAGAACCTGATAACATTCAGAATATTATACTTACAGTAGTTACAAATAGAAATGAACACGTTGGTTCAAAAGTTGATTGTGTCAGTTCCTATCTACCCGAGCCCAGTGAGAAATGAATATGACACAAGGTCCGTTTAAATTAGGGATACCCCACACGAGAACGCGTGGGTAGGAATTTCACAAAAAATCCCTTGATTCCTCGCCACTATTGCCGTAGTGACATAAGAGCGCAAATCTTGAAGAATTGAGACGAATCTTGGGCCGCTTGGACTTGATGACACTGAGCAGCACCAAGACTTAGGGATAAAACCAAATTGGCTATGGCACTGCGTATGTGTCTGTCGGGTTTTAAATAGTCTGGACTTCCAGAGAATCAGAGTTCTGCAAGTTGATTGTGGGAGTTTGTCTACTGTACGAATTTGAACTTGAAAAAAAAATAAAACAGCCGAGGCAGTCCGTAGAATCTGCACAGCGTTTGGTGAAGGTGAATTGATTAATGAATATAAGCAATGGAATTATACTTCTGCACATGTATCTCACGCGAGAGAGAAGTACAATGGGGAAATCATCTCAAGGATGGAAAAACAGAGAGAAAAAAATATACGTACGTTTTGGTTATCTCATACTAAGGAAGAAACTAAAAGAAAGAGAATATAGAATGCAGAAAGAAAAACACATCCAGAAAGAAAGAGATCAAGAATCTCATAGAGGAAAAAAAGAATACAGAACGAAAGAAATCCAGAAAGAAGGAAATGAAAAAAAAAACTCAGAGTAAAAGAAAAAAATACAGAAATGAATAAATACAGGAAGAAAGAGATAGAAAAAAAAACTCTGAGAGAAAAAAATAAATTTGGAAATCCAGAAAGAAAAAAAGAAAGAAAAACAAAAGCAGACAAAAAAGAACGAAAAAAAGTTCAGGAGAAAAAAAAAACCATGATTAGAGAGGAGTAAGACACAATGGCAGGACAAAATGAATTGTGGCGTTTCGTCTATCGAAGTGATCAAAATTTTCTCAAACCATACGAAATGTTTACACGCTGCTCAAAAATTGGAATGGCTGACGTGGAGTGTCCATTACGTTCACCTTTACACTCGTCATGGCCATCAAATTCAATCAATTCATTCACACCTGATTTGAAATTGAATTTAATGCATTTTTCGTGTGTGTTCGCTTTCGAGCGAGCTCACCCCGGTTTCCCGTACATTTGTGGGCATCGGACGCCCGCATCGCTTAGTTTCATTATTGAGTTGGCTTTGTCTGTATGGTGATATGCACATGCATATGGCTTCGGGTTCGTAGCAAGTAATAGAAAGTAAATCATTTTGTACATATATATATATACATATATATATATATAATGAGGTTTTTAATGTTTAAGGCTGTAAAGCTTTCTAGAAAAAAAAAAATATATGTGTGTGTCATCCACAGATAGCTGTTTCGTTGTATTACAACTCTTCAGTGTGGCTATAGACTATCCATTATCCCATCCAGTACCACGAGGTAGAATTGAAACATTCGCTTCAGACCTGGAGGCCGGTATCCCTCTCTGCTCTGCAGAACTGGACGGTCAGTAAGGTTGAATTCAAGGGATATATTTATTTACGCATAAATTTCCCATCCACCAAAATGCTCTATTCCTATGGAAGAGTATTGCATAAGCTTACAATGAACGAGTTACCTCACTTATATATATATATATATATATATATATATATATATATATATTAGAACATTAATAAATCTGCAATAAGCGTGTATATGTGTATCAAGTAAATCCTTGTTAAAAAAAAAAGTTAAATGCCATTGATAGAATGGTTGGAATGTAAGTGAACACTTTTCAATGTTTCATTACAGATTGTCCAGTTTCACTTGGTAAAGTAAATTCCTTCGAAATAATCAGGTGCCAAGAGCCCTGTAAAGTGAAGAATTATATCTGTTTTTCCATTTATCTCTCTATATTGAAAGTATTGTCTTTGCATCTGTAAAAACATGGTGTAATATACGCGTATTATCAACCAGTATTCGGCGTATACTAGATGAAGGAACGTCAATGTTAGACATTTTATGTCAATACAGCACATAGGGATCTTTAATAAGAGGCAATTTCGTATACGGGATAAGGTGATAGCAGTCTTCAACATCTCAAAAACTGAACGGAATCTATGGGAGAAAAAGTTCGTCTTGGCTTTTGGTATGATTCAGAGAGAATACTTTATTACAAATTGCTAGAATCTTAACAAACTTACTGCACAATGCTTCACTGGGCAAATTGCTTGTTGGGATAATGCATCAGAAGAGTGAAAGTATTTTCTGGTCAAGGAAATTAATTGATGATTCCAGTGTATGACAATGCTGGTCAATATGCAGCAAATACAATGCAACAAGTGATCATAATCCTTGGATTTGAAATTCTTTGTATGACACAGGAGCATGTTATGTCCTGTAACATCTTGGCTATAGACAGGCAGGCAGACCTTAGTTCCCAATGTTGTAGCATTAATACCTTTTCACCAACTTTTATTACAGATTCCCAAAATGGAAATTTGAATTTGTATTTTTTCCATCTATCTTTGGCAAAATGTGATTCATGACTAGTTCTTCGTGGTAGGGGTCCGTATAGTCATCCGAAAAGGCACACGACGTAAGGTTACATTTCATGGTAGGTCACCGAAATAATAACCCTGTTCCCTCGACCATTAGCACAGATATCACGGAGCCCCCATGACACTACTTCTCTAAGTGCAATAGGTTGGTACTGTGTGGAGATGGATTTTTCGTCAGCAGGCCTCGTCTGTTTTTAACCAGGCTCGTCTGGAAACAGTGGCAAGCTAAACCGTGGATGGTTACCCCGGATTTCAGGTATATTCACTCAATCGAAACTGGAGTGGTCTTGAGTTTCCAGTAGGTGGGAAATATACTTATCACACTAACCACTTACGGTAACCTGAATAACGCAAGCAATTCATTATCTTATATATATTGAGTTGCTTTGTATTGCTACTATGCTTGCATTAAAACCATTTTAAGTCTTTTGTTGACAATGAGTAGTCGCGTGCTCTCTGTGATCATGCTTTTGGTAAAGGCATGAGTCCATCTCCTCCCCTGTGGCAACAAAGCTGATTCTAATTCCAAACCAGAAAGTAGAATCCCCTTTAGACGGTTGGATGCGAACTTTGACTTCTATCCGGCTGAGGAATTCTGGCGACTGGGCTTCGGTGGATCTCCATACGCTTCACCCAGGCTTGCGCTCGTAAAGGTCACTTCAGTGTGATTCAATTGTCTACCAATACCGATGGAGGCCTTCTTCTTTTTAGTCATTGTAGAACTTCCTATCGGTGAATTTTGACTCATTTCTAGGTAAATATTAGAACACACATAGGTGTATAATTTAGTTTATCAAAGTAAGTACTCCTATTGATTCCAATATCTATGTCTGCACTGAGTGCGGACGCCTGTTTGTGGGTGAGTAAGTATAAGTTATTTCCTTCCTGTAACTGTACATATGCATTTGGACTTTGTATGGGTTGTCAGGTAGACATTGAGTATGGCTGTATAATCTTATATCTGTGTATGATTCCGAGCAAATATATCATCTGATTGATGTCGATGTAGACTGGAAAAAATCTATGAGCGATTAATCTTTGCAAAGTTGCCTTATTTCGAAAGCAATGGAGGATTTTAATCCCGATTATTGCCGATGGAACAGGAAAAAAAATCTTACGAGAAGTTGAAACAGAAATTTTGCGGACTGATTTCTTTTTTGAATTGGGTAGTGTAAAGGGTGAACTTGGGAAGTGAAAGAAGTTAAACAGAGAAAGAGAGTAGAAGAAAGGAAAGAAAAGAAAGACAGAGGAGATTGGTGAGAAGGAGAGTAAAATAGACAAACATTGTATAACTGAGATAGAGAGAAAACAAGAAAGAGAGAATTTAAAAAAGAAGATAGGTAAGTGAGAAAACCTGAATTGATAGATTATATGAATATGATTTGACTGACACATGAACATAGTTATGAACGAGCAGGATTTGATTGATAGATATATAGATAGATGGATACATATGTACATACATATATAGTGAAAGTAATGATCAGTATGGAAGAATAGAAAACAAACAGAAAGAAAAAGACGAAAGAAGTTAAGAAATAAATGAAATGAAAGGAAAAAAGCCAAGGAACATACACAGAAAGAATAGATATTTGAAAAAAAAAAGAGAACAAAATCTGAAGATAAATTTACATAGAAAAAGAAACGAATCCTTTTTAAAAAAAAGAAAAAAATCTTGTTCAAACGACGAAGGACTTAAGTTGTGAGTTCCAGTTCATTTCACTCTCACATTGAAATCCAAATCGATTTACAATCGAAAAAGCCGAACAAAAAGTCAGAAAACTGAGCCAAAAAGAACCAAAAACAAAAACAATATCTACATTTTGGTTGCTTTTCTTTTTTGCATATTCATTCGCCTTTGAGTGTTTATATGAAATTTTAGATCATCTTTATTATGATACGGATAAAGATTCTTTATCCTTTGCCAAGAATTTTTTTTCATATATTTATCCGTTCTGTATTTATTAGAAACTGTCAAACAAAACTGTCACCAAAACTGACAACCCAGGTTTCTTCAGTTTTTAAGTTGGTCTGGCTGGCTGGCTATATATGTATGTAGGTGTCGCGCATAAAGGCCACACCGATGGAGTAAGAGTGCTGAAATTCTCAACGTTTACTCCTTACTATGTTTAGAAAAAAAAGGAGTGGAGGGTTCAATTTGCAATGTAAGTTTTCGCTAAATCGGTCCCTTGGTTCATATCCAGTAGCATTTACACTTGTTTTATTTATTGTTTGTTTGTTTTTGTTTTTTCTGTTTTTTGAAAATTCAGACTTTTAGAGATCACTGCGCGGCGAAAGGCAAGAAATATGACTGATTCATTGATCACTCCTTTTCAAACGTTTTGATTGATCACCCCCAAGATGGCTTTCTGACAATCGACGTTGGCCACATGACGGTTTCTATCATATGATTAACCAGATCCGTTTTCTACTTTTGTTTTATAATTATTGTTATACATCTTATTTTGCATAATTCTAAGTGCTTGTTCATCATTTTCCGCATCTGATTGATTTTTTATATATATTTTACGATTTTTTAATATATTGCTTTTATACGGTTTTCTTATAAGTTTTACCTATTGTTTATGGAAACGTCACTGTTGCTGTTATTGTTCCTCTATTTTTTCACGTTCATTTTTATTCGTACATCGATTTACGGAGATGTATGCAACATGTCCCTGCTAAAGTGATGTACTTTTCCCAGCAGTCGTCTTACGATTGAAATTTTTTTTAAAAGAAAGACAAAATGAAAAGAATAACGTAACAAAAGCCTTAAAAACAATTATGCTCTTGGATATTTATTAAGCTAAACTCGTCGAGGTCTATTGACCTCCGCATTTCCACGCCTCATTAACCTTTAGAGTAAACTTCACAATCATTTGCAAGTCAAGTGGGTTCGTTAGAGATTCGTACTCGAGCGCTGCATGACGTCAGGGCAACATTTTGTGCTAAGCCCTGATTTCTATTTATTTATTTTTTTTCAAATATACTGCATGCTTATGTTCTTCAAGTTGTTCTTCGTGAACTTAGATTATTTGTTCAGAAAAATAGTCTCCTTCTCCCTCTTCTTTTCTTTTTTTTTCTTTCTCTTTGTCATCTCAATCTGACTTTTCCATCCTTTCCATCGTCATCTTCATCATCATCATTATTATTATTACAACTATTATTGTTGTTGTTGTTATTATTATTATTATTAATTTTCACATCAGTAATAGCGGGTGGCTATCATTGGAGATTAAGTTTCTGCAAGTCTTGGCAATACTCTACTACTTTCGCCATTTTTCAAGCTGATTTTAATGTTGCTGACGTCTGAATGGTCCGGTCTCTTCATTGGATTCCCTAGTCCTAACCACCATTGGTTTAGATGGTTCCACGATATTTGAAGTTCTCTGGTAAGGTCTGGATGCTTATCTAGGTTCTCGCTCTCCTTCAGTTTCACCCTGTGTTCTGCCGGAACAGCGAAATCCACTGTCTAACTTGCTCTTTTCTTCTTGTTCACAGCAACTAAATATGGTCTTCAGGCCTGCATAGGGTGATCAGTTTGAATTCCAAATTCACAGAGGATATTATGTTTAATTCGGAAGGGACAGAATCTGGTATGTACACGTACCCTCGATCTGTATTGTGTAAACGCAGTCGCTGTGTTATGCATGTTTTTAATTGGCTAATTTGGTTTATTTGCTTATGACGTAATTGATTTTTCATTCCTGCTAAATCAACATTTGCTATCGTCTTGTGTCCGTCTATCTAGACCTCTATAAAACAGGTTCTTATGGCATTGTTCGCTATTGAGAGATATTCAGTTTCTCTCTTTAGGTCCCCTTTAGGGAAGCACTTCGGTGTCAATCTTTCTGCGATTCCTTTAGTTTGTTTTCTTAGATACCCGTACAGTTGGAGTTTTGAATCTTTGTTTTTGTTTCCTCTGGTTCTCTTGTCTTCTATCTGCTAGTTCTATTGTAGTTTCTACCCTTGCGATTAATCTTTCCCCTATCTGTCTCGTGTAATCTTCAAGTCCCCTGGTTGTAGAGTAGACCCAATCCTTGATGCTAACGATTCAGTTTTTTCCTCTTCTCTTTTCACTTATAGACTGTAGATATCGTCTCTCATGTTCAGTTGTCATCGGTTCAGTCATCTTGTCCAGGAGTTCTGTTTTTTTTTCTTTTTTTCCTCTCTATGACCCAGTTGATCTATACCAGAATGGAAACTACCCAGGTGGGTATTTATTTCTTTGGTCAAGTTTCTGCTGCAGAGTTTGGTTTTTACTATTCATCCTTTTCTTCCCGAGGGATATTTTTGTCTGTTTTCCTTCTCCTCGTCTTATCTAATGCAGGAATGAATGATCTGAATAATTTCTGAATAATTATGATCGCACTCAGTTTTTCCAACTCAAATAAATTGATAGAACAAAATGGAGATAGATAGATAAGAATTGACCGAGATAGATGGATAGAAATGAACAGATCTAGAGGATGTAAAAAAAAGATGGTTTTGAGAAGGAGACGGGTCGAGATTTACTCTCTGAGTAATCCTAAAAGTAAACCATGTGCAAATATGTCTTCAATCTTTTCTTCGAACGCCATCGAAAATGTCTTCCTTTCGCTACGACCTAAACCCCACTTCAAACCATTTCTCCCCCCTCCACCAAACAACTCCATCCCCACCCCCATCAGTTAGTCGCAAGTACTCACCTATTCCGACCCCCATATCCCAGCCCCACCATTAACATCACCGACTCACAATCAGCTCTGAATCAGGAAATTCTACCGCCATATACCGACTCCACCTTTATCTGAAATTTGGTTAAAAAAAGAAAAAAAAAAAAAAAGATGGAAGCCCCGAAACAGGCGGGAGATTATTTCCTTTTTAGCTGATTAACACTGACAAGCCGCCATGAACACATCAGGAGCAATTAACACACGTCACGTGACCGGATGCGACCGATTTCGTCTCGTTTTGTCTGTCTCGGACACCCTTATGCAACTGTTCTTATGGGTTAACACCATAAGACGAGGCAGGTGAGATATCAGTGTGTGTGTAGGGGGAGGTCTGTGTGCGTGTTTGTTCGATTGTTTGTATGTGTGTGTGTGTGTGTGTGTACGCGTATGTGTGTGTGCAGAAAAGGACGAGGTGAAAATATAGAGAATGAAGTCGACAATAGGAAAAGATTAAAGAGGGCGGTCGAAGGTGTAGGGGCCCCAGGGTGTTGGAAGCAAGACAGAATGTCGTAGTGGTTGGTATTCGCATAGAGCTGAATATGGTATACGATTGTAGTGTATGCATGTGACAGTTGGTTGATCAGAGGTTTTGTAGAGAGCTTAGACAAAGAAACACGTATGAAGAACTGAGCTGATGACTTGGTAAAAAAATTCAAAGAATAAACTGACCCTCAAATGGCTACCATTAACATATATAAAAAGTAACTTAACCCCGCAGACGAAGGTCAATTATTCTGACAGAATTTCGATTACCAATTGTCTAGAAAAAGATGTATTAAAATCGTATTATAATTATACATATTGTTATATAATCACATGCACTATTATTTTATAATCTATGTATGTAAAACCAGAGTTCGTTGCTTGTAACGCAGAAAGCATTTTTGTTCAAATTCAAGAATGAAGTCCAAATACGCCTTGGATATTTTTTTATAAATAAACCCTAAAATATGTCCTCATGAAATAGTCTAATTTATGCGGCTCATCTCAAATTGGTAGGTACTAAAAGTATCACAAATTGTAGCAATGATTACAGACGTCATTGTATAAATATAAAAACATTTTGTAATAATTCAAATATCCTCTTCGGGGTTTAATTTTGGTTTTATTTGCAAAGAAATAACATAAGGTCAGTGATAAGATAAAAATTAAGTTGGCGTACTTAAAGCAGGTTTTTGTTCTGAGTTCAAATTAGTATTGAGCCAGCTCTCGTTACTCATATGGGTTGAAAGCCTGCTTAAACTTACGAAGGTCTTATGAGACATCTGAAGTGTGTATAACCGGAATTGAAAAAAAAAGCTGCTATTACCCACAATGAAAAAATATATTCCCAACATCTGAACACCGTCATACAACAAACAACACTCTAGTCATAATCTATTTATTTTATGATACACTATTATTAAGCTCTATATATATATATATATATATATATATATATATATATATATATATATATATATATATATATATATATACATACATATAATTATTGTATGATAATATTACGTTTTATTATATAGAAACTTGGCTATTTTGCACAATGGTAAGTGCATTGCTACATTGGAGCAGCTACTCTATCGTTGACAGGTTCGATTCCTGCCGCAGCCCAATTTTCTTTAATTGTTTATTCTATTTATACAGTGCAAAATTCTCTGATATATTAACCGTGTGATGATGGGGGATCATTTTAGATAAGTTTTTACATAGTACAACGCAATTTATAATGCATTCTGTCGGGACAAATATGTCCATTTCATTAATACATACTGTCGCGTTGAAAGAGACGAAGAAGATCAAGAATAAACAAAATGAGGATTTTGGTTGAAAGCAGTCATTTGGCCTTTCTATTACCGGCGGACTGTTTTGTATAATGGTAAGTACATAGCTACGTTGAAGCAGCTACCTTATCCTTTGTTTTTTAAATATATACATATACCATACACCATAAGTTCATCACAGAACAAAGGTCTTTTCTATCTCCTTCCTTGACAAACTTGATTGCGTTAACCTCTGACAAATCTGACAGGCAAACTTCTCAATCTCATCCATCCATCTTTCCCCACTGCGTTTACTGCCCCAAGGGCACCGATCGGTTAACATTTGCTCTATCTGCTGTCTTTTATTTTTGCTAAGTGCTCAGCCCATTATCACTTTTTTTGCTTGATTACTTGTATGACATCACTTCACACTGGTCCTCTCTTGGATTCATGTTAGTTCTTCTCTATCGCTAAGAGTTGTTCTAACCAATAATCTTTCCATTGCTCTCCGAGCGATTCTGAGTTGATTTTCGATTGGGCTTCATAAGTTTTCATATTTTACATCTGTACGTCATAGCTGGCATATTATATATTATGAACTGTGGAGAGTGAGACAAACTTGGGAGTAAAGTGTATGGAAGTTAGGTTTATTTATCTGTAAATGTTTTTATTAATGGTCTAGACCATATATATATATATATATATATATATATATATATATATATATATATATATATATGTATATTGAATATCATATTGTAGATTGTATATCCTACGTTTTAAGCAGTTTGCTTTTTACTATGTCTCTATCCATACCGAATGCTTTTCAACCAATTGTTATACGTCGTTTTAGTTAATTTCCGTGCTCTTTCTCTAGCTTTATTGTCTGAGCTTGTTCAATGTGTTCCTTAACCTCTTCTAAAGTTTTGCCTCCAAATCTTACGGTCTTTTTCGAGAATTGTCTCTGTTCTGTTCCCTTTTGACCCTTTTATTTGGATTTAACCATCACTTTAGACCCCTCAACATGCTCGGTAAATCATCCATTATTTCTTCTATAAGTGCAATATAATCACAAAATCTTGAATGGTTCAAAATACTGCGTCTATGTTTACTCCGATGTTTTCACAGCCTGAAAGGTGCTTCACGGAAAGCAACAACATGATCATAATTCTTGAGAAATTAATACATCATATAGAACAAATTCCAGGCCTGGGGAATGATGAAAGTAGCATAGAGGATATGAGTAAAAAATCTGATTCACATAATTCTAAAAAAAAGCGGCAGCGATGGTAGAGAAACAAATGTAACAAAAAACACAGAGAAATACTCAAAGATAACGTTAGAACTAATCAGAAAGAGGAAAAATATGATGATGAAGACTGAAAAAGACAGATCAAAAGAGTCATCAGCATAGCATGTCTCACTAATAATAGGTCGGGTCTGTTGGAATGAGTTAAGATTCTAATTCTTTTCCTTCCGCAGGAGCAACTGAACTACAATGCTTGAATATCAAAAGAGACGGTCATCAAAGTTAAATTTAATATAAAATAAGTTAAAACCTGAAACCTTGTAGCATAAATACCGCAGTTTTCCATTGAGTCTGGGATCAGAGCGTACGATCTGTTCCACACGGCATTATTATTGGTAACAAATTTATGGGGTAGCAGACTTCTGGAAAGAATAAGCTCAAATAGAAAACTAAGGACACCGCCCTACTTTAAGGGGCAGTCAAGTGTGATGGGTGTGGGTGGTGATCACACACAGTACTCCACCTTGAGAGATTTCATTGCGTAGGCAAAATGGTTACCCACGTTCCCAATCCTCAGATTGTTGGCAACTGTGTGAAACCAGAACTCCCTCTAGTTGCTTGATAGTCTGTTGCAACCATCGGGAAAGACCCACCCATCGACTGACTTGCAACAGACGTGGAATCCCCTCCAAAATCTCCGTCTGCAAAATCAAGCCACGATATTACGAATACACTCACATGTACACACACCCAAGGGCATGCACGCACACGCACGCATACACACACATTACACACGAATTTGAATTAATACGGAATTAATTTAGAAATAATTTGTACAGCATAGCATTCTGATATTATCATTTCACTCTCTTATTGTTGGGATAACCATAATCCACACCGATACACTGGTCATATAGACATGTATACATGTGTGTGTGTGTGTGTATGAGTTTGTGTGTGTGTGTGAGCATTCTAGTTTGATAAAATGCATCGTATTATACTATATTTTATTGATATTAGATTGCAATATGATTTCGTACGAGATTATACTATGTGTAATCTTATACGTAGCAATTAGTAAATACATTTTTACGTGGTTGTATAAGACTGTGTAAGGATGCTGAAGAAGGCATATGTCCAGTCATGTTTCTATGTACAGACAGTTTCACAGAATGCACATGCCTTAACAGCATAGTTGCACTTATGCGTACAGTCTTATATCTATCTATATCTATCTATCTATATCTATCTATATCTATCTATCTATATCTATCTATATATATCTATCTATCTATATCTATTTATCTATCTATATCTATTTATCTATCTATATCTATTTATCTATATCTATTTATCTATATCTATCTATATCTATATATATCTATATATATATATATATATATATATATATACATCCAAAATAATGAGTGCACCGTTCATTCTTTTTAAATATCACTTTTAAATGTATATTTTTTTTTTTTTTTGGATTTTCTATTACGTTTCTTCTTTTAAAACTGTTTCGTTTTTTTTTCAACTTCTGTTTAGAATGTCTTTCATCTTGATTTTTTTCTTTATTCATTCGGATATTTTTCATCTTCATATCCCGTTTTTTTAAACTTCATTTCTTTTTATATTTTTCATTCCTTTTTGTTGAGTTCTTTCCTAATCTTCCATTTTCATGCCCTTCCTTTTTTTCTTTCATTATTTTTCTACTTTTCCTTCTTTCCGTTTTATACTTCCTATTTTATTTTATCCTTCACTTTTCTATCCATCCGTCTCTTCATTTTCTCTTTTTTCTTCTTATAATTTTTCTGTTTCTTTTTACCATCGCTCATTTTTTTTTCATTCATTTTTATTCTTCTTTCATTTTGTTTTAATCATTTTATCATTTCTTCTTACCCTTGCATCTTTTTTTTTCGTTCATTTCTGTTTATTCTTCTTTTATTATTCCATCTCTCTTTCATTTCTTTTCGCCCCTCTTTCATTTCTTTTGCCCTCTCGTTTTGATTCCAATTTTATTTTTTCTTCTTTCTATATCTTCTCTCTTTTGAAGAAAGAAATACATTTTCTTCTTCTTTAAAACTCCTCCTTTTTATTTTTTCTCTTTCTTTTTCCTCCTTTTATCTTCTTATTTCTTTTCTCTGCGTTCATTCATGACCCTTTCGTCCATATACTACTCTGTCTCCCTTTTTATCAAGCTCATCAAGTTCGACTTTGCTCAGTCGAAAATTTGCTAGGTCCCACAACTCCTGCTTCACCTTGTTGTGGTAGCATTGCACCTTGCATCATCAGAATGCAAGTCATAACCTCCAACGGAATGAAAATCGGTGAGCATCAAAATTTTCCTAGAACAGGGCTTTTAACTATTTTGCAGTTGTTAAAAAGAGGTTTGACAACAAGAATAAGAACTGCACTCATAAAATGAATAACATAGATTTTCCTTTTTGAAGCTATCCTTTTACATTTAAATCGCTTCCCATCTTTGGAGCCTCCAATCTTGGCCTCTAAACAGGCTTAGAGTCCAAAGTTCACAAATTCGGCGCCACCTTGGTTCGTGTACATTGCACCGATTTTGGAGCCAGCGTAATCAAAACATACCCTTCTGTTTCCCACGTTGATAATTGTTACGTCACCTGTACTCTTTTCTTTCTTTTTACTGGAATCATTGGCGATGTGAAATGGCCGTAGGGGTAACGGCAGTGACAATGAACTCATCAAAGAGAAGTCAAACCTCGCCTGGAACGATTTGTGTTCACTCTCCCATAGTAACAATTCAATTTACATTAACGAGGCGGACTCAACTGATTTACATAAATTTAATTTCTAGCATCCATGATAAATTTTATTGGGAATATTTTTATCTTTAAATCATCTCTACACATTTAATGTTTTAGTGTACGTAGAGCCAGTTCAGATTGTTTTGGAGTTTTCCTACTTAAAATGATGGGGGGTCAGTTTTCTAAACAGGAAGTCGTGGCCAGTGTAAGAGGGCTCTTTATAGTTTGATGCATACAGAAAATTGCACCTCAGTCTGAAAGTCTCCTGTACCAAATTTCAGCTCAATCCAGTCACGTATACGTTGTTGGTAAAAAATGCAAATGGTGAAGACCCGATTGCAAGATGAGTTCTGTGAGATCTTCGCTTTACATGGAGTAAAAGTCGTGTCACCTTATCAGACAGATAGCACTTTATGATGAATAATGAAAGTAGGTGACGTAGCGTCCATGGCAAAAATTTGAATGAGAAATGCCTGGACGTAATTAAAGACATAAACAAAATTGGCGCCAAAACAGATTTCAGTCCTAAAGATTTCTGGATTTGTGTTTCTTTCTGATTTTAGTTCGCTTTGTTGGAGTTTTCTTCAGAAGCTAGCTTGTTCTAAATCATATAAAACTGTCTTTACATTTGTTCTAAATCTAGTGTAGATTTCATATCTTAACACGTAATGGGAATTATCTATAAATATATATTTATAAGCTTACTTCATTGTCGATGTTGATCATCGCCTTTTGCTTGTCTCTCTCCTCTCTGCTTTCACAACCTTTCTGCATTTTCATTCATTTAAAAGTAATATGGATTCATGCCTTTCCAAAGAGCTTTTGTGCTAAGTTAACACAAAGTGCCCAAGCCAGAGTTTCAACTCAGCTCACCCTGTACATATATATATATATATATATATATATATATATATATATATATATATATATATATATATATATAATGTGTGTGTGTGTGTGTGTGAATATGTCCTTTTTGGTCAAATGATTCGCTTCGTTTAAGATTCTTATTTAAGACATTTTCCTTTTGGGGTCCATTTTCTAGGGGGTAAGATCTTCCTTTTATTCTATTTATATACTTATACATTTTTTTGTTCTGTATTTTTTGGGGGGTTTGTTTAGTGCTTGGTCATTGCTTATGTGTTTTTTTCTGTTTTTTAGTGGGGATGCTGTGCTTGTTGGTAGTTATGATTTATGAATTAGTAGGGTATGGGGTAAGCATCTTTGTTATCAGCATTTAGTTGAATTATTAGTTTTTTGTGATATTTTCCCCCCTGAGCGTATTTTATTCTCGCATAGATCTGTTTCCCATTGATAGTGTTCGCTTATATATATATATATATATATATATATGTGTGTGTGTTTGTGTGTATGTATGCTCAGCTACTCCACACTTCCTTTATTTATTTGGTTATTATTTTATTCTACATCTTTTTTCTCTCTCTCACTTTCTTGAATTGCACTAACACACTTTGTACAAGAAACCGTTTATCAAAACGGTCAACTTACATTTCTCCAGTTTCTAAGTTGGTCTAGCTGGCTGATCTATGGATACAACGTGCGTGCAGGTCGCACTAATGGAGCTAGAGGGTTGAAATTTCATTAACCAGATGATTCCATTAATCCTAAAAAGAAGAGTATACAACCAATGCATTCTCCCGATAGTCACCGATGGAGTAGAGACATGGAACCTAACCAAGAGAGAGACTCACAAACTGAGAAGCATGCAATGCGCACATGAGAGAATCATGCTCAACCTTACATGGAGAGATCCCAAGACAGCACAGTATATAAGGAAGAAAATGGGAGTCCGAGACATCATAGAAACTAATCAAAAAACTCAAATGGCAATGGGCAGGCCATGTTGCAAGAATGAAAGATAACCGATGGGCATCAAGTCTCACAACATAGATCCCCAGAGATCACATAAGAAACTGAGGCCGACAGATGGCGAGATGAACTGGACAGATTCAAGAAATACTGGCTCCACGACGCCCATGATTGAGAATTGTGGCGAATCCTGGGGAAGGTTTATGTTCAACGACGGACGTTGAAAGACTGATGATGATGAAGATGATGATGATGTCTGCTAAGATCTTTCTTTTTTTTTTTCATCCCCCCCCCCAATAGGTTTTCATTGGGGCAGCATTTTTGTTGTTTTTTTTGTTTGTTTTTTTTTCTATTCAGACTTTTAGTGATAACTGCCCAACAAAAGTCGAAGGAAGTAACTTATTCAATGATCACTCCTTTTTCAAATTTTGTAATCGATCACCACCCCTTATTCGGTATGATGTCAAAAGACGTTGGGTGATCAACCAGACTTGTTTTCTTTTTTTCTCTCTCTAATTTCATTTTTTTTCTCCTGCTTTTTTTTCTTTTTTGGCTTTTCATTGTTTCTTCAATCTTCTAACAATTGAATCAGTTCTGTCACTTCAGTTTTACAGCCAATGTCATGACTGTTAATTTTCTCGTGCCACAGTCAGACAAATGTTTAACTAACGTCTGCCAACGAGAGAAATAAACTAGACGGAAGTAACTGCTGACTGGACAACTTCATATTGGCTTAGTATTTAACATAATTTTTCTCCCATTTCGTCTCTCATCAGTTTTTGTCGTCTGTTCTCGACCGATAACAATGGCTATCATCATCGCCACGAAAATGTATCATTAACCCTTTCCGTTTTGATCACACTGCCGTTTTATCAACTCTTTTTTTTTCTGGCCACATGTCTCAGGTTGTTTTAATACCGATCTTTATTTTCCATTAAATATTAACCTTGTCGATCGATATAAAGGATATCTGCTAATACCCACCATCTGCTTTTTGTCTCTCTTTGCTTAACGTCGCTCAAATTAAAGCAGCTTTCATTTTGTAAAGAGCGACATATCATCATCATCATCATCATCATCGTCATCATTCGCTCAATGTTCGTCATCGGACATTGAACTTGCCAAATATTCGTTAGAACCCTCTGTCGTGGGCGTCGTGGGGCCAATATTTTCTGAAATCGTCACACCATCTAGCCGGTAACAATTTTGCATTTGATCCGTTGGGGTCAAGGTTGTGAGCCTTTATGTCCCTGACATTCTTTTAAAAACCATATAATGTACTGCCCTGTGATCTCTCTGTGATAGCATGGAGGACTTCCTTCCATATGAGATGTAAATATTGGAAAAAAACTAATTTCCCTAGATTTCTTTCATTTATCACATTGTTGTTTTTTTTACTTCTCAAATCTGGCAATTTTTTTTTTGTTGGGGAGCAGTATACTGTCAAATATAATATATATATATATATATATATATATATATATATATATATATATATATATATTGAGAGAGAGAGAACTTAAACGATATGAAATAACGAATCAGGTTTCTTTGTATTGTGTTTGTGAACAAAAATGCATACTGCACACAGGCTTTGGTATAGTTGAATAGGAATTCTTATAATACAGAAAGAAGATTCTCTTCAACTCCGAATAGTGAATACGTAAAACAAAATCGTCAATAGAAAATGAAAGTAAGATTATTGACAATTTCAAAAGCGTATATAAACATAAAATATGCGTATACGTAGATGTAGACGAATAATTGAATCATAAATCGCGCTATTTTGTGTAGAAACATATCTGAAATGATTTCCAATCGTTACACAGATAATATATTATTCAATTCAGATAACGTAAATAGAAAAAACAATTTAAGAAAATGGGGCTGCCGCAGGAATCGAACCTGCTACCGATATGTAGCCAATTCAACGCTTCATCCATCCATCTATTTGTTATATATATATATATATATATCCCAGTTTATATCTATTTATCAATAATATAGTAACGATCATATTGCACTAAACGATCAAATTGATAATGTATCTTTTATTATGATTTTGTTTAAGCTGAAAACCTACAAACGTTTTCTCCAATAGATTTTCATTATTGGTGTCACAAAAGCAAAAAAAAAACTTTATCAAAGTGGTGTACCCAGTGCATATCGAACTTGCTAAACTAGTAAATCAGTATACAGAGCGAGTTCATAAACCATAACTGCTCGGTACCAATCCGAGCGTACGTTTCTAAACAACGAGCAACAACGATTTTGTTTTTTTACATATCTTTGATTTTCATTTTTCTGCCAATGAAGTTGGAAGAGTTATATGTTCTTATATACGTAAAGTTTGACTCTCTATCTGTCTGTCCACACACTATCTTCACATTTTGTAGATGGACGAACCCTGAACTAAGGTAGAATTGATTGAATGCCTTTCGCTTCTGTCGTCATAAACTAAAAATACTTCATGAAGTAAACTGCCACTCACAAGTGACACCGATGAAAAATTGGGGAAACAACGGGAACAGAAAGAAACGATTCAACAAATGAACATTTTAATGCATCAGTTTCGTGAAATGAAGAGAGACAGAAACAGGAGAGGAAAAATAGAGAAAAAATGGCTATAATTCCGTAACATTTACCTCAAAGAAGAATCAGGATTAAACTTGCACTCTTAGTTTTAAATAGTTGAGATTGAACTTTCCAAAGAAATATCCGGATAACCACCAGGCAGTCCCTCTCGGCCAAACATTTTTGAGGTTGGGTGTGGGACAAAGGAATTACTGAAATAAACCTTGTTCTATCGGAATTTTCAAAGAAAGGATATAAAAATGCATTGATACACAAAATTTTTCGTATGTGCGTATGAGTGTGTGCATATGTGTGTGTGTGCACATTTCTTTTGAAATATATATGTATGCTGGAGTGATTTCCTGTTCGTGAACATGTGTATGTGCGCGTGAGTGAATGAACATTCATACATATATATACATACATATATATATATATAAATATATACACACACATATATATATATATATATATATATATATATATATATATATATATATATAACAAGACTAAGTACATAAATATATGTATTTGTTTACATTTCTGTTCGTGCGTGTGTGTGTGTGTTTATCTGTGTGTACGTTCTTGTTAACAAATACACACACACACACACACATACATATATATATATATATATATATATATATATGCATCGTAATTTGAATTTTCTGATAAAAAAATTCTACTCGGACTTAGCCAACGGGAAAAATAGTGGAGGATTTTCAAAAATTTGTTCAAGAATTTTTTCCCATTTCATATTTCAGGCTGAAGCTACAAGTATGCTATTTTTTTCTTTTCTTTTATTTTCTACATTAATTTTTTGAAATAAAATAATTTTATCCAAGAAATCGTCTTAGATTTTAGATAGGGCGTATCGAGAAATGTTGTGTAAGTGAACTACCTTTCCAACTTGAATTATCCCTCAACAACCATTCCTTTCAAGATATCAGTTATCATCATCTTTTTATCTATCTCCCTCCCCCCTCTCTCTGTCTCTCTCTCTGTCTCTGTCTCTCTCCGTGCAAGCAAGTTGCATGACGAACCCCGACATTGTTACTTGGTAAATATCCACTCTTTCTCTCTCTATATATATATATATATTTAAACATGTATATATATGCATATATATATATATATATATATATAAAAAGAGATTCCCCCCCTCTCTCTCTCTCTCTCTCTCTCTCTCTCTATATATATATATATATATATATATATATATATATATATATATATATATATATATAATTGATATAACGCATGCACTGATATGTAGATGCATATGTGTACATCATTTGTGTGTCATATTAGTAGGGATATATATATATATATATACACGTAAGCATATTCGTACATAGTTTGTATTTCAGGCACTAAGAAGTATAAATCGAAGATAGATAGATTATATAAATCTCTTGCTTTTGTAGTTTACACACATATATATATATATTCTTGAAATACATGCATACACAAAACATATATAAGTCCTCAAAACAAAAAGCTGTTTTTAAGAGAGATACACGGTATTAGATGTCTATAAAGCAGCCTGTGTGATTGATCCGAGTCGTTTAAATCTGTGACAGATGTCAATCAGAAAGAAAGTCACAAGGCAAGCCGGGATAGTGAATCTGGGATTAACTTTTCCCGTGCGTCTCAGCCTTCTTTACTAGGGCAGCTTTAAATTCTTAGTTTCCCCAGATTATTCCCCCCTTCCTGTTTTAAAGAATCAACTGGCATCTTGGGTCTTGTTGCTTTAAAATTTTGTTATTTAATTTGTACATTTTATAATTTATCGTACGGGGTGAAGAATAATGGGTAGACATTTTGTTTTCCGTTTCTTTCCCTTGGTTTTCATGTTTTCTAAAATTGCATTGTGTGTTGCTCGCTTCAATTCCTCTTCTTCTACGTCGTTAATCAACATCTTTTCTGTCTTCAAATTTTCTTCTTCAGCCATTCCTTTATTTTCTTCTGTTGCGTATTTTCTGCTTCGTATTCATCTGTATCAACAACGTCTTACTTTAAATTTTCCTTCTTTCTCTCCCACTTTTTTTCTTCCTCCTCCGCCACTTCATCTTTCTCTCTCTCTCTGTCTTCTGACTTAATTTTTTCATTCGTACCCTCTTCTGCTTCCACATCCTCTTTCTTTGGTTTTTCTTTGACTTCTTCTCCCTCTTCTTTCACCACTTCACCTTCCACCGTCTCCTTCCCCTCTTCTTCTTCTTCTTCCACCATTTCATCTTCTTTTGTCCTTTGTTTCCATTTTTTTCATTATTGTCTTTTTATATTCCCACTTCTTTAATTTTCCTTCTCTTACTATTCTCCTTCCACCAGTTTTTCATTTTCTGTCTCCTCCTTTTCCTATTCGTTTATTTACACATCTTCTTTCTCTCTTTCTTCTTTTTCTTCTTTCTCCACTTCTTCACGTTTTCTTGTCCTTTTCTGTCCTCTTCAATCCCTGGGTCTTCTTAATTTCTTTTTCCCCACAATTTCCTTCCTTTTTTTCTCACCTTTCAGATTTATCTCTTCCCAATTTTCTTTTATGTCCAATAAGACCACTTTCCTTTTCTCTTTCTACTTCTCATTCCTACATCTTATCAAACTTCTCTTTCTGTCTTTACCTCCTCAATGTTCTCCCATTCCCATCTCCCCTTTTCCGTCTTCGCCCTTGCTTCCCTCTCTTTTTTTCACCCGTAACTCTCTTTTTTTCTCCCCCCTCTCTCTCTCTCTAACCTTTTATCATTTTTACTCTGTCCTTATCACTTATTCAAAAAAATGATTCCTAAAAAAAAAAAAAGAAAATGTTTTTTCATCCGTTTTGACTCTCCAAACAGGATTATGTTGCCATCAGTTTTGACCCCTGAATATCACACAGGAATCTTAAGTATGAATTTGAAATATCCATACAGTTATCTCCCCTATATCTCAGCTATTTGTCTTATAGTTCATACATAAGAAAACTACTCAATTGACCTGATCAAATTCTTTTTCGGTAATCAAATATTAGGCAAAACTCTCGGATTCAAGTTTTGAAGCCGATTCATGCACGATAATTTTCCGTATCACATAATATTTTCAATGGATTTTGATCAATTTCAATGATTTTCCATTGAAGTATGGGCCTTGGGGAAATGAAGAAATGATGCAATGTACCATCCCGAGTACATTTACCTGCATTGTAGTCTAAAGTGTTAAATTAAACTGACACTAAAAAAATGATCGGTCTGCATTTGCATTCTTGCACATGATGTCTGCTAATCGTCGCTGAAAACTGAGTCATGGAAAATCTCCTCAAATCTCCAGCACCTTCCTAAGTATCCTTACAGACCCCAGCAATGCAGTTGTCTGTACAGTCTCAACCTTTCCTCTAATTTTTCACTTGTCTAATCTTTATCCCAGTCTTTTGGCTCAGTTCCAAGAACGCTAGCAATTATCCTAAACTACATATTCCACACATTTCTCAATATCTTGATATCTTTTTAATTTTCTCACTCTCTTTCTCGTTAACTCCGTGTTTCGCTGGTACAACCACGCCCAAGATCTGACATTTTCTTTTTTCACGACCACCGGGTCCGATCTTCTTGCTTTGATTTGGTGGTCGGTCTGAATGTCAAAATTCCAGAGCCCATTTTGATTCCTACTTCCTGTGACAGTCTCTGTTTTATGCTGATATCATTTGTCAATATGGCCAAACCCACGCTTTTCGCACAGTTCCAGCTAATGACCGAAACTACTCTGTCTTGCTTGTTGTTGTACACTGTTTGTGTCAGTTTGCAACAATTATTATCATTATCATTATTATTATTATTAGCAGCAGCAATCTCACACCAGTTGTCTGGTGGTTACCGCTAGAGTTTGAGTGACAGCAAGTCTGCTCAAGTCTCCAGCCCTTCTCTCCTAGTTCTCATAGGCCACGGTAATACTGCAGTTTACAGTTTCACACTGGTTACCCTGTGGTTATCGCTGAAGGCTGAGTGACAATAAGTCTCCTCAAGTCTTCAGCCAACATCACTTCTCTCTTTCGCCTATCATGCCAGTGCTGTGGTTTACGTTTCTGCTTTCATTTCCCTTCCTCTGTTGGGTCACTGTTGACAATTAAAGTTGCAGTCTTTTTATTTCTAACACCTTCCTCAGTATCCGTGCAGTTCCTAGCAGTGCTGTGGTATGTACACTCAATCCTTCTCTTTATCCCGATCTCCTCCAGTCTCACCCTCAGTGTCTTTGGGACAGTTCCTAGTGCACCCACCATGACTGGCACGACCCTGGTTTTCATGTTCCACATCTTCTTCAGTTCTCTCGCTAGATCCTAGTATTTTTCCAGTTTTTCACTCTCCTTCCTCTTTACTCTATGGTCTGCAGGTACAGCCACGTCTACTATTTGGCAGGTCTTCCTCTTCTTGTCTACGATTATCAAGTCCGGTCTTCTTACCTGGATGAGGTGGTCGGTTTGGATGTCAAAGTCCCAGAGTAGTTTGTGGTTGCCATTCTCCAGGGCTGCCTCTGATTTGTGCTGATACCACTTTTCCGCATGGTTGAATCCCATTCGTTTACTCAGTTCCCAGTGTATCATTGTTGCTACTCTATCGTGTCTGTACTTATACTCCTTCTGGGCGAGTTGACTACATTCACTAGTTATGTGATTTACGTTCTCATCTCTTTCACCGCATAGGCGGCTATTAATATTATTGTTATTATTATTATTATTATCATTATTATTAATACAACTATTATTATTATCATTATTATTGCTGTTGTTGTCGTTGTCATTTACGCCTGTCTTGTTCTTTTTTATGATCACCTTCTTCATTCTCTTCTCCTCCATTTTATTTATCATTTTCTTTTCCCAATGATATTATCATTAATAATCAACAGAACCCATCTAAACAAAAGCTTTACTAAGATCTGCTAAAATACTTGTGTAATCAAAAGTGGTGTTGTCATTTGATCTCCACGAGCGCAACCAGATACATCTTGTGTGAAAACCAACCGAAAACAATAACAGCAATTATAATCGTTGTAATAATAATCGTAGCAATGATAATCATATTACAGACATTTATGAATCATGGTTTTTCACAGATAGGATAAAGAACAACAAGATGAAAGATTTTATACAAGAAAGTCATGATTTGACATTGACTGAACTTTGCTTCAAGAAGCTAAAAGGAAAGCAATGTATGGTCGGCCAGGAAAGTTCAGAGACGTATCACTTTAGAGGATTGGCCGACGGTACGGAAGAATCAGCTTTACTTCACCTGATCTTAAATGTTAGGATTGTGAACCAAAGAGCCTCGTACCGGAGAAAAGATTTTTTTTTTTTTTTTTTTTGAAACTCTCAATTATTTATATTGTTATAGGGGTTTCAAGACATTTCCCAGACAGAGACAATAATCACTTTCATATTCTCAATTTTTTTTTTTTTTTTTTTTTTTTTACTTCCCTGGCAACGTTCAGATATTCATATTTATTCAGCTTTTCACACACTTTCGTCTCACTCTCGGCTATAACTGTGACATCCATCATCTTACGGATTATATTTCATGAATTAGCATGTTCAAACCAGATGTCTGGTGCGGGCTAATGCTACAGAATATGTGAGAGCATGTCTACCCAAATCTCTAGCACCTCTCTCCATATCCTTGCATTTCCGATCGCTGCCGTGGTTAGGGTCAGTCTCAATTCTCCCCCGATTATTATTATTATTATTATTATTGTTGTTGCTGTTTTTGTTGCTTTTGGAACTTCATTTCCTTTTTTATTTTGTTTCTCACTTTAGAACGCAACATATATATACGACTTCTGGAGAATGTTCAGTTTTGTTTTATATTCATCATATTATGTCTAAAAACAATCTAAGCAGTCTTGTTTTTTTCTTTTATTATTGCTATTATCGTTACTTTCACTATTTTCATTTCCACGCCAGTTGCCTGATGGTCACCGCTGGAGACTGAGTGACAGCAAGTTTCCTCAAGTCTTGAGCCCTCTTCTCATGTCGTCCTCATTTATACACCGTGTCCTTATCCAGGTTGTTAGGCCATTGCTACGGAAGATTGTAGATCTCATATTTCCAGTACTCCCTTCATTACTCGTGCCGTCCAAAGTGGTGCTGTGGTCTGCTTAGTCTCAATCCTTCCTCTTGTTTCCAGTTGCTCCAATCTTGTTTTCAGTTTTTGGGGTACGGTTCTGAGAGCACTTGACATCACTTGTTCTACCCTGACTTTCATGTTCTACACCTTTTCAGTTCTCTTGCCAGGTCCTGGTATTATTATTATTATTATTATTCATGCATTTGCTTATTCACGATGTGACAGCAGATCTCCTTAAATTTCCAGCATCTTCTTCGGTATCCTTGTAGCTCCCTGTTACGGCAGCAGCCACGGTCTATATGGTCTAAACTTCTTCAGCTCCTCCAATCGTGTCCCTTGGGCTTTTTAGACGGTTCCAAGAGCACGACCTTGCCTCTTCAGTCCCAAAGCAATATCCTAGCCTTTTTCTCTTTGTGCCAAGTTCCTTTCAAAATTTTACTGTCTTCCATAGGCACAGACATGCTTGCTGTCTGGCAGACTTTCTTCTCCTTGAAAGACGTTTGTCAACGATTTTATTCCTTCTCATTGTTTATGTTGTTTACCCAACGTTTCGTCCGATCCTGTCTACAACGGGTGTATTCTCCAAATGTAATAGTACTAAACGTAAGATATTTTCTCCAATCGCAGCAATGCTTACATCGTATGATCCGGGTGTTTTCCTCTTCGTTTCCTTGTTGGGACAGGATTTTCATACTTTGTTCCTGTTGAGTAAAGGAAGCCACATCGTATTGAATTCTGCACTTGTCTGACGTATAAAGATAAGGCGTACTATCGTCGGAAAAAACTCTTTGAATGATGAACTACAGACGGTATATTCCTTTTTCGTTGTTCACGACAAACAGATCCGGTCTCCCCGCTTGGATGGAATGGACTGTCTGAATCTAAAGTTCCAGAGTATTTTATAGCAACTATTATTACGCCATGATGATCTTCCCTACGCACTTCCTCTCCATATTTTGCTTCTTATTTTTATTTATTTATGTCCCTTGGCCATTACCATCTTTTTCTTGTCATTTTTGCTTGTTTCAATCATCGGCTGCTTCCGTAGTAATCCTGTTCTTATTACTTGGTAGTAAAAGCAACAACAATCATTAATATCAATGTTATCGTGTTTTATAACGTTCGCCACTATCAAAGCTATTGCAATAATAATAATAATTATAATAATAATAATAATGGCTCTAACATCTAAACTGACTATACCATCCAAATGAGAAAACCAGACCTATCAATCGTGGACAAGAAGAGGAGAACCTACCAAATAACATACGTGGCCGTGCCTGTAGACCACTAAGTAAATGGGAAAGAGAGTGGAAAGATGTGAAAATACCAGGACTGGACAAGGGAGTTGAAAATGATGTGGAATATGAAAGTCAGGATAATACCAGTAATAGTAGGTGCACTCGGAACCGTACGATAGACTCTGAGAGTGAGACTGAAAAAACTTGGAATATGAGGAGGGATAGAGACTATACGGACCACAGCACTATTAGGGACTGCATGAATACTGAAAAGACTGCTAGAAATACGAGCCCAACTTTTAGCAGTGGCCTAACTGGGAGAAGGGGAGAAGGAAGGAAAGAAAAGGAAAAAACAAACAAATGGTGGTTGGAATGCGAACAAAAGCGCTATTAAGATAGATGAGGAAGAGATGAGAGGAGGGATGAAGATCTGAGGAGACTTGCTGTCAATATAACGATAACCACCAGGCAACTGGTAAACCTATAAACAATGATCCACAGCACTGCTTTGGACTGTGAGAG
Source organism: Thysanoteuthis rhombus (assembly GCA_963457665.1). Taxonomy (NCBI): domain Eukaryota; kingdom Metazoa; phylum Mollusca; class Cephalopoda; order Oegopsida; family Thysanoteuthidae; genus Thysanoteuthis; species Thysanoteuthis major. The sequence continues at coordinate 28,303,390 of OY735222.1, read as the reverse complement.
TGTGGAAAGAGGGATGGAGACCTGAGAAGATGATGATGATGATAATGATGATGATAAATATTGATAATCATAAATAATCATGATAAAAATAATCATGATAAAGAATAATCGTAATGATAATACTGATAATAATAATCAATATTATTGTTATAATAATAATATTATTAAACAAACATAAATCATCATCTAAGTATCATTCAGTGATTTTCTCTTCCTTTACCCCCTTCTTGTTCTTTGAACTGATGATGATGATAACAATAATGTTTTTTATTATTTTTTCATTTGTTTTCTCAAATCATCATCATCATCATCATCATTATTGAAGTTCTCTCGGTATTATTCAGCGACCCTCTCTTCTTCTATCCCCCACCTTCATCTCTTTGTTTTTCTTTGGGGAAGTATCTCTATTTCGTATTTTGATTTCCTTTTTTCCAAAACCGTTTTTCTTTCTTCCAACAAAAAATCATGTTTAAAATTTCTACATTTTATTCAATTTAATCCTTTAAATCCACTCAGTTGTGGGTTTTTTTTCCTTCTCTGTTTTCTGTGCTGAAGGGAAGAAGTCATTGCGGATAGCGTTTTTTTTTCTCTCTCAATCTTTATTTCTTCAGTTTTAACCAGAGTTTCCAGACCACAAGAATCATAAGTAACTCAATATCTTTTTTCAAGATTTGTCCTACAAAACTCAAACTTGAATGTGACCTTACGAAGTCTGTCCGGGAAGTATCCATCTATTAAATATTAACAAAGAAAAAGCATACCTAGGGCAACGGTGCCTTAGCCCGCCTCAAAATAATCCTTTTGAAACCTCGCACACTTATCACAGTACCCTTTTCCCTTTTCAAAGCAGTCTACCAATTCCTCTTCTGGGATTGCCTACTGTTACGTTCTTCGTTACGTTCTTGTCAATCTCGTCTAAGGTCTTAAAATCCCCCTCTCTTGAAACAGTGAAAAGCTAGAAGTCGTCGGGAGCTAAATTGATACAAGAGGTGGAGGAAGGGCTTATAGACCTGAATGATGTCATTGTTTTGCCAGAAAACTCTGTGCAAAGAATGGACAGCTCGGTCATAGTGAGTAGCGTCTCATTGTCGACTAAGAAACCCACTGTTTATGCATGCACAGTAAGTTCCCCTTTGATTGATTACCAAGTTACATCAACCCGTTCTCAAGATAATCGAAACGGATAGATACTTTCTGGGTAGACATCATATATCAACACGTTTTAAGACTGCTTCGTGTATTCTGCCTCGACTGTCCCTGAAACATTGGCAAAACTTTACCATGAAAACCATTTTTGAAGATAGAAATTATATAAGCCATTGTCCTATCCTTCCAGGAATACTTGCATTAATACCTCACCCCTGAAAATCCCAGATTTTTTTTATGTTTAAGTAAAATCATTACAAAGTATTTCTATAATGCGATTGATAACCCTATCCTTTCAATGATTCCACTTCAATTCCTAATTATTGACCACCCCTTTCTGATTTTAAACCTATTTATATTGTAAAATCATTAACAAAACATTTCATTATCTATCCATATAAAAACCATATAAGTAAATTGGTTTGTTTGACAGTATATTTGGTTGTCTAATTTGTGCTGCTCTTGTTATAATCTAATAGTTAAAATGGATTGGTCTATGTGAAATAGATAAACATATCTAAAAAAAATTAACGGGTTGTAATAAGATGGTCTGTTGCCATAGCAATAGATGAGATAAAAAAACCGCCATGTTGATGAAAAAAAGAAAGACTCACTGAATCAATCTTCACTTACCTTTCATTTGTCCTGATGTAGACAATTTTGTGACACGTTGCAGATAACCAGGAAGATGCTAAATATTTATAAACATTTCTGGTCCGAAAATCACAAAAATTACAAAAAATAGTCAAAAGCAAAAAATATTAATAATGATTGTTTATAATCTCAGCAGATTACATTAGGCCAAAGGCCTTTGATTTGGTTTTTTGACCCTGCATATACCTATGTCTATTCGTTTTGAAATACTCTATGGGAACAGACGATATTGGTGAATATGGTTAAAGCAAAAATTTGATGCCTAAATGCTTTTTAAAAACGCCAAATATGACAGATTTTACCATATTTTTCCTGGTTGTCCACCCTTTAAAACTGATTGAGTTGAGTTGAGACTTTAAGATAAACTTAAAATTATAATACTTGAATTATTTATCAATACTAAGATGACCCTATGCAAATGAGGCCATGTGTTTTCTACCTTTTTTGCAAAATCATTGATGCTTATTGAGCTAACGTTTTATTTTTCACCTCATGCATGTCCACCTCCATCTGTTTCATCTTAAGTGTGTTTCGATTCGAGGCCTTCTTAATCGATTTGTTGAGGATGCTCTGTTTACCATAAAAACATCAACTGGAACGAATACATATTTTGTGGTCATCTAAAAATGACGCAGTGTGACGCGATTTGTGTCTCTGATGATTTCGAAAAAGAGAATTTTCTTTTACGAATGAGTGAAGAATCTTTCTGAATATATCAATACTATTTCAAAATAACGCTCTGCTTTTCACAGAGCGTTGTTTTAAAGAATAGCAGCAATGTCTTCCTTCATAGTCGACATTTGGTAATGAAATCTTTCTGCAACACTTAAAACTGAAGATTATTTGTGGTTTCAGTTCAATTAATGCTATACTTTTCTTGACGTGTCGGCTCCTATCGCTGCAAAATACTGCTATAGACGTACCTTCTACTGAGTGACTTTAATGCAGTGGTGATTGCAATTTGAAAATAAAACAGATCGCTACTTTTTTTCTATAAAAGCAACGCAATTTTAACTCGGCCTTGAAATTTCTAGATCTAATCAACCTGGAAGATATGTCCCCACTGGAGCATCCACTGATGTCTATCTTCTTACGATCATTCACTTACATTTGTTTGTCCATCATTTGATTGGGGCGGTGGTAATTTTTATATTTTATATTGCTTTGATCAATAGCTCTATTGTTGACTGACTGAAACTGAATAATAACAATTTATTTTTACTTTTTTTTATCATATCATGATACAGCGTGCATGTCTTTATCCTGCTTCTGCATGCGACGTCAATATCAAATAAACATTTTGCATAAAGCTAATTTTTTTCCATCTCTCATTAAAATCAAAGGCCAAATTTAGTCCTTCCACATGAACTGCCTGGAGATTCCAAACGTCGGGGGTTTCACTTACTTAGAAATACATTACCTGATTTAGCTTTATGCTCCTATTCATCGATAAATAACCCAGAATCTTATCAGTTTATGTTAGTATACGTGTAATAGCCTATTTTGTCAGTTGTGCTTGTTTTAATACATAACAATTGAATATCCCTTTCTCAGTAATTTTCAATGCAATCCTATTGTAAAATCATTAGCAATGGATTTTGCGTTATTAACATGTGCCGTTTTCTTTCTGTAATGCTAGCTATAATTCCTGGCCGCAAGCAATAATATTTCCCTTATTTTCACATCTTAAAAAATGGGTGCCGTAACTTATTCAAACAGGTGTTAGGTAGAATAAAATGAAAATGTTAGTGTTTAATCATCTTTGTATTTCCCTTTGTCGCAGAAAAAGACTAAAACTTAGCTGGGTAATGTTAGAGTAGCGGTAAAATAAATGGGCAATAAAATTCAAGAGAAAAAATAAACCTTGACTATATACATCAGACTAAAAATGCTGTTGGCACTAAAATGTATTGTTTCATTCCCTTGCCACAACCACCTGAATTCACTGTGTAATCAATAAAATATATGAAAGTTTAGAACTTCTGGCTTAGCATTAGAGTGAATCAAAGTTTTGACATATTTTTTTCATAAATCCTACCCTTGATATCATAACTGCCAATAAATAAATGAATAACAATGAATGGAAGGAGACGGGGAGGAGACATTATTCACAACATTGCTAACTTTAAATGGGTATTTTAAGACAGCATTAATGCTTAACTGGAAGCAACAAGAAAAAAATAATAAAGATTATTTCCAAAATAAAACCATAAGTCATTAAAAAAAATAGTAACCGAAAGATTTTGATTGTTATAGTTGCAGATTTATAGTGTGTTGGACGGAAATAAAATATACTGTTTAGGCTGAATGTGAAAGCTTCTAAAACACAGGCAAAAAAAAATGTTTGCTTTGAAAGAAATCTATGCTCTTTACACGGTCTACTGTAATTTCACGTCAGCAAAAATAAAATATGACATAATGACGAGCAAAAATCATGGAGATATAACTGAGTCATGTTACTTCAGAAAATGTATCTCTTATTAATTTCATGTCTCAGATTGCATTCGAATATATTTCATTATCAGCTATCAACATTAAACATACTTCGAGCTGCCCCGTGATCTATTTATTCCCCTTTGCTTCTATCTATCTATCTGTCTATCTATCTATCTATCTATCTATCTATCTATCTATCTATCTATCTATCTAATGTCTTTCCTGTTCACAACAATCAATTTTAGTCCATTAATATCTATCAATAAACCTCCCTTCCCAGCTCTCTCTCTCTCTCTCTCTCATATATATATATATATATATATATATATATATATATATATATATATATATATATTCCTTTCTTATATTTTTTCTCTTTTCTCTCTCTTTACCTTATACTTTGTTTTTTATCTCTGTTAATTTCATTCATTCTATTGGAATTCAGCTGTCCTCTTACTTTCATTTTCAACTCTAGTGCCTGCCTCTCTCTCTCTCTCTCTCTCTCTCTCTCTCTCTCTCTCTCTATCTCATTTTTTTCTGTACACTTTTTTTCTTGGTCTTTTTCTCCCCCTTTGCCCATTAATTTGTTTCTTCTCGTTCTTTCCTTTCTTTTTTCCCACATGACTTACCATTCATATTTTCATTCTCATCTTTTTCTAATTTTTGAAAAAGAAAATTTTTTTTCCTTCTCTCATTATCTTCATTTTTATCTTTACTGCCAAGTCGTGTTCGATACATCGGTTCTCGTACGTTAACCAAAGTTGAGCCACGTCGGAGCCAGGTCAGTACCCAGATGGATGGCTAATAGGGAATACCATATGCTGCAAGTAACCGGGGGATCGTGTACACAGCTTCCCGTTGCAATCTCGTCAATTCTCCTAAGGAAGAGAACGATCCCCACACTAAGCACAATAACGCATGCCAAAGTCCATCCCCATGTACCCACAACTCTGTGATTGGCCTGGGTGCGAGCGACAAGAAATGAATGAATTAATTTGTATTTATTCCTCCTTGCATTCTCCTCGTTCTGCCATCTCCTTTCTGATATTTCTAGAGGTCTAATATTTCAAGACGTCTCTTCTAACGTTCTTGGCACAGCTTTTACTCTCTTATTCTTACATTTCCCAGTCTGCAAAACCCCCCTCCCCCATCCCTGCGAAATGCATCAGCTCAAAATCGTTACAATTTCATATATTCTCTGTCATTCTGAAAACGTATACTTCAAACATTAATAATATTGCGTTTGGATTATTTTGGTTTGGTGAAAGTATCCCTTTCTTTCATTTTTATTTCATCATAATTATACCCTCCCTTTCCCTTTCTCGCCACTTTTTTTTATTCTTTATTACCACTTGCACTTTTCACTTCTTTCATTCTGAGTGGAAGAGAAACATTGCTCTAAAGTTACCAGAAGTTTATGAAGATTCACGTCACTATTCATATAGCATAAACGTTCTTCTTCCTTTCTTTCCCTTTTCTTTTTTTTTTTTTTTACTTCATTTTCTTTTGTTTGTTAATACCATTCTGCGTCTCAACTGCCAGAAGAGAATTTATATTTATTACTTGTCTCCACGTATTTCAGCGTTGGAAAGTATTTCAGACCCGTAAACGAAAAGAAATACTAAAATAATCGTTAAAAAAAAGTATGTACGAATGATGATAATGATGATGAAGAGGGTAATAAGTGCCAAAAATTAAAAATGAATTGGACGCGTACTGAACGGTCGGAAGAACCAGTGAGTAGAAGTGAAAGAAAGTGACGAACTGGACTTTGTGAGAGACCTTTGTATGAAAATCTCTGGAACATAAAAGTGACAGCTATGCCTATGATTAAAGCGCTTGGAACAGTCCTGTTAGAGACTTGCAAAAAAAGTCTGCTTCTACAATATCTTGCTTGCATTCATTCCTAGCCACTAACAATAGCTTTTTTCCTGATCTCAAATGCATGATATACAGGTTGAGTCCCGAAACCTGCTCAAATGAGCTTTTGACCAAAAGTTGCAAAATCAGGCGCTTAAGAATCCATTAAGGAAGAATCGAGACGATTCAGACGATAGTGTTTCTGAAAATGAGCTAGAATAGTGAGAACATTGTGAGATATTTAATGTTCCTTGATTTCTAATAAAAACAACGAGCATAACAAGAACAATGAGCACAATTCCCGAGCACAAAATGACGAAGTGTATATATATATATATATATATATGTGTATATATATATATATATATATATATATATATATATATATATATATATATATATATATATATATATATATACACACACTCAGAGGCTGTGACAATCATCTGTTTTGTCAATTAAAAAAACTGCATGATAAACTAAAAAAAAGAAAATCGGCCAGTGTTCGGTCATAAAGTCCGAGCGATGCTGACTAAAGAAGCATAAAAGATTGGGGTTTTATTGTATGATAGAATTAAGCATGGCGGATTATATTTGAAGGTGGAAGTGATCTCACCGTCTCCGATGGAAAGAAACTATAATAACCGATGAGGAACCAAACTGTAGAGTACGGAAAATAAGAGAGATGATGCATATGATCTTCTCTAAACAAAATAAGCAGAAGACCGATTGTCGAAACGAGCAGTATATGGTCGTCAGTATCCAGGGGGGATTTAATAAAACACTGGAGGAAAAAGCACATAAAATATCCTACAAATAAATAAGAAGTATACATTGATTCAATTGGATCCCTTATTTGGCTTTTAGGGGGGGGCTGTGTCTTTATTCCAATGCATTTGTCGCGGTACTTTTGTGTCAACTTTCTTAATCTCAGTGACGAGATATTGTTACTATTATATATTTATTATTTGTACAGAGCGGTTTCCTCGTTTATGTTGATTTAATCACAATGTTTTGGCTGCAGCGCTTTCCGGTCTTTTTTCTCTCTGAATTTCGTGTAAGAAATGTTGATACTATTATAAATTCATTGGTTTGGAACAGTTTCTTTGTCTTCATTTTTTATCACAACGTCCCTGTGTCCCTGCGCCAGACTTGACTAAGCTCATTTCGGTTGATTTTTTTTTTCCGGTGAAAAACGAAACAGGGTTTTTACAGACAACCATTAACTTCACATTCAAAATATTGTTCATCTAGCGCCATAAACAACGAAAATGCACAGCGGCTGACTAAGACGCGGCTAATTAGATTATAATGAACAGACGTAATAAACCATTGCTTTAAAAAAAACGATATTTTTTTTTTAAATGAAGGTACGGTTTCAGATATCACCCTGCCAGGCGTAATTCCAATGAAAATTGGAATAATATATAACTGAAACACAAACCGTTACGAATATATCTTTTACGTATGCGCATGTATTTGTATGTTTGCATGTGTGCATGTGCTTGTGTGTGCACACCTGTATGTGTTTTGTTTATGCATGTACGTTTGTGTTTGCGTGTGTGTATGCTCGCGTGTGTCGGTGTGCGTATGTCTGTCTGTGCAATACAGACATTATCCTTATCCTGCCTTCTTATGAAACTATATTGGGTTAGCCGAATCGTTGGGGAAATACATGATAATAATGAATGCAATCCTGTCATCAGAACTCAAGGATCGAATGCAAATGAAATCCATGTTTCGAATCTTAAAGATCGCAGTCGGTGTGCCACTTGCAACACCTACCTTCAAACTGACCAGTGCTTTGGAAAAAAAGACTAAACAAACATGAAGATAAAACGAAATGAATGGAAGAACAACATTAAAGAAGGAAAAAAGAAGAAAAAAGCCAAGAAAAAGACCAAAGGGTCTGAAAAAGGCTGAAGAAAATACGGATATAAAGAGATGAAAAGACGAAGAAGGCAGATGTAAATGTAAAGAGAATTGAGAAGAAAAAAATGAAGGAAAAATTAAAGAGGGGATAAAAAGGGAAGAATTAAAAGAACGAGATAAGTCTGGTTAGTTACTCAATAGAAACTAACACGTGATCAACTTCTTTTGACGGCATTCCGTGGTCAAAGAGATCAATTAAAGAACTAGATAAAGGGAAGATCAATAAATAGGTTCTTTCTCCCGCCTTTTGTTGAATTACTAAAAAGTCCTAATTTTCAAAAAACAAACGTGAATGCTACACATACTAAGAGACGAATTTAGCATAAATTTAAATTTTGAATTGGTCTCTCTCCATAAAAAAAAACGTAATTTGAGGGGGAATTTTCTTTTTAAAAATCTAAACATAATGAGGGGTAAAATGTTTAAATTTTCAGCCCTCTAGCTCCATTGGTGCGGCCTGAACGGGCAGCACATACATAGCCAGACAGCCAACCAGCACCAGTGAGAAAAAAATGAAGAAAGCTTTGTTGATAGTTTTAGTTGACGTTTGTGTGTTTTGTTTTGTTTTTCAATGGATGAAAAGAACTGAGAGAAAAAAAGTAGAAGAGAATTGTGAAAGGAGACGAGGAGAGAAAAGTTGGAGAGAAAGGAAAAGAAATAGACGAAGAGAACGGTAGGAAGGGGAAAAGGTGGTTTGAAGAAAAAAAATATGAGCCAAAAGAAAGAAAATGCGGGTAAAAAATGGAAAGAAAAAAAAAAGGAAAAAGATATGCCACAAAATAGGAGGTTTTTTTTTCATACGCATTAATAAACATGCACTCAAAGGGTCCAGATTGATATTGGCTTGGTCATTTGCATGACGGAATCAATGATGAGCGTTTCTGTCTGACAATCTATAAACAGACGACTACAGACACGCCTTCGATTTTGAGAACAGACAACTCGATGGGTAGGAGAACAAAAGAACAACCCAGAACAAAGTTCATTATCTATTGTAACCTTTGCTGGTCTGTGTCATGTCAAGTCTCTATGGTACCAGATTTATAAAAAGGAATAGACCGTAGCTGTAACAGAAAAAAAATTAAAACCTTTTGAGACTCCTGAAATACATACATCCTGAGGCTCCCCTAGGATATATATATATATATATATGAATTAATAATTATGTTATCCACTGACAAGTGTTTCGTTGTATTACAACTCTTGTGTGGCTATAGACTATCAAATGTCCCATCTAGTACCACAAGGTAGGATCGAAACGCTTCAGACCCCGAGATAGGCATTTTACCCCTACCATTTGCAGAACTGGATGGTCAGTAGGACCGAATTTAAGTGATATGTTTACTTAAGTACTATTCCTCATCCACCAGAATGCTCCATTCCAGAGTAAGAAGCGCATTGCTATTCATATATAAATGCTAATATAACTGCATTGCTATATATATATATATATATATAGAGAGAGAGAGAGAGAGAGAGAGATAGTAGATTTGTTTTAAAATCTAGTGAGTGAGATCTTCCCAGCTTTCATAATGACAACAATGACGTTCAAAACCCACGTGGAAATTAGTTTGAATAACATAGCTGAACAGGAAAGACGTGTAAGCATGATTACCTGCTAATTCCATGTTTCTCATTTGATAGATGTCTTATGAGGAAAATGTATCCCATTATGATTTGTGTTCTTTAAAATATGGAATAATGTGGGCTTTTTTCGATTCGGTAAAAGAATAGTTTGGTTTTTTTTTTACCATGGAGCAAAAATTGAAACAATATTTGACTTATTTAAAACATTTTGAAATTTCAGACATTGAATACCTTAATAAGGTAATCTTGAAAGGGTTAAAAGACATCTTTTAGCATCAATGGCTTTTTCTTGTTTCTTTCGTGGTACTGTTTTAACAATCTTGTTTTATGCTTTCTCGCACTATGTTTTCCAGAAAAGAAAATGGAATTAACATTTCAAGTAGATTACACTACAGAAAAATTTACACTACGGAAAATAGTAAAAAGATTGATGTAGAATTTCCCAAGGCCATTTTTTGCACGATATTAGGGAACTCTATCAGATTCATTTATCTATTCATTGTTAGGGCAAACGATCAAGTGTAGTACGTCGAAAGTTTAGGAAAAAATTCAGAAACTTGGAAAATTGGTTTCACATGTACTAACGGAAACGAACGTAAGTCAATGTTTGAACTTCTTTCTTTCTCATCTTGTTCTACAAAGAAAAAAGGTCAGCTATGGAATGATCACTATAAATAAAATAAATCAATTTATTACGAGATTCCGAAGGTAGAAAATTGTGATTAGATCCAGGACAGCCTTCTCAAACGCAATCTCCTTGGGGGAAAAATTATTCTATGTTCGGTGAATTCAAAAGTAATTCTTTATTACAAACTGGTGGAATCTAGACAAATTGTTACCTCGCAACGCTACGTTGAGAAATTGGTCTCCTAGCCACGGCGTACGTTACACTTTCTGCATTTCCTAAAACATTGATTCAACCACATGAAGCCACCTCACTACTCACGAATAAAAAAAAAAGCTGTTCATATGAGAATTTAATGAATTAGATTAAGTGTAGGTTAATCATTAAATCCAAGTCCCCCCTCCTTGACATTAACGTAATGGCGAGGAGGGGGGCGTGTGGATTTATCGGGATACGGACGGATGAATGATGTTTAATTGTAATTTCTTGAGGGAACCCCAAAAGGACAGTTTCTGTCTCTTCTTGTTTTTGTTTTTTTGTTTTTTGTTTTTTTCTTCTATGGGGGTCTTTAAATAAACATACGTCAGTATTTATAAACCAATCAATCGTGACCCTTGTTAGGGGCTGCTTTTCGCTTCTCCGAAATCGGGTGACTCTTCTAAGTGTGGCTTTTGCTACTGCGTCTCATGCGCGCGGAAAAGACTCTGCTGGTGATACATAGATGGAGTTTTTTTTTTCTTGTTTTATCATGAGCACGCACGTATGCAAAAAGAAGGAGAAACTGACAGCCAGAGGGAGGCAGAGCAGGTTATTTAGTGTGCGTTTTAAGTCAGACGAGCCGACTGTGAATGCTTCGAGGGATTTTCCATTGTTTTCCAAACTTTAATTTTCACACATGAGGCTGTGTTGTATTTTGATGGATAGTATCTTATTACTTTTGACCATTTGTCAAAAGGCCACAATGATACAAAAACCTATTACGAGAAATAACGGTTGCTTTACACACACGCATGCACCCATCCTAAGAGAGCCATTAAGCTCCTCGAAATATTTGATAGCATATAGAGAAGGAGAGGGAGAGAGAGAGAGATGGATAGATATAGGTAGATAGACTGAGATAGGAAAATAAATAGATATGAATAGTCAAATAGATATAAATAGACTGAGAAAGATAGATAGGAAAGAAGGTTTTCTCAAGAGAGAATTACTTGAAGACAATGTTTGTAAAGTATTTCATGCAAAGCTGGAAACATTTGAGATAGACTGAAATTTTTTTAAAATTGAAGAATAACAAAAACAAGAACCATAAGTTCAACAATGCAACCACCATCCGTGGTAGTAGTGGGAAGGGGAAAAGAAAAAAAGAGCAAGTAGTCTTTCTTTGAGTCAATTGATTCTCACGCATACAATATATTGCAATATGGAAATAATCCGACAGTATTATTTTCAATAAAAAATCGTGAACGGCTTTTTTAAATGCAAAAATGCTAAACTCGTACATTTTATTACATCATAGCATTAATGACGTAACACCTTTAATGGTATTTCATCTTTCCCTTCCTATTTCTATTGTTTAACGCAAGTTGAACTGGCCGACCGAAAAGTATATAATAGAGATGTGCAGACACATTAAAGAAGAATCAAGATATAATACTAACAATTTTATCTAAAAACTGTAAAGCAATGGCGAAACCAGGTGATTGAACAGACCTGTTTTACTGAAAACTCCATCTTGAATCTCAATTTTATCTTGAAGATCATGTAGCTCAAAATAAGATGGACATCATCCCTTCTCCTTATTGCTTTTCTTCCTTCTTTGTCATCGTGTCATCTTAGACAGTCCCTATACTCCATATATTCAATCTTCACCGCCATTGGCTTTCCCGTTCTTCATATTGCGGTAATGTGGATACCAGGCTATCAGGTTAACGGAAGACATAAAGATTTACGTCCCTTGGCTCCTCATTTTACCGTGTTTCACTCCCCTCATCCCCCTTTCTCCTTGCCCATATCCCCGTCACTGACTTTATATACTGCCTATCTTTCAGTATCCTGAACGAAGGACCCATCTATTAATCAGTTCTACGTGTCTTGTGTGAGGGGTGGGCATCAAAGATAAACGGGGGTCGAATGACGATCGCCTATGTGAGGGAAATATCCGCGGAGGATGCAGTCGTATGTGTACCAATCAGTGAATACAAACACAATGAAACGTTAAACGCATGATGTCCGACACGAGGGGGATATAAAACGACGAGACAAGCACAGATTTGTCCGCAGACACTCACATTCGCTAACGCATGCGCACAGTCGTATATCTGCAAGTATACACTGTGAGGCGCGGGAAATTTGTACACTCACGTACCGATATGTATACGCACAAGGTTTGAGTAATACAATCTTTTCTTTATTCGTTCATGGCATTTGCTTGGTTTAAAGACTTCAACCAAGAGCGCCAGTCTCCATTAGTCTGAACTTTATCAGAATTCTTATTGGATATTTTTGACAAGGAAGAAAGTTTACGTAAATTAAGTCGAGTAAGACACAAGACCTAATTTATGGAACACTGTGTGTGTCGGATTCTTAATCGCTAAATGCATGATTGAATCGCCTAAGTTTCTCACAATACAGATATCAATCCTGTTTCCTAAAAGACGTCTTCCAATTGACTGATGGCACAAGCCACGAAGATCTGAGTAAACTTCGAAAACACTTCTAAGATTTCCTTAACATCAATTTGATTGGCCAATGTCAAATATGGCCCAAGGCCGTATCTATAGTGCATAAAATGAGGAATAACAAAATGTCAAGAGTTGGCAAGAATAGCTCGTTCACCATTGCACTCAGACAGCTTTACTCTTTATACTTGATCTAATAAGCATTAAACTATAGTTTGGCACAATGTAAGCATGCTTTGTTCGATCCATTTCTCTTTCGAAAGTTCAAGAAAATATGCAAATAACTATATACTAAGGCGTAGATTAGTCTGTTTCAAATTTGTTTAGGAGCAGGAAGATTGTGTTGCATCAATGTTCCCAACAGGGATGGCCTGTCAGCCCTGAAAATCAGTTTTCGAAATTGCATTTTTTTCTCGTTTTCGCTTTGACTCAAAAATTCATTTTACGCAACAAATATTCATTTTTGAAAAAAAAAATTCCCCCTCTTGTCAAATCACTTAATTCAGGAGTGAATAATAATTACATACATCGAACACTATACACATACTAACAGGGATAGCCGACGTTGCCCGGGGGAAAATAACTTAGAAGATGATAGAACAAATGATATTTTATAGTGAATGTATGGGCATGCTCACTGCAAAAGAAAGTTTTTGGGGGAAAAAACGATGTACAATATAGAATTCATGTGTGAATTTTGCTAGACGAGTTGTATTAATCATTATATATGATACCATTGATAGCAGTAGCATCAGGGATCCTCTCATCATAAGAGACGTCCAGATTCTGGATTATGACGTGTACACTCCAGTTGAGCATGCGTTCTGAATAGTGATTCCACATTTTAGAACCAACAACATCTGACGAAGGCGGAAGGATACATGGCTGAAACGTTTCGAATAAATAAACACATCGACGAAAAAAAATAGTCCGACCATAAGCGTAATAGAAAATTCAATTAATCACCAACTGAATTCGATCAAGTTTTGGTTTAGACTAAATCGCTGTTCTCCAAGAATTTATTTTCTATTGGATTTTTGTATTTTCAATCCATTAGATCCTCGAACTTTCTGCGTATTTGTGAGTTTTTGAGATTAAAAAAATCAAGAGGTTTTAGAAGGGTGTTTCTAGTTGCAAAGTAACTATAATGCTAAATGAGGGCGTACAAGAGTATGCGCACCCATGAGCAGACCTGCGTAGCCCGCTACCTCATCTTGAAGAAATATTTTTTCTCAAAAAAAATTCGTGTTCTCAATTTTGGTGTTAGTTATGCGCACGTCAAAGTAGAATATCGGATTTGAGAATTTCCCATTTTTATTGACGTATTTTGGTTTGGGTTGAGGATAGGGTTAATGATTTGGCTTAAAGGAAAAACGTTTTATTTTTTGTGTTGTGGTCAGGGTACGGTCAATTTTCTTTTTAAAAGATACTGCCATATTTACATGAAAACAGAGTGAAAGAAAAATTCACAGCAGCAGTTTCGTACGACGAACAAAAAATAAAGGGCCAGTTAAGCATTATAGATAGAACCTACCTTTAAACCCTTGAAAATTGTTGTTGTTGTTTTCTTCCTCGATACAGGCTAATTCCCAGAGTTTGAAGATAGAATTATATTTCTACTAGGAGAACGCTGCCTAAATTAAATATTGACCCTATGCTATTTTGGATAAGTTTTAACAGTTGCACTAATCAGTTTGGGACCACGCTATGCAATTTTGGGGATAAACAATTTCAATTGCATTAAACGAAAAGGCGCTAATCGGAACCTCTTTTTTCGTGTATTTCTGGTACTTTTAGGAATAGATTGCCTGGGATTTTAAATAACCAAAATGAATGTAATCACCTGTGTTTACTATAGTATACTAAAATGCCAAGAATCTTCACTTGGTCCAGAAATGTCGGATATACAGAACTATTGCTTCCAAGAAATCAGGAAAAAAGTTCTATTCTATTTCACCTTCTCAAAAACATGAGCATGTAAAAAATAACCTAAAATGACATTTTACTTTCGCAATTTATTCTTTCTCGGTCAGGGTTCGAACTCAGTCAACCAATTCAATTTTCCGGGCTGTCAGCTGCTTGGTCATGGAATAAACGTTCGGATGAGCACCTGAAAATATTATGCGGTGTTGCGTGAAAAGGTTACCCTTTTTGCATTTTCGCCAGCTAGAATTAGTTTTGACTCTGAATTGACCTTTAAGGACTTTGGAGGTCAATGCCACCTATCCTGTGTTAATCCTGAGATTAATTTACCCTTTAACTTTTAAACTTCAAAACTTGTACAAGCAAGCAAGAAAACAAACAAGCATTCGCTGTGTTTATAGTGATAGATTATGAAAATTTCAGACTGGCTCTAATGCCTTTGGGAAAGGTATGAATCTGATATGAGTATACTATCGTATGGCGAAATGTGAAACTCGGGTGGCATTAGGGCACTTTCTCTCCTTATAAAAATTTCAGATTGAAAAAGACACACACACACACACACACACACACACACACACACACACACACGTGTATATATATATATATATATATATATATATATATATATATATATATAATGTGTGTGTGTGTGTGTACACAAAATGGCTAACGGAGAGAAAATTTCACACACGTATATAGACGCGTTTTTTGTGGGTTTTTGTTTTTGTTTTTATTTGTTTGTTGTTGTTGTTTTTTTGCAATAACATTACGACAATTTTATTGCGAAACTAGGCCAGTAAAATAATGGCGGGAAAATCAAGACAATAGACGATTCAGGGGCGGCTAATTAAGTAATAACGAAATAGTCGCAATAAATCTTTGTATTGTCTTGAGATCCAGCCTCCTGTCTTTTCAGGGTTATGCTTTCTAATATCCTGAACATCGTTCCTATCCCAGCAATGAAATTGGTTTGACGAAAAAATAATTGTAGTAAAAATTCTAATTAACTTTCAGACGAGAACAAAAGGCAGGTTTTAAACGAATCTTAAAGAGGAGAAACATAAACAAAAATCATGATGAAGAAAATTAGAGAGTTTTCTCAAGGGTACAAGTATTTAGATGATGATTTTGATGATGATGATCTTAACATAATGGAGATAGTTTTTTGTTAACTTATATGTCTAGATTATACATGGGCTAAATACAATCGACAACTGGAAGAGTAAGCGGTTTGGAAATGGGTCAGACTCAGTTTTTTTTTTCAATTGCTTAAAAAGTCCTGATCTTTCTCAATACGTATTCACATTTCGCCTAACAATGACAATGTGTCAAGCAACTGACTCATTGATTCACCCTCCTATGCAAGTGTATGGAGAGGGCTATTTCTCCAACTATTAATTGCATATTATTACCTGACTACTGATTTCTTCCAGATTTCCAATACATAAATGAAGGGTGAGAACTTGTACAAATGATTTTGATGTCAAAAGTAGTTACATAAAAATGATTCATTCAAACTGAGGATGTAATTTGGAACACTTTTTAAACAAAAAAAATCAGTAACAGGAAAGATACAGAACATGCCTTCAAAAGCTTTATTGAGTGGACTTGTCAAGAATCATATCGCTAAATAATCTTACGTCCCGATGACAAAAACGTAAAGATCTAAATTAGAAGTTCTTGATCCATTTTGCCCCATCCTCCATCTTTGGTGTCCCCCCCCCCAACTATTAAAAAAGTAATTCAATTATATATCATATACTTAAGTATTAGTTACTTTGAAATTTATAGTGTAATTAGGAATTAAATGTATTGTATGATTTAGAATCGATCAGTTAAGCTTCGAAAAGACTCAGTTCTCTAACCAAAGAACGCTTTTCACTCTTCACTCCAGAATTCCATATTGGCCCCATATTCAAAAAAAACTTTTTTAGGATGTGCTCCCGGCGTTCAGGATCACTGATTCCAATCGTTCATATTTTGATTGATAAAGTTACTCGTACATAAATTTGATGACCGTTCATGTTGAATATTTGAATTGGGCCATTATTTTCCGGGCAACCCAATAATTATGTGCGGACTCGATACGTCAAGTGTTAATATTTCTCATCGCCATTTACAGGAGATAAAGGATTCCTCGTCCCACCATTGACTGACCTTGCCTCCATATAACACAAAACACGCGATAAGATCCTTGAGGAATTGTCACTGTGTACACAGAAACTATGGATACTTCATTGGTCAGTTCAACATTTCAGAGTCCAATGGATAAGGGCTGCCAGCTTCTGCTCCTTTAAATCATTCGGACAAAGCGTTTCTCTCTAGGTCATAATATCCACCACTGTAGACGTATCAAATCATATTTACACTGGTGTCGGCACACACTAAATCTAATGTCATGTCCCAGGTTGATATTTATTAAACTGAGCTTAGTAAGTTGGGGGAGTGGCTTGCAAGTTTATCCTCTCTGAAAGTCAGCATTGTTAATGCTGTCTTTTATCTAGATTCAATCATCGAACACTAGCACCAGAAGGGAATACCCAACTATCTCAATCACGAGACAGGTCCTAATGGACGCTAACTAAACTTAGCTTATCTTGGTACAGGAACAAGTAAGGAAGAAATAAGGTTAGGAAGATGTTGTTGCACCAATCTTCTAGATGGAGAGGGTCTGCCTTTAAAATCAGCATCCAGATTCGTAGTTTTTACTTGGGCTCAACGACTGACCTCTATCACTGGCGGGAAATACGCAGCTCTATCAGGTCTATTTAATACAGGGAATAATTGAAGACCGTCTCCTTTGTATGATATTAGATATGCTTCACAAGACCAAATAGGATATGGGGGAGACTCTGTTATATCACATTTCAATAGGTTGAGAGTCAACTTACCTTGGGAATCAGCATTCGAAATTGAGAGAGGGGTAGATGCGGACACCTATCGTGGAAACCTTTTTAGTTGCACAGAAATCAAAAATAGATTTAAATCGATCGATTGAAAGATGGAAAACTGGAATTCACTGTCAAGAAAGGCTGGGACATACAATCTGAAATATGATGTGTCTCAGAGCCACTTGGAGACACTATGATAATTTTGAAACAACAAAGTTATTTAAAGCTATTATTTTGCAACTAATGCAAAAGACATGTACTAAAATTCGGAGGTTTGTTTTTTTTTTATTGGTGATAAAACTTGGTATACTTAGATTATCCCTAATAATGTCTAAATTATGAAATTTAGGAATTATAAAAGCAGTTATATAGATTCTGGCTATGATAATCGGATAACACAAGTAAACCTTTCCTAAGGAAGATTATTGTACAGCTATTCCTCAATTAGTGCGGTTGATTCGTTCTAAAAAAACATGTACTTTACAAAACCGCACTGTTCAAGGTTTAATAATAATTTATTGAGCTTGATTGTTTTTATTGGGATGTGGGTCTGCTTATACTTAGTTGAATTGCTGTAGCCTCACAAATGACCTGCCCGACTAACCAGCCAAAAGAGCCACTGATTCTTCTCTCTTTTCTAGTCCAAAATTCTGTAAAATGTTTTGTTGTTGTTTTCTTCCAAAAATTCTTTCTGGGTCTTGTCCAAATCTTGTGGAGGTATTTTTTTAGATGATTTCAGGTAAAAAAAAATATCTATTTTAAAAGATGAATTTTTTATACCATTTTTGATAATTAGTTCTGGTTCCTCTGTGATTAATTTATGCCTGGGAATCACTGAATTTTCTGATCGATTTATACAGGAATACTCTAAGTGCATTACATCAAAACATGCAATAATCAAAACTGCACTTCTGAAGGTATCCCTGTACTGGTAATACCTGAACTCAAAAACCGACATCTTGTATTGGTGCAAAATACTCAGCGATCTCAACCCATTCACGAGACAGAGCACAATCTGGATGTTTACTGAGATTTGATGTACTCAAGTTGATGTTCAAGAGCTTGATGTACAAAGTTTGTGCAGCTAAGGGTCTGTGTCATGGTTGGGGGTGCCGGATGTGAAAATCCCGCCACTCTCTAACTCGTCAAGTAGGCCCTACTCTAATTTTATGTTACGAAAATAAAAGACAGTTGAATGAGAATATGGAGATATAAGATTTAGACACCGCGTGAGGATATATGATACAAAATGAACCATAAAATAGCCCTCTCCTGTCAGTAACGCTTACTTTAATTCCTGACCACTGGCAATCCCAACTTTGGTGGTTAGCCATCATTTTCCACTTACTATCAAGGACATTTAGTTTGTTAATGTAGAAAATTACAAAAAAAGTGAAGGGAGTAGCAGTAAAATCAGTGGGTAGAGATAAGGAAGCTCAAACTATTGCCAACCAATTCTATGCTCAGATGCAGAAAGTTTGGGGGGATTCATTGTATCGATATTTCTCGTGATATCATCGCTTGCATAAAGGGCAAGTCAGTTAACTGTTAGATTCATACACTCTTTGTAACTGACATTTGATTGAAAAGAAAAAAAATAAAGAAACTCATCCATGAATTGAGTGGGAAAATCTTCTTCTTTTTTTTTAAATCATCTAATGGTCAAAGGGAGATGATTTCAATCAGAGGTCATTTCTTTCGATAATAAGATTCAAACTCTTCTTTTTTTTTTTTTTTTCGTGAATTCAAAATTCGAATGATTTAACCAGTTTTGGATTCTTGAAATGTTCCCATCATTTTACATAGTCTTCCTAAAATCCTGTGGTCATTCTCTCCAAATGTGAATTTATTCTTTACTTGTAGGAACCTTGCCCTTGCACTTTTATTTTTTTCGTCGGCTGTGAATGGAACAGGGGAAAAGATTTTAAGATTTTAAATCATGGATGAAGAAAGGTTCGTGGTTTGAGGTGAACCTTGACGTAAAATTAATACCGTTGAGAGTTCATGGCTAATTTGGGACAGTTTCTGGAGAACATGCAAGATATCATTCATGGGTGGAGGAAGGCAAATGTATTTTGTGGCTGAATGGAGAAAGTGTGTGCAGGGGGGGTAGAATTATTTAAATTGGATGGGAGGAAAAAGATAGAGATACAATGGTGAGTGATAAGAAAGAAAGAAAGAAAAGAAAGAGAGAGAGAACAGGGGAAAATAATGGAAAACGAAAGGTATAATCATAAAAGTAGAAAAAGAAGGTAAGAAGAAAAAAGACCTGCAGATAACAATGAAAAGGGAAAGTTTGCCAAAGGATTGAAGAGTTACAAATACAGTATTACATAGAGAAGAAAAGAAGAAAGAAAAAAGAAAGAAAGAACGGAAGGTAGAAAGAAAGAAGGTTGAGACTTGAGAGTAATCAAGGAAAAGAGAGAAGAACTTAGACTAGCATGAAATAAGCAAAAAACTGAAAAGAAACCATGAACTAAAGAAACGAGGAAGTTACTGCTCAACATGCATCAATGAGCATGCGCGTGCTGGGACGAGATCAGGGGGTCCTCCGAACGTCGGCAATGGTCCATAGCCTTTTTCTCAACCAGTTCTTAAAAGAATAAAAGAGAGGACACGCCTAGACCAAGTGGATAGATAAATACGGAACAGGAAAATCGATGCCAAGTTTATTAGCCATTGTTAACTTTTATTGTTTGCAACAAAATATTTTTTTCTTTTTCCCAACTTAATCTGGGAATTTTGGGGGTTTTTATCTCTTTTTTTTTTTTTTTAAATATTGGTCCCTCAAGTTTTCTTGATATTTTCCGTACTCTGCACGCATTATATTCTCTGGGGTCACATTTAAGCAAGCAGCAATATCGGAGATTTTCTTGGTGGTTAACACGAGAGATGGCTGAATGGTGAAAACATTGGTCTCAGAAACACATTCTACCTAGTTCGAGGTCTAGATGAATTAAGAATAGTATGCTCCCATGGATCATATAAAGGGTTGTGTTTGAGATTTCCGAAAGGCTACCGAATACAACTGACACCTTGAGAAATCTAGAGAGTGCAACGGCCGAATTGTTGTGATGAAAACAATTTACTGGAGAAACGGGTATGAATGAATCTATGTATTACACTGGATCACCTGAAAGAGAAAAAAAATAACGAGGCTCGACACTGATTCCTCGAGAGAAGACAGATGCGGGTTCGCGTAACTCTTTTGGCACTTGCCTGCGTTCGAGTCACGGTGTTTCTGTGTTGCTATGGTAACTGTGATTTCGAAAATCAGACTACTATGCATCACTTTCGATATTAGAAACCAAGGGGAGAGAGAGAGAGAGAGAGAGAGATTGATAAATGGTGTAGGTAATACATCAGGAAAGGATTGTCTTTTTGCGAAAAGGTGAATGAAAAATGATTGTTTTGAAGGAAAAGGGTAGAGAAGGGGTGGGAAGGCAGTATAGAGATGGAGTTAGGGGTGGAATTCGGAATAATAAGTATCGAAAGAGAGATATGGAGGAAGGATTAAGAATGAAGGAGATGCAGAAAGTTGCTATGTAGATGAGGGTGGAAGATAAGGAAGATAGAATAAGGAGGGTTGGCGAATAAATCATAGAAATAAATGAGAGAAGGAAACAGATAAATAAGGAAAGATGGTAAAAAAGATTATACAAAAGATGATGGTATAGAAGACGTTAAAAAGATTATATAAAGGTGATAGTATAAAAGATGGTAGAAAAGATTATATTAAAGATGATGGTATAAAGATTATATGAAGGTGATAGTATAAAAGATGGTATAAAAGATTATATCAAAGATGATGGTATAAAGATTATATAAAGGTGATAGTATAAAAGATGGTAGAAAAGATTATATTAAAGATGATGGTATAAAGATTATATGAAGGTGATAGTATAAAAGATGGTATGAAAGATTATATCAAAGATGATGGTATAAAGATTATATATAGGTGATAGTATAAAAGATGGTAGAAAAGATTTTATAAAAGAAAATGGTATAAAATATTATTCAAAAGATGGTATAAAAGATGTTCAAAAGCTGTATAAAGGGAGATGGTGTGAATGGTAAAAAGAAGATGGTATAAAAAGACAAAATTTGAAATAAGATGGTAAAATGGTATAAAATAAGATGGTATGAAATGAGATAGAATAAAGGATGGAAGAGAAGATTGTATGAAACGTGGTAAAAAGCAGTAAAATGGAATATGATATTAAAGCCATTAAAAAGGATAGTTCACAAGAAGATAGTAAAAAATAAGATTGTTTAAAGAAAAATGAAAAAGGTATAAAGAAAAGTTTCAACATTCCAAAAAAGAAAATGGTATACGTAGGCGAATCAATAAAACTGTAGTTCATTGAAGAAAAAAGCAATTATTTTACCCAACATTTGGTTTTCAGTATAATTACTTTCAGTAAGTAGACGATGATATTAATCACATAGGTTGAACATTATACTGTGAATATTTCAGATCAGAATTCAGTGAATAACGGAGTCAGGCTGAACATATATATATGTCTGTGTGTGTCTGCGTGTTTCTATATGTGTTTCCGTGTTTCTGCCCTTTTGGGCTTCTTCGGGCAATAGATTCACCTACAGAAGGCAAAATGGACAGAAACACACAGGCGTTTGTGTAACGAATCTACTATTTCACCATAATTAAAGCTCTACACTAACTCAAAGTTTGGGGGGATTTTTTATCGAGCACTTAATGAAATAAACCCATATAAAAATAACACACATCTTTTATTGAATTAGTGATTTCTACTTTGGCATATATACATATATATGTGTTTGTGTATGTGTATATACGCACACATATGTATATATTCACGTTAATAAATAAGTCAGCAGCTTTATGACGAAGAAAGAATTTACTTCCTTGTCAATGCATTTAATTAGATACTTAATAATAATCACATATATAAAAAAATATTCAGTGACCAATTCAGATCAAAAGTAAGCAAATAGCTATGTCAGACAACGCTCTTATTGATCCAACAACTAGATGATAAGGTAGGGTGGTATACAGGTTGATGGTATAAAACGATGGCTTAAAAGAATGGCTGATAGGATGATATTTCGGAATACAGAGGGCACTGTACCATCACCAAATATCTTGACCGTCTCCTTCTCACTGACACGTTATGATGGCAAATAGTTGGCAGACAAGTCAGGGATTCATCCCTACTATCTATGATGCAATATCCAACAGAAGTTCATTCGTATTATTTCTATCTACCTATTAGTCTAGATTCCATAC
Organism: Thysanoteuthis rhombus; assembly: GCA_963457665.1. Taxonomy (NCBI): domain Eukaryota; kingdom Metazoa; phylum Mollusca; class Cephalopoda; order Oegopsida; family Thysanoteuthidae; genus Thysanoteuthis; species Thysanoteuthis major. The sequence goes on along the minus strand of OY735222.1, from coordinate 28,280,386 downwards.
TTTCCCAAAACAAAGGTATATGGTACCTCTATAGCAACAGCAGACATCAGGCAATGCTCAAAACATCAACTTCATGTGCATTTGGGATGCAAAAATTAAGGAGGATTATCTCCACTACCAGTGTTGAACGGAAAAGAAGCTATTAAATTAACGATACCCTTTCACTTCCTATCACTGACCGTCTTACACATACACACACACACACACACACACACATATATATATATATATATAATATATATATAATATATCCGGCAAATTACAACATTTCATGCCTCTAGCGCTCATTGAAGCACGAACGTCCACCGGGTACGTATCCTTACAATTCCTATTTGTGTATATTAACTATTTACTGTATTAAATATTGAGCATTGTAATATAAGTATATATATATAATCTATGTGTCATCCACGGACAGCTGTTTCGATGTATTAAATCTCTTCAGTGTGGCTATAGACTTTCCATTATCCCATCCAGTACTGCGAGGCAGAATTGAAACCTTCACTTCAGACCCGTACCTCTGGACAACGGAACTGGACAGGCAGTAAGGCTGAATTCAAGCGATATATTCTAAATTACACAGAATTTCCTCATCCACCAGAGTGCTTAATTCCTTTAGAAGAGCATTGCATAAGCTTACAGTGGATGAGTTACCTCACTTAAAGAGTGCTCAACCCTGAATAGAGGAGCATTAATCATATATATATATGATTCGATTTTTGTCCTCAATTATCAAGGGCTTTGATCTTGAAAAGCAATTTATGAAAATAGTAAGGAACATTACTTGCCAGTGACCTTTAATCCAGCGTGTATTGACGAAAAATTACAGCCAAATTATTTTCACTCTCTCTCTCCCTCTCCCCCTCTCTCTCTCTCTCTCTCTCTATATATATATATATATATATATATATATATATATATATTCCATTATCTATAGACGGTGCGAATTTTAGAGCATGAGAGTGTTAGGTATCGACGATAATATGGTCAAGCGAATAAAACAACAAGTTGAGCTGAGGATCAGAATTGACGTATAAGCGCCGTTCGCCGATGCCATTACCACTACGCCATTCATGTGCAAGAGGAAACTGACCGTGTAAGAAAAGGGGCAGAGTGCGTACATGGGATTAGCGAGGCCTAAGGGGAAAAGGGGTAAACGAAAATATATTTGTTCGGGGCGAGACAGAGCAGGAAGGAAAAGCATGGATGAAGGAGTATCAGGAAAAATGAGTTTGGTGAATAGGAGAGTTGAATATGGGTGGAAACCGAAGGGAAATTGATATTTTGGAGGTCACAAAAGCCAAAGAGAAGCCCTTTATATCATGGGGGCTCTTTTCAGGAGTGCGTGAGTAAAGAAAATATTTCTTGTAAGGGCCGTCCATTCTAAGCCAGGGATTGATTAATGTCAGTTATTTTATCATCATTATCCCTACTAACCATTATTCTTTAGCGATTACAAGCGCCAGTTCATATAATAAAGGGTGACGCAAAATTTGCCAATAGATACTAACAATTATATTTTTTGTATTTTAATATCCTTTGTTTTCCTCTATTAAGATATATGAAAGGAACCCCTACCATCATGGAAAAGTACACAACTGAGCAACGAACTAAAATAATAGAAATTTAGCTTTTGATACAAGAAATCATTAATGTTAAACCAAGGGCATATTTTATTGATCACCCCGATCGCAGGATTTAATAGCTCCCAACTATTTACTTGGGTTCTTTTTGAAAGATGAGGTATATGTTAACAAACCAATGACAGTCCATGAGTTAGAAAAATAGTATCCTAGAATAAATAAGAGGCTAAGGACCACTGGTGAGCACTACAACCTACAACCAGCAAAGGAACACTTTTCTGTTGATAGATTAATTAAATTTCCTTTGCATTTGTTGACAGCAATCATCTTTTGTTTTGTTTCATTGTTGCTGTTTTTTTTTGTTTTTTTATTCATTAAAACTAAAATGATATGAATGCTTTGAACCCCTTTGCGACTTTTGGGCCACCCTGTATTCAATCACTGAAAATGGAATGAACAGTGAGAAAATGCCATTCATTGTGTCCACCGCTATCCGGTAGTATTCCTATGTAACCTTACGTAAGTCAAAATAGCAAAAACTAAGAAGCAATTACCATTAATTTATATAGGGAAAAATTCAGCGCTCCCAGACCCCCAAAATAACCATCTATATCTACCAGATTTACGTTAACCGTACCATGCTTGGGACAAAACTGGCTAACCATACTGACGGGATATTTCTGTTCACTTTTCGGATATTTTTCACATCAAAGGGTTGATAAAAAAGGTGTTATTTCTGCCACAGAATTGGGTAAAAATGTTAGACTACTTTATGTTAAAATTAGAAAGTTGGAAATGAAGACAAAAAATGACTAAAGAAGCAATGAAAGTTAAAATGTCTTAAAGTTTAGAAACATTTGTTGGAGAGCAGTAAGAGAATTTTAAATAAAGACTAACCGTAGATTTAAAAATATCGAGCTTGTATTCGTCGGAAAAACATTCATAGTCATGGTTAACAATGTGTCTTTCAGGTTCTGTTTATTGTATTAATGCCTGCTAGGAAGTTTGACGTTGTATTCTCTAATAATCTTTAATAATGTATTAGAATGATAAGTTTTAATTATATATTAGAATAATGATTTTTTATGGTATATTAGAGTTCTAAGTTTTGATAATATATTTGAATAATAATTTTTAATGATACATCAGAATAATATAGTTTAATAGTATACCAGATTAATAAGTTTTAACGATATAAGAAAGTAATAAAATTTAATATTATATCAAAATATTGATTTTTAATGATATATAACAATGATAATTTCTTGTGGTATTTTAGAAATGATAAATTTTAACAATATGATAAAATAATAAATTTTAATGATATATTAGAATAGTAAGTTTTAATAATATAATAGAATAATAAGTTCCAATAAAATATCAGAATGATAATTCCTAATAACATATTATAATAATAATTACTAATGATACAATAGTTTGACAATTTTCAATAGTATATCAGAATAATTTTTGATAAAATATTGGAATGATAAATTTTAATAATATATTACAATAATAGGTTTTGATGGTATATTAGAATAATGAATTTTAAAAATACATTAGAACAATAAGTTTCGGTAAAGTATCAAAATGATAATTGCTGATATTATATTGGAATGATGTTTCTAATAATACATCAAAATCATGAGTTTCAATAATGTATTAAAATAATAAATTTTAATGATACATTAGAATAATAAGTTTTAATAATATATTAGAATAAGTTTTAACAAAAAAAACTGGAATAATGATATATTGCTTGAAACAGGGACGGGGGAGGAAGTAAACCTTTGTACCGTCGAGTCACACTTCTAAATTTGATCACTGGCGTATTTTGTCAGGTAGAAAATAGATAAGCTTTGAGGGGATCAACTTTTCAAGTTATTAATATTATACTAGCTCGATCTATTCACACGTTCAGCATGCTATGGGTATTTTGATATATATTTACTCCTAATATATGCTTTAAGTGTGCTAATTGATACCCGTGAAAAAAATGACCGATTTATTTTAACTACTATGGAACGATCTAAGAAAAATGAATGAGTTCCAGTTGAAGGGCTCATAGTTGGTATTTTATAAGCAAAATGTTCATTCCCGGAGTAAGACAGTCAAATGCTGCGGACAGAAAAACCAAAAGGTCACACTGTTCATTATATAAGTATATGAACTTAACACGAGTCAATATCAGACCATCTATACTGTGAGTTTCAACCTACGAAGTGCGTCATGATCTACTGTTTCTTCTTTTTTTCATATTATTCATATCATTTATTCATTGCAATTTGATACAGAACTATTAATATTCAGAGGTAAAATGAGGACCAAAACCACCGATAACTGTCACCAAAATTAGCTTGCTGATCATTGCTATACGATGTGCGTGCTGATCTGGGAGGGCTCATATGATTTATTAACTTATATTCGTTATCAGACAACCAATAGTGAGAGATCCAATGAGGATCGAAACCACTAACAACGACGAGCAAATGATCATTGCTATGCAGTATGCATCCTGAAAAAAATTTTTTTTTTTAATTCTATATGATCTACTTGTTCATACCAGTGAGAAAAACTCGAGGATATATTTGTATTGTTTGTTGTTTTGGGGTGTTTTTTTTTAATGGATTCGGTCACTGGAAGATTGCATAGTTTAAAATGTTTCAACCCTGAGAGGACGAGTCCTGTGTTGCTGACAGCAAACTACACATATATGTATGTGTGTGTGTGTGTGTGTATAGAGAGAGGGGGAGAGGAAGAAGAAGAAGAAGAAGCTGAAAGAAAACAGAACCATAACCATGTTCCCATAGCAATGTCATTATTTCGTCATATTTAAAGCTCTACATAAAATCAACTTAAAGTTGAATGTATCGAGTACTTTATGAATATATATTCTAGAAAGCTCTGCATCTTTAAACACTAAACATTGAAAAAATCTTTTTGAAAAATAGAGTAACTTTTTTTTTCATTTCATTCACTCTTTTCCCATTATATGTTAATGTAATCATATAATTTTCTTCGGTGTTTTTTTGTTTTTGTTTTTTTCTCTTCCACATATACTTTGTTATTATGGTACTAAGGGTAAATTTTGTCTTGTTGGGATCATCATATGTTTTCCATGTAAATGTTTCGGGGATTTTAAAAAGAAAAGGGTTATACTAACCTAGCACCACAGTAGTGTGTATATACACAATGTGCAACCCAAAAATTATGAAAATTCATCAATCTGTTCTTCTGTCAAATCATCCAAATTTCCCGTGTCTTCCAAGGCATTTCACGCGTTTCTTGAAATCACTCCACCAAGGGGACGTTTATAACCTCATTTCTGATCAATTTTTTATCACTATGGAGTAAGCCATTTTGCCGCTCATGTTCACCCAACTTTTGGGTGGCACATTGCATATGAGTGTATGTGTGTGATGTATTTATACGAGACCATAAAATACTTTCTCTAATAGAATAGAAAAACAATATCGTTCTGCAATCTGCTATCATAGATTCACAACCCCCCAAGCTATAGGTTACCCTCAATGCTCGTAACCTCAAATTTTACACCAAACAATGCAAAGCCAACGAACATAATCAATCAGCGTTAAGTTTAGCATGTCAAGGAAAATTCCCCTTGTACATTGTTTGTTGTACGGGATTTTATTCGTAATGAAAATAGAACATTGTTTACGACTCAGAGGCACAAGCAGAGAGACAAAAACAAAAAAGACACAAATCCATTGTCTCGTCTTCTCTACGGTCATTTTTCGATCAGGACAACGACCTTGCTTTTTCTTGTGTCCAAATTGCTATACGAAGGAGGTAACTTGACGCCGGCCAATATTATGGCCCCTGTTGGGACACAAGGCGCCTGCCCTCTCCCTTTCGACAGCGCCTTTTTTTTTTCTTTTTCTTTTTTTTTTCGCAAATGTGGATCTATAAGAGCGACTGGTCCACCCTTTTGTACTCAGTGAACCGTACTCGGAGTAGCCAACGAGGCTTGTCTGGACTATTTTCAACTGTTCGGTCGAGGAACGACGCAATGACAGTTCGCGTAATTTATAATATTTTGGGGATTACGTTGGGCTAGGGTCGTGTGAGCTCGTAGTCGTGAGGGTGTGGTCGCCGCTAAAGCATGTTGATGGCACCAGGGAGACCAGTTCTGGGGTGTTGGCTGTGTCCGATCTGGTTAAAACATTTTTTTTCTTTTGTTTTCAGTGTGATACGGTTTTTCGAATTCATGGCAAGGTTACTAACCTGAAGGATACGAGCGCCTCATCAAGACATGGAGAAAGAGTAAATTGGTAAAGAAGAAGAAGAAGTGACTGAGGATGAGGAGGATGAGGAGGACGACATTTGGATTATATAGATGAAGAGGGGTAAAAAGAGCAAGCTGATTTCCAATCTTACCTCGATATAATTATTACGAAAAGAAAGAAAGAAAGAAAGAAGTTTAAAATGAGGAACATAAGAAACAATTGGGGCGGAAGGATTGGAATAATGAAGAGGCAGTAGAGAAGAAGAAGAAGAAAAAAAAGACAAAAGAAGAAGAAAAAAAGACAAAAGAAGAAGAAAAAAATAAGACAACGACTTACAAGAAAAGAGGGAGAAGAAAAAGTAATAATGCAAAGTAATAAACGAGAGAAAAAAGAAGGCAGAAAATAGATGAAAGAAGAAGGAGAAGAAGAAGAAGAAAACTTACTAGAAAAGAACTGAAGAGAAGAAAAAATAAAAATGCAAAGTAATAAAAGAGGGGAAAAATGAAGGCAGAAAATAGATGGAAAGAAGAAGAAGAAGAAGAAGAAGAATGTTGGGAGAGTAATATGCGTGGAGGTGGTCAGAGTACGACCATTAAAAATGTCTTAACGGACAGACTTATGGGTGAGAAGTCAGACTGGTGGCTAACAAGACGAATTCTGCACAGTAGTGATAATGCGGTCGAAGAAATAATGTTTCGTAACAAAAGGAAAGAGATAAAAACGGATGATTGCGTAGAAAGAAAGGATTGGGAAACAGAATGAGGGTTTAAGTGAAGGACAGGTCTGTGCATAGGGATCTGGAGCTTCCGAAGATGTGGGAGAGATATGGCGTAACGACAATACCCTGATGTAACTCAAATGGAAAGAGAAAAGCGTCTGCTGCATATGAGGTAGTTTCAAATGGTGCGTAGGTGTTCATCTGCGTATGAGCGTGTAGCTGTGTTACTTTGTACGCGTGCGAATATGTATTTTTCTATACACAGTGGATTCCGGATAATCGGGCCACATCTTGTTTAACGAGTTTGGACCCAATAACCGGCTGGCCGGATTTACCGAACAACTTAATTTTTTTCATTCACAAAACATCACAGACTGTTTTTTCTTAATTCAAGGGGAACAAATAGCATGAAAACTATAACGATCTTTTTTTTCTTTTTTTTTTTTTTGGAGAAAAATATCAAGCCACGAGCTGAAAATATTTGTTGTTTTTAGGACTAAAAAAATCTCATGTAATTCTATCAAAAATCTTATTTGGATAGTGTTGCTGCCTATACCAGATAAACGGTTTATAGATCATAATAAACAGTAAATTAGCAATGATAGCAAGTGCTGGGATTCGTTCATAGAAGATTGGTCCTATTTTGCGACTGGTCCGAAAAATTACTGGTTCTTTTAAGCAGAATCTACTATACTCGTCAATGTTGATTTGATGTACGAATATACGTGTCTTTGTTTCTTGGTAGGCATCTGGTAATTTTAATCTAATCTGAAGATTACATGAGGACGCGCAGTGAAGTCCCCCACCCCCGAGACTGGCCTACTAATCCCTGCTTCGGGGCAAGTAGTTTATGTAAGCATTTACTAAGATTAACTTAGTCAGGCACAGGGCCACGTTGTTGGTATCACATGAAATGTATCATATATTCTAGGTCCTTAGAATCGATCCATAAAAATTCTAACATTGATTCAGATTTCTATTTTCATTGGAGGAAATATCATCATTCAATTGAAGTATCAGATTCAGAGGGACAAAATAATTAATGAGACTGATCAAAAGAAAGTTCTATGGTTCAATATTGAACTAATACTATTATTCATCGAAGAATAAAGAAATCAATTTATTGAATAGTTTCATTCAATAAGTCGATATTTTATTCTAAAAAAATAATGGCAATCGTTCGATTCCTCCATAAAACACTGTCTATTTTTGTACGTGTTTTTTTTTGGCGAAATGAAACAATTGTTAATAGATAGCTAGAATCATATTGATATCTCGAAGATGGAACAAATTTAATCCAAGCGAAAAAGAAGGAAAGGAAAGACAAACTAAAAGAGAGAAAGAAGAAAGAAACAGAAGAAGGATGAATACAAGCTAGAACAAAGATGTTCTTATTTCACTTCGTGTCTCACCTCGACAGCTCAAAGTATTCTATATTCCGCTCACTTTAACAATATCAAAAAATGGTGTTGTAAAGGTATAATGTTAAAATGTTTAATTCAGAAATTTACAAAACTTCGGTTTTAAATCGGACAAAAAAATCCATCAAGAAACGAATTCTTTGTTTAAAAAATGATATACGAACTTTAGAGCACTAATTATTTTTTTCTAATTACTTTACCGTGCAGACTTTACTAACAGTAATGTAATTTCCTCATCGCTATTGTACTCCACAAAGTTAATGACATAATGATTAGGTACTAGGGAACGTACAGTGAAATTAGTAATTTATAGTATTGAATAATTGCAACAATATATTTAAATTGCTCCCATGAGGTCCGTATGCCCACGTTCAGAATCACTGATTTATATGAAGTCGATGATGAGCATTATGTAACCCAATAACAAAGCCAATGCAACATAAAAGGATTCTGTGGAAAAACAAACTGTGTGTGTGCGTGTGTGTTAAAAAGAAAATATGAAGCAATGATGGATAACAATGCAAGTGCATAAATCGGCGGCCATGACACAGGGACAATATGCAAGAGTTATGAAGTTTTATCGTGTAACATAGACGACCATGAATCAGGTTACGGAAGACTAGGCGTTTGCCGATATGATGAAGTATAAACAGATGTAAAAGAAATTAGAGAGAGGCGAACAGTGGAGAAAGAGACTGATTTAGTGGAGTAAACAGTTCAAACGATGAAGGCTCTGTGGTTAGCGTGCTGGGAACGATGCCATGAGGTCTTGCGTTCAATGGCTGAAATCAAAAGAGTCCAACAAACTTGCAGACAAAGAGCGCAAATGAATGGAAGATAGGAAGATAAAATAGTAACCTAGTTATCCAATACGAACCGTCCTTTGACCAACGTCTTTTGGCAGTATACTGTGTTGGAGATGACCAATAAAAAAAACATTGAAAACAAATGTTTGATTGATGAATCGAAGTTATTTCTCCCGCCTTTTGTTCGGCAGTGATCACTAAAAAAAGTCCGAATTTCCAAAATACAAGCATAAATGTTACCGAACATAAACTGAGAGACCAATTCAGCATGAACTTACTTTGCGAATCGGACACTACACTAAAGATCTATTGGAGGAGCGCTTCAACAAAAATGGTTCTACACATAATAAACATTAAATGTTAAAATGTTCAGCTTTCTGGTTGCATTGATGCAGCCTAACGTACTATACATACATACATACATAGCCAGCTAGACCAACTTGAGAACGGAAGAAACTTGCATTGACAATTTTGGTTGATGATTTTTAATGGAGTAGGAATCAATTGTTCTGCACAGACCTTCAGAAGGTTGCGTATTTCCCATTGGCGCCAATGGTCAATGTTCAAACCGAGATGAGATACGTAATTGCGTGAGAAAAAAGACAAAAAACAGGAACCGATAGCTTATCTTTGGCATAAAGCTACATTCGTGGTACAGGCAGGGTCGGCTCTATCTATTAGGCCAACCTAATAGAGTAAAAGTCGCCAAGATGTACAAGTAGGGTTCCAATACTTGCTCTCCTTAAAACGTTCGATATTCCTGTGATATATGTATCTAAAGGTTTCAATGACTCTTTGGGGTGTATATGTCCCGTAGATCTCTTTATCAAAATCTACTGGGACGAATTAAAGTTGATGAGATTCTCTCAGCTTTTACGACCGCGTTACATGAGTTGGTGTTATCTACAGATTCCATGTATTTCATCAGTCCCGGAATAAATGTCAAATAATGAAATAAATGTAATAGATTTGACGATTTTTTTTTTATTTCTTTATCATTAAATAGAAAGTAACACGTTTTTGACCTTTCTAAAATTCATGCCAAAGCACCTTAATAAGCTAGTATTGAAAGAGTTGATTAAGGAACAAAGGTATTATCAGTATCTTTTCAATGCCTTGGATCATTTTTAGAATCAGCTAAGCATAGTAAATATCTATAGGAGAAAGAAACTGATCATGCATATAGTAAGGCAGTAAATACTTTCTAAAAGCATGCATATATATATATATATATATGTAGATATGTGTGTGTGTGTAGATATGTGTGTGTGTATGTGTGTGTATATGTGTGTGTGTATGTGTGTGTAGATATGTGTGTGTGTGTGTAGATATGTGTGTGTGTGTAGATATGTGTGTGTGTAGATATGTGCGTGTGTGTGTGTGTGTGTAGATGTGTGTGTGTGTGTGTATATATATGTGTGTGTGTGTGTATATATATATATGTGTGTGTGTATATATACATATATATGTGTGTGTGTGTATATATGTGTGTGTGTGTATATATACATATATATGTGTGTGTGTGTGTATATATATATATGTGTGTGTGTACATATATATATTTGTATATATATATATATATATATATATATATATATATAAACTAATAATTGTGTCATCCACAGAGAGCTATTTGGTTGTATTACAACTCTTCGGTGTGGCTATAGACTATCCAATATCCCATCCAGTACCACGTGGTAGGATCGAAACCTTCGATTCAGAGCCTGACATTTTGCCTCTACCCTACGCAGTACTGAATGGTCAGTGGGAGCGAATTTAAGAGATATATTTACTTACACACTATTCCTCATACACCATAGTGCTCCATTCCATATGTATGGAATAAGCAGATACCACAATGTCCATGGTGTATTTAGCAAGTCGACAGGTATGGAGTTGCCCCACCTTAAGTGTGCTCAACCCTGAAGAAGGTAGCGTTAATCATAATGATAATTAATAATAGTGTCATCCACAGACAGCTGTTTCTTTGTATTACAACTCTTCAGTTTGGCTATCCAATATCCCATATATAATGTATGGAATAAGCAGATACCACAATGTCCATGGTGTATTTAGCAAGTCGACAGGTATGGTGAATGAAAGATTGCCTTTTTAAAAAGTTGAACATTTTATTCTTATTTACTTTCTACTTGAAAATGTACCAAAATTTTGCAGAGATGCCCATTTTTTGAAAGTTCGGTTAACGCCACTTTGCTTTAACAACAGACCTAGGTTTTCACCGCTGTCTGAAACAGCGTAAAGCGAGAAACAATCACCATTAATTTCCAAGTGAAAAGTTTTGAAGCCTATAAGTAGTTTTTTCTCTATGTCTCTCTGCCTTGATGTCGATGGTTGAAATCCTGATGTAACTGATTTAGAGAGCTTGAAATTCGTGATTAAGCTTGACTACCTAGTCTCGTGCATTTTTTCAACATATGGTTCTTAGTGGGTGATCATAACAAGCTGCAAGCCTTTCCTAAAACTACTAGTCCTCTAAAAATTGAAAGATAGTTTCCTACAATCATTGCAACACTATTAATCGTTATTTGGGGGGTCTGTGAACACTCATAAATTTACTCGACAAAAATTTATTGTGATTGCTTTTTTCTCCCTGTATGAATTAATGGTAATCGCTTTTTCACGTGACGCTATTTTGGCTTATGAAAGTTCTCATAGAAACATTCTACTTTCGTATAGTGGGAAAAATCTGTACATTATGAGGAAAAGGACAACATGGGCAAGGTATTAAAAAAACATAAAATATCTTTAAAAAGGAGGAAAGGGAGAAAGAAAAGTCCTGTTAAGGTGGTTTTTAGCAAGCTAGTCTCGTTCGGAATAACTACTGCGCTAAATTCGATTCTCATAGGGTGCCTTGCAAGTATGGTCTTGAGACGTAATAAGCTAAACTTAGAAAAAACTAAATTGATGCTTTAACAAGGAGTATTGATTGGCGAACTAGTTTCAAAGATTATCACTGCAGTAAGTTCGATTCTCACTGGTTGACCAACACTACTAGTTTTGTACCGTGTTAAGTTGAGCTAGTTTTGCAAATCAACATTGCTGTAGTGAGTTGCGCTGTACTAAGCTTAGCTTAGTATGTACAGGGCACTTCATTGTGGAGTCGTGACCTGTGAACTAGTCTCGTAGATCATTACTGCTGTAATGAGTTCGATTCTCATTAGGGGACCACTCATTTTGTACTCTACTGAAATTAGCTTTCGATTCATAGAGCACTTCACTGCCGCGTTGTGGTAAGCTTCATATTGAATACCCTACATTTGTGACTTGGTGCCAAACTAAGCAAAATTTGATAAATGCTGATAAGCGAAGAGAGAATATGTCTGATCTGAAAAAGAAAATAACTCAAATGCCCTAAATGGTGAAATAAAGAAAAAAAAACGATTACATTAGAAAATAATACACCAAAGGAAATAACGGGGTAGGTAGTAACGAAAGGAAAAGTAAATAAATGATGTGAAGAATAATAATGCAATTCTAATATGATTATATTTTATCATATATATATATAATGCTCTTCCAACATGGAATGGAGCACTCTGGTGGATGGGGAATCTATGCATTAATAGATATATCCCTTAAATTTAACATTACTGACCGTCCAGTTCTGTGGTGTAGGGGAGGATACCAGCCCCTGGGTCTGAAGCTAAGGTTTCGATCCTACCTCATGATACTGGACGGGATAATGGATAGTCTATAGCCACACTGAAGAGTTGTAATACAACAAAATGTGGATGACACAATAATATATATATATATATATATATATATATATATATATATATATATATATATATAACAGCCGTAGCGTCAGATTCCGAAATCATGTGAAAAAAAATTCGATCGAAGAATAAATATGGTCAGAATTATCTTTTTTATGATATCACTGGCGTTTTCCATTGGAAAACATCTAAAATACAATTAAAAAAACATCTAGAAATACTTAGATTATTTAGAATCTAGATGTTATCGATAAACCGGTCAAAATAAGCCTCCCACCCAGTCAAAAACCTTCTTTTTTTCCAAAACTGAAAAATTCATTTTTAAAAGGGGTCTTGAGTATAATCGAAGCCAATTTTTAAGTGTTTAGACAAAACAGTATCGCCAGGAGCACTGGAACATACAAACTGTCACATAAACGAACAAACACACGCACGAATAAAATATAAAAGGTGGGTAGAACTCTTCGACATTTTTAATGGCTACGATCGTTCAATCTTTATATAAATGTATTTATTTATTAGAATAAAATAAGACCGTGCGTATCTGGGTCATGACTTTGCGCTAATATCTGGGACTTGTCAACTTAACCCAATTAGTAAGGCAAGCAGTTAGTTGGTCATGAGTTACGGTAGGAGAATTTGGTTTTTACAAGTCAGTCCACAACCCTCATTTTGGTGAGGATTGTCTTTGTTATTCGTGTCTACTCCAGACTTTGGACTGGAGCCTAACAATGATGTAATACAATAGAAAGAAAGAATTCTAAACGTCGGGTGAGTGCATCCGTATGAGAGAGCCTAATGAGAAATTATTTGTTACCAAAAAGGACTAGGAAAGTTCAGGGCCAAGTGAAGAATTGTAAATTATGATCCGGGTGCCGGCTACTTGCCACGTGTTTTGCAATTTATGTCCCTAGACAATGTCTTGACCGCCCTGACCATTTAGACGGATGAATTATGAGTGCATCAGGGCAGGAGGTTGGCGTCGATAATCGTCCGAAAAGCGGCACTGACCGGCGTCCGGAGGGGATCAGATCAGTAGACCAACACCACCATCATCATCAACAACAACAACAACAACAACTACGAATAGATTACAACTAGTAATGTTATAATATTTATGGGTTCTGTTATAATTTCAAGAAAATACGCCTCTCTTTCTCCTCCCTCTCTCTCTCTCTCTCTCTCTCTCTCTCTATATATATATATATATATATATATATATATATATATATAGATAGATATAGAAGCGTTATTTTTATCTAAAACTTCATTTGCAGCAGCCAATTTCTTTAATTAGTCATTCTATTTACGCTGCCAAGGCCAAGTGGCATTCTCACGGTGTATAAACGAGGTGTCAGTTCAAAAAGAGTTTCCAATAAAAATGTCACATTTATAATCATTCTATCGGATAATATATCCATTTTATTTTATTTTTTTCAACGTGACGGAGACCAAGCTTACAAATTTAAAAAAGGAGAATCTTTTCTTTTCGACACAAACACACACATGCATGCATAAATTACACTTTGTTCTGTTTGTGCGTCTTTCCTATGTTCACCCATTATATATATATATATATATATATATATATATATATATATATATATATATATATATGATCGTTTAGGAAGAAATGCTAGGTTTTTATGCTTTAAATGTTTTCAACATTAAATGAAAACAAAAAGTTTATGTGCAAACTGTCAGACATATTCTTGATAATGAAGGAGTTTCAATCAAACCACCGGTACATATTTATGTATATGTGCATGTGGATAGATAGATATCTTTCTCTTATATCTATGTTGGTATCTCGGTTGAGGGTGTGAGTTCTCTTATATATGTACGCTTCAGAAAGAGAGAGAAGGTGTGTGTTAGAGAGAAAGAGAGAAGGAGACAGAGAACGACAGAGTAAAGAATCACTAAGAGGAGAAACGTGGATCTAGGCGTGAGAGTGTCTGTGTCCAATTTCCGGCCAGGATCGTTCCAGAAGGCAGCATCACCATCCGGCGTGTCCAGTCTTTCAGTCTTTCAGGCTTCGGGCTTACGCAATGTCCAGTAATGGTCAGTTGATAATGGTCCGATTAATTACGGGCTTGACAAGACAAAGACAATTAAGACGGTATTAGCCGTAGCCTGCAAACCAGAACTGCTGGGGGTTAATAGCGCATCCGAGTCTATTCTGTGAGATTGGGGGAGCGGAATGCAACAGAGACGTGATCTTTACTTCCATTTTGTTTGTAGAATTCTTTTGTCAAACTCCCGACCTAGTCTGGTGTTGACTTTATTTTCCTACCGTCACAAGAACAATCCTCGCCAAATTTAGGGGAGTAAAAATTAACATTCCCCTACTGTGATTTGATATCACGACCAGCTTAAAGCTGAGCAAGATGAAAATACGTAGAATTTATTTTCTGTCAACCTAAAAAAGCACAATAATTTACACAATGACCCCCTGCCCCCGAAAAAAATAAATAAATAAACACTCCAAAGAATTTTTTTCTTGAACGATTGAACTCCTTGTTGTCAAATTCAAGTCTTGGTGGGTTTGACTTTATTTCTCTACCATAACAAGAACAACCATCATCGAATTCAGTGGAGTAAAAATTAACATCCCCCTACCATGATTTGGAATCAAGACCATCTGAACATTGTCTTGCATATCTATAAAATATATCATACAGATAAGCAAAGACTTATTTCATTTTAATAAATGAACAAGTCTATTCTAAAGAAGTATATTTTTTATGTTTTTTTATTTATCATGAATACAATACAAAAGTTGCATTAATCCTTTTTTGTCCGAATAGAAATAAGAGAGGAGTTTTTATTCTGCAACAGTCAGTCTTGCCACCATCTTTATTTGTTCTCGTTGACTTTTTCAAGCCAGTGTAGACAGGTGGATTTCACTGAAGATCAAGTGGTAGCAAGTATCACCAATACTCTAATGCTCTCTTTAGTATTCTAGCTGATTTCAACATTGCTGTCGTCTAGATGGTCCCGGTCCCTCCCTAGATTCTGAGTTCCACCAACCTCTTTGTTGAGCTCTTCTGGGCTGTTCCAAGGACTCCTGCCAAGATCGATACTACTGTCACCTTCATGGTCAGTATTTTTCAATTCTCTGGCCAAGTCAAGATTTTTATCTACATTTTCACTTTCTTTCAGTTTAACCATGCATTCTACCAGAACAGCGAAATCCACTGACTGACACGTTCTGTCCTACTCGTTCACCACAACTAGATTTGCTCCTTTGTCTAGGATTGGTTGATTCATTTGAAACTCAAATTTTGTATTATATTCTATATTACAAATTCTACTCAGTGCATATATCATTGGCTTTCATAGATAGAATTATATGTTCAAGTAATCTACGAAATCAGGATTTATGAAATATATATTTCAAAACTTTTAATTCACTCTAATTATCATGCGTAAAACAGCAAATATTTACTGAAAGAATCTATACGAAAAAAGTAGATAGCGATATTTCCATGGTGTATCTAGTTGGTCAACAGATATAGCGAATAAAATATTATCTATTCAAAAAGTTGTTCATTTATATTCGTATTTCATATTCTATTTTCTGCTTGAAAAGACTTCCAGAAAGAGTAGATCCCCCCCCCCGATATTACCTCGGTGGGGGGGGGGTGAAAATTCTTCCCAGTGTAATGTGTGAATGGATTCGATCAGTATGGCGTTAGTACTTGAAAGTGCAGTTTGATAATTTAACCAGAGATTTCTGGAAAATTTCAAACTTCAAACAGGTTTTAGCAAGTTTCGGCATCAAGTATGTAGGCTGTGCACTGAAAATCAGAAAGATGGTGATTTTCATCGACCAAGATTTAAAGAAAGCGTCATTGGTAGACGGAGTAGACATATCAATTATATAACTACTTTATCCTTTTATTTTCTCTACATGCGACAGAGCTGTAGACTTCAGTAGCTGAGATTAACGTTAAAGTACACACGAGTGGTCAGACTAGGCTTTGGGGTTTAAAGTTGAGTGAATTTCCGTACGATAGTCACGGTTCGAAGTTTTTAGAATCCAACCATTTGCTATTTAGTCGAGGAGTCTTGCTTCTTTTCCAACTTTACTTGTCTGAGGACTTCTCTTTTCTTTTTATAGCTTGATCTTGAGAGTCTAAAATCGTTTCTGTTGGGGAAATGGGGGGCATTTATGTACTACCGCTATTTCCTGCTTTGTTTTGATTTGCTTCGAATTCACAGTGATAAACAATAAGGAATTTCAGTCCTAACCTCACTGACCTCATCAATTAGGGAAGAGAGAGAGAGAGAGAGAGAGAGAGAGAGAGAGAGAGAGAGAGAGAGAGAGACCTGCACGACCTCCTACTAATGATAGATGAACAAAACGAAGAGATCAAGAAAATCGGCCTACACATGAACTTCAGCAAGATGAAGATCATGTGCAACAACCACATCGGAGATTTTTTAAAAACTGAGATCAAAATCGAAGACACAGAACTGGAGGAAGTAGAACACTACATCTACCTAGGACAACGAATCTCCATGAGACTCTCAAAAGAAGAAGAAATCAAACAAAAAATCACACTAGGATGGCAAGCCTTTGGCAGAGCAAGCTCAACCTTCAAAAATAAGAAGATCCCATTAATCCTAAAGAGAAGAGTGTATAACCAATGCATCCTCTCAATAGTCACTTATGGAGCTGAAACATGGAACCTAACCAAGAGACAGATCCGCAAATTGAGAACTATGCAACGTGCACATGAAAAAATTATGCTGGGCCTCACAAGACCACAAGACAGCACAGTACATTTGGGAAAAGACAAGAGTCAGGGATATCATAGAATCCATTAAAAAGCTCAAATAGCAGTGGGCTAGCCATGTTGCACGAATGGCGGACAAGCGATGGACATTGCGACTCTCGACATGGTTCCCCTGAGATCTCATGTGGAACCGAGGCTGGCAGAATATTAGATGGAGAGACAAGCTAGACAAATTCAGAAAGTACTGGCTCTGCAACGCAATGATAGAGAAGTATGGCGAATCTTGGGGAAGGTCTATGTTCAGCAACAGACGTTGAAAGACTACTGATGATGATGATGATGATGATGATGATATACGGGTATAATGTCCAGAGCACTGCAAAAACTGGCCTGAAAGGTAGGGTGGTTCAAAAGAATATATCTTTTTAAGTAAACAGAAATAGGCTTTTTTTTTGCAAAGACACACATTGACACAGAAGTCATGTGATTGAAAATATTGTGGTCAAATAAAAACCAAGTAAAATTATTTTAGCAAAATTCAAAATAGTATGTAAGGCATAAATTTGTCACAGCTTACCATCCAGTAAACACCATCCCCACTCACAAGCACCAGGGTGAGGCTGTGATACCATGGGAATGTCTACATGAAGGGGATAATAGACAGTGTCATTCGCTGTCGAATTCTTGAGGAAAATTTATCTAAACCAGCCAGGAAATTCCCTGAGTTGAAATTTTACCTTCCTAAAACATGCAACCAGAGCGACCCATAAATAGTTCAGATGAAAGAAAAGCGAAATTCTGAACTGGCTGAGTCAAAACCTACTTTCGGAACCGTATCAAAAATGTTTGACAATAGTGAAAAATAGCTGTAAAAAAATAGAATTGCCTCCGAACACGGTAAAAACAGTTGTTTGAAATCGGAAAGAGCACCATGCAGTCTTTGTATAATTGATGGCAAGACCAAACAAAACTTGTTTAAAGATGCTGTTGTATCTAACAAACGAGTGTTGCATGAATTGAGTCAATGGATAGTCTAAAACTGACTGGTCTGGAGAATATGCCAGACTGTAGAAAAACTTCCTCTCCAAGCTCAAAGCTGGTCATATGCTGCGTTGCCTTTGCAACTTGTACGTTGTAATGCCGCAAAATCACTAGTCAAAAAGGTATAATGAGTCTTTCAAACTACCCAATTGCTTACTGCAACGGTGCGCAGAAACAGTTTGTCCAGGTTCCGGTATTCATAACAATTGGTTAATTAAACCTCTGTAAGTAAGCCCTATGTTTGAAGAAAATGAATGAAGTTTAGTTTAAAATGACCTCCAAATACCCGATATGAAATAATACATAAGATGAAGAATGACAAAAGATTTATATTAAATCATAGCTGAAAGGGAGTTGGGGTTTGATCAACACTATTTGTGTGTCATGTTAATTCAAATGTTTTATTTTAAAAGCCCGAAACGGATACATGGTAAACAAATACTGATGATTCCAACAAGGGAAAATTCGAAAATTTGAAAAAAAAAGGAAAAAGGGAATAGGCGAATCTATTCGCCTGAAGAAGGCCAAGCAGGACAGAAACATAAACGTGCTTGTGAAGCGAATCCTCACTTCATCATACTTCAAGCTCTACCATGAATCAACTCAATGTGTAATGTTGAATGTATCGAGCACTTTATGAAATAAACCCATCACACGTCAGATATCATATTATACTGTATTCCTGATTTTTACTGGATACACACACACACACACACACACATATATATATATATATATATATATATATATATATATATATATATAATTCTTTTTTATACATACATACGTACATCATTAGTGCTTGTGAATAAGTACGTCTATGTGTATGTATGTGAACGTACATGGATTCATAGATGAGTTTGCATGTGCTAAAAGTCTACTTCTGGCTTTTGCACTCATTGTCTTCGTTATTTCTGTTCTTACCAAAACGTTTTGATCGATCCATTCAGCAACCTTTTTCAGGCATACTATTTCGGTAATACAAACTAGAAAATGGTTGAAAACTAATTCTCCGAATTATCCAGCTAGCATTCTTTGTTGATTCTTATCAAGCATATTTTGGCCAAAACCAATGACAAATAACAATGATCGGGATAGAAGTCTGTATGATTCGTTGAGTGATGAAAATAATTCATTTTGGAACGTGAGACCACGTGATCAAATTTTCGCTTGATGAATGAAAATAGAGGTTGAATGAAGACTGAATGGAACCTGAGAGTTGAAGTTTTTCTCAAATACTTATATTTTTCTATATTTAAAAACAATTTTTGTGGTAAACATATAAGATAGGAAAACATTGTTTTTTTTTTAAATCCAATTCAAAACGGTTATCCGTAAACATCAAGTAAACTATAAAAATTTCAAATATTTTCTCTGTTAATTGTATTTGAATTTTTTCAAATTCATCCTCTTTGTTCATGATACAAAATGAAATATCTATAGAATTATGTACAAAGGAGAAATGCTCAAGGAAGGAATTTTAGCCTCGGGTAAATAAAACTTTCTAAGAAAGACCTGCTGTCGATGATACGGAAATGTATTTATTTTTTATTTGTTTCTTTTTTGCTTGCTTTTTTTTTCCAGACACAGCCTAACAACTATCATGGTCATCTGTGTCTATCATTTTGCATTCCTATTTGTAAATGTGCGCATGCTCACACACGGAGAAAATCCCGAGTCAACCACTTTGGCCGTTGTCCTGTCTAGAAATAATCGCAAACAACCCAATGGCAAAAATGTCCCGCACGCCAACCCAAATAATCAAATCCCTTGGACAATACGTTTGCGTTAGTAACCAGTGAATGAACACGCGATGGACAGCAGACTACCACTGGTCAGATGTAGGGGAAAGGAAGAGATAAAATGAATAATGGTGATGATGTCAAGCCAACAAAGGAGGAATAATATCGAAGAATTTAATGAGGGAACTGAGCTGAAGGAGGTAACGGCGACCTAACGGCTAGCAGCGCAGCATAAGGTAACCGAGTTCAAATTCCGATTGAGACTTTAACTTTTTGCTAATGCATTATTGAAAGGCACGAATCCATCTTTCCCCTTTTCTCAGATTCGGGTGAATATCATTGTAGATTCTTTATCCGTGGTTGGCAACCAGTCTAGGAGACGTGTAACACTCAATTAAAACCGAGAATCCCAATCCCTCATCCTGACTGAGTGGGAAACGGGTTCCCGGAATGTACGGTTATTGGAGGGTTGGTGAAGGTTTGACAGGCCTAGCAACCCAGAAATGGATTGTAATAATCTATTGAAGCAAAATAAAGGAGAATACAGAAGGACCAACAAACGTCCCTTTGACACCTCGAGCACAAGTGGAAGTTTTTTCAAAGTGAATACGAGTGTGGAAAGCGTTCACGATCTGCGAGTGATTTATACTCAGAAGCTGTTTATATCACTCAAGTATCGGCAGATTTCTCCTAGTAGAAACTAACCATCGATGGGAAAGAGGTCGTTGCAGGGGATCTTAATTAACTTGTTGGGTCATTTTTGCTTATAATTGAAGCTTAAATTACGGATATGAAGTTAAAAATGATTCAAGGTGATAATCTATAAAAAGACTGTTGAATATAGAGGAATATAGATGCTACAAGACTTCATATTTCAATTTTCCAAGCTTAAAAACCGTCAGCTGACGTGTCAAAGACCGGATATTGTCATGGAGCACTCCATTCTGTTCATATGGAATCCTTTTTTTTACAACATTTTAACACTTCTTATTGCCTTGAAATGATGTGATATAATCGCTGTTGAATAATTCTTTTTAATAATTCAAGTAATCTAATTTTGAAAACTCCCGACCATGGGAAATTGCTTTTTCCCCAGATTTCTATGCATTTTTATAATATAATCATTCACAATAGATTTCTAGAGTAAAATTAGTTGCCATGCATTTCTATAATCAAATCATGAACAATGGATTTTCATCATCTTTATAATAACCATATTCTAACAGTAACACTTGATTTCTGGCCACTAACAAACATCTAATTGCTGATTTTAAATGCTGTTGCGTAATAAAATAATTCTTAGTGGCTTTCTATAGTAAAACTATCTGCATTGCAATTCTATAGCAAAAAATTTGCGCTGTATATACATTGTGTATATAATAGTCTTATTCTAGCAGTAAAGCTTGCTTTAACTCATGACTCTTAACAACCTCTTTTGATCGAGTGACAAAACCTGCTAAAACGATCTCAGATTAATAAATGGTGAATTCAATGCTTAATCATCCAATTGCTTACCTACTGCCAGAAATATTTTGTTTATTCATGCAGCGAATGACCTAATTTTAATTAGAAAATAGGAGAGTCAGTGGTCGGCGATGAAGAAAGCTTGAACCTAACCTACGTACATCCGATTCTATTGCAGTCGGCGATAAATAATAACCATGATTATTGGTCTGCTCATTCGATACTCCCAGAATTCGCTGTGTCACAATATATATATATATATATATATATATATATATATATATATATAATTTTTTTAAATATTTCCAACAGATCTGGTTGGCCATTCAATAGAAACTGTCACGTGACTGATATTTCTAAGTAGCATACCGTGTTTGGGATGATCAATTAAAAAACTGGACATTCGAATGATTATTGAATGAGTTACTTCTCTCGCCTTTTGTTGAGCAGTCATTGCGAAAAGTCTGAATTTAAAAAAAAAATTTTTTTTAAAAACATAACCGCGAATGCTGCCGGGCATGAAGTAAGGTATTAGTTTATCATTAATTTCCATTATGAATTGAACCCCATAAAACCTATGGGGTGGGATAAAAAAAGCAAACTAAACAAAGAAAACATTTTTGAGTAAATATTTAGATGTTCAGCCGTCTAGCTCCACCACTAGTGCAGCCTGTACGTACGACACATATATAGCCAGCCAGCCAGACCAACTGAAAAATTGAAGAAACCTATGCTGACAATTTTGGTGACAGTTTTTATGGTTGACGGTTTCTAATCAATATGATGGCAACCATTAAAAGAAAAAAATGTGGAATGGATATCTGCTGATACAACTGAGGGGCTGGTATCGTCTTCTCATCTACAACGGGGCCTGTCTTGTTGAAGGGCTCATATAAATGATCTTCTTCGGGATACGATTATTTAGTCAGCACTTAAAAATCCAAATTGTAACGCAGACTTCTACTTAGTCCGATCAGAACGATTAGTATAAATTACTATCTGAATGATTAATACCAATTATTACTTAGTACAGAACATAAATTGTGCTTCCTGAAAAATGCAGCAAACTACTTTTTGCCATTCAACAAATTCCTTTCGCAATTAAAGACATTTCCGTTGTTAATAGAACCAAATTTGCAAGATTTGACCTGGAAACATTAAATTGACAGGCTGGAAATCTGCTGAAATCCTTTCGTAGAGAAATAATCCGTATTTGAAGCCAATTAAACAATTCCTCAACCCAACCAAATTCCTGTCACAAACTTGGAGAAGATCCAATTTCGTCCAATTTTTTTCAATAAAAGTTTTACAAAAAAAAACAAAAGTCAAAGCTAGAAAAAAAACTTCAAGAATTTAAGCCGTCTCATTACAAGGACTTCCGCTTGTAATATCCTCGCTGGAAGCCTTACAGGTGTAAAATGTTGGCCCTACGATTATTTGGAACCTGGGGACATCTTTCGTCTTTGTTTTTAATTTCTATGACCACATTAACAGAAATTACAAACATGCAAATTAAATGGGATTAAGATCTCTGTGTGTAGGGGGATTAGTGGAATGGTTGTCAATGAGGTGCGTACATGTGTGTGCGTACATGTGTGTGCATAAATAGAGGAAAGGGAAGCTGAAGTGAGGAGAGAGATAAACAGAAGAAGAAAAAAAAGATAGAGAAAGAAATTTTGATGGAGAAATAATTAGGGTGGATCAAAGTAATGAAAATGAGACTTAGAAAGATTGTAATGCAATATTAGAGTTCAAACTATCTGTCTATCTATCTATCTTTGTCTCTTCATAACTATTTATCTATCTACCTATCTATATCTCTACATATCTATCTATCTACCTATCTATATCTCTACATATCTATCTATCTACCTATCTATATCTCTACATATCTATCTATCTATCTATCTATGTCTCTACATAACTATCTCTCTACCTATCTATGTCTCTTCATATCTATCTATCTATCTATGTCTCTACATAACTCTCTCTCTACCTATCTCTGTCTCTTCATATCAATCTATCTATCTATCTATCTATGTCTCTACATAACTATCTCTCTACCTATCTCTGTCTCTTCATATCTATCTATCTATCTATCTATCAATCTATCCTTCATTAACTTTAGTGTTACTGAATCATTCAATTGCTCCAATTTCGTCATTTTTACTTCGATTTTGTTTTAGCAACTTCGTTAACAGAGACTAGGACTAATCAGATCTCAGGGTAGGTCGGACCACTGGCTTTTGTTAGAAGCCTAATAGCTTTCAGTCATTTTGGTCACAATGCCATTTCAAATATTTGTCTACCCGCTTGCACCGGAAATCTGGTGATGTGAGTTCAAAGACTTATTCTGATAATTAAAAATCAACTTTGTGATTTGTTCGGATTAGGAATCAGAACTAGTGAATAGTATCAGCCAAACATGCACAGCCTCAAGCAAAGTGTGCATATCAAAAGTTTCGTTGAAGGTGATGCTTTTACTCCATATAGTGATAGTAGTAACTGTCATCCAACATAAACATGTCAGTTTTGAAAGTCAGTGTTGGTTCCTTTGTCATGGGGAAAGTTATTCCATAATGCCAAATTGATACTAAAATGTTGCTCTTTCTGGTTTGCTTAATCACATATCATGGTCACAAATAAATTATGCTTATCTGTTATCTCTAATCCTAGTCCAGATAAATCTATTTATTTTAATTATTTTCAATCTTTTATTGTGCCAACTGAAAGGGTGCCAAATATTATCACATCCAGTTCAAAGATATTGATGTTGCTAACATCACAACAGAAAATTTTTTTATATTTCTTTCCTCTTTGAGAGAGGCAATAAAAAGATGCAAAAGCTTCGTGACTCGGCATTCTTATTAATCGTTTTCTGCTTATTGAAAGATTAAGGGCCCAATTCGCCCCATACTCTGTGCCAACTTACCCCTAACATTGGGCGTGTTGTCACTAGGTTAGTAAAACTGTGAGTTCCGTTCCAAATTTCAGCCATTTATTGATTGATATCAAAAATTTAGGTAAGGTATTGGCACTCAGTTTAAAACTTGAATCGTCCCGCCAACTCGATTAAAATATTCTATACACTGCTTTGAGGGTAGAAAAGGGTTGACTAGAACCGGCTTACCCAACGTGATCTTCATGATGTGCATTGAAAATCGGGTAAAAAGATTTTATCTGTGGTCAAGAATTAAGGCAAACGTTACAGACAGTATTCATAAATAGCTTGTTGTTAATTCAATTTTTTTTTTTTTAAATTGCAATCGCAAAACATATTTGTTCTTGTTCACATTTCCAGTCCAACGAATCCTAATAAACTGCGCACGGTTACTCGGGGCGAAAATTTAATGACATCATTTTGTCGAAGTTATCTACAAATCAGCAGAGAGCAGAGATCCTTGTACATCCCTAAGCAAGATTTTTAATTTGTAACAGAGCATTTTTTTGGCTTATTAAGGACCAAGTGCCAGGGGTTACTTACATCGGGGAGTGAAAGAATTAAAGAGAAATGCCTGGAACTGACATTCAGAGAGACGGGCAGACACCCTGCAAATTGCCCAGATATTACCTACAAGCAAGAATTGAACCTGACAAGATATCGACAAGATGAGTACTTTTGGAAGCCATAATGGATGGATATAATTGGCCATAGGTGATTGTCATTTTGTTGCAGGTCACATATTTTGTGATGGCATCGTTAAAGTACTTTTGTGAGCATGTGTACGAATAAAGCGAGTAAAATAAAGAAATAGCGCACACTCAAGTCATTTTGGAGCCGGCCCATTCTTTATAAATAGTCGAAATTTAGTTTTATTTATCATCGATGATTTTGTTGTCTTCTTTTAGATAACATTGCATGTATTTAAACTGATTTATTTATTTTTGCATCTTCCATATCTAGTGTTATTCAAATAAAAACTGTAAATCAGCCTTTTCAGGCATATTTTCCGGTCGTTCATTACGGGATTAACTTTTGACTTTAACTACTTAGGACGAATTTCCGCTGCTATACTACAGTCTAAGTCAAATGTCCCTTTCACACAATGTGCTACTATCTTATACACACACAATACAAGAAAAGTCTCTAAACCTTTGAACTCTGCTGACAATAATCAATTATTATTGTAACCTCAGTCTTGTCTGAATTCATTCAATACTTTTAAAATATTTCATTGAAGGTCGATATGAAGTAGTATTGCTACATAAATCATAGTATTTTTGTTTGCTAAATAAAATAATATTAAAAAAGTTAAAAAGCCCAACTCCACACTGACTGACTAACCCAAACTCCTAGCCCTAACCCTAAACTTAGGTCATTATCTTCATTAATACAGCCAAGTTTTCGAAATGTCTTTAACATTTTGTTCAGACGAATAGATGACCCGTGATAATGAGAAAATAAAATTTGCGTATTTGTTCAATATATACTGCCAGTGATATCATGGATTACATAAACAGAGAGTTTTCAAATAATTTATGTAACAAAAGACGCAAATTTAACAGAATACATTAATTCATTAAGTCTGAAATTCGAAAAAGAACGAACGTACTACATGGGAAGACCTTCCTCGTACAGAATTCGTTTCAAAGATGACCGTAAAGACTCGGAAGAACAATCTTCGCATAGTTCTTCTATTTGATCCAGCTTCTTATGAAAATAGGATTTTTGTAGGTTAGAATGTTCCAAAGATTCGGCAAGTTTTTCGTTCTCCTCCTGTAGCTTCTGGATGAAGTCAATCTGTTCCATGCTGACCCGTTGCAATTGTCTTTGGGTTTCCATCAGGCCATCGAATTTATCTTCAAAAGCAGGCTTCTCTTCAGTCTGCGATGACATTTCGTTCAAGCGAATTTTCATCGGGAATGAACCGATACACTTTCCATAAGGCACACCTCTGCCCACTGGTTGCCGTTTGATTTGATTTTTGGAAATTGGAGTGGTCGGAGTTATATCCCCAGAAGATCGATCGTCACTCTTGGGGCTTCTTGAAGTGACTCCACCTTTGATATCTTTCCTAAATCTCATCTTGTTTTTCGCGTTGTTGTCTTTGTCCCCTCCCTTCTGGTTGGCTTCAAAGAATCGAACAAACCATTGGGCAAAGTAGAAATTCGATTGGAATTTTTGCTGCATCATCAGCTCCACGGGGAAGTTCTTATCGATGCCTGAGGTCTGGAAGGCTTCCCGGAGGAGCTTGAAATTGCTCCGCTTGTCGATTTCGCTTATGTTCGCTCCTCTCTTTATCTTAGTTTCGTTGCACGAGTTAGGGAAGAGTTGATTCATAGCTAGGCAAAGGTCAACACCAGTTCCGAGATCTTCAATGCTTTTCAAGTCCGGGTTGACGTGTTTGCGAAGAAAATCCAACGTTTCCCCTTTGGAAAGATCCCGTATGTTACGTAGAGACGATGTACTTATCCTCGGGGTCGTCATTTCGGGATCAAATATTTTGAGGAATCAGAACGAAAAAATTGTAGTAAGTTGAGAATGTCTTTAAAATAGAATCAGTAATTGTATTTAAAAAAAATTAAATCAGGAAGTCTTTCCTGCAATCTGTAATCTGTACGTGTTCATTTGTCTGGATATAATTATTTTTTTCTTATTAAAAGGAATTAGCGTTTGAGAAAATTTTATCCCGAAGAATTCTCAAGATTGGAAACAGACTGCTGAATAAAAACGAAGAACCAAGAATCTAGAGTCTTCGAGACAGTCAAAGTATTTTCCTGGTCCTCATAGGCGTCATCAGAACAGGCAAAGGTACTGATTCAATGACAACATAAAAAAAATACTGTGCCATATTGACACCAAGCTGTTTTTATAAGATGGTGACAACGTTAGAGATGGTTATCAGAATAAAAATACGCCGTTTTAATTAAAACAAAGCTATAATTGCGTCATACACAGTTCGTGACGTCAAAGATCCAGCATTGGTCTGTTTTTAGACAATACTTCTGATATGACTACGTTTGTCAAGATGTTTGAGATAAAATCTAATATGAAATACAGGCTTAGCCTATGGAGCCGGGCCATAACACCATCATCAGCCGTTTTAAGGCCATCATCATCATCATCATCATCATCATCCTTTTAACTTCCGTTGTTGGACATTGACCTTCCCCAGGATTTTTCCACAATTCTCTATCATAGGCGTCGTGGAGCCAGTATTTCCTGAATTTGTCTAGTTCATCTCTCTATCTTGTGTTCTGTCGGCCTCGGTTTCTCGGGTGATCTCTGGGGATCCATGTTGTAAGACATGATGTCCCTCGGTTGTCTTTCATTCTTGCAATATGGCCTGCCCATTGCCATTTTAGTTTTTTTAGATAGTTTCTATGATTTCACAGACTCCTGTTTTCTTCCTTATATACTGTGCTGTCTTGTGATCTCTCCGTGTAAGGTTGAGCATGATTCCCTCACGTGCACGTTGCATGGTTCTCATTTTGTAGGTCTGTCTCTTGGTTAGGTTCCATGTTTCAGCTCCATAAGTGACTATCGGGAGAATGCATTGGTTGTATACTCTTCTTTTCAGGATTATTGGGATCATCTGTTTTTTGAAAGTTGAGCTTGCTCTGCCGAAGGCTTGCCATCCCAGAGTGATTCTTCGCTTGATTTCCTCCTCTTTTGAGGATAAGTCTACTGCTGACCAAATACCTCTCCCATCACCTTACGTAAAAGTTCCTTCATTTCCATACTGACACGTTTCGTTCTATTCTTAACCAGCATTTCTTTTTTTTTCTGAAAAATTGATATATTGTATTTATTTTTATGTTAAAATAACTTTTAAAAAATTGAGACATGATAGTGACGCCTACAAGACATAATAATTCGACAAAGATAAAAGTTCGATTCTTTGCTTGCTTGAAAAAAAATGTAAAGACATCGAAACAATTAATCGAACTGTAAGCGAGTTCACTAATAAATTCATAAAAAATATCATCTTTACATTATTCTTATCTGGTGTAAGCAGTATGATTTGATAAGGATTATGATGAATTTTGTACTAGAATCTTTCCATCCAATGTGGGGCTCTGGGTTTCCATTCAGCGCGGAGATATTCTCCATTGAATGGAAATCTCATATTTTTTCGTAACGGTCGTGATTTCTTTGGGCAGTAAAATATACATAAGAGCATAAAGAAACTTATAACCTAACGGTATATTCCCAAGCTGAAAAGCTTCAGTTTTTAGTGAAAATTTTAAACTATGTCTCAGTAGTACCTTAATAATGAATGAAACAAGCCTGGATGTCGATGCACTATCTGGTGGATTCAAAACACTGTTAACACTATTTCTGTTCCTTGCACCTTCAGAATGAGCATCAGGAAGAGTGTTGCAGTATGTCAACCCGACAGTCAGTAACAGCCAATAAAGAAAATATTACTTTCCTTTGCCATTTCAGCATGGATGCATCTTTTCTTTAGAAAAAAAATTGGCGGGGTAAATAATTATTTAGCTGAAAGAGAATTCGATAAGAAATAGGTTTTAAATGGTACTGGTTATCAACAGACAGATATATGATGTAGTCCAAGCAGTCTCTGAGTAACTGAGAGAAATGTTAAAACTATTCATATCTAAAATTCATTACCGTTTTATTTCTCTAAAAAGTGCAGAATTTAGAGAGAGAGAGAGAGAGAGAGAGAGAGAGATTTACCATTCCATAATGGCATTACAATATTTTGTCATAGAAACTTTTAGGATTTCATGTCTGATCATCGTACGTCCAACCTTGAATATGAAAAAGAAGTCAGGATCCAGTCAAAGACATATCTGTATTGGAAATTGAACAGAACTCATGACAGAAATATTTTCACGAAAAAACTTTTAAACAAGTTGGAGAGTTTTTCTTAGGTGGAAATTTCCTACAGATACCCCAGTAATACTTTTTCTAGACCACACACTTATATATATATATATATATATAGAGAGAGAGAGAGAGAGAGAGAGAGAGACCATAGTTACTATTAAGAGATGGATATATAACACAACAAAATAATTATGAATGCTTTATATCGTTTGAAACTCTATCTAAAATGATCTTCTTTTATTACACGGGGTTGTATCGTTTGGTTTACACAGCGTAATATAACGCATTCATAATTATATATATATATGTATGTATGTATTGCTTTAGGCTCATTAACCCCAAATATACTCAGCTAATTCAAATTTTCAAAATGGAGTATCCAATAACACAGACTTTTGCGGCTGCTGGTGCTGGTGCTGGTGCTGGTGAACTACAAATTACACCAACGATTTGGTTTTTTTTTAAATCACTTTTCATTACTTATTCATATCAGTTTATTTGTAGAAGCATTACCAGAAATAACAAGGAGAAACGTCTGATGAATTTCCATCAGTTACAAATGAATATTCTTCTTAGTTTTTCTTATAAATATAAAGAAAAATCTTTCATGTTTTTCTTGTTAATTTCGACACTAACATTTGACTCTAAATCTAACACTAAGGCTAACCCTAACCTTAACCCTAACTCTAAACTCAACACTTACTCTAACCCGAATCCCAAGACTAGACTCAACCCTAGCTCTAGATTGGATAGAATATGTCTCTAAAAACTAGAAGATGAATGTCAAAGGTCAGTGGCAGCAGCCACCCAAGTCAGCGTCATCAATTATCTCTCTTTGAAATTATAACTAGTTGAGTATATTTGGGCTTGTGAACTTGGAGTAAATATTTACTTTTATATACATTAGTGCGCATAATACAAATCAGGTATGCAATATAACATAATATAATGCGATGTCTGATGCATGATAGGTTTATTTTATGGAGTGCTCGATACATTCATCTTCAAATGTTGAGTTGGTTTCGAGTTGAGTTGAAAATGTATCAATAGTGTTAAAATGCCGGCTTACTCCAATTTTTCGAACGAATATAACTTAATAACCCACTCATATAAACAATAAAAGTAATATAAATAGTTTATCCACAAGGCCATTTCAAAGAACCACCCAATCATCATTGTCTACTTCCCCCTGTCTCGGGTAATTAAGAATCTTATAATCCACCATGGTCATAAAGGATCTTAGCATCGGGAAATAGAAATAATGATTTCTGGGTAAAAAATAAAACATTCCTGTACAGCACACACAGCAAAAGTATCCAATAACTGATAATTCCAACATCCATACAATGTGTTTTTTTATAACCAGAAAAAAACACTAACTACAAATTTAGCTAACAAAAAAAGTAATAAGGGAAACTCCTCCCACCTTGTGACATCTACAAAGATTTCCCAAACATAAATTTACCTAATCATTCGCATGAAAAGGCCCAGATAAGGCAGAAGCATATATATGTTTGTGCAGTGAATCCCCATTCAATTATATAGATATATACATATATATCATATATGGAATTTTGTTTTTATTGACGGTAAGAAGCAACGATTTTATTTAGAGTTGGAAGAGGTATTTGTGCATTTCATAAAAATAATATATTTCACGTCTGTGTGTGTACACACGTACACACAATCCTGCACACACATGCACACACATGCATGAACATAATATATAGAGATAGATAGACCAACGGAGAGAAAGAGACAGAGAGGTCCAGAGAAAGAATCTTGCTTGCTGAGTTAGATAGTCAGGTATACAACCTATGGTTGGTAGATGTCAGTGTCTTAGTTAGGTAAAAGCAAGGTTTTTGAATACTGGGTGAATTTTATGATTACAACGTCAATTCGTCAAAATCGCTCTGAATGCAACATACTGATAGTTTCAGCTGGAAATCTAGCGCAGGGACCATATCAAAACTCTACGAACGTGTACTAGCGTATGTGGTTGTCATTTAGCAATTTTAGAATAGCAAGAACAGCATTCGATCTATCGATATCTGATTTCTGAGCGTACTTGTTTCTATTCTCGTAAGGTCCGGTTATTTTGAAAACAATAAGACACAAAATATGTCGATGAAACAGTTATTTTGAATATAAAATGAAATAATTCCTCCGAAATACATACAATGTGAGACAAACGTGGTTTCTGCAGGTCAGACTCCTGCTTCTATCCCAACTAAAGATGATTACTGCAGCTTTTGTGCTATATATACGATCAACAATTTTGTTGGTGTGTTAGACTGATCTCAGATGGTGAGAGATCCAGTTCCAAATCATATGCTCGTGGTTTCAAATCACAGTAGAGGAATATTATGTATTGTTTTGGTTTAAAGTGCCGTGATAGTCAATGAGTGAAAAGGTTAATCCCCTAAATTTGGAGAAGATTGTTCTTGTCACGGGGGAAAACGAAGTCAACTCGGACTGGAGCTTGACAAAAAATATGACAAGTAAATTATATGGATGATAAATCTGATTTCAGTATTTTTGTAATATATCTAATTATTCTCACTTTTACTGAGCCTTTTTCATCAGTATTAGATCAGAGAAATGAAAAGAAAACCAAACTGAAAAAAGTCACTGAGTTCATTAATAGAAAGATTGTGAATTCTCACGATGGAATTTTTATGGGTCTGCATAGGAATATTTTTAGCGACGTGATTATACTGTAGTAAAAACAAGTCAGTCATTCAGTTTACGAAGAGAAATATCAAGAAAATTCAGTCACGTTGTTTTCAGTAATTTAAATGTATTGACCTGACCTTTGATGTATTAAAACATTCCACCTGTAAATCTTTATTCGGGTTAACCAACAAAAAATATCCACCTACCAAAATCTTTTTCGTTTATCAAAAGGTATTCAAGCTCTAAATAGAATCACGGTTTTTTTGTGATCATAATAACAAGTAGCTGTACCCGTGAAAATTCGATGGGCTTTGACAACTGATACTATCCATCATATCATACCTCTGCTCTTCTCTAACCCTTTCCCTGCATCTTCTCAATATCTTCCTTATCCCTTCTAATCTTCGTAAGATGTCCATATTTTATCTTGATATACAAACATGGATCAGTTTCACATACGAACATCTTCCTACCTCAACAGTGAATTACAAAACTTTCTTTTCCCCATTTCTCTCTCTCTCTCTCTCTCTCTCTCTCTCTCTCTCTCTCTCTCTCTCTCTCTCTCTCTCATATATATATATATATATATTGCCAACTCTGGCTAGAAATGAATTGCTGCAATCTGGTTGTCTCATTTTGGCCACAAATATGACGTAGAATGAGTCCTAATTGAAAATGCAGAACTAGTTAAAAGTCGATTTTCAAAAAAATGAAAAAAACATTCAAGGTGTCTAGTGGAATCATTATCATCATCAGTCTTTTAGCGTCCATCCTAAGAGAGACATTCCCCAAGGTTCACCAGACCTCTCTATCATGGATGTCGTGGAGCCAATACTTTCTGAACTCGTCTATTTCGTCATGCCATTTTATATTTGGTGGCCACAGTTTTACATATGATCTCTGGAGATTCATGTCGTGAGTCGTGATGTCCATCGAGTGTCTAACATTCTTACGACATGACCAGTACATTGCTATTTGAGTTTTCTTATGGTTTCTATGATGTCCCTAGCTCCTGTTTCGTTTATTTTTTTCTTATATACTGTGTTATTTTCTGGTCTCTCCGTGTGATTTAGAGCATGATATCCCCATGTGCACGTTGCATGATTATCAGTTTGAAGGTCAAAGGTTTGGTTAGTTTCCTTGTTTTAGCTCGATAGGTGACTATCGGGAGGATGCATTGGTTGTAGACCCCTCTTTCTTATACTAGTAGGATTTTCTTGTTCTTAAAGGTTCAGCTTGCTCTACCAAAAGCTTGCTATCCTGGAGTGATTCTTCGCTTAATTTCTTCCTCTATTGAGGTTTTCATAGAGATTTGTTGTCCTCAGTAGAAGTAGCTGTCAAATTTTATTTCAGGTATGCGTTTCCGATTTGGACTTCTATGTCTTTGTACTCAATATATTTGTTATATATGACTTTTGTTTTACTAAAGTTCATGTGAAGTCCAACTTCCTTGCTATCTTCCCTTCAGTTCGTCTTGCAAATTTTCACAACTCCAAGTCAACAGGGGCGGCTGGACAGACAGACTCTGTCTCTCACTTTCTCTCAGTCTGTATGTCTATCCGTATCCCCCCCTCTCTCTCTCTCTCTAATGTTATAACTGAAAGCGTAACCTTCGAATACAGATGGAATGGTGGGGAACAAGCCGAATAATATTATAGATAAATGAAATGAACCTTATCCCCGACGAGTCCCACGGCCAACCCCGTACCGAAACGACAGTTAGTTATAATTTAAGTGGGTATGCGGGATTTTTAATGGTTCTACACTGATTACACCGAAAACCAATTACTCCCAGGGGGAGGGAACTCTGTCTGGAATTATCCGCAGTGTTCTAATTAGAACTACGTCGTTTCAATTTAAATAAACGGAAACGCACGGCAGGGGAGTGAATCTATTCCCGTTGCACTGTCGTCCGCTACCCACTCTCTCGGCATTAGTTATCCGGAAAGGAACAAATCAGTGCATAAATCCATCGATTAAGCACGAACCTTTCGACCGTATACCCCACTCGCCCCTCTATTCCCCCCACCAAGACATCACCCAGCTCTTCCTCTTATCTCATGCTGTAATACTTAAAATATGCAGCGGGTTACTAAATTACGACCAGGTTGACCAAGTGTGACTAGCGGTCTATTGTTATCTCTCGTCCACCCTACCCGAAATATCTGTGGTTCTTTGCCCTGGTTCCAGTTAATGCCCAACCCCACATATACGGCTTTCTATCGGTCAACGCTTCAATCTAACCTTATGTCCGATTGCCATCTTTCTTAAATTATGCAATTGACCACCAATTTGGCCGAGGCTGACCAACTGTGACACATAGGTTCTGGTTGTAACTGGAAGGACGGGGACCTTTGCCTAGTGCAGAGACCTACTGAACAACGCCACACTAGACTCCGGCCCTGACAGCTGGTCAGTGAGTAGATTTCCTTTGGTGCTACTATCTGGTGTTAAAAGGCCTAATAATGTTTAGTCATGCAGCATTTTCAGATCCGATTCTGCCGTCGAACTTATTTTCCAGTCATCTTGTTCCCCGCCATATTTCTTTCCTCACCTTTCTTCTTCTTCTTCTTCTTCTTCTTCTTCTTCTTCTTCTTCTTCTTTTTTTCTTTTCTTTTCTTTTGTTCTTTTCTTTTTTCCCTCCTTCTTTTCCCCCTTTTCTCTCCATTGTTCTTTTCTTTCTATTTCTTCCTTTTCTCCATTTTCTTCATTTTTCTTCTTGTTTTCCTTCTTTTACTCCTTCTGTTCTTCTTTTTCTTATTTTCTTTCTTATACCTTCTTTTTCTTTTCCTCTTGTTTTCCGTCTTTTATTTTTGTTTTTCCTCATTTTCTTTATCTCATATTTTTCTTCTTCTTCTTCCTCTTTTCCTGCTTTTTTTCCATTTCCTGTTTTATCTTCTTCTTTTTTTCTTCTTTTCTTCTTCCGCTTCTTTTTCCCCCTCTTTATCTTTTCCTTTTTCTCTTCCTTCTTTCCGTCTTCTTCTTCTTTTTCTGCTTTTTCTTATTCTTTTCTCCTTCTTCTTTTTCTTTCTCCTCATTCTTTTTCTTTTTTCTTTTTTTCCATCTTTTTTTTTCTTTCTTTCTTCCTTCCTTTAGCAGTAAGGAGAGATGAATTTGACCAAAACTTTCGGAATATGAAGGAGGTAAATGATTTTGTGTCGCAGCAAATAATGTATATACCCGTGCGTATTCATGCAAGGCTCGAGAAGAGAGTAGGGCAAGAAGAATCCAGCTCACCCAAACTCTTCACACCCTACCTTGAGATGATCCTCCGGAACTTAAGCTGGAAGAATAAAGGAATCAGAATAGACAGCGAATACGTAAGTAACCTCAGGATGGCTGACGACATCGTCCTTTTTGCAAAAGAAACCTTATTAAAAACCTTCTAATTTAATACTAGGTGAACCGCACCAAGAGAGAAAGTAAGTTAGTTTTGAAAATGAACTTCGGTAAAACAAATGTCATGTACAACGAACGGGTTGAGGACAAATACAAAAATATCGAAATCAAAAATGCAGACCAGAAAAGGGTAGATCACAACATTTACTTTGGACAACGATTTTCTATGAAATCCTCAAAAGCTTAAAAAGGAGGCTCTGCATCCAATGCACCTCCCGATAGTTACCTATGGATTGACCCTCAAACTAATAACCATGCTCAACATCACATGGAGATATCACAAAACAGCACAGTATATTAGAGAAAGAAAAAACAAGAGTCAGGAATATCTTCATTAGAAAACTCAAATGGCAATGGACTGGTCATGTTGCAAGAATGGTTGGCAACTGATGGACATCACAGCTCATAACCTGGGTCCCCACGGATCATATGCAAAACTGTGGCTGGCAAAATATAAGATCGCGTAACGAAAAAGACCATGCAGTGTCTGGCGAATCCTGGGGAAGGCCTATATCCAAAGACAGGGGCTAAAATAATGATGCTGTTGTTGATGATAATTATATCAAATATGTGGGTCACTTTGAGTATGTTGTTTCTTATTGGCGTCAACCAGGTGTTTTCGACCCTGGAAGTCGATTAAATTAAAATTAACTTTCCATCATAGCTACGTCAGTGTACAAATCAGCGCACGTTGTTCCCTTGATTCTCTTGCTATTCATCTCAATGTGAAAGAAAATGTTGCCACGGGAACTTTGGTAAAAGGTGAAGAGGATGTGGGTTACCTTTATTGAATTTGAAGTCAAAATCACTCGCAGGGTTTTTTCTGCTTCCCCTCATACGAAGAAATACACGTATGAAGTATATTCCTATAAGCTGTTAATTTTTCTGTCTAAATTCTTTGAAAGAAAGCCTGTTTAGTGATCAGGACGTTGCCATGAACATCTACCTATATTAATACTAGCATAGTACCCGTCAAAAATAATTATTTCTGTATAGATTGGCAATTCTGCTCAGAATTAAGATATTTTCGCGCTCTGCCTAGTATTGAAAAGATAAGGGACACCTGGTAGAAATTTTTATCAAAATTTTCAAACATTTTTTGCTTAAGCTTAATGAAGGGTGAATGTTTAAATTCATAGCCCTTTAATGTTATTTGTTGCTTACATAGCCAGCCAGACCAACTTAAAATCTGAAGAAACTAATTTCTATTTCAGGAACCGTCAACCAAACTGTCATCAAAACTGTCTGCATAGGGTTCTTTAGTTTTTGGGTGGGTTTAGCGGACTACCTATAAATGTATGTATCATTTGTACGGGTTGCACCCATAGAGCTAGAGGGCAGGAAATCAAAATTTTTACTCCTCATTATGTGTTGTGAACACGATTTTTTAAAATTCCCCCCAAGATAGTCTTTCAGTGGTGTGTTCAATTTATAATCTAAGTTTAGGCTAAATTAGTCTCTCAGTTTGTATCTGACAGCATCCACGCATATTTTAGTTGTTTTTTTTTAATTCATGGTATTACTACCCATCGAGAAGAAGTACCTTATCTATTGATTACCCTCTTTCTGATTTTTCAATTGATCACCCCCCACCCAACATGGCTGGCTTCCAAAAGACGTTGATCATGTAATGCTTCCTGTTGAGTGACTAACCAGATCTGTTTTATTTATGACCATTTAAAGGTAATTAGCTTTTTTTTTCCTTTATGTTGTTTTAAAGGGGATTTACAGTGCTCTAGCACTAATTACTCTATTTAAAACAAGTCTGGCATAAGGCTAAATGTAGGGTAACGAACTCCATAGTTCTGACCGGCGTGCTTGCATATGCTTGCATGTTTTGTGCGGAGGTATTATGCAATTAGTGCGCATGCGTGAATCCCATTAAGCAGCTGCCAATCAATTAATGGGGGGGGTCATCAGAGGTCAATGGAGCAGAAAAATGTTAACCACTTCTCGGATATGCATCAATTGACTTTCTTAAATCGAATTGAGAAAGAGGAAGACAAAAAAATAGAAACACACACACAAACACATCACACATATAGACGCACACATAAATCGCACCAGAAACAAGCATAAATGAACACACACATAAACCGAACGCATGCACACACACACACACTCACATATACACACGCACTTTTCCACACACACATACACATTTACACGCACACATATGCCGATTTACATGCGCACACACATAACTGCCTGCATATGCATAAACAAAACGCAAAAGCACACACACACACTCACACACACAATCATACAGTGGCTCACAAACCACGCAAAGATGCACACATAAATGCACACACACGTGCACATATACATAATGCATGGTGGAGCACAACTAAATACATACACATACATACAGGGTGCAAGGTTCGATCTATCCATCTATCATTCCTACAAAAATCGCCATTTGCCTCCAGACCCATATGAATATTCACCTGATCAATTGACACATGCAGGTATGATTTGTCACTCAATAGAAACCATCCCATGACTAGCATATTTTACAGCCTGCTGTGTTATGGGTGATCAATCGAAAAATTGGGATCAAGGAGGATCAATGAATTCATAACTCCTCCCTTAGATTGCAAATAGATCCCCTCACAAAAATACCGATTCAGGGGAGGAATTTTAAAAAAAAAACCCAAAGACTGTTTTTCCTAGACATAATGAAGGATAATTGTTTAAATTTCAAGCCCACTAATGCTTCTGGTGCATAAATAGCCATCCAGATAAACTTTTATACTGAAGAAACCTTGTGATGGTTGTCTACTAATAAAGGTATGCAATATTAATCCCTTTCTGAAATAATCCTTTGGAGTTTAATCCAGGGACTACCATGACTGAAGTTGCTGATGAACAGGTAGTCTGAGCCCCCCCTCCCCCGTCGGCCAAGGTCGGACATTAGAATTGGTGAATGTAATGAAAAAGAGGGAGAGAAGAGCAGAATGAATGATGTCATGACGTCATATCGTGTCAACTGGTGTTTGCGTACCCTCGGTATTTTTTGTGAGCTTTTGATTTCTGTTGTGAAAAATATCATTTTTACAAAATAACAATTATATATATTTTATTTGTTTCTCTTTTCGGTGAAATAAAACTGCTACTAAGGATGTCATCAAAACAGTTAATATAATAACTGAACCATTAAACAATATGAGAACATGAGAATTTCAAAAAGGATGAGAATTCGTCCGACTTATCATCATCATCATCATCATTCTTTTATCGTCCGTCGTCGGAGATAGACTTTTTGCAGGATTCACTAGATCTCTCTATCATGGGCGTCGCAGAGCCTACACTTTCTGAACTTGTCTAATTCGTCTCCCAATCTTGTATTCTGCCGGACTCGGTTTCGTGTGTGATCTTTGGAGATGTCCATCGGTTGTCTGCCATTCTTGCAACATGACCAGCCCATTGCCATCTGAGTTTTCTAATGGATTCTATGATGTCTCAGATTCCTGTTTTATCCCTAATATGTTGAGCCGCCATGCAATTCTCTCGATATTGTGGTGAGTATGATTCTCTTATGTGCATGTTGCATCGTTCTCAGTTTGCACGTCAGTCTCTTGGCTAGGTTCCAAGTTTCAGCTCCATGAGTGACTATCGGAAGGATTCATTGGTTGTGTACTCTTCTTTTTAGGACTAATGGGGTCTTCTTGTTCTTGAAGGCTGAGCTTGCTCTGTCGAGGGTTTACTATCCTAGAGTGATACTTTGTTCGATTTCATCTTCCTTTTGAGGATTTCATGGATATTTGTTGCCCTAGGTAGATGTAGTGGTCTAATTTCTCCAGTTGTGCGTCTTTGATCTTGATCGTCGTATATTCATTTCCGACGTGATTTTTACACGTGATCCATGTTTCGATGAAGTTAATGTGATGGCTGACTTTTTGTTTTTCCATTATTAATCTAGCATCAGTTGTAGGTTCTCTGCAAAAAGGGCAATGTCGTCTGAAATTATTTATGATCACAAATTGCTCAGTCACGTCTCATAACATGGATCCCCAGAGATCACATGCAAAACTGAGGCTGACAGAACACAAGATGGGGAGATGAATTTGACAGATTCAGGAAATACTGGCTCCATGATGCCCATGATAGAGAATTGTGGCGAATCCTGGGGAAGGTCTATGTCCAACAACGGACGTTAAAAGACTGAAGATGATGATGATGATGCTCAGTGATCTAAAACACCGGTAAATTTTTTAGGATCCAACCAAGATTGACTCATTTCCTTTTCTCTCTTCCTTGTTTTCGAGGTCAGTGGCAGATTAACCATTACGCTGAGTAGGCTTTTTTCTTTCGCCAAACTCCTTCTATTGAGTTTTGACTTTATTTTCGTATGTAACAAAAGTGATAGATTGCAATGACAAGACCAAAAACTAGTGACGTCATTCATGAATTTCAGTGATACTGTGATGTATGCAAAAACCAATAACGAATTCACTCCCACTTCTGAGGCCCAACTCGGATCAATTTTTCTTGCTAATTTTTTCTAATCCCATTCACAGGAATTGCTAATAAAGGAGTTGTAATGAATTCTGTTTTGTTTAACTTTTTGATTTTTGTAGAGCAAGCAAGGGAGTTTGGCCCCAGCAGAGTTTAGCTTGTTTGATATGAACACATTAGTTTTATTTCTTGCCATTCTTGCAACGTGGTCTGCCCATTGCCATTTGAGTTTTTTAATAGATTATATGATGTCTCGGACTCCCATTTTCTTCCTGACATACTGTAATGTCTTATGGTCTCTCCAAGTGAGGTTGAGCATGATTTTCTCATGTGCATGTTGCATGCTTCTCAGTTTGCTGGTCTGTCTCTGGGTTAGCTGGGGAAAAAATCGTCTTTTTTTAAATATACCCTCTCCCTCTTAAATGGGACTTTATCTAGGGTTCAATTTGCAAAAATGAATTTATGCTAAATTAGTCCCTAGTTTATGTCCGGCAGCACTCACGCTTGTTTCGTTTTTGTTTTTTGTTCTGAAAATTTGGACTTAGGTGATCAACAAAAAGTGATAGAAGTAACTTCTTATCAATCAACCCTTTTTCCAGTTTTTAACTGATCATCTACAACACAGAATGCTGCCAAAAGATCATGTGACGGTTCCTAATGAGTGACTAACCAGACCTGCTTTATGTCAAGTATTAAATCTGGAGGTTTTCCAGAAACGGTGACATATTTTAAGTCAATATCTTATTTTGATAATGCATTATATGACAAGTATCCAGTGAAGATCTTATCTTCTTCGAATAATCTTCATTGCATATCACAATTCAAAACCTTTCAACTCATTATTTTGGCGTTTTGCACTAGTATGAGTTGAAGGTGGATCCTAATCAAGCTGTAACCGTGAGGAATATAAATTCTGCTCTTGGGTACATCGCTGTTAGTGGATGATTGTGAGGGTTTAGTCTAAAATATCTGCAAGTGGAGAATTCAGATGAAAAAGCCAGGAGAGGGGTCGGCCAAAATCATCAATCGAACTGAAGGCCGTAGTGGGAAAATAGTCTAGAACTCTTCGAACAGGCAACAACTTCAATTCATTCATTGCAAATATTACGAATCAAAAAGATTGACAAGAAAGAAAATCGAAAAACGGTTGCCATTTCAATATTGTGTTCTAGTTGAGCAGGAAGAAAATAAATTCTTGAAAAGTACTTTGTTAATAAAGTCTTGGAACGGCACCAGGAAGACTAGGTGGTACACTAACCAAAGTTCAAAACTATAGAGATGAGGAAAATAGTCTTAGTAATTCATTGAATAACGACACCTCAATATAGATTACATAAAGGAAACGTCGGAATGCTGGATTAAAATAATTATAAATTTGGGGTACTAGTCCAAATAGTCCATTAAATAATGACAATTCATCATCTCAGAACTTTAGGTGACGAATGAAGGTCGGGGAATTCATCAGTCAAAATTTTCTGTTCGAAAGACAAAAGATGAGAATACTAGTTTTGGTATTTCATAGAATAACGACAGCTTAATCTCAAAACTTCAGACAACGTACCCAGATTTGTTTAGATTTTCAGAGACTAGAATTTGACTCGGGCAGTAGCTATTCAAACAGCTGGAAAACTGAATAAGTTTCTCGGTCTGATAAAAAAATACTGAAGTCTCGTAAACCCCAAGGAAGATTTAAAAAATGATGCTATTTCGAATCCTACTGAGAAAACTATATAAGGAGATTTTATGCATACTCTAGCCTCGACAATACTTGCAAAAGGATTTCGATGTGTGCGTTAGAAAATGTTAACGATAACAGCAGCAATGATAATACAGTTGCAAAAATTGCCGGAAAAACATTGTGTTTCCGGGCGGGTATGGGACCTATATTTAAAAACGTTTCTGTTCAATGCCTTGGGGGTAGAAAGAGGGGGGAGCTGATTATTTATCGCCTCTGTCTGTACATTGCAGCGTTTTATTTTTGGCAGCTACAGAATATTTTTTTTAATTTTTTTTTCAAGTGAGAATTTCCTAAAAGGAAAAAAAAACAGAACGGAAAGGAGATGTGGGGACTGGCCATGGCGCGAGGGGTGGGCAGCAGTTGACTTGAAGAGAAAGAAAAAAAAGGAAGGAACAAACAAACAATTGTAAGAATTGATGGTGAGGGTGGAAGAAAGGAGAAAAGGGCCCAAAAAAGCGTAAAAAGAAAGAAATACAAAAAAAAAAAGAAAAAAAAGAAAATTGTAAGTATCCATGGAAGGAATGAAACAAAGAGAGACAGACAGACTGACAAACAGACAGACGGAGAGAGAAAGAGAAAGAGAGAGGTTGGAGAGA
Source organism: Thysanoteuthis rhombus (assembly GCA_963457665.1). Taxonomy (NCBI): domain Eukaryota; kingdom Metazoa; phylum Mollusca; class Cephalopoda; order Oegopsida; family Thysanoteuthidae; genus Thysanoteuthis; species Thysanoteuthis major. The sequence continues at coordinate 28,238,220 of OY735222.1, read as the reverse complement.
GAGAAATAGACAGAGAGACAAACAGTCAGAGACTGAGGAAATATCGTTGGCTAATCGATTAAAAGAGCTGAAAATGAACTGGGCAATCTGAGTTCAATCTCCAATTGAGGCCAAGACTTGCACAGATCCGAATCCTCTCCCCAAGCAACACCACGACAACCTCGGAGAACTCTCAGACAAGGAAAAACTTGCTGTATTCTAAACCTGGGCAGGGATGGCTGTTACCGCAGTCAGCGTAGGGGTATTCATCATTACCAAAGATAGAAAGTAAAACGAATGACTGATAAGAATACATTCTTAAATTAATAAAGGAGGGAGGATTTAATATTTTGAATTTATTCAAGACAGAAAGAAAGAAAGAAGCAAAGACATCAGTAGAAAGAAAGGAGGGGAAAGGAAATGAAGAAAGAGATGTGTTCGAGACAAGACTGCCATTACATCAATAGTTAGCAAGTCTGTCATTCTTGAGGCACGAGACTAAATGAGATTATATGGAAGCCGGGGGGGGGGGTCAAGTTACACCCGTCCTCCAAATGGTTATTGCTGACAAGCCATCTTTACTGGTCTAGAAAATCAGCATTTGAAATGCTGGTTTCTTACCTGAGCTCTAACACTGAATATTGATAAAATACGCAACTATCTCAGCCACAGAACGGACCAGGGTTATCCTTATATCATTAAATTCGATCATTTATTTTTAGGAATGCGTGAGTTATGAGTTCTAAACGCGTCAGGGTTATTTCAAGCAAAAGAAATTTGGAATCCAAAAAATATTTAAAATAGAAAATAATTAAAAATCAACAAAATGGTAAGCCGAAGAAAAAAAAAGAGTCGGTCGAGAATGTGTTGGAGAGAAAAACAAAAGGGCGAAAGGATAGAATACGAAGGTGGTAGTAGTAGTGTTGGTCGTAGTAGTGTTGGTGTTCGTGGTAGTAGTAATGTTGGTGGTGGTGGTGGTGGTGGTAGTAGTAGTAGTAGTAGTAGTAGTAGTAGTAGTAGTAGTAGTACTGCTGCTGCTGATGATGATGATGACGACGACGATGATAAAAAAGAGAATAAGATAAATTTTAAAGAAAACGGAATTCAGTTGATTCAAGCGAGTGGTATTTCGTTTCGTTACACCTCGTCATCTTTCCATTTTTATTTTTTATTTTTTTTCAAAATTATGATTTTTTATTTTCATTTTTATGGTACGTTCCTTTATTTATTTATCTATTTATTTATCTATCTATTTGTTTACTTTATGCCGTTCGTTTTACTTTGATTCAATTTCAAGCTTCATTTAGTTTTATTACACCGTATTCGTGTGTTGTTTTTATGACACACAATTTCTTTCCCTCTTTTTTTCTTTCTCTCTTCCTTTCTTCCTTTCTGTTACTAATTTTCCAAACCTTCCCCCTCACTCTCTCTCTCTCAATCTTTTCTTTTTTTTACATGTATTCCGATATGTCTGAATGTAGATGTATAAGAATCTTTCGGTGCACACACAAACACATTCATATATACATACATATATACATACATGGTGAGCCAAAGAATAATAACCAGAGATTAGTGGCAAGAACGACAGTTACTGTCTTCTTACAGTGCAGGGTCAAAGGTATAAAAGCTGGTAAGCCGGGTTCGAGTACTTCATTTTGATGTATCGAATTCTGTTTTATGGACGAGAAAAAAGTCGAATGACTCTGAAAAAAAGCCTAAGTATTACGACTGAAAGACTAAACGGCTCTGTTCGAGTGGTATTCACATTCAGCTACGTGGATCATCTATCGGTGGTGACCTGTGAGAGGAAAATCGCCAACCAACGATAAAGCATTGGGTGACCAAGACTTATCGACGCGAGAAGTGTACGAAGCTTTGCTCACCAATAAAATTCAACGGGAGGGCGCTGAATGCAGATAGTTCTAATCAAGGTGGGGAAATGAATGCATCATGATACACAGTACACCAATCCTCATTACTTATGAGACTGCGTACGCGGAGGCCTGACAGAGTACCCATGCTAACCAACGTGCATCGTCGGGAGCGTCTTCAATTGGCAAGAGAGCGTTGGAAATTGACTTTGTATCAATGGAAGGAAGTCACCTGGTCCGATGAGTCTTTTTTTCCTGGAAGGGGTGCATGGCAGGGTACGTGCGTATCGTTATCGTGGCGGGGTGACGGCTCTAGAATGCAATGTGGGGAAAACAACAAGCCGATAGAAGCAGTTTGATAGTTTAGGCAACGTTCTGCTGAGATACACTGGGTCCTCTCCTTTATGTAGGGAAATAATTAGCCGAATATTTCCTACCACATCATTTAGGGCCGAGTACATTCCTCGAAAGCAAAAATCTTCCACGATGTTAGTGGCATCTTTCAGTGGGGAAACGCACCCAGTCCTACAAGTATGGTGTCAAGAGCATGAAGAAGACGTCACTGTTTTGCCCCGGCCACAAAACTCCCAAGATTTCAATTGCATTGAGCACATTGGATGCGCTGGTCAAATATGAACATCCACCGTCTAATCTGCTGCAATTAGGGTAGCTTCTGTTTACATCCCGATACAAGATCCCAAAGGAAATTTTTAGAAGTTTTGAAGAGTCCATACTTGATCAGGTTAGAGCTGTTTTGCAGGCACATGGAGAATCAACCTTATTTAGGCAGGTGGTCTTGTTTTGGCTCATTAGTATGTATATATATATATATATATATACATATATATATATATATATATATATATATATATATATATACGTGTGTGTATGTGTGCACTTATGCGTGTTTATAATATATATGTAATAAGTAATTAGTATCTGACAATGTAAACAATGAAAGGTAGTTATAGGAAATAACTTTTGCTCGAACAAAATTATACGGCGATATGAAATTGAGAAATGAGCTTCGAGTGGGATTAGTTTTTAGAACTGTCTTTCCTTATTCACATACATATATATATAGTCTGGAAAGCTTGGGGATTACCATTCAGCTGAAGTTCGTTAAATCACCAACCGACAATAAGGCATTGGATGGCCCAACAGGAGGGTACTTGATGCAGATAGTTTTAATCGAGGTGAAGAAATGAATGCACCATAACACGCAATACATCGATCCTTGTTGCATGTGGGACTGTGTACGTGTAGGCATGTCAGAGTACCTATGGTAAGTAATGTGTATCGTCGAAATATAGATTGCCTCCTCAGTTTTAAAATCGTTGCGTCTTAGTTGCTTCATTTTTGTCACAAATGTGATCTAGAATGAGTTCTTGGTGTACCGAGACCAAAGAAATTCAGGACAGGTGAAAAAAGCAAATTTCGAAAAAAGGAAAAAGACACATTTCCTGAGGGTGTCTAATATAGTACACCAGCAACATTTCAAAACTTGTTTACATCAAGAGCGCTCGGACAAACAGACAGGAAACTTCCCCCACACGCACACACACACTCTCTCTCTCTCTCTCTCTCTCTCTCTCTCTCTCTCTCTCTCTCTCTCATTCCAACCAAGCTTTTCAGCAAAAGTCTACTACGTCATAGTGCAAAGTCACGGTAGTGGCAAAATGATGTGTCCATTTCACAATGGATTATCATTGTAAATTGAGGTCCCCCCTCACACACACACATGCGTACTAACTGAAACAATTTAAAGTAGCAACTGGAATGCACATGTAAATTTTGAAAGCTCTATCCAAAAACAAAATGTGACTAGGATTATTGATACTGACAGATGTCAATTAATTAGGGAAAATACCTGACTGGTCGGATGTGGAGTCAGATTATATATATATATATATATATATATATATATATATATATATATATATATAATAATTAATAATTGTGTCACCCACGGACAGCTGTTTCGTTGAATTACAACTCTTCAGGGTGGCTATAGACTATCCAACATCCAGTACCACGAGGTAGGATGGAAACCTTCGCTTAAGACCCAGACATTTTACCCCTGCCCTGCACTAAGTAATGTATATTTACGTACGCATAATTTCCCGTCTACCAAAGTGCTCTATTCCAGAGTTGGAAGAGCATTGCAAATATCAGTAATAGATGCGTGCCCGGCTTAACAGTGCCCCACCCTAAACAAGGAAGTGTTAATCAAAATAATCATTGATATATATATATATATATATATATATATATATATATATATATATATATATATGACACGTAGTTGATAGCTGCATTTGGATCAGAAATTTTCACTATGTAATGTTCGTTCTTTGCGATTGATATTCACGACTGAATTGAATGCATTGTCAAAGGAGGACATAATCTTGGGAAATACTTTCTGTGTAAAATAAATGTTTTCACCCTCGGGCTTTCATTGATCCAAGTGAGGTTCTTCGTCTCAACTTCCTGCACCTGGTGATACCAGCACTGTGCTGGTTTGGACAATCTTCACCTTCCCTCGAATCTCTGATTCCATAGTCTCGACTCTACATTTTGGGGCATGGTTTTTGCATATACTATTTATTATGGACGCTTCCCGACCCAAACCTCTCGTTCCACAGCTTCTTGGCCTTTCGGGCGGGGTTCTGGAATTTTTACCTTCCTTTTCTTCTTTTTTTTTTTTTTTTTTAATTTTCTTTCTCGTCCTCACTCTGTGGCCCGCTGGCACAACAGTGTTCATGATCTAGTAGACTTTACTGTTGATAACGTTACTGGCAAAGTGAGGGATTACTTCTTATGGATGGGCACTTCTGCCAAGGATTAATACGTCTACTCCGTATCAGGACCCTCTCCCTTGGATCAGATTGCAGTGTCTGTGCGCTCTACTTCGGATCAAAATGCTGCTCCCCGACACTTCTCTCTAGAATTAAAATGTATAGTGGGTATACTTCTTGAAAGGTGTTACACAAAAAGAAGTACACACACACACACACACACACATATATATATATACATATATATATCGTGCTTCGTATACACAAAATATTATTATTGAAATCTCACACCGCGAATCTTCTGTCTAAAATCAAAATGTGTTGTCTATATTGCTTATTGGTAGTGAATCAACTCTAAGAAGTTTTTTTCTGTGTAATTATTATTCTTAGAGATGATATCATAATTTGGTTTGCATGCAGTCTGAAATTAAATCCGACACAACTGATTTAATATTCACACGGGTGAACATCAATACAAAATGACGTGAAAAGTGAGTCATATCAGTTGTTATACTTACTGATCCCTCGTCGTTAAAAACGTTTTCTAGAGTAACCGTCGTGAATAAACCTTATTTCAAAAGATAGATATGTAGTATATAATAATATCAATATACAATACGCATGAAGTATTACGTAAAATAACAAACTACAAGTATAACAAAAACTATACAATGAAGGGAAGTGGTGTTTGATCAATACTGCTGGGGTGTTATGTAAATATAACTGTTTTGTTTTTAAAATCCCCTAAATAGTTATATGGTAAAAAAACTGATGATCCCAACGAGAGACAATTATTACATTGCACAATAATAACAAAGTATAAGGAAAACAAAGAAAAAATACATTTTAAGATAACGTAAATTGCGTTGACAGATATTGGGAAATGGGTAACTGAAGTGACACAAAAAATATCTATTGAAAAAGTGTTTTAATGTTTGGTATTCAAAGCTGTAGAGCTTTCTAGAATATATATATATATATATATATATATATATATATATATATATATATATATATATATATATATATATATATATATATCATGCTTCATATATTTGAATTATGATTATCAAAATATCACTCCCTGACACTCCTGTCTAGAATCAAAATGTATTGTCTGAGCACTACTTGAAAAGTGCCACACGCAAAGAAGTTTATATATATATATATATATATATATATATATATATATATATATATGTATGTATATATGAAGATTATAACTAAAGTGGTTACTACCACTGCTGCTAACAACAACAACAACAGGAAGAGGTGAGGAAGGTAGAGGTCCTACAGCACTAAATGAGAGTGATCCAAACCAAAGACCACGACAACTAAACGAAATGGGACCTTCTCAAGGAGGATAAAGCCCTTGTCTGATTTCCCGAAGCGATCAAGATTCATAAACCCCGCTTTCCGGTTCAGTGCCGGAAGTGCCCCAAGCCAAACAAACGCAGATTAAAAAGTACGCAAGCGAACTTATTTACACCTGCACGTACACAGATAGGTACACATACGAATGTATATAGTTGCTGCGTACACATAATATTATATTCACATACACAATCGCGTATACCTATTCAAGCATGAATATACAAAAAGATCATATTAGAAATTCTCTTGTCTGTAGTAACGGTTATATCAACGATAAAAGAAATTGTTTTTTTCAAATAAACAGAAAAATGGTGTTTAAGATTTTTAATAGTAATAACATCGAAACAGTAATTGAATGAAGATTATTTTTGGTATAGCAGATACAAGTGCCGTTGATATTACTGAGATACGTCATTGGTTATCAAATATTTACACCGTTGAGTAGCCTTTAATGTCTTAATAGCAGTATCAACATCGTGAAAAAATAACAATAACGAAGCCTATACCCAAATCAGTAAGAATTGTCGGCAATACACACACAAGATATTAAATACAATGCAGTTAACAGAAGAAAACCAGGGAAGTTTATTAGACCCACAGACAAAGAGAAAATATTGATCCCTCGAAATCAGTTTATAATGACCAAGCATCACAAAAAATGGAGACGAATGGAGATTGCCGTGACGGAACGAAATGAAGCATAATGAAATTATACACATAACAGATAATTTTCATTTGGGCACCAACGTTGGATAGAATTCATTATTCCAACTAACTGACTTATAAGACAAGCTTGCTCATGACTGCGTAACAATAGGCGGCACTAATTAGTTTTATCATTTTAAATAATAGGGATTTTTTGGTTTAGATTATACCCTTAGTGAATGTTTTATTTGTTGAATGCTCGTTTTTATTTGTCTTGGAAAATTTATTCATCCATTAATTTACTTATTTTTAGAAATGAAGGGAGATATCAAAAAACTGAATTTTGTTGATGTAAAAGATACCAGTATTGCCAGTAAGATTTTCTTTCTCCTCCAAATCACCTCTCATCTGTCCCTCTCCTTTTCTCATGTCTCTCGCCTCCATCTTCTCTCCCTCCCCTTGTATCTCTCTCTCTCTCTCTCTCTCTATATATATATATATATATATATATATATATATATATATATATATATATATATATATTACAAGACTAGAGATCACTGATAATCACACTAACGTATATATTAGTTCTCTTTATTTTTATTTTTATCTTTATCTTTCCCTCCCATTCTCTCTCTCTCCATATACATGCGCGCGCACACACACACACACACACACACATACATATGTATGTGTGTGGTTGTGTGTAATCAATACACACACACAAATATATATATACACACACACACATGTGTGTGTATGTATGTGTGTTTGTTTGTATGTGTATGCGTGTATATGTTGGCGTATCTGTGTGTGTATGTGGCTAGATAAGCACTTGTTAGCGAGAGATAAAGAATAAGGTAGTATATATATATGTGTGTGTGTGTATGTATATGTACATATATTCACAAATTCACACACTCAGTAGTACAAATACATATACAGATGAACATATATATATATATATATATATATATATATATATATATATATATATATATATATAAGCTTTCTCACACGTTTATATATATATATATATATATATATAAATATATATATATATATATATATATATATATATATGCACTGACACATAGCCAAATTCAGGTACATTTGAAAGTTTATTTCAAAAGATCAAAGGACGCCTTTCTTTCCGTATCAAAAACCCTTTGAACTGCATTACAAATTATTTCAATCAATGTTCAGGGGTCAAATCGATACCTGTTACGATCATTTTGAGCCAATGCCAAACCCACTCTTTCCCTCACAGCAATCATTCTTGTTTCCAGAATCAGCATCATCAGTCCCCTACCGCGAACCATGACATTATTTTTCCACCCTGTCCAATGCACCATGGGGGTATCTTGCTCAATTTCTGATCTTCAAATTTTCACGATGGCCGTTACTGGGAAGAGAGCCAGGTCAGATATTGAGCAGCAAAAATGAAACGAAAATATTAAGTACTTATGATAAATCATATATGAATGGCTTGGTCACAAAAACAAAGATTTTGAAAGGGTTTTACATTTTAAAACAATTATATCTTGTTAATCACGACATCACTGTGAGGCGTCTCTGGTTTGTACATTTATTAAACTAGGCTTAGTCTGGCCCAAGGGCACAAGTGAGGAGCATCCAGTGTGGATTTTATCCATTTCAGTAGTAATGGTCTGCTTGATGGTTAGTTAAGTAAGACACAATGATGTGCCCTTTACAATATTTACAAAGCTGGACTCACTAAAGCACTAGACCAAAGGTGTTGGGTAACGAACTAGGATCAGCCTCATGGTAGAAATGGTTGCTTTTGAAAATTCATACCTTTTTGAGAGTACTGTCCAATAAAAGAACAAAGAAGTAACTTATTCACTGATCACTGCCAAGAAACATTGGCCACGTGACAGTTTTTATTGAGTGTCTAGCCAAACCTGTCCAATATTTATATTTACAAAGTTTAACTTTGTCTGGCACGAGAATGCAAATATGGTGCCCAGAGTTACTTAAATTAGGTATGTCCAGCGAGATTAGCTTGTTAACCAGCACTACCCGGCGATTCGCCTAAACTGGACTCTTCAACTATGCTTTGTTGCCATTGGGAATTTTGAGAAAATGTTATTTCTCGCAAGAGGGAGAGTTTCTGTGTTGAGCCACGATCTTTTTTTTTCTTGCCGCAAGGGATTCGGAAGATCCAGATTTAGGCATTGATATATCTGAGGGCTATTATTGCGTCGGAATCTTCATTAGTCGCTCGGCTGTTCGGACGGATGAGTGATTAGATACACCTCGGGGCTAAGCGTGATTGGATCAATAATAAAGCGGGTATCAGGTATACTACACACATTATTATTATTATTATTATTATTATTATTATTATTATTATTATTATTATTATTATTATCTTTATTTTCTCTTTCCCTTCTTCTTATTTTATCTTATATTTCTTCTTACTCTCCTTTTTCAGACGTACTGTATTTTTTTTACATCCATACTGATATATATATATATGTATATATATATACAGATTTTTCTCTCCCCCTTTCTCACTCTCTCTCATCTCTCTCTCTCTCTCTCTCTCTCTCTCTCTCTATATATATATATATATATATATATATATATATATATATATATATATATATATATATATATATATATGTATATATATATAAGTGTTTGAAAAAGTAATAGAAACACCATTCTAATTAACAATTTTTACTTGAATCTTTTAAATATTTTTTGTGTCAAGTTGGTCCCCATTTTACATTCAGTGCGTCTATTCATATTGCTTTCGGGTAGTGTCTAGATGAAATCTGAGCCATTCCTCGAGCAAAATCTGCTCCAGCTCCTTGAAAGAAAAAGATACTGGTTGAAGGGATCTGTTCCTTCGTTTCCGATCCAATCAACACCACAAATGTTCGATTATATCAAGATCAGGTAATCGTAAAGGCCAATGTAGGTTCACTCTTATTCATTTCAAATCAGTTTTCAACAAATTTTCCGGTGCGAATGGGAGCATTATCGTCCTGAAAAAAAAACGGCGCTACCACTGGGAAATAGTTTTGACACCATTGATTGCAACTGGTCAGCCAAAATTAACAGATAGTCCTGGGAATTAATTCTGCCATTCGATGCTACCCCTGGACCAAGAGGATTCAATAATATCGCCACCCAAATCATAGCAGATCCACCTCGATACCTAACTGTTGGAGTGAGATGGTCAGGATTATAAACTTCATTAGGCTGCCTCCAAACATAAACTCAGCCAGAACATAGACGTAATTAAAGGAAGATTCATCCAAGTATTCTATATTCTTTCATTGATCCATTGTCCAATTCTTATGATCATCAAAGCGCTTTTTACGACGTTCCATTTTGATTTGCAAAAGCGAACGTTTGGCAATTGCAGCCCTTCCATTGTATCTAACAGCATGAAATTCAATAAACCAACCTGAGAGTAGCATTTGTTTGATTTGGATGTACATCTGTACAAACAAGCATGTACACGCATATATATATATATATATATATATATATATATATATATATATATATATATATATGTGTGTGTGTATGTGTGTAAGTATATTCTAGAAAAAATTAGATATATATATACATATGTGTGTGTATATATATATATATATATATATACACACACATATTTTTTGAATTTATATATATATATATATATATGCATATGTATGTACATGTATATGCATATATATATAGTGCGTGTGTATGTATATTCTAGAAAAAATTAAATATATATATATACGCACACACACATATATATTTAAATTTTAATATATATATATATATATAAATATATATGAAAATAGGTGGATCAAGTGTGCAATAAGGGTTGAATAAGTTTGAGAAAAAAGTGAAAAAAAGGAACGCCAAGCTTTTTTGTAATGGTTTTGAAGTATAACAATTCTTAAAAATCTTTCTTTCGCAAATCCATTCATACAAATCTCAACACTGACATAAGGCTATTTTCAGTTCGTAAAGAAATGCTTATACACATATGGGAAACGGCACCCCAGCCTGAAACATTGGAAATTGTGTTACAGTTTGTCATTTTATGGAGGTTAAATGGTAAGGCATAAAAATGAATGCAGCTACATGACTGAAATTGTTACTCATTTCCATTCAATGACAGAGGTCGGTGCTCGAGCCCAGGTAAGAGCCTTCCTCACTTGGATGATTGGTGCAATACAATTTACCTCATTTGATCTCGTGTATTACTACGTTAAGCTTGATAAATATCTACAACCGTATGAAAGAGGACTTCGGACTTATGAATGGGCAAGAAAGAGCTATCACTCCACGAGGAGTAATTAGGTTAAATGAATTATTCCCTTCCCTAATTAGCAACAAGGTATTTTCTTTCAGGAAGGGTTGGATTTTTAAAAGCACACTTTGAATGAAAGTTTTGTTTTTTTTTCTAAAATAGGTTAAAGAGTTGAACAGTTAACACCTGAAAGGCAAGACTAGTTAACTAACCATCCAGCCATTGTGCCAGAGAGACAAATCAAATTTAGTAAATAAATGAATTATCTTATGTATGAAAAGATAGGAAGAAAAAAAAACTCAAAAGTGCAAAAAAATGTAAAATCTATGCTCTTTTTTATTCCATCTTTATATATATATCCTTGATTTATTTCTTCATTATTATTTTTTGTGCGTGACTCCTTTGAAACCTCCACCGTCCGGAACGTCTTCCTTCATTTTCTCTAACATTCAAGAGCGTCTAACACAATTTCAATGGCTTCCTTCCTCGAGGTTTTCATTAAAAAATGGCGAATGGCTAGAAATGGCATTGCTTTATTTAGGCAAGTCTGTTTTGAAGCCTTTCTAGTTTTATTTCCAGAGAATAAGAAACCAGGGAAATGTTTATGTCTGATTTTTCTTTTTTTTATTTCGTTCTTTTTTGTTTTTTTCTTTCTTTCTTTTCCTATTCCCTTTCTTTTTGTCCTAATCGGTTTTTATATTTCTTATTTATCTATGAATTTAGTCTTTCTTCTCGTTTTTTTTTTAAGCTTTTCTCATTTATTTATTTATTTATCTATTTATTTCTCTTACATATTAAGTAAGCAAAATGTTGATGCGTTTTTTTTCTATTTATTTTATTTGCAGTCTTCGTTGGAGACGCCTCTCCTAAACCTGTATCTTTTTTTTTCTGAAACTGTCCAGATGCTGACGTATAGTTCCATCATTCGTGTGATTCTTTTCAAGTATCCTCTCCACAACCATTTCAATGACATTTCATTTGAAATGATTCTAGTTTGTCTCTTGGAATGTCCATGGAGTTGGGTTTTTCCCCCATTTTTGGGTTCTCGTTTTGGAGTGATCCTACATCTGTTTTCTGGTTAGTTCTACAGCTAAGTTAAACAATAATAATCAACCTTTCATTATTCAGTCATCGTACAGTCCTTTAGTCCTTTATTAACTTAGTCGACACATTTCCTTGTCCTAAACATCTCTCACCCTTTTTCCCCCTTTCACATTTAATCTATTGGTATCATCAATCGGGTACAAGTCATCATGTGTATTCATTGATTTCCTCGTTCTCTGATTTAAATTTTATATTTCTTTTTTATCCATAAATTTCGTCGTTTTTTCTTCTTTTTTTATTCAGCTTTTCTCATTTATTTATTTCTGTCAAGTAACAAAAATGTTATTGTATTTCTTTTTTGTTTGTTTTATCCGTCTATTGTTGAGTTAGGAAGGGTTTCTAAAATTTACTATCGATATTGTCTATATATTTACGTTTCCGAAAATGCTGATGCTACAGAGTCTTCATTTCAGAATCAACGATGCTCTTTTCAATTATTCTTTTCTGACTTTTTCTCTCTTTTCTTTCTATTCATTTGAATCTGCTTCTTGCATTTCTCTTTTCCTTTGAACAACCAAATGATTATCGCATTAGTTCAATTTCTTCAGCTGCTCCCTACTTTCCTTTTTATATCACCATCATGTCACTTCTATGGATTCTGAACTCGATACCAATGACCCGGAAAATGTTCTGGCAGCTTGGATAAATGCCTGTAATTACCAAACTCCTACTGTGGACTTGACTTTGTTTACCTCCAGTTACAATTCTGGCACTTACATTCAGACCAAAAGCTAAAAAGGAGTCTAAACCATACATAGAAAAAAACGATCGTATCAAAGTAAGAGAGACATATTCTATATCTACAACAGTCATTTTGTTTCAACATCATTAGTCATCTGGAAGTGCCTGAAATTATTTCTAGAATCATCTAAATTTTTATGTTATCTATCTACAAAAATATCTATATACTATTTTATTGAGTCCTCTTCTATTACCCAATTTGAATATCTTGTTCCAGTTTAAGGAGAACTGTTCTCACAAAAGTTGAAATATTTTCAAAATCTATTCGGTAAGTTTTTTAAGCTTCAGCCATAACGTAGTCTGACGCTGAAGTATCCCGTCTTGTTCATTTCATATTTTTGTAAATACTTTGTAGTAATCAGTTTACAATCGGTGATTGCCTTTTCCTTACCTATTATCTTTATATCCTCCTATAATATTCAGGTCATATATTTAGGAAAGATGGAAATTTATCGGTAAAAGAAACAACGCTGCTATTCTTCAACAAGACAGCAAAAGAATTCAGGTTCAAGCCCAGGTCCATGTTCCTATTCGTTCTCAATCAAGATCTGAACGTATACTATTCCAGGAGTAATTTACAATATCACAACTACTTCCGGAGGCTTAAACTAAGCAACTTGCCAAATCTGGAAATTTAGAATCCATCAAAGACCGACGTGCTTTGAAGAGGACTGGTCAGAGAGAGATCATGAAGGTTGGCGAGGTGGAAACATCGGAGAATACAAATGCGATACGCCACTAACAATGATAATAAATAATGATATCCCCTTTTTTAATGACCCAAAATGCAATTAAGAGGTGCGAGTGCTGTTACGAAGCTTATTGAGGATAAAGTCTCCAGATAAATTATCTCTTCTTTTGCCGACTTTGACTATGAAATCCACTATTTGTTCTAAAATCTTGGCATATCAAAGTACTATACTATCCAATGTTATGAGAGTATGTATTTGGCTTTTTATAATCTATTCCTGACATAGGTAGCTCTTTTCTTCTTATGTACTTCTCTCATGATTTTATTTTAATCGATGGTTCCTAAGTCACTTATTCCTCTGTTTTTCCGGTTTCATTTCTGCTCTGCAACTTTCTATGGAATAATAGATAATGATATCCTGTTTTGATATTTCAAATCGTATGCAAGCACGTTATAGGCCTGTAATTGCTTGCAACATTTCTTTTTCAATGTCTTTTTTTTTTAATCAGGGTTGTCTCTCCATTTGTCATCTATTCAGGGATTTTTGATTTCGTCATGCATTTGTGTAATTGTTGGGCAATTCTCTCATGTATGGATGTGGATCTTACATGAAAGATTCACACCGAGTAAGCCTCACATTCCTACAAGATGATATATTTTGATATTCTCACCAGATATCTGGAGGATTTTGCTGGGTGCTGAGTGACTGCAAATCACCACAGATCTCCAACACTCTCTCCAGTATTCTTACCGATTTTCATACTTCCATGGCCGGGACCATGTAAAATGTTACTCGAATCTTTAATTGTTCCGTTTTCACTACTAGTGTTTTCGGTACTCTTTCAATGCACGAATTATTATAGGTGCGAACTTGACTTCATGTTTAACTGCTTTAATTCCCATAGAAAGTCCTGGAAGTTTGCTTTCGTTTCAGTTCCTTTTATCTTGATTATGTGGTCTTCTGAAATAGCTGCATCCGAAATCAGGAGTCTATCATCATCATCATCATCATCATCAGTAGTAGTAAAAGTAATTAGTTCATTTTTTTAGAAAATATTTTCAGTTTATATTTCCCATTGAAGGTTAGTAAGGATTACGCAGTTTTTGATGATTGGTTTTATAATAAGCAGACTGAATTCCATCTTTATTGACCGAGTCTTACGCTATTCATTACTGGCTGTTTATGCACGGATAGTGTCTATTAGGTTGTTGCAAAAATATTCATAGTTTTTGTTACTTTAAACTTAGATGGGTTTTTTTTAATATATAGTATTTATGTTCATGAAATGTACCATTTTAAAGTGTGAATTTCCTTTTACTTAATTCAGTAGGACGTTTTCTTTTCACTATTCATTCTGGTTAATTTGAGGCTGTCAAATAAAAGATGGAAAAAAGCTAATTCGAGCAATTTTGTTGCATGAGTTCAAAATAAAACGTAAATCAGCGGAAACTGATCGCAATATATTTGAAATATTTTGACCGCTTCCTGCAAGGGAGGGTCTTCAACAACCAGGCAGCAATTCAAAATACCTTCAAAAAATTCATTGGTTCCAGGACCCTAGAATACTATGCTTTCAGAATTAATGGACTTGTTTCTAGTTGGCAAAAATGTGTTGGTTCTGGGAGATTTTATGTCGATTAATAACTTTCATTCCGAGCTGAGATATCCTGCTTTGAAATTGATAGTGAAAAACTGCTATTATTTTTGCACCAACGTAATGATAAACAAATATCTCAAAACTCTCTATTTATGACTTTCTTATTCTGGTAGAAAGGAGTATTGAAACAATATTTACTGCTGTATTTTAGCGCCGGTTGCATTCGAACCGTTTATATGCAAGTAAGATTTCTGTAACTTTTTTATCGCTACCTACAGACTTTACTGCTACTCCACCATTCCTTTTGCTTTACTTTTATCATTTTCTGAACCGATAATCAAAAGTTTTCGAGCAGTTGGTGGAGAAAACGATCACGCACAAATTGTTGCAATTTTTATAGATGATTTGTTTTAGTGTGTTTCAGTATTCAGTTTCAATGTTATGCAGTAAAATGAGGGGAAAATGGATTGTCAGTGGTCAGGATTTAAAACAAACGTTACTGACAATTGTGTAGTTAATTAGCATCGAAATGCATTGCAAATAATTTTAGTATGGAGTTGCATTGAGTTTCTTGAAGACTTCACTGGCCAGGAATTAAGGCAGGTGTCACTGACAGATTAGGATTGTTATATTGTAGGGTGTAACTGCATTGCTAAAGCTTTTTTTTCTATGAATAAAACATTTCAGAAGTTTTACTAAGGAAATTCATCGAAAATTACGAAGAAAATGGCCAGTGGTCAGGAATTAGATAAAATGTTATTGTCAAAACCGGACTATTCTTTGTATAATTCTTTATCGAACGATTTTGTTCTTTTGGTAAATGTATAGCTTCATATATATTCATATATACCTGATATACTTGCAGGATATCGGCTAAACTTGCAGCGTTATTGCTAACAATAATGATCGAATAAAAAATAATAATAACAATAATAATAATAATAATAATAATAATAATAATAATAATAATAATAAGGATAATGATAATAATGATAATAATAAGGATAATGATAATAATAATAATAAGGATAATGATAATAATGATAATAATAATAATAAGGATAATGATAATAATAATAATAATAAGGATAATGATAGGCTGCCCCTGATGATTTTGTTCTGGGCTTAGTTAAAGAAGTTTTCTTTAGATTCTAATGATACCTAACGTTTGGCTTTGAGATGAACTCTGATTATCTTTGAACATTTTAATGATATTTTACTTTGGTTGATTATTCCTGATATTTTGATGGTTCTTATTGAATGTCTTATTAATAATAATGCTATTTTGACTACAGGCTGCCCCTGATGATTTTGTTCTGGGCTTAGTTAAAGAAGTTTTCTTTAGATTCTAATGATACCTAACGTTTGGCTTTGAGATGAACTCTGATTATCTTTGAACATTGTAATAATATTTTACTTTGGTTGATTATTCTTGATATTTTGATGGTATCTTTGTACCTCTGAGATGGTTTTCTTTGTGAGTCTGAGGAATTTTCTCTTGCAATGAGAAGGCCACTGCCGAGTTGAAAAAAGTTGTTTTTTTAGACCTGCACGTGGGTGAGTGGAATTAAAATTAAATTTAAAATTATTATATTTATAATTCAAAATGAGTTGTCCCATAGAAGTATAGAAAAGCGAGGGGCGAGTATATATATATATATGTGTGTGTGAATGAACTTTTCCACTTGCAACCTCCTCCCCCCCCCCCGCCCCCGAGATTAGTATAGTATAAATTGGCGGTGGTCGTCGCTTGGCCATGTACCCAGCGGGCATTGGAAGAAGAAGAAGAAAAACAACTCATATCGAAGACAGCCTCCCCCATTTTTCGGCAAAGGGCCTCCTTTTTCAAGATGAATTCTGGTGACTTACTTTGAAGACCTAACTAACTCAGGCTAGATTTTAAAATTTACTCTGTGATTGAATGTCTTATTATTAACAATAATAATAATGATATTAATAATAACAATGCTACTTTGACTACAGGCTGCCCCTGATGATTTTGTTCTGGGCTTAGTTAAAGAAGTTTTCTTTAGATTCTAATGATACCTAACGTTTGGCTTTGAGATGAACTCTGATTATCTTTGAACATTTTAATGATATTTTACTTTGGTTGATTATTCCTGATATTTTGATGGTTCTTATTGAATGTCTTATTAATAATAATGCTATTTTGACTACAGGCTGCCCCTGATGATTTTGTTCTGGGCTTAGTTAAAGAAGTTTTCTTTAGATTCTAATGATACCTAACGTTTGGCTTTGAGATGAACTCTGATTATCTTTGAACATTGTAATAATATTTTACTTTGGTTGATTATTCTTGATATTTTGATGGTATCTTTGTACCTCTGAGATGGTTTTCTTTGTGAGTCTGAGGAATTTTCTCTTGCAATGAGAAGGCCACTGCCGAGTTGAAAAAAGTTGTTTTTTTAGACCTGCACGTGGGTGAGTGGAATTAAAATTAAATTTAAAATTATTATATTTATAATTCAAAATGAGTTGTCCCATAGAAGTATAGAAAAGCGAGGGGCGAGTATATATATATATATATGTGTGTGTGAATGAACTTTTCCACTTGCAACCTCCTCCCCCCCCCCCGCCCCCGAGATTAGTATAGTATAAATTGGCGGTGGTCGTCGCTTGGCCATGTACCCAGCGGGCATTGGAAGAAGAAGAAGAAAAACAACTCATATCGAAGACAGCCTCCCCCATTTTTCGGCAAAGGGCCTCCTTTTTCAAGATGAATTCTGGTGACTTACTTTGAAGACCTAACTAACTCAGGCTAGATTTTAAAATTTACTCTGTGATTGAATGTCTTATTATTAACAATAATAATAATGATATTAATAATAACAATGCTACTTTGACTACAGGCTGCCCCTGATGATTTTGTTCTGGGCTTAGTTAAAGAAGTTTTCTTTAGATTCTAATGATACCTAACGTTTGGCTTTGAGATGAACTCTGATTATCTTTGAACATTTTAATGATATTTTACTTTGGTTGATTATTCCTGATATTTTGATGGTTCTTATTGAATGTCTTATTAATAATAATGCTATTTTGACTACAGGCTGCCCCTGATGATTTTGTTCTGGGCTTAGTTAAAGAAGTTTTCTTTAGATTCTAATGATACCTAACGTTTGGCTTTGAGATGAACTCTGATTATCTTTGAACATTGTAATAATATTTTACTTTGGTTGATTATTCTTGATATTTTGATGGTATCTTTGTACCTCTGAGATGGTTTTCTTTGTGAGTCTGAGGAATTTTCTCTTGCAATGAGAAGGCCACTGCCGAGTTGAAAAAAGTTGTTTTTTTAGACCTGCACGTGGGTGAGTGGAATTAAAATTAAATTTAAAATTATTATATTTATAATTCAAAATGAGTTGTCCCATAGAAGTATAGAAAAGCGAGGGGCGAGTATATATATATATATGTGTGTGTGAATGAACTTTTCCACTTGCAACCTCCTCCCCCCCCCCCCGCCCCCGAGATTAGTATAGTATAAATTGGCGGTGGTCGTCGCTTGGCCATGTACCCAGCGGGCATTGGAAGAAGAAGAAAAACAACTCATATCGAAACTTATACTAAGTCAAGACTTATAACATTTAAGGGAGACATATGATCTTTTATGTATGCAACCCCCCCCCCTCCCCAAGAAAAAGGCTTAATGTTATTTCTTTAGTTCAACAATCAGGCAAATATCATATCACTAGATAGATATCTCTGCAAGCCTGAATGGCTTGTCCTTGTGAGGCCATACCCTGGGTGGTAGGAGCTGGTGGGGCTCTTTGATTACCACTGTGCACATAGGTCTCAATGAATCCACCAAGGTATGGCGCTACCTTAAAAGAACCAAAAGGGCCGGTGGGGCTCTTGGGCTATTTCCGACTCACATCGGTCTTAACCAACCCACCAAGGTCTGGTACTACCTCCAAAGAACCAAAAACCCCAATCATGACAGTACAACCAAACCATTTTACCGCAAAAAACGGGGCACAGATCCAAGACCTGTGTGTCGTAACCGGCAGGTGTTCCCTTGTTAGCCACCAGGAGGGACCCGGTCGTCATCCTGTGACTGCTGGCCAAAATCTCGGCTCGTGTACCCTTAATGGCCTTCAGGAGGGACACAGTCGTCACACAGCTACTGTTGGCCAAAACTCGTATACCACTAGCGATATCCAGGGGAAGCGCAGTCCTCATGGGGCGACTGCTATAAAGAGAAAGAGATGGACAAGGGAAGAGAATAGACTAGTTATGTACTGTTACTATAAAAGCAAGCCTTCAGTGCGATCTTATAGAGAACGTATGCTCCAAATATGGAGGGGAAAATCTGCTGTGGAAGTATCGAACCAACGCCTTGCTGACCAAGTAAAGCAAATTCAAAAGAAGAAATGGTTGTCTGAGACTGAACTACTAGAGATTCGCATTAATGTAGAGAGAGATTCAGGTGACACATCTGAAAAATGCCCCCCCAGCACAACTAGTACCAATAACAAAACTAGAATAATCCCCCATGAGACCCCCACAGTAAGCTATGCACCAGAGGGTGATGACGAGGCACCAACGGAAGAAGAGAAAAGAAAAATACAAGCTTTGAAAGAGATCATGCGAGGAGAGAAAACAACACTCCCCTCCCTAAGAGACAAAGACAGAAAGAAAGTCGGAGAAGTGACCGAACAGGTCAACTGCCTCTTACAGCACATAGAAACAGACACCCTCCTAGAACTCAACAACCTAATTTATGCAGGGGCGAAAATGGTAGCACAAAGTTTCACAACACAAGATAGGAACCTGAGCAATAATAGGGAAGGGAAACCTAACTGGGAGAGAAGGTTACAAAGGCAGATCTCCCAACTACAGAGAGACGAAGTACTGCTTAGAAATACACCACACACAGACAGACCACGAGTAAGACTTTATAACAAATATAAGGTAGCGCAAAAAGGCATCGCAACTGTAGTCGAAGAGTTACACCAGAAAAGACTAGCTAAAGAGGCAAGACTAAAAAGATACAGATTAAGATCGGCCCAATACACACAAAACCGCACATTCCAAAACAATGAGAAAAAGTTTTACCAAGATTTAAATGGTGAAAGAAGGCAGGACATAAAACCAGATGCCACAGAGGCCAAGAACCATTGGAATAGCATATGGGGGCACCCAAAAAGACACAATGTAACACCGCAATGGCTAGGAAACATGAGAAAAGAACTAGAAGATATAGACAAGGGAGAACCAATAGTACTGAATGAGACCACATTGAAACATACTCTTAGGAAAGTAGCCAACTGGAAAGCACCGGGTCCCGACGGGATCCATGGGTATTGGTTCAAAAAGTTCACCACGTTACACGGTAGACTCACCCACCTACTCCAAAATTGTCTAAATGAAGGCAAAGCACCAGAATGAATGACTAAAGGCAGAACCACCCTCATCCAAAAAGACCTGGGGAAGGGGAACATAGCAAGCAACTATAGACCAATCACTTGCCTACCACTTATGTGGAAAATCCTGACCGGGCAAATAGCAGAGAGAATATACATGTCAATGGATAGAAGGGGGCTACTACCAGAAGAACAGAAAGGGTGTAGGATAGGAACCAAAGGGGCAAACGATTTACTCTACATAGACCAGATGATCTTAAAAGAAGTAAGGAAAAGGAGAAAGAATATCGCAATGGGATGGATAGATTACAAAAAGGCATACGATATGATTCCACATAGCTGGATACTCGAATGCCTTAGAATGTTCAAAATTAGCGAACCGGTGGTTAAATTCATTGGTAATTCGATGAAAAACTGGAAAGTAGATTTGACAGCCGCAGGGGACAAACTAGCCGAGGTAGGGATAAAAAGGGGAATCTTCCAAGGAGACTCGTTGTCCCCACTATTATTTGTTCTAACAATGATACCGCTTAACAGAATCCTGAGAAACAGCAAAGGATACCACTTCTCTAAAACAAAAGGTAAGGTCAACCACTTAATGTACATGGACGATATTAAATTGTTTGCAAAAAACAGGGGAGAGCTTGAGACTCTGTTCAACGAAGTAAGGGAATATAGTGAGGACATAGGAATGGAGTTTGGGATAGAAAAATGTGCAATCATGGTGATGCATAAAGGAAGGCTTTCAATGACTGAGGGAATTGAACTTCCGGACAACAACAAGATTAGGGCATTGACTGCACAAGACCGATACAAGTACCTAGGTGTCCTTGAATGTGACACGATAAAACGGGAAGAGATGAAGGAGAAAATTAAGAGAGAATACCTCAGAAGGATAAGGAAAATATTAGAAACCAAATTAAATAGCAGAAATCTAATAAAAGGAATGAACACCTGGGCTGTGTCAGTAATTAGGTATACAGGACCATTCCTAGGATGGACAAAGGAAGAGCTCCAATCAATGGATAGGCGAACAAGGAAACTTATGACGATGCATAAAGCATTACATCCTAGGGATGATACAGATAGGCTATACGTTAAGAGAAAAGAAGGTGGTAGGGGGCTCATCAGCATAGAAGATTGTGTCCAGAGAGCTAAAGTAGTCCTAGATAGATATGTGCAAACAAATAGTGAAGAAATCATAAAGAGCGCGAGGGATAGTGCGACAAACAATAAAGTAGAAAACAATGGAACAGTACAGCAAACTAGAAAAGAAAAGTGGGAAGGGAAAAAATTGTACGGCGAGTTTAAAAGACAGATAAAAGAAATAGCAGACGAGAAATCATGGACGTGGTTACGAAAGGGAAACCTTAAGAGAGAAACAGAATCGCTCATCATGGCAGCCCAAAACAAAAGCATAAGGACAAACTACATAAAAGCAAAAATCGACAGAACACAGACAAACAGCAAATGCCGCATGTGCGGTGAAAGAGATGAGACAGTAAACCACATAACTAGTGAATGTAGCCAACTCGCCCAGAAGGAGTATAAGCATAGACACGATAGAGTAGCAACGATGATACACTGGGAACTAAGTAAACAAATGGGATTCAACCATGGGGAAAAGTGGTATCAGCACAAGCCAGAGGCAGTTTTGGAGAATGACAACCACAAACTACTGTGGGACTTTGACATCCAAACTGACCACCTCATCCAGGCAAGAAGGCCGGACTTAGTAATAGTAGACAAAAAAAGGAGGGCCTGCCAAATAGTAGACGTTGCTGTACCTGCAGACCATAGAGTAAAAAAGAAGGAGGGTGAGAAAAGGGAAAAATACCAGGACCTAGCAAGGGAGTTAAAGAAAATGTGGAACATGAAAACCAGGGTAGTACCGGTCATAGTGGGCGCACTAGGAACTGTCCCCAAAACGCTGAGGGAGAGACTGGAGGAGATCGGGATTAGGGGGAGGATAGAGACCGTACAGACCACAGCACTGCTGGGCACTGGACGGATACTGAGGAAGGTGCTAGAGATATAAGGACTGCAACGAAGCGTAGCTCTATCATGATATGCGAAAGAGAGAGGAGACGTTAGCTGAAGACCTGGGGAGACTTATTGTCACTCAGCCTTCAGCGATAACCACTGGGCAACCGGTGTGAAACTGTAAATTGCAGAATTACTGCGATCTATGAGTACGAGGAGAGGAGGGCTGGAGACTTGAGGAGACTTGCTGTCACTCAAACTCCAGCGGTTACCACCAGGCAACTGGTGTGAGATTCCGAAATAATGATAATAATAATAATAAGGATAATGATAATAATAATAATAAGGATAATGATAATAATGATGATGATAATAATAATAAGGATAATAAGGATAATGATAATAATGATGATGATAATAATAATAATAAGGATAATGATAATAAACAGCCTAGAAACAAAAGGTTTCCTCTCGGCTCTTCTAATCCAATCTCAGCCCTTTACTCTTGAAAAAAAAGACAATTACCTGGAAAGGAATTAGTTTACAAATGCCTTCTTACATGTCTTATTTTTCATGGCCTCGTCCATTATTTGGCAGTCTGTACAATTTTTGATATCCTTTGTCTGAGACCAGGCTTCTTCTTGGGTGACCATCAAATCCCAATATCCTCCTCATTGGAAAGTCCACTTCTCGACAAGGAAGATAGGAAGAGTGAGTGACCTCCCCTTGCAGTTACAATTTTGAACCCACTCTAGACGAGAGCCCAGAGAAAAGACCAGAGTTCATTGTGTACAGATTGCTTTATTATTTTTTCGTCCCGTTCTGGTGGGAAATGGTTGGTTTGAAGAGGGTGAAAGAGCAAATGAGTTAGAAGCAATATGGACCTGCATATATGTGAGTGTACGCGCATGTGCGTGCGCATGCCCACTTTCGTGTATGAGAGTGAAAGTAAGAGTGATGAAAGGGAACAAATGCAATCATAGACAGGAACACATAAGAGTTTGTAGTCGTCCATAAACAAATGAACATTATCGTATGTATGCGTTACATAGATATAGAATTAGTTATTTGGTTTTTATGTGTGTTATATTGATATAAAGCAGGGTATTTTTCCTTATATAGGTGTATTATGTGGATAAAGATATATATTTGATACTGATATAAACTAGTTACTTGGTATATATATGAAAAATATGCTCCTAAGTACTTGAACGAGTACTAACACTGTGTACTCTTGCCAATGATTGCAGTTTTTTCATAAACATGTTGGTCAAGTCTAAGGCAACTCTTCCAAATAGAAATTTTAGTTAGCTTTTCGAATTCCTTTGATTGGTTCTGAACGAAGTTTTAGCGAGAAAAAAAACAATGATCAGTTTAATTCATTTATCAATTAAATTCAATCTTTAAAAAATTTCCCCTGATAGATAGTATTCAGAACCACAAAACATGCCTAAGTATATGCCTTGTTGTGCAGATTTCAGTAAGAATACTTATCTAGCTTTACTTTGTTGTCATATTCAAATTATTTTCATGGTCAATGTTATATATATATATATATATATATATATATATATATATATTCGATTTGTAAGGATACAAAAAAAATGAGTAAATTAGGGGAAAAAAATATATATATATATATATCCTTCTTGAATTTCAGAAAAAAAGGATATAAGTCTGAAGGATCGTCTTCGTACATATGTGGTTATTATTAGTTATAATCGTTTGGTTTTCAAAAACAATTAAACCTGACCGGATTTTAGAAAATATGCTATTCAAATGTGAATAGGTTTTTTGTTTTCATGATTACAAAAAGAGATATGTTGGTGGTTGCTGATGAGTGCGTTAGACACGAAATGCTGACATTCACAGGGTATATATCCTGGTAATTCTTATATATATATATATATATATATATATATATATATATATATATATATATATATATGCAGTAATGTTTCTTTGATACACTTTTGATTAGAGGCTTAAAACAACAAGGATTTCTTTTTTGATACAACCAAGACGTTCCAACTGTCGTGCGAGTAAAAGTTGATTAGCAAACAAAACAAAAACTGACATCTGCACTCAACGTTTTTGTCTCTGCCCATCAATCTTCAGGGTCTTGAAAACAGCTCAACAAATAGTTGAAAGCGCTTAAGCAAATCCATATATATATATATATATATATATATATATCTTACAAACGCTACTGACTTATGATCACCCCAACAGGAGCAGGAAAAGTTAACTAGAAATAGAAGAAAAACTTACCTTGTTAGCGGCATTTAATCGAACCTATACTCATATATGCATACATACATGTATATATAGATCTACAAATATAGACGTAGATATTCCTTTATTACTCATTTTGACTTCCCTTGTTGTCTGTCTGCCAAACTCTTCCCCCACCCTCTCTTCCTCTTCCAAACTTCGATTATATCTTTATTGTTATCACATATATTTTTTCTCTTTTTTTCTTCATTGTATCTCCTCTTACGTTGCAATTTTATTGTTGGGCCCCTCTTCTTTTGTATATATTTTCTTTCTCTCTCTCTCTCTCTCCCTCTCTCTCTCTCTCTCTCTCTCTCCATATCAATCTTCCATTCTTTCTTTTTTTTCTTTTTTCTCTCTCTCTGTTCATATCAATCTTTCATTCTCCCTTTTCTCTTCTTTCTTCTCTCTCTCTTTCTCTCTCTCTCTCTCTTTGTCCATGTTGATCTTCTATACTCTCTTTTTTCTTCTCTATTTATCTTTCTTTCTTTCTCTCTCCGACCTCTCTTTCCTTCTAACAATAACCCTGCCAGACATTGCCAAGATTGAATCCATTCTCTCGTGTCCCTTCCGACGATCACACCACTTCTGTCCGCTCGTTTCTCAACGCCCTTCTTCTTCCTTTTCGCCACTCACTCGATGAACCTAAATACACCTCTCCGGCCAACAACCTCAACTGTCCAATGCCCACTTTTTGTCATGATCCACACCCGAGGCTACCCACTTTTACTCAACGGCGAATGCGGCTCAAGTACCAAAGAAAATAAAACTGAGTTCAGAATTGGTAGTTATTGTCTGGAAATATCCTAGTATTCGCCATCTTGTTTCACGCTGGGGAAGAACTACTTACTTCTAGGAAGGAAAACACTCAGAATATGATTATAAAAACCAAAAAGATTACAAAATATGGCGGTTTATCTTGAGTGTAAAGGAGAAAGAGAGAATAAGAACCAATACTGATGTCTATATGTGAAAGATGCCCTACCATCTGTCTGTCACGCTATAGAAACCATGTAAACACCGGCGCTGCTCATCTAAATTTGACATGAATACTCAATGGTCTCAAGAATGTTTTTACAGCATAAAATTCTGAGATAAAACTGTTCAAAGATTTTAGAGGGAGGTTATGTTCTCAATATAAGTATAACACTAAAGTGGACTTCAATATACCTATATACATGTACATATCTTTTATATGTTTATGCATATTATAGCAATACAACCAACGATATAAGTAATGTCAGTATATACGTACGTATAGTGTTAGTCTAGATCGGGTCTCTCTCTCTCTCTCTCTCTCTCTCTCTCTCTCTCTCTCTCTCTCTCTGTGAATATAATTAAAAATTAAATAATGTCTGTTTAGCCCATCCTTTTTCTCACAAAAAATAAATACGTCTCAAACGCAAGAATAAATTCTTTATGTAACGGAAAATTTCGTTGTACTTTCTGAGGATGAAAAAATTTAAATAATACCCCTCCCACCCGCCATTTCAGAGATGGATTTCATTTTACTCTGTACATGTCTTTGAATATGCATGTTTCGCCATTAAGCATGTTAAATAAATAAATGTCTTAAGAAGATGATAAAAAATGTAACCATAATTTAATGGAAAAAGGAAAGAAAAACGCAGCCTCGTTCTCATGAACTATTCATAACAGACGACAACGAGAATATGGGAGGAGAAGGAAAAGTAAGCGATGATGATATTGTTTTGGAAATCTTTTCTATTTTCCATTTCTTTTTCATTCATTTATAAAGCATTTTAAGAGGTATAAATTTATAATTAAATTGTCTTCATGAACACGATGGCAAATTCTCTATCCTGTCTGCAATATCTATGAAAGACCAAGAACAGGATTAATTCACAGAGTGGATGGGGTAGGCTACGTTTTCAAAAAAAAAAAAAAGAAAAACGTCTCCTCCTCATCACCGCCATTACAAGCACCATTTCTCCCTCATAGATTTTTTTTAGAAAGTAGACATGTAAAAAAAAATAATTTTTTTGAGAAAAAAATTTATTGTCATTCCGGAGGGTTGAGTTAAAGTGTGTAAAGACAAGACTTATTTACAGTAGACGCATTTTTTAAGCTCCTGTAAATTTGACGTTCGAGACGACGCATTTTTTAAAAGCTTAGGGAGAATATTAGGGAAAACACGTCGTCTGCATTTTGGAGACTTCGCCCAGGTATGTCCTGATATGACATCCGTCTTAATTGAATACAATCATAAGGACAACAGAAGAATAGAAAGAAATGATGGGTGTAAGTAATTGAATATAGGAAACAGTCTGTCTCTTTTATCATTATTATTTATAATGATTTTTTATTCTTTTCATTTTATGCAACGGTTTTTTTAATGCCTTTATTCTCTAACAAGGTAATTCGCATAGAAACATGCATATGCTCTTTGCATAAGTTTGATTTAGCCTTACATAGAAGTGAATTTAAGAAGATTTTTTTCGGCATCTGTCAAACGGGGTTTTTTTTCTTTTGAATTCCTTTTTTGTCTATCATACGACTTGTCTTTGCAACTTTTCAACATTTTTTCAACAACTTCTCTCTGCTGAATCCTTGGAACAAACATGTTAAAGCTACTGTACGTCTGACGTTCAAGACAACATCTCAACTCTGAAAAATCTATTCAAAATCAATGGGCACCTAATAAAATGCATTATCTACTGCCATTCCGGTGCCTGCCACTATATTGCCGACAAAAACGCTGGATTATTGAATTAATTAATACTACATCACACATCGTCTGACGAAAGAATCTATGTTGTGGTATTGACTTTGCTTTTTGGAATCGTTTTTTTATCATTTTACTTTAAACAATGTTGAAATAAGTTTATTGGACATGGTTATTAAGAGTAACTATTGTACAGTGGGTGTTTGATGAGTGGTCACTGCTATAGTAAGAGGGTCGTCTTCTAAGATAAGTTCAATATCCGTCCGGAAAGTATACGCCCATTCAATATTAACGAAAAATAGCCTACCTACGGAAATGGCACCCTAGTCTCCTTGAAAGTACCCCCCTTGGGACCTCACACACTTACCCTAGAGTCATTTCTACATTTCAAAACTGTCTACATTCTTCTGTCAAAATCACCATCCGCTGCTTCATCATGGTCTTCTTAATCTCGTCCACAGTCTGAAATCTCTTTGGGAAAATCCAGATGTCACAGAGTCTGCTGCTGCATTAGCAGATTTAATAATGAGATGTTTTACAAGAAAGATTAACACGAAAAGTGAAAAAATGACTCACTTGTTCATTGTTCAATGCGACGTTCATGGTACATAAGCTCACCGAATGGCGTCTCACTACCGACTGAGTGAACTCATGGGAGAGTGTATGCCCATGCATGTGTAGTAAGGCCCCCTCTTACTGGTTGCCAAGTTATATCGAGGCCACGCAACCGGTTCTCGCTACCTTTGAAATAGCTGAATACTTTCCAGACAGACTTCGTTTACACCTAAACTTGAATTCTGAACAAAAGATCTTGAGGTCGACTTATACACCAGTAAGATTTTGTACGTTGCATTTTACGATAAGATTCTTTTTAATTAAACGAAATAAAGTTTTTGGAATGATAATTAAAGATTAGAATTTCGAATTTATTTCCATAGTATTTGAGATATGCACTAATTGCTAAACAAAATGATTATGGCGTCTGACCATTTTTAAATGAACCATATATACTAATAGATATGAACACTAAGACTTATTCTTTTAATTGTATTCAAAGCAAAATGTAAAACCGTTTAAAAGAATAAAGAAAAATCATAATTCCGATAAACTAAGCCGGCGTACAAAAAGAAATTTATGCTTTCAGCATACTTATCGTCCCAAAAGTCATAGAAATCAATCCCCCATTCTTCGGCCGATTTATTCGTTCTACCTATATAGACTACGAAAATTTTCCAGAAGAAACGAAAGTTAGAATCAATGAAAATAGAGTAGTTGGTTCCAAACTTTAACTACTCAGGTAATCCTTTCCAATAATTACTTTTTTCTGGGGAACACTTTCAGAAAACAACTGTCCTGTCGACACATATATATTTACATATGCAAGTGACAATTATTATCAATGTACGGAACATTCTCGAACTACTCACATCTCACTACGATCTGAGGTGGGTGGTTCATCTATGGGGGCATGGGCAATGAAATGTGGCATAAATCATAAAATACATATATTATCCTAATAATTATCAAATATTTTTAAAAAGGAAACTGAAAATTGTTAATTCAATGACTAGTAATGAAGAATCATCAAGTATAATCACGAAAATGTCACTTTGTTTCTCGGAAACTCTGGAGAGTTTGAATGCTGTCGAATTGGAGCAAACTCAACAGAAAAAAAACATCTTTATAAAAATATACTCTGTTTTGCAAAACCAAATATTAACCAAGTCAAGTAATGTGATAACTGTTCAAAGAGGTGGTGAGAGTTGGTAATAAAAAACAATAATTTCACTATTGTCGTGGGGGGGGGTAGTTTCAATGATGAAATGGTACAAAAGTTGACTTTAGTTGACTTAAGAGTACTACTAATTTGTAAGGGCCCCACTTGGTAGAAATACAAAAAATCCATGACTTTCTTTTCCTAAAGGAATTTGTCAGTTTTGGAAAAGTTTTTTTTTGTTTGTTTTTTGTTTTTTTGAGGGTTCCAGAGTTTTTTTTAAATTTGCAATGTAACTGTAATCCAAAATGAACCCTTACTTTTTGCATTGTCTGTAAACAAGTTTTTTTATAATTACACGGGAAAAACCTTCCTTTCTGTGTTTACCCTAGAAATTATATCGCATTTCGAACGATATTTTCAGATAAAATTTCTGATACAATGGAAATTTATTTTTGCTCTAGGCGTTTCAATTGGGAATAACTAATTATTAAATGAAATAAATTACACTGAACTTGAACTCCGTACTCTGTTCGTTTCTGATGCAAGACTTGTTCTTCACTCTTACCTACATTGTATAAAATTTTGCATTTTTTAAATGTTATCATTGGCTGTAATTCCATGGGGTTTTTGTGTGGGGGTTCGCTATGGTGTTGGCCCCACAAACTATACTAAACCAGCCGTGGTTCTGGGTTAGTAAAAGAAGGCAACAAGACGGAATTTCGTTTAGATGTTTTATATAGAATATTGATTATCAATATCTCTGGAGACGGGAAATGCCTATTCGCAGTTGAAAAGAGAGGAGGCCGATTTTCATCTAAGTCAAACTGACTACTGGTCTCTTATGTCACGTACAGTAGTCTACTGAATGGTAGCAGCGGTTGACGGCTACTAAGGGCGGCGTCTAACACGAGAGAGCTGGCAACGATTCTCTTCTCCAAACCCAAATTTTTACTCTGACTGCTTGTTACGAAAATCCCTCTTATTTAAGCCCTTGGTATCAACACTGTATCTCTTGTAATTGACTTCCCTTTCACTCCCTCTCCTGCCATCTCGGTCCCTCCGGAAAACCCCCAAACATTGACCTTCATTCATCTAGCGACGCAGGTCTGTCCAAGATCATAAATTAGTCTCCCCCTCTCTCAAGGACTCTGCAAACAACTTTTCCTTCACAAGCTTTACTCTTTCTCTCTCTCTCTCTCTCTCTCTCTCTAGACCCCAGATATCTGGCTTTGTTTTTGAAACCCAGGATTTGACAGATGACACTAGATTGAAAAAGTACAGGTAACTCAACTTCCCATGACATCTCGAAAAACACATTAAGCCCTTATCTGGTCATCGAATCGGGAACAAAACCTTTTCCAAAAGCATTTGTTTTTGCAACCCAGGATTTGACAGATGACACTAGATTGAGAAAGCACAGGTGACCCAACTTTTTATAGTATCTCGAAAAACACATTATCCCTTTTAACACAGATAACTCCTTTTGTAATAACCATAGTAATTACTGGTAATAACCATAGTAATTTTTGGTAACAGCCATAGTAATTTTCAGGACACAGAGGACTCCTGGCCCCCTAGTGTCACATTTGTATCTTTTTCGTGTCTTTTTGGCTGCGATAAAACGACTCTATCAGACAACTGATCATCGAAAATGAATGCTAATTATGAAAGTACAAACATAAACATCCACATACAGGTCACGAACATCAGCACATACATATGCTAATACAAACGTACTTACCATAACTACACATGTCACATTTGTGCACACATACACTTATGCTCACTGGCCACACACAAACACATACCCCATACTTACATATAAACCCATGTCTCTTTTTTACACACATACACTTACGATCAGATACTGCACACACAAACATACTACGTATGCGCATGTATGCAAGTGTATGTAGACATTTGTAGCATGTATGCGTGTGTATATCTTACTTCTTTTTTTGTTATCTCTTCGCTAACAATGCACTGAAAGATAGCCATACACGTGATTGTTTGCAACCAATGCAAAGTCATCAAAAAGTGACTTCCTGGTGAGGTGTCACGAATTCTTTTGTTTTAATTCTTCTTATCTATGGTAAATTCGACGATATTTCTGGTGAATTTCACAAAAAATATCATTTTATCCAGGTTAAAGGGTGACAAGTTCATTAACGGCGCTAGGCCCAATCGTGGCTCCATGACATTTTTTTGTAGATTTTTTTAAGATTATTGTTAGATGTTCAGGGATCCTCGGATAAATGGAGCCCCCAGAGCTCCAGCACCCCCCAGCACACACACACACACACACACACACTGCAATCGTTGGGTCTACAGGCCCCACGCACAGCTTCTGCTAAAAGATATGTCCAAATAGATAGATAAAATACCAATATTTTTTTACTGCATCCCTTCTATTCTCTATTCAAATATCATTCGCTATTTCTCTCATTCATTTCTCTCTCTCTCTCTCTCTCTCTCTCTCTCTCTCTTTCTCTCTCCTTTAGTCTCTCTTTTATATTCTCTATCCCTCGCTCTTCTTTATTTCTCTCTCTCTCTCTCTCTGTATCCCTCACTCTGTTTTATTTATTTATCTCTCTTTTTCTAACTCCTTCTTTTATATTCTCTATCCCTCGCTCTTCATTATTTATTCATCTCTCCCCCTCTGTCTGTCTGTCTGTCTGTCTGTCTCTCTCTCTCTCTCTCTCACACACACTCTCTTTCACTTTCACTCACTCTTTTATATTTTCTATCCCCAGCTTACTTTCGCACAGTTTAACATAATTAATTTTGCCATCTTTTTCTTTTGGAAAACTTATCGTATATCCTAATGAAATTACCGCTGAATATTTCATTCTGTGTGTATTTATTTTTCTTATTGTTACAGATACACAAAAATAAAAGCCTGGGCCACTCACTCATCTTGGTGATACCTCCGTATATCTCAGTAAAGAAAACATCACAAATACACTTATTCCAAAACTACCACAATCTTAATTTACGGCCTAATCACTTTGGATACATCGGTTCTCGTATAATCACTGAAGTTAAGCAACGTCGAGCCTAATCAATACTTCGATTGGCGGCACTTGGGAATACCAGGTGCCATAAAAATGATGAGATGAATGGTACTATTTCAGGTGCTTGTCGCCTCCGAAGTATTTTTCACAAATCGCAAGCCGAGACAAGAGAATCTTATATGATATGTGACGGCCGTCGCCGTAGTCAGCGTAAGGGCACAATTTCACATAGTTTCATATATCCATTAACAAACCTTCACAAATATGCGCCGACAAAAGATGACTCAAATGAATCCAATTTTCCAAATTTCTTTACCAAAAAATGTATTCATTCATTCACTTTTGACACTTGTCGAATCGTCATCTATTTCCTCGTCTCTACAAATTGTAACGCGGCTATCGGCGCCATTTTTTTTTTTTTTTTTTTTTTTTTTTGATAAAAATAAAGGAAATTAAATCTAAAATAAACAAAATTATTTCATTTTTGCACAGCGGCGAGTGGAAATGTTCTGTTTATTCAAGGAACGCATTTAAATTAATTTTTAATTGATTTTTTTCCATTGCTGCCTTTTTTTTATTTCTTCAAAGTCTTTTTACTCCATTTCTTTTTAAGAATCTCGGCATTTTATTTTCCCATTTCGAATTATTACTCATGTTTCCTCGCCTGAATTTCTTTATTAAGATTTTATGATTGTACGTTTGGCTTTTGTTGTTCCAAAAGGCAAGTCAAAAATAAATTGAAACCGAGGCTGAATGAATGAAGATCGACGCTTAGGGAAGGGATGACGGTCAAAGATCAGAACAGATACCAAAAGTTGGGATTTGTGGGGTCCTTAGCTGGAAATATGATCAACACTTTGGGGAAATATTTCTGTTTTCCTTTGCCTTGTGTTTCCGGTGTCATAGGAATAAAGATTAAATGAGTCCGTTTGGGACAAAAGAGAGAAAGAAAGAGAAGGTTCGATAGAGAAAATTTTTAAAAAAGCAGCAACTTAGAAGGAAGAAAGAAAGAAAGGAGGGAAAAAGTTTGATAGAAAAAATAGAAAGTTTGAAGAAAGAAAGGGAGAAAGAAATAACAAAAGAGAAAAGGAAAATAAGCTTTAAAAAAGAAAGAAAGATAAAAGAGAAAAGAAAAAATAGCCTAGAAGAAAGAAAGAAAGAAAGAAGAAAAAGAAAAGTCCGATAACCAAGATAGAAAGCAACAGCTTAGAAGAAAGAAAGAAAGAAAGAGGAAAAGAAAAAATAGCTTGGAAGAAAGGAAGAAGAAGAAGAAGAAAAGATTGATAGATAAAATATAGAAAACAATAGCTCAGAAGAGAGAAAGAAAAGGAAGAAGAAAACAACAGCTAATAAGGATGAAAGAGGTTAAAAGAAAACAAAAAAGAAAGAAAGAGATACCACACAAATAGACATGGCATGAGAGGAAGAAGCCAGAAAGTAAGGAAGGGAATGGAGAAGATTGGTCAAGAATAAGAGAGAAAGAAAGAAAGAAAGAAGTGATTGGTCGGACATAGGAACAAAGAATTATATAAAAGGGAAAAGAAACTGGCATGGAATCTATAAAAAAGAAGAAAAATAGAAAGAAAGGATGCAAGAAGTGTACTTTTTTGTTTTTAAATGGAGTGTGTAACATTATTTAAGAAAAACAAATTTTTGTCAATATTTTAGTCATTTATTCAATATTATACATCATCTTGATTCTTCATTGAATGTTTTTCAATGTTGGATCGTTCTCAAACGACATCTCATTTCGATAGAGTTACCCTTAATGTGTATTTAAGCCTCTCCCTTACACCCACCAACATTTGTTAATATAAAACGTTGGGTTGAGCCAATGAAGAAATCCTTTTTGAAAATACATATAAAGAGAACGGAAGTCCATTCTAACCTCTTGTCAACAAAAAAAGGCTCCATTTTTTACGAGACATTAATAATAATTTATACAATAATTAAACCATCAGACTTTTTTTCTGTGACAACGCTTTCTTCTCTTTCTTTTTTTTTTTTTGACTTTATGAATTCCTTTGAATCTAAAATATCTTTTTATCTAATTGTAATTTATTCATTTTTTTTACTATTTCTTAATTGATTGGAACGAAGGGAAAGGATAAAACTGACGACAACATTTTGATGGACAGACGTTTTCAATGTCGTCTGTTTTGGGGTTTGTTTTTTTAATCTTGTATTACCTCCCTTTCTTGTTTTTTTCTCCTGCTTCCGTTCGAGGTGATGGTATGGTGGTGCCTTACACACTTGTTATTATGTGATGGATTTGCGTTTACTGACTGATGGATATTCATGGAATGTGTCTAAAGACTGCTTTATAAGAGCAGCATTAGGAAATCTTGGGACGTAATGAATTCCAATGCGTGGGCACAAGTAATAGAAAAGAAAGATCAAGAGAATTAACGTGTGCTTACGAATCAAAAAGGGTACGGAAAGGAACAATGAGTGAAAGAGTGGGTGAATGACTGAAAGACTGAGTGAGTAAATGACTGGGAACACGTACAAATGCTTGGTATAAGAGTTTTATTGACAGTAGGAGGCACTTATTGGTTGGGGTATTACCTATTTCTATTCTTATACAATGAGGATGTGTTATTTTTTGGTTGTAATGCTCGTTCATTTGATATGACGAGGAGAGAAAACATTTTCATGCTTAAATAGTATGAGGTGCTCAGAATCCCAAGCTAAACTCCGCTAAACTTCGCCCCCGCCAAAGAAAGATGGAGAAAAATGCATCCAAAGATTCTTAACTTAATTTTCAAAATGCCATAATTTTGAAACTATTGCACTTATTCCATTATTTTTTTTTTTTTGACAACTCTAAGATACAATCAATTTCACCAATAAAACTGTGGCATATTGAAGAAATAAGAAAAAAAACTTTAAATGTGTTTAACTATAACTATAAATGAGGATTTCAACCACCTTGCGAACACTTCC
This sequence comes from Thysanoteuthis rhombus, assembly GCA_963457665.1. Taxonomy (NCBI): domain Eukaryota; kingdom Metazoa; phylum Mollusca; class Cephalopoda; order Oegopsida; family Thysanoteuthidae; genus Thysanoteuthis; species Thysanoteuthis major. Next base: position 28,203,127 of record OY735222.1, on the reverse strand, counting down.
CAATCCATCTATCTATACAGATTGAGCAGGCTTTTAAGATTATATAGGTATATTTAACTCGATCTCATCATAAGTTGCAAATTGTATCTCGTGGTTCTTAAAGCTTCATATATATTATAATACTAGCAGGGATTGTCCAGGAAGAGGGAGCATGATTAAAATATAACCAAACAAGAAAAAATATGTACTTTGATATATTCCTTCTTACACAAGACATCAAATGAGGAAAAGATTATCTACTCTATGTACACAGGAAAAACTAGCTTGAAGAGAAGAAATATTCTGATACCGAAAAAAACAAATGATGTTGCTTAGTTTGACAAGGCTTCTGGATACACTACATCAGTGTTTCTCTAAAAAATGGCTAGATTTAGCCCAAAATGATCTCCGGTGATCTCAAATGACTTCAGAATTCAATATCACATCGCCAAGACCTTTGTCGAGAAAGGACATATCCTTATGCCAAATTTCAGTTACGTAGATGCGAAATTATTGCTAAAACCACGGAAAAGTTTGTAGAAATAACCAAAAATTACCCCTGGTGGCCTTGATTGACCTCCATTGTCAACCTCACTCAGCCTTTTAATTTCAGTATAAAATGTACCCATATGTTCAATTTCAGCATCTTCGGTGCAAAAACATGGCCCCAAACTATGAAAAATGGCTAGATATGACATCTGGTGACTTCAGTGGGCAATTATGCATTGCTATGACAATTGCTATAGAAAGATGTACCTTATTCAGTACCATAGGTGCTAAATTGTGGTCGAAAAATTGTTTTAAAATGACCTAAAAAGACCTCAACGTCATATAGATTGCAATCTTTGCGGCGAGTAGTATTCATATGTAGAATTTCAGCATTCTTGATGCAAATTTAGGGTCCACAGTTCTGAAAATTGGCTATGAATGACCCCTACTGATCTTGAATGACCTCTGAGGTCAACCTTACATAGCCTATGTGGTAAGTTTACCTTTCCTCGGTCATCATACAGAATTGTTGGTCGATATGCCTCGTAGTGTTAACAGAGAAGAGATATGAACAAACAAACAACTGAAAGGCTCAGATATTAGGATAGATATTCAACGACATAGCTTTACTACAGAAGATTATGGCTGTATACGTGGTCGAATGAGAGTAAAGCACGTAATCATGGACATGCATGTATCTGCCTACGTGGTTTCAATCATGAAAATGTATTATTTAAAAGCTACAAGCTACCCACTTTAGTCAGCGCTAGGACCTGCATTTTTATCCAACTGAAATTTGGAACTGTTTGAGTTGGAATTTTTTTCTTCTTTCCTTTCGTCTTTTCTTCCTTTCCTTCTTTTCTTTCGGTTTCTCTTTCCTTCGTTTTGTTCTTCCTTTCCTCCTTCTTTTCTTTCATTGTCTCTCACTTCCATTTCTCTTAAACTTTCTTCTTTTCTTTTTTCTTTTTTTCGTTTCCTCTTTTCTGTCCTCTTTATCCCTGTTTGTTGTCTGTTTCTTTCCTTATTGATTTTGTTTTTTTTTTAATTTTTTCTTCCTGTCCTTCATTCTTTTTTTCTTTCCTCTTATTCTCTTCTTTCCTTCTCCTTCCCTTTTGTTTTATCTTCCTTTTGATCTATCCTTTTAATTTTTGTTTTTCTTTTTACCTACTTTCTTTACTTTCATTTTTTTCTTCGTTCTTTTCGTATTTCCTTTCCTTCTCTCTTCTCGTTGTTTCTCGTTTCATTTTTCTTCCGTACATCGATCCTTTCTTTCCTCCTGTCATTATTACAGTCATTGCTACCTTCTTTCTTTTAGCATTGCTCCATCTCTCTCTCTCTCTCTCTCTCTCTCTCTCTCTCTCTCTCTCTCTCTCTCTGCATCATCAGCTTCTTTTTTCCCAACACGATACTAATGAAAATGTACCATGTGCTTACGCAGACTTAACGCTTTTCCCGTTCAGTTACCACACTGTTGTCTATTAGCTTTACTTGGCTGCCCTACCACCTCACCGTAGAGCTACCTGAGCAGAAAGTAATCGATCATTTCCAGTCTGCTCCTATTAGCTGGAATTATGCTCTATTGAGGGTCAGCTTCTCTGCCAGAGGCTGCTGAAATGGCCTTACCTGACCTCTGACTTTCCAGAGTTATTTCCCCGTCCCTTTTTACAATTAATATTTCCACATTAGTTCGTAGCTCCTCTCTCTTTTCTTTTTGCACCTCTCTCTCTCTCTCTCTCTCTCTCTCTCTCTCTCTCTCTCTCTCTCTCTCTCTCTCTCTCTCTCTCTGTACGATGTTTCTTTGCATATTCTCTTCCTTTCGTCTGAATAAAAATGTGCCTCTCGCTGCCTCGTCCATATTCAATATTTCTTTTATAATTGTTTTTTTTTTCACCTTCTTAGCTTTCCTTCTTTTTATCTTTTCTTTCTTTATTAATTTCCCTTCTTCAGTTAAACTGCAGTCCAAACCTGGAGTTGACTTTGTTTTTTTTTTCTACCGTAAAGAAAACAACAAGAACAATCCTCGTTTCAGAAGACTAAAACTCAATATTTTTCTACCGTTATTTAAACTCAGTACTAACTGATTGCTAGTTGTGTCACCCATCGATTAAGTTGAATTGACAAGTCTTATATATCTACCAAAATTTATATTAGAAATATACATTGGCTTATTCCATTCTTATGAATAAACTGATAGGGGTAAATTAACATTTCCTTACCGTGAACTGAAATCACGACAAAGTGAGTAGTAGCAGATTCTATTACCAACTGAGTCAAACTGATAAGTCTTGTGCATCTACAAAATCTATTTCACAGATAACCAAAAGCTCATTTCATTCTAATAAATAGATACATTTATTCTAAAAATATATTCTTTTATATCTTTTTAACTGGAAGAAGAAAGTAAGAGAAGTTGGTTTTCACATGACATGAACTCCAGTAAAACAAATGTCATGTACAGCAAACATGTTGAGGACAAAGATACAACAAAAACGAAACGTGGAGCAGGAGAAAAGAGAAGACTACATCAACCAAAGACAGCAAATCTCTATGGAAGCCCAAAAAGAAGAAATCTGGCCTAGAATCACTCAAGAGTTCAGAAGAGCAAGCCTAACCTTCAAGAACAAAAAAATCCCTCTTATCCTAAAAAGAAGGGTATACAACAAATGCATCTTCCCGATTGTCACCTACGGAGCTGAAATATGGAAACTGATCAGAAGATTGACCCTCAAACTGAGAACCATTCAACATGCAAAGGAGAAGATTATGCTCCACATCATTAAGGGGGATTACAAGACTGCACAGATTAAGAGAAAAAAGCAAGAGTCAGAGATATCATTGAATCAATCAGAAAACTTAAATGGCAATGGGCTGGCCATGTTACAAGAATGTCAGACAATTGCCGATGATGATGCAATGTTATAGTTGGAGTTGAATTTGATCCTGCTGTAGCCAGGTTTGTTACCATTTTTTTCTTTCTCTCTTCGTTCTTTTTCTTTTTCTGTCGTTTCATATTCTTTCCCTTTCTTCTTGTTTTCCTTTTTTGTGAAGAATTTCTCACGTCTTTCCTCTTTCAAAATTTATTTTTCTCCTCCCTTTTCTTTTTCGTCCAGTTCTTCACCTTTTCTCTTTTGTGTTCCTTTTTATCATATATTTTCCTTCTCCCTTAATACTGTTCCCCTCGCGCTGCCAACTTTGCCTTTCTATATTCAAGCTTTGAACGATACATGGATTGATAGATAGATAGATAGATAGATAGATGGTGTCTCATAACAAAACATACGTTTTTTGCATGCAACAATGAACCAACGTACGAGCAACGGGGTTTCTGAACATTTGTTATTCACGTTTTGATTCTTCCCAATCTCGCTTTGACATCCACGTTGAATGCTGCCAGGAAGCCTGCTGCTGTTTCGACAAATCCAAGAGGAAATTTCCAATATGTTCCTTCATAACGGATACTGGATTCTCGATTGGATTGAGGCAATGTGCATTACCTAGCTCCCTGACGAATCCATCTTTGCGTGAAAAATCAAGCTTATCCAAACTGTACACGGCTTCGAAAGCAACACATGTGATCGGTTTCCTCACCAATGAGTCAGCCATCAAATTCCACCAAAAGAGGTAAATATTTATTCTAGCTGAAAACCGACCCGACAGGTTGGAATTTCTGCAAGTTCCCGGTGTAAACACAAATGGGATCTATCAATATTTCTTCCTGAAAAAAGAAATTATTTACTGAAATACTTAATTTGTTTCTTGTTTTGATTGTTTGAAATTTGTTTTTGCTTTTTCATTTACTGCAACTACATTCAACTTCATTAAAAAAATCATTTCATTCTGGGCAGCTGCTGATATTCTGAGAAAGTACGGATGTTTTTGTCCTTCTGTTACTTTACTGCTACTAATTGCTGTTACTAATGTTTTATTGACAGGAAGATATGCTGCAAAAATGACCAAAACTTGTATAAAAATTAATTTATTGTTGGAAATCTTGGTAACAAAAATGATTGGAGAGGATTCTGAAATAAATATTATATGTTTCCTATGTTTAGAACCGGAGAATGACTAGTTTGTGGACTCCAACAGAAAGAAAATGCAATCCAATCTTTTTTTTCCTTTTTAGTTTTTGGCAAGACCAAAAATCCCTTTTTTGCTGCAAGATTCATGGAACACTCTAAAATTATAGTTTGAAACGTTCCCTAGTGAAATGTCTCAAGCATAGAACCGTTGTTTTGGGATAAAACGCAATTCAGATTTATATGCACCCTTCTTTAGTAGCAAAATATCTAACGGCAAAAAATTGGTTACATTGCTTTTTATTCCTATTGACAACCTAGCCTCTTAACCATTGTTCTGCTATTAGTATTACAATGCATATATATGTACCCGTATGTCTTGGGATATATCTGTGTGTTTGTATATCCATGGATATGTATACATGAGCAACATAAATACACACACACATATATATATATATGTGTATATGTGTGTGTGAGTGTGTGTGTACATATATTTAGCTGTTATTAAGCTCATTTGGCACTCAGCCACAAGTATTATGCACTCTGTGAGAATCGAACTCACTCTACTGAAGAAGATTTGATGGATTAGCATATTAGCTCTTGCCCTACAGTAAACACGTGGTATTTATATATGTTTGTCTATCCATATATGAGTGTGTGTTTACATGCATGTAATTATAATTAGTGAATATATGCGTAAACCACATACACATGTATACTCATATATACACTTCTGATGCTAAAAGGATGATGAATATTTTTTTGCAAATTTGTAACTTTAAACCAACTTTATGTTTTGTTAACTCTTAAAGCGCTGTAAACTTGTATACAAGGGCAAATTTAGGGTCAGGTCAATTGGGGCATTTTCAAATCTCACGGGCAGGGGACGGTTGCACCCCACGGGCTGCAAATTTGTGAACGCGGTTTACTTGGCCCTAGAATCAAGATAGGGATTAGGAGTCAGTGGAACTGACCTTCGAGGTCATTACATATCAATTTAGGTTGGAAAGTACTTGTACCACCCTAATTTGTAAGTTTCTATTTAGAGATTATATATATATATATATATATATATATATATATATATATATATATATATATATATATATATTATCAATTGAATGAGGAATATCGAACATTATACAACGAATATTTCAAATCAAAAATATCCACGGACTTATTTATCCATCCCTATGCACACACTCACACACACACATACACACACACATTCTTTTAGCTAATAAAAGGTACGTACGTGCTACTGAAGATGGGAACGTTTCCCGAAACATGTATAGCATACTAAATAATTATTTCGTCTATTGATTAATAAACTAATAGATTCTTCATATACTTTTACTTCCGAGTTTGTCTCATTCCCAATAACTCATGTTCATATATATATGTATATATATGTATATATATGTATGTATGTATATATATATGTATATATATGTATGTATATATATATATATGTATATATATATGTGTATATGTATATGTATATATATATATATATATATATGTATATATATATATATATGTATATATATATATATATATATATATATATATATATTGTTTCATCCACAGAATATATGTTTGTATTGTGGATGTGAAGTGATCCGATATAAACATATATATATATATATATATATATATATATATATATATATATATATATATATATATATATATATAATGTAAGGGAAGTTTTTTTTTTCTTCCGTCCTCTTTTTCATTTACTTCAACATTCACACCACCACTTGTAAATAAATGTGTTTTTTCGTGATTAATGTTCTTGCCTGGACCTACTGGGAAAAAACGAGTCTGGTGTGATAATCAAACATCCACTTTTGTCCGTCAGTGTATTTCTCAAGCAGCACCATTTGACAAAAAGAAAGATTCAAATTCTTCGCCATTGTTAACCACGGTTTCTGTTCTATTTACGATTTTTTTTTTCTTTAAAAAGGGACTTGCCGAACCTGATGTAAGCGCCAGTGCTTGAGATTTTCCCCTTGTCTTTAAATACTTTTTTTTGTTCTTGTTTTTTTGGTGGGGGGTCGGAAGGGTGAGTGAGTAGCACTGTTTTTGTTTTGTTTTTTTAGTTTTGTTTGTTTTTTTGCTTTTATGTGTTTTACGTTGTTTTGTTGTTTTTTATTTTCTGGCTTCTAATCTCCCTCTCTTTTGCTTTTGTGTCCCACGTTTTCTCTCTCTCTCTCTCTCTCTCTCCCTCTCTCTCTATTGCCTTTCAACCCCACCTATTTTTCCTTGCTTTTATTCTTTCATCACTACATCTATCTTTTAATGCATTTCCTTTTTTCACTTTGCTCTATCTCTCTATATCTTTCTCTCTCTCTCTCTCTCTCTCTCTCTCTCTCTCTCTCTCTCTCTCTCTATTTTTCCTCATTTTCTTTCCCCTCTCTTTTCTCACCCATATTTTTCTCTCTTATTTTCGGCATCTCTTCCTCTCTCATTCTCTCTCTTTCTTTCTCTCTCCCTCTTTTTCTCACACAAACACTCCCTCTCTCTCTCTTTCTCTCTTCCTTGCTTACTCCCATTCTCCTTCTTCATCACCATTTGGTCATTTTCTTTCTTGTCCAAGATGGCTCTCCTTTGTCTAAACTTTATTCTATTCTTCCAACAATTGCCTCGTGTAAATTTCGACTTCGGGTGGATTATGGTTTACCCGGTTGACATCTAGATCTCAGCAGTGAGTATCGATTTTAGGAACATGCTTCGTTAGGACAAACAACAGACAATAACGTTTGCTCACCCAAAAATGTGTTTCATCCCTACCATTATCATCATCTCTTACGTCTGTCGCCATTAAAATCATGAACATTATCACCTGAGGCAAGGGTTACAATACACTGTTATAGCCTAAACTATTACTGTATTTATTCGTTTAAACCTGTCTTCATTCTTCTAAGGAATCTTTTGCTGACATTTTCTTTCGTTTCATCTTGCTTGATTGAATCTGCTTCCAGTGGTCTTATACTTATGGTTCTCTTTCCATTCTTCCTTTCCATGATATCCTGACTGAGTAGTTCAGTTCCTTCTGTTGCTTTTCGTTTTCTTTGGGAAAAAACACATTTCCAGATTTTGAACATAGATATCCGATATTTTTGCTGAAGTTCTGCCTACATCAAAGAGCAAATGTATCTCATAATTCCGCCAGGTGCAATAATGTGGTACCATAACAATGTCTACAAGCGACAGAGATATAATCACCTCACTGCCTCTTATCATGTTGACCTAGGCTACGAATTTCACATGTTCTGAACTTTTAGCCCAGTAAGGCCTATCCATAAAATGAAAATATGTTGCAAGTTTTATTCTAATAAATCCCTGTCATAATCTAATTTTTTATTTTATTCTATAAAACATCACTTAGTCCTCTGCACTTGCCAAACCTTTCCATATCGTTGGCAGGCACATTATAAGCCTATAGTTACTTGCAGTTGCTCCATTTTTAGGCGTCTTCTCGGATCATGATACTCTTTCGCTTTGTCATCCAACTGGAGACTTTTGTTTCCAACTAAGATTAACACTATTATTAGGCTGGTCTTTTATGTACGGATATGATTTTTTCCAACCAAAACCTACAGATTCCATCGTCGCCTTGTGCTTTTAAGTATGCGATTTCCTTCCAAGTCTTCCCTAGGATATATACGTTTATTTCTATCTCATATAGGTTTTCAATCGCATGCAGTTCATTTTCAAGATTGGTCAACCACTCTGTTTTTCTATGGTACTCCTTCCTGCACCTCATGACATGACCCTAAAAAGTTTCAGCTGCATCCAGTCATTCTTTACCATTGTTTCATAATTAACATACTTGTAACATCTTTCGTGATTTTGGAATTCTATTTTCTCTATACTACTGAATTCTGCGCGAGTATCTCTAACTTCCTTAGCTAAGGTCTTTTGACTTACATCTATTAGAGCGACTGGTCTTGTATGCAGTAGCAGTTGTAGTAGTGGCAGCATTTCATATTTTGTCAATCCATCTATTATAGTGACTGGTCTTTTTTATGTAGTGGTATCTTATATTTTGTCGATCCATCACGAACTTGGATCTTCCCATTTTTTGTTTACTTGCTTTATTATTTTGCATGTTTGTATTTTTTATTCGTAGCTCTTGTCTCATCTACCAACCTGCTTTGGCACTTTTGTTGCCTTGTGAGTTTTCGAAAATATCATTTTTTTTCCACTGATAATTTTGCTACTTTTACTTTCGTTTTCAATTCATATTCCTCGGTTATGGATACGTCAGTCAGTCAAACATTATTTTCCTAATTTCACTGACTTTGTTTCTTTATTTCTCAGTTAGATTTGATATATCTATATGGGAAGGGGTGATACATTTTTCTATCAGTTTCATCATTATTCTTTCTTTCCTTGTATATATTTTTTCTCTTGAAGGTTTCAATTCTTCATTTGTTACTGACTTCTCTTCTCGTATCCATAGGTTCTCGGTTCTAAATTCAGCCTCTTTTCGAAATTTGTTTCACTTGGCAAGTCTCTTGCTTTTTGAATAGATTGTTATTTTTGCATTGCATATTTCTCACATCTATAAAATAGTAGGGCCAGCTTGGTCGGTTTATACTGGTTTACGATTTCATGGGGACACACCCCGTGGTATACGTAAGGGGAGAACAATTGGTAAAAAAATACTGATATTGTAAAAAGGGAGTCGGGGTACAGTTAAGCACAAAATATTGATATTTCAAAAAAGAAGAACGCAATACGGATAAAAACATAAATTAAAAAAGGCAGATCATTGAAACCAACTCATGCTCAAAATTTTGTATATGTTTCTCTTCATTATATTTTAGTAAACTTGGCAAATAAATGATATCGCGTTGACCACTTTTAATGTTGGGGATAAAATATACAATATTTAACAATCGTAGCCGTTTTTTATATATGCATGTATTTATGCATTAATGGATCATTGGCCATACCGTTTTGTCCACAGACTTAGAAATTGGCATCAGTATTACACTAAATCCCTTCTAAAAAAAATACTTTTTTTTCATTTTTGAGAAAAAAGCTTTTGTGGCCTTTTGACGGGTATAGTTTACTAATACTATCTAGATTATCCAGAACCTAGATGCTTCTAGATATATTGAAACTCTATTGAAAACGTCAGTGGTATCATAGACATAATTTATTCTGGCCATATTTATTCTTCGGTGGATTTTTTTGACATGAATTCAAATATTAATGCTGCAGTTGTTCAATTATTGACCGTGATTGCGAGATCTGTTTTTATATCAGTTTTGTTGTTTAGATCTGTTTTTATATCAGTTTTGTTGTTTAGATCTGTTTTTATATCAGTTTTGTTGTTTAGATCTGTCTTTTGCATTTTATACCCTCCTGCTTTCATTTCATTCATCTGTCAATTCAAAATACTTCTTTGCCAATAGTATGCTATACTACATTATTTCATATGTATTTTGAATAAAAATTTCTTGCCAGGACCTTATTTCATAAATCGTTCTGTATTTTTCATTATGTTCTCTTACTTGTAAGTACATCTTGTGCATTGCATGAGCATCTATATTTCCATACATAAACCATTTGCATTTAGCACTGATCATGAAAATATTTTGGATTCATGTTGTGATAGGGACTACGAATCCCAACTGGCCTGGAATTGTTACCAATTTTGAAGGGGTCTGCCTGTATCCCTTTGGAAGAGGATCACTTCCAAATACCAATCGTGTACAAGATTTCGTCATTTCTGCTCCACTTTGGCCGACTATAACATTAGAACAGACCTTCTCTAGGCTATGAAAAAAATCCTTGCATAAATTATCCTTATTATTTATCTCAGCCTTTTTCTTTCTTTTTTATCATCATTTTCCGAACTTTTACTTTTCCATCCCAGTCAATATTATCGTCTTCTACTCTATCAGAAAGCATCAACCAAAACTGTTCACATAGGTTTCTTCAGTTTTTGAGTTGGTCTGGCTGACTGAGTGGCTATGTATGTATGTATGTATGTATGTATGTATGTATGTATGTATGAATCGTGCGTACTGGCTGACCTCAATGGAACTAGATGACTGAAAATTTCAACATTTACTTCTGATTTTGCCTAGAAAATCATTTTTTTTTTTGGCTCTTTTGTTTTTTTTTAACTCCCTCTCCTACTTATAGGTTTTCAATGGTGATTTCAGTTTGCTATGTAAGCTTGTGCTAAATTGATTCCTTAGATGGTGTCTGGCAGCATTCACACTTGTTTCTTGAAAATGCAGACTCTTTCTACCCAACAAGAGGCAAGAGAAGTACTTTATTCATTGTTCAGCCCTTTTTTTTTCCAATCTTTTGATTGATCACCTCAACACTGCATGCTGCCAAGAGACATTGGTCACATGTCGGTTTCTATTGACTAGCCATACTTGTTATTATTAAAATTCACTTCTGTCTCTCACTTCATCTTTATCATTCTCTTTCTTCCTTTTCCATCGTATTCCTATTATTATCTTCTTCCTATTATTATTATTATCATTATTATTATTATTATTATTATTATTATTATTAAAATTATTATCACTTTCTCAAATTTGTATTTTCCGAATTTTATTTTAAAACTAAATCCGAGAAACATGACAGATGCTTTTTTTAAAAAAAAAACGAAATGTTTGAAAAACGGCTACACCGAAAAAAATTTTTTTCTTTAAGGAAAAAGAAGGTTGCAATTTCTAAAGTTAAATTCTTTTTCTTTTCAATTTGAAATAAATGAATTAACGAATAAAACATTTGAACATGCTTAAAAAAAATGGAAGACGCTGACAAAGAAATTGACAGTGAGTGAAGAAAAAAAAGTATTTGACACGGATGGGAACAATGTGAAATGAGAGAAGGCAGAAACGAACGGGGGAGAGAATTCGAGAAATGTTTGAACTAGAGAAAACTTGAGCATCTTTGTTCAAAGAATTGAAATGCTATAAAGAACAAAAGGCGAACGCACACACGCATGTCCATCCATACATACCTACGTTCATAAAGCATTAAAGTCTATATAGGTGAATGTGTGTATGTGTGTGAGTGTGTGTGTACATATGTACGTTTGTATGTGTTTGAGTGCACACGTGTATATGCGTATGAGTGCGTGTGTGTATGTGTGCTTGACTCTGATGCATATAGAAGGAGGGTGGAGAGAGAGAGCGATTTAATGAATGAATTTAATAGAGAAAAATAATGATTTTTTATCATCACAAGTAGGTACCCGACGGGTGTGAAATTTACCTCGGGCGGAATACGAATGACAATGAAAGTGGTTATTATAAACAAAAGATTTTTTTTTCTATTCATTTATTTATTCATTGCTTCGAGTTTTGATGCTTAAAGAGAGAAATAAAATTTAGATGAATCAAGGAGTACTGCGAGAAATTTAAAGGAGAAGTGAAGTGATTTGAGGAATTGATAAATTTCCAAGACACAAATGAAATATAAAGGAAAGTAACGAGAATAACAATGACAACAAAAGAGACAAAACGTATTTCTGGTGCTTCGTTCCGTCATCTCGTTCGAACGAATGGATTGTCAGCGTGTTGTTTTTAATTGTTTGGTAACACAACAAACCGGAATGGTACTGGAAAACGGAATAGCGGGAAGGAAACGAAACTCGTAATTAGCAAATAAATAATTAATTGAATGCACGAGTTGGTGGGAGAAATAATGAGGAGACAAAAAGATCACAGATAATCTAAAGAAAGATAAACAAAACGGCGATACGCTTTTTTTTACGACATTTTTTTTAATTGCCCAATTCTCCAATTACCTCTGCCAACGAACTTGGAAGAGGTATTCACTTATGTCTGTCTGTCAGTGTCCGCAGTTGGAAGATGTATTCACTTGTGTCTGTCAGTCATTGTCCATGTAATATCTCCAAAAGTTCCGAATGAATTCGAGTCAAATTTTCTGGAAGGATCAGCCGTGGGCTAAGAGGGAATTAGTTGGATTTTAGGGTAGGTTCATTTGGGAAATTTATTTCCGATTGAGAGATATTTTTTCATTATTTTACACCCTATAGAAATGTATTCATTCATGTGTTGTCCACACGATATTTGCAAAATTTCTCAATGAATTCGAATGAAATTTTCTTGAAGGATTGGTCGTTGGTCAAGCAAAAATCTATAATATTACGGGTCAAATCCAGGATTTTTTTTCGATTGAAAGATATTTTTCATATCTTGGCACAATCGTCTGAGAAATGTGAGATCGACTCCCACAGTTATATCCCCCTGCACTATAAGCATATAAAAACTGATCCTTTCAGTTTTCAGTTTTCAACGTATTTATTTAAGGAAATAACATACATTCAGAACACATGCACTATAAGGGGAGCATGATAAAGTTATTCCAGCAAGCTCCACCCGAAATAGAGTAGAAAGAACCTCATTCACTATTATAATTACTCCTTGCGTAAAGAAAAGCTGATAATGAAAAAAATAACTTTAAAAAAAGGCAATTAGCTTCAATACGTGACACAAAGTCTCCCAATGAAAGCATTAATTCACGAATAGCTTAATGAATAACCCAGTGAATTGGAAAAAAACCTCATCGTAAAGATTTTGATTATGCTGACACTCCGTCTAGAATTGAGAGGAAACTTGGTCTACGGCCCACCGCTGATGTCACCATCAAGGAGGGTGACACCACGATGTTTTGGCAGCGTGAAAATTCGACATTTCCGCGATTTTAGCAAAATTTTTAGCTATAATTAGCCTTATTAGATAAATGTAGCAGTTTTCAACTATTAAAAATGACCATAAAAAAGCTCACAGTGTTGTTGTTGTTGTTTTTTTTACGCATTTTGGCGCTTTTGAGCATTTTTGCAGTCGATTTAGAGCTGAACAAATTTGAGTTGGCTACACTGAGGGTGACATTGAGTTACCGCCCCGAGTGACACCAACCGTAGGTCTTAACCACTGGGTAAAAAGATAAATTATTTTCACATCTTGCTGTTGGTTGTCAGCACCTTGATGCTTAAAGAGCTTTGTTTCGGACGACACAGGATAAGCTTGGTGGAGTGGGTGAATGGAATTAAGAAGATTGTGCTTCGCTAATCAATCTAAAGGAAGGACTCTGCATGCCTTGAAAATCAGCATTCCACATTTTATTTAATTTCTACTCCGATTTGGACACTGATTACTGAGGTCATACGGTACGAAACCAAAGTAGGGAAACGGGTGAATTGAAAAAATTGAGCAGCACCAATATGAGTGAGGGTGCTGCATACTTTGAAAATCTGCATTTGAAAACTCAGTCTTCATTCTATTCATCCATTTATTTACCGATTGATTGGCTGATACCTCAGCTTGAACACTGATCGGTGACGCTGCTGAAAAATTCGCAACCATCTCGTCCCCGAAACCGGCCCATACGGGTATTGTTCCCATCCAGAGAACCTCAACCTTTGTTTGCGTTGCAGGCCGGTTTAATATTGACTATATTCCTGTGGTCCGCCTAACAGGCTTTGGGGTCGGAGAATCTTGACCGGAATATTAGAGATGAGTCAACTATGTCACTTTTAACTGGCTAATGCACTTAGTTTCGTTTAGAGGGTTATCTGATGAATTTAATCATGATCCAAAGAAATTGATTCTTTTTTTTTTATTTAATAAAGAAAATATCACCAAATCCTTTGTATCCTTGCGGCCCAGTTGCACTTGCTTTGCAGCCCGATACCGGTCCCCGAGCCGGTGGTTGAGAACTATCGTTCTAATTAGTCTCAGCAATAATGCCATTGCCATAATCCTAACGCTGACAAAATGGAATCATCTCACTGAGAGGGTGTTCGCCAAGTCTTTTTTTTTTTTTTACTTCATAGCATAACAAATCACAGATATGACACAAAACAATTCTTTCAAATAGCTGAATATTCTGGCACTATGAAATATACCTCAAGCATTCTACAGTGAATTATTTGAATCAATGATAAATCTCCAAATGTAGTACAGGAAAATTATGGAAACACCTTGTAATTTGCATTTGAAAAGGCAATATCAGCACAAGTCTACATATGCTAATTGATCCGCCGTGACCTGAGAGTGCTTGCAAGCCTTAACGAGCTCTTGGACTTGGTGAATTGAAAGGGAATATGACTCCAACAAGAGAGCTGTCAATTGAAGCTATGGAGAGGATTATAAAACAGCTTCAAGGGAAGAATGCAATCCACCATGAAATTTAGTGCAAGTATAAACAAAATGGGAAGGTTATAAAAAGAGAAACTCAAGAGTAGACCACGGATGACTTCAAAGCATCAAGATATAAATCTCAAAGCAATACACCTCGACAATGAATTTAAAAAATGCTCAACAAAACTAATAAAAAACAAATGGGTAGAAACAGTAGTCAATGTTCGTGATAGAACTATAAAAAGTTGGCAAGATGGAATTGGATTTACGTACAGAAAAAAAATTTACAGTGTGCTAGAAAGAAGCAATCATGGAGTGTGGATGATTGGATGAAAGTGATATTCAGTGATGAATCCTGAATCTGTATTGTCCCAGACGATGATGCAGTAACTTTTGTCCAGAGCCATTCCAATGAAGCATATAAAGATGACTGCTTGAAAAGGAACCGAAGAAAATTCTTGAATCTTTATGATATGAAGTAGCGTGTGGGGTGAAGGGTCAAGGTTGATGGCAGTCATTACCCCACTAGTCAATTCGCAGATGTCCATAGAAATTTAGGACATTTTCCTATTCTATTGAAAAAAATCGGTTTGGTGATGATGATCCCATTTTTTAGAATGATAATGGATCTTGCCACAGAGCAAAGAGTGTTAAAAGAAAGGTATATCAACTCAATGACTTGGCAAGGAAACCTATTCAGATCTCAACCCAATTGAAATTTTAGGGCAGATTTCTTTTCAAATGATTTTTGACAAGGCCCCATCCTCCAAAGCTGTTCTGGTAATCGCCATCCGTGAAAGTTGAAACCAGCCCAATGGAGAATATTGTTTCTTTATTTGTGAAAGAGTCAAAGAATTCGGGCTGCTATAAAAGCTCGAAGAGAAGCAACAAAACATTAATTATGAATTTTTGTTGGTGATTCCATAATTACCCCCAATCCAAACATTGACTGACTCTATTATGTTTTTTTTTCTCTGCACAATGAGGGGAAAATATGCAATTAATTTGAATAATTTAATCTAATTTGTTTGAAGTCTATTTCATGAAGTCAAATATTTAGGTTTTTAGCAAAAATTGTATTGTGTCATACCTGATTTTTAATTGTAGTGATATCATGATTATTGCCTGAGGTTGTAATTGAGGTTATTATTTTCTATCATCGTTAAAAATTATATCTTCATATCAATGTAAGAACACTAAATCCTAAACAGATATATACCGCCTTTTGAAAGTTCGTTTTACGCCACTTCGCTTTTCCGAAAGGGAAAAAATAATGTTCACCGTTTGTAATGCAGAGAATTGTCATGGAGGTAGCACGCACCCTCATCCTTTCTCTTTTTAAGCCCCCTCTCCTGTACACCCAATCACTCCAAAATCCGTTTCATCCTAATATATCACTATCCACATTTTTTTTTGCGGTGGGGGCTGGAAACGCAAAGAATATTTCCCAAAATAAACTAATGGTAATTGCTTCTTCGCTTTACGCGATTTTGGCTTGCAATGTTGTGTTATAGGAACGTTCTACTTTCAAGCTTTCTGAGCTTTCAAACGGTTACTCAAAGACAAGTTGAATATTTTCGACAATCTTTAAAAGAGAAAGGAATAACTCTGTTCAAAACTTGCAACGCTGTCTACACAATTTTTGTTAACTTGTATTTCCAATCAAAGAGCTTATATTCTCAGTCACGAATAGTTTTATCCCAGAAATTTCAGGAAAATAATTTTATTACAGACCAAATGTTCGCAAATGTCGCCAATTGTTGTCAGATGTTGATAATTGTTATCAAACGCAGAAACTTTTCAATTTGTTCTGAAAGAAAGAAAATTTGGTTCTCGTAGACCATATGACCCCACACACACACACACACACACTACCCTTTTTCTCTTCGCTTCTTAAGCAGCAAGCAGTTTCTTCTTTCCAATCTCTCGTTAGAGAACAAAACCCGTCTTCGCGAGCAAGCTTTCAACATTTTTTTTATTTGATCCAAAAATCTTGTGAAACTTTCTCTTTCTCCCCCTTCTCTCTCCCTCTTCCCCCCCCTCTCTCTCTCTCTCTCTCTCTCTCTCTCTCTCTCTCTCTCTCTCTCTAATAATAATAATGAGAAGAAGAAAAATAAGACTGTTTTTGATTCCCGTTGTAATAAAAGATAGAATGAATATGATAAAATAAAACTGATATGTTGAGTGCCTTCTTCAGTCGAAATTCAAACATAAAATGTAAAACTGATTTGAAAACATGAACGTTTTCAAAATAGTTTCAAATTCGAATTTAGACTGAAGAAAATATACAACAAATCGAAAATTTTTCAGTTTTTTTTCTTCCATCATATCTATTAGATACATTATATTTATTTATATTTATTACATTATATTTTTGAAAAATTCAAAACTGTCTCGTTTTTATTTTCATAAAGACGTTATCGATCCTTCGTCATGAGTATTATTCTACTGCTTTTTCCCTCATCTGTCATCATCTCCATTTTCCAATCCTTCGTCTTCTTCCAACTCTTTGTCTCTTATCTTTATTGCTCTTGTCATTGGTGTTCGTGCTGGTTGTAATGGTTATGGCGATTACAACCATCTTCACTTTTGTTCAATTTTGCTCATTTCATGTCATTCCTCGCCTCTTATTTTCCTGACAGTTCGTCTTCTCCTTATCAAGAAACCATCGACCAAAATAGTCACCCAAAACTATATGTTTCTTTAGTTTTAAGCCTGTCTGACTGGATTTAGTTATTATTATAATTAACGCTCCCTTATTCAGGGCTGAGCCCTCTTTAAGTAAGGTAACTCGTTCATTGTAAGCTTATGCAATGCTCTTCCAACTTTGGAATAGAGCATTCCGGTGGATGGGGAATTGTGCGTGAATAAATATATCACTTGAATTCAACCTTATTGACCGTCTAGTTCTGCGCAGGGCAGAGTTAAAATGCCAGCCTCTGGTTCTGAAGTGAAGGTTTCGATCCTACCTCATGGTTCTGGATAAGATAATGAATAGTAAAAAACCACACTGAAGAGTTGTAATGCAACGAAACAGCTGTCTATAGATGACACAATTATTAATTGTATATATATATATATATATATATATATGTATTTATGTATATATATGTATGTATTTATGTATATATATATATATATAGCAGCGATTGAGCTAAAATTTACTCCTTATTACGTGCAGAGAAAAGGTTTTCTTTTCTTTTCTTTTTTTTTTTTTTTGAAAATTCTCTAAAAATAGGTTTTTAGTGATGCAATATAAGATTTCCAAAATCTGTCACATAGTTCGATGGTTTTGAAGGTTTTTTTTTTCGTACGGTGTACTTCTTGGTCTTCTGATTATCAGAATTATTATTAGTCGTAGGAGCAGGTGAGTTAGTAATTGCTATTGTTTGACTGCTGATGGTATTATCATCGACTAGTTATCGTTTCCTTTCTCCACATTCTTTTGAAAATTAAAAATATTTTCTCTGCTTCTCTCCATACGCTTGAACCACTTGAACCAAAATTTCAATTCCTGGCTGTTGTTCAAAATATTTGGATTGACACTTTACCAGACCCGTAGAAGTACAAGTGCCCTGATGCGGTGTCCAGCATATCAGTAACAACAGCTACTCATCATCCGATAGCTATTTTCATTATTTCCCTCCTTTTGTCGTCGATTCTTGAGAAGCGAGGTAAAAACTGCACGACTCGAGACGCACTAAGCCAGAGTACCAAGGAAAGATGAGTGCAGTTATTCTGAATTTCGCAGTAGTTCAAGCATGTAGGAATCCAATGAGTTTACAATGAACATCGGAATATTAACGACATCTGCGACACATCTGGTGTTTGAATCTAAGTTTGATTCTTGGCAATTTTTTTTTTTTCAAATTTCGTAGTGTTTTAGGCTTGTTTACTTTTTCAAATCATCAACTTGTACTTGAAGTGCCGTGTGGGGTTGGAAACGGCAGTCACGTTATACTGTCTGCCTGTTCATTCTCTTTTATCTGTTTGAGCAATTTATTTTAACGCATTTCTGGCTTGCTAGGCCTATCGAAGTTTCACCATCGCCCGATTCGTGCCTTCATCTTTTATATTTCAAAATTGTTTCATAGACAAAGCTTGCGATATTGAAAGCGAGTTTTGGTCTTTGTGAATTGATATGAATTATACCTTCAACTTGTCTATTCATTTTTCTCGCCTTCCTTCATTTTTCTTTTCTCTCTTTGTTTTTTATATATATATTTCATTTCGTTTTATCGATATTCACCAACGTTTTTAGATGCACAAGCATCTCTCGCACCAATGGCTGTAACTGACTAATCGATCGATATACTGAAACACTCCCACCACCTCTCGTTTTCTGCTCCTTCAATCTATGTCTGAGAGTGCAATAGCGAGAACTCTTGTTAAGTGTATTTTTGAAATTGACGTTCTTTGCTACATCTTCACTCAAAAGAAAGATGTCTCCTTCTGTCAATCGATATAATTTTCAATGTAAGATTTGCAAAATTGGTCACTTAGTTTGTTATTATTTTTGTATCCGCTTTCTTCCTCCTCTGATTATTGGAATTATTATTACTAGTAAGAGCAAGTGAGTTGGTAATTGCTATTGTTTGACTGTTGATTGTATCATTATCGACCAGTTATCGTTTTTCTTCTTTCACATTCTTTTGAAAAATAAAAAGGTAAATTGGTTTCTCTGACAGGTAATTTTGTCCAGTTGTGTTGACAGATTGGTCTCATTTGAAAGTCTTCCATCAGATCGAACAAGTGAATCTATGGTCTAATTTCAGGCTTGTTCATCTTGTCCTAATGTCTTGTGCTACCAATAATAATGATTCGATTCCTCCTTCGAGAGTTGATTCCTTCTTTACTTTGCTTTCTATCTGTTGTCTAACAATAGTTCTTTTCAAAATATTTTCTTATTTGCTAATTTCTCAGTATTTTAACTTAGGATTCCTTTCGAACTTTGAGGGAGGAGAGTCTCTTTCATCTGTCTCTTTCTTCTGGGATGTTCCAGCAACACGTGCAGTGCACCTTGTTCCATATTTTTTAACATAGAAATGTCCTCAGCCTCTGTCTTTGTTGAACAAAGAATGTCATACCAACTTTTGTTCGGACAATCTCCTTATCTTTTTCCAATCTTAATTGTTGGAAAATAGAGATTAGATTCTCTTTAATGACTCTGCTCAAAGTGATAGATAAAGAATTCCTTAGCATATCTCAGTTGAGCAGAGAATAAAGATTTATGGTCATCAATTTGAACAGCCATTGAATTATTTAAAATTGATTAAGATTTCATGTTTCTGTTTTCGCACGTCTCCGGTTGTTAATGTCTTCTTCTTCTTCTTCTTCTATTATTATTAATATCATTATTATTATTATTACTATGTTGTTGTTCATGCTGTTGGCTTTGATTTCAGTTTATGCAAGTCACCAAGCGGATCTCAACCGGAGACCTAAGCCTGGCAACCTTATAAGTTATGACAGTCCGGGCTTTAAAGAGAGAGAGAAAAAAAAGAAAGGACTGGGCTTTTACTTATACAGACAATACAACACTTTCCCCAAACATTCTTCTAGTCGTCATTGTGGTTGCATTATTTATCAGAGCAGCGACAACTTTTGAATTTATGCATCTGCAAAATTAATTTGAGAAAAAAAATCACTATTTGTCTCTGTAGTCTATGAAGGAACAATGGAGACAATGAAAAAAGCCTAGGGTGTCCAGGGTCAGGCTAGAAAATGTTTGCGTGATTCCTTCTTGAGAGAGTGAATTTGATGACTTTAACAAAAATTTTGGTGACAGAGAAATTTATAAATAATGTTATCAAAGCATATTCAGGGTTTGTAATATCAATTTTTCAATTTCACGCGCTCCTGGATTATCGAAATGTGTACAGGTCTGGTTGGTCATTTAATAGAAAACTGCCGTGCAACCAATGTCTCTAAGCAACATGTCATGTTCGGTGTGATCAATTAAAAGATTGGAAAAAAGGGGTGATCAATGAACAAGTTGATTCTCTAGCATTTTGTTAGGCAGTGATAAAAAAGTTCCATATTTTCAAAACGTATTGGGTGCTGTCGGACACGAATTAAGAGACCAATTTGGTATAAGTTTACATTGGAAATCGTCCCCTCCCACTATAGCTTATTTAGAAGACATTTTTGGAAAAAAAAACGCTTTTTGGTGACATAATAAGGAGTAACTGTCTGAATTTTTCAGCCCTCTAGCTCCATTGGTACTGCCTGTACTTAGGATACATACATGCATATATATATATATATATATATATATATATATATATATATATATATATATATACATGGTCAGCCTGCCAGACAGACAGATAGATAGACCAACTTGAAAACTGAAGAAACATGCTTTGAAAGGAATAAATTGTTAATAATGAAAGAAACAACAATCCAGAAAAGAAAGAAGGAAAGAAGGAAAAGCAAAAATAAAATCTTTCAAAAATACAATGGAAGAAAAGAATAAAAAGAGAAAGAATTCTAAAATATTACAAGGAAGAGAAAAATGCTATTGGACGGTTAAAGAAAGAAAGATATAAAAAGAAAAGAATGAAGGAAGGAAGAAAGAAGCAGGGAGAAAGAAATGATAGGGAAGAAAGGGAGGAAGGAAGAAAGAAAAAGAAAGGAAGATAAGAAAGAAGAAAGAAAGATAAAAAGAGAGGGAAAGGGAAAAACGGGGAGAAAAAGAAAAGAGTGTTAGGAAGAGAGCACAAAAAAGAAGGAAAATGAAAGAGAGGAAAGAAGAAAGAATGGAAGAAGGAACGAAAGTAAGAGAAGAAAATAAAAGAGAAAGAAAAGGCAAGAAAGAAAAAGAAAGAAAGAAGGTAGTGAAAAGAAAGATAGAAAGAAAAATAAATAAACTTAGTTGTTGGAAGAAAATGAGCTAGCAATAAAGAAAAAGAGAGACTTGATACTTGAAAGAAAGAAAGAAAGAAAGAAGGAAAGAAATTTAGACAGTAGTAGAAACAGGAAAGAAGATCAGACTATTAAAGAAAGAAAGAAAGAAAGAGGAGGGGAATGTAGATACGAGAAGTTAGATAAAATCTATCCGAATATTCTTGCAATCCTGTTCTGTCAAGATTTCCCTTCGGTCAAGTGTTTCCGGTTTTTGTCTCCTTTAGACCGGAAACAAGGACAGAAAAAAAGGAAGAAAGTGTTGAAAAACCAGAATGCAAATCTGAGTCATTGACAAGCAACCCGACAAAATTCAACGATGATCATGTTTTAGACTCCATCAAGTACATAAACATCCTTACTTTTGCTTCCTGCTATCTTTCGAACCAAATTACGGAAGGAACACTGTCTCTGACGTTGGCAGCAACTGTCCGGGACAGATTTTTTAATGATCCCGAAAAACCCTTAATGCAATCTACAAAGGTGTTCTTTTGTTTCGGTAAGTATCCCTCCAACTCTATAAATCCCTTCCCTATGACCAGGACCGGACTAAGGCATTTTGGGGGCCTTGGGCGCTGAAAAAAATTGTGTCTCATTAATGTTTCCAAACGTGTGTTGTTGTTTTTTATTTTAATTAGAAATGAATGAAATAATAAAGAAAAGTTTGCATTTGATATATTTTGATATGATGCATGTGATTTCAGTGTTATTATTTCGTTTTTGTTTATCAAAATACAATATATATATATATATATATATATATATATATATATATATATATATATATATATATATATATATATATATATATATATAATAGAATGTGGATTCATTACGCAAACTAGTTTCTGCCCTCTCCGGGTCTCATCAGGCGAACCATTTATTCCCAGCTCTACTCTAAAACAACTTAACTTTCATAGTATGAAGTTTAATATATCGAACACTCTATGAAATAAATCCATCACATATCAGAAGTTGCTTCATATTATTAATATATCATTATATCTTGCTATACTGCTAGCCTGATCTGTACCATATGTATTATATATATCTGATAATGATCAAATAATTGTATCCTTCTTATGTATGTATGCATGTATGTATGTACGTATAAATATATATATATATATATATATATATTTGTATTTTCATAATCCAATTATCTAATCATAATCTAATTATATTTAAATTTCGTAAATGATTTAAGATATACTTTTGAAAGGCCAAAGATTTTCGAAGGCCGTTGGCACTCTGTCTGTTTTACCCTATTCAGAATACGACTCTGTCTGTGACTCTTCAATGTACCTCATTCAAAATAACACTTAGCTGGAATCACGACGACAAAAAAACCCACGTCTTTATTCAATATCAGTTCATCTTACTATAATTTGAGAAATATGCGTGCGTGTGTGTGTGTGTGTGTGTGTGTGTGTGTGTGTGTGTGTGTGTGTGTGTGTGCCGAGATTATTTGATAACTGATCGTTGAACAAAGTTGAAATTCATCTTGAAATGGATATTGATTTTGCCTGATTATACGACGCCACCAGCGTAGGTTTGTAGATTTGAAATGTTTAGTTACAATGTTGAGAAGTTGAGAGAGAGAGAGAGAGATAAAGAGAGGGGGAGTATCATGCTTTTTTCAGATTTTTTAAATTTTACTGTAGAACAAGATTAAATCAAATTATAGTGAGGATTTCGGAGCGGCATTTCAAAAAGATCCTGTTGTAATTAACGATATCATAAATAAAGACCATCGTCTCATTATTTCAAGTTTGAACCTCCTTGCAATTTGTTTTTTCGTCGGAAAAGTTGGTAAGTTATTGCTTTTATTTTTTCATTCATCCGCTTAAGAGAAATATTTTTCATCAACGTGGAATAATCTTTAGATTTATCAATAGATCGAAAATTAGATGTTTGTTATCTAAGTTGACAACACTGAAGAGTAGCAACCTAAATATTTCGAAGTCGTAGTTTCATACGATGGACGGATAGTTATTTTACACAGCAATCATGGGAGGCTGCTCCATACACTATAAAGTCCGGCCCCCTTGGAACAGGTATGCCCTTATTCTATTTAATTTTCATTTATTTGATAGGACGAGCACGTTCTAACAATTGTTCGATTATAAAATCCATATCATTTTCTGTCATGGTGTTTACATATCCCGAATGATGTTGACAGAATGTCTGAACTTGTAGGATGTTTCCAATCTCTGGTTTAAAACCACCAAGAACGATTGCAGTTGGTCTTCATTAGCAAACCAAACATTGATTCCTTTCATTTATTCTTGGATGAAGTATTGCAAAATCATTTGTAATTTTGATTATTTTTTACCTTCATTCTACCTTTCAGTTGCTTTTTTTTATCACAACCAAGAAAAAAATGGTTAAAAGTGGCCAGGCGTATACCGAACATCTATGGCTAAAATGTGTAAATTCGATTCTCACTGTGGGCTCGCTCTTTGTTGTCCGATTGTGCTGTTTAACGTTGCTGTGGGATGATGGTCCGATTCAAAGTTGTGATAAAAAGCAACTGAAAACCAAGATGAAGGTAAAAACTAATCAAAATTAATTATAATGTTGCAGCACTTCATCCAAGAATAATTTTTTTTTAAATTCAAAATGTCCTTGTATCGATTTCTTTGTTGAAGAGAAAAGCGTTGATCATACACGAACCATGTTCGACTGATGTGCCTCGTCGTGGAACAATGCATACCAGACTATTGTAGTGAGTTCGATCCTTACTATGTAACCCCACAGTATTAATTTTGTGCCAAGCCAAGCAATACTCAGTAAATAAGTATTAGACACTTTGCTTAAGAGCATTGATAGCAAGCTTCTCGAGACGACCGTTAATACCGCAGCAACTTCGTTCGTCACTGTTCAAGCCCTAGTAAGGAAAAAAAACAGGATCTGGAATGCTGTTCTTTTTTTACAATTTGGAAAATTGGAGCGATACGATCTTCCTACTTATATTATCTCCACTTAACCTTTTCACAGACTGAGCTGATCTAACTAAATACACTTGTGAGCCAAAACATTATGACAACCTACCTAAAAAAGCTGATCAGGCATAAACTCCACGACACTTCAAATATTTTCCCCTGGGATCTTGTGCCAGGATGCAACAATAGATACTTTAACCGATGCAAGTTACGCAGTTGATGTTCTGCAGGGCGAACTTGTCGGTCCAACAAATCCTACAATTGCTCAATAGGATTTGGATCTGGTTAGTTGCCATGATAACACAGTGAAGTCTTCTTTGGGTTCATGAAGCCATTATAGTACAACTGGGACAATGTGATAGGGTGTCACTGCCACAGGAGAAAACTATCAACATGTAAGACTGCATCTAGTTTCCAATGATGGTGTTAAGTAATAAGCGAGAAAGTAACTTACGCATGAAGGATATTAGTCTTTCTCAGCAGAATGTTGCCGAAACCATCAGCCTGTCTTCATCGAATTGTTTTCCCGCGGTGTATTCTGGTGCCGTCGCTTCCCTAATCTCAGGGTGCACACGTATCCTGCTGTCGACCTTATCCGAGAGAAAGTGAGACTCACTTGACGAGGTGACCTGCTTCCATAAATAAAAGGTCCAATTAAAGATGCTTTCTGATTGGTCTGTGACAATACAGTCCCATACGCAACAGACATCGATGCACTCTATGTTATGAAGCATCTTTCCTTCAACTTATTTAAAGCTATCTGCAATCCCTGCCACATGAGCACCACACAAGCCATGCAATTCGAGAAACCCTTTCTTCTGACCATAACAATTTCGCCTTTGTCAAAGTCACTCAAATCTTCTTTAATCATAACAGCGACCTCAGACACATCAAAATGAAGTACTCGGGGTCGACTTACCTGTTGCTTGTACACCCCTGACACTAACATGAACGGCAGGACTAACTGTCATTCTTGCTACGAGTCATCCATGTTGGACAAGGTGTAAAGTGTCAGAAAACTAAGAGTTTTTTTAACATCATCCCTAGAGCTTACTGTTTCGATAAAACAAAAATATTGTACGACTGTAACCATATCAAGTGCAGAGTGAAACATCTTCCAGTCTATATCTCGTATACTCCTAGCGCTACACTTACTGATTTCTCTTGTTTGTTGTCTTGTTTTTGTTTTTTGTTGTTGCTGTTGTTGTTTTAGAGTTGGGGTTTATTTTTAATTTAGTTTTTAACATCTGCCTCTTTCTGTAGCAGATATATTCATGGTGTTATTTGTAACAATTTTAGACTTTCTACTGAGAAGGGAAAACCGTTAAGATCAATACAGACTTATTAATAGCCATCACACGGAGCACTTTAACTAACACTGTATCAAATGCCCATCAAAGATGGCGCAATACAACACAAAGGCGCGGCAAGAAGCTTTCAGCTCAAAAATCTACAGGAGTTCGACACCACTTCTTCTCCTTGAGAGTTACTTATCTGTTAAACGGAGTCATTGAGGAAACAACCAATTCCAAAAATATGAGTACTTTTAGAAGTGATCTAAAATGACATTGGTCACCATATTTTTACCGACGAATTCATGCATCAATTATCTCTAAATATACCAACGAACCAACAACCAAAATAAACCAGTAGTTTCGCATGATGACCCTTTTACCTGGGTTATTATCTACCAAAAATAGGTATGTAGATGTATAAAGCTTTTCTCACCGAATTAAATGACGTCTCAGCAACAAATGTTTTTATACTGAAATTTATTTCACATGAATGTACTGATGTTTCATCATTTTTTTTTCATGTAGAGGATATAACGTTTCTTGGCTATAAAGATTCTATAGTTTCCCTTGATTTAGTTTATAAAAATGGTTTACTCTTTTCTAGATAATCACTGTTCTCTCTTTAATACTACTGATAGAATTAGTAGATAGAGCTTTAAAAACCATCTTAGTTGGGTTAACGTGTTGAGGGTTTGAATTCGTCAGTTTGTTCCACATCCTCTTACGGATTAAAAGATCGGAGAACCGCTCATATCTTTTATTTACTTATTGGTTGCTGGAGGTCGTTATGAGTATCTGTGGTGAGATCGTTTTGAGTATCCCTGGTGGTTCATTCGTTCATGTTTCTCTGTCTATATTATCTTCTCATTTTTTTCTTTTAAATACGTGTCAGTTATTGACATTCTTTCATTACAGAGACATTAATTAAGGAAATGAAGGCAAGGTCGACTCAAACGAGATCCCCAAAAATGCGTCTGTGTCACGTGACAATTTATCCCACTATCCCTAAACCCAAGTCGGAAAGCAATTCTCAGGTCAAAACCGGCGGTTGTTGGAGACCGATTGCTGCCGGAAGTGACCTGTCTCTCAACGTCCGGCTACGTCTATTGATCAGGTTTTCTCCGTTACATTATTTTTTTGTTTTTTTTTTCATCTATTTCACTAAATCCTTTTTTTTATTCATATCTTGTGCCAGGTCGTAGATGTCTACATTAGGGTGCCTACCGTTGCGTGATGGTTAGAAAACTCATCTCGCAGGCTAATTTGCAATTTTAGTGGATTCGATCCTAATGTGACTGTGGTGTTGAGCAAGACTAATTCAAGCTCAGAAAATAACCATATCCTTCCCCCTCTCTCTCATATCTATCTATCTATCTATCTATCTATCTATCTATATATATATATATATATATATATATATATATATATATATATATATATATATATATGTATATATATATATATATATATATATATATATATATATATACTTGGGTACCCAGTACTGCACGAATGAAAAAGTAATCGATACTGAAAAGTATTGAATTAAATTCTAACACTGAGCTCCTCAAAGTAAGGTTTTGACCCTTCAGGTGGGTCAAAAATATCAAGATTGACCTAACCTTGAATTGACCTTTAAAGGTCAACGAGTGTCAACGCCATCTATCCTATGTTCATTTTGGGGTCAATTTATCCATGTACATAAACTTGCAACCCGTAGGGTGCAGACGTCTTTGTTAGATTTGAAAATGCCAAAATTTGCCATATTAGAAATTACTAAAATGGACCTGACATAAAATTAACTTCATGACATCACTAGGGATCAGCAACACTTATGCCATGTTCATCCTACCGTAAGGTTATCCATGTCTACAAAGTTGCTGCTCATAGGGTGAAGCCATCTCCGTTATATATGAAAATGCCCAAATTGACCTGGCCCCAAATTAATCTTTATTGTCCAATAGAGGCTATGACCATCTGTCCTATGTTAATCCTGGGATCAAGTCACACTTATACACAAATTTGCTCTTTTTATTCTAAGAAAGATAGAAATGCAATTCAAAGTTGTTGTTTTTTTAAGTATAATTTATGAGAAGATTCTGTGAATGATTTGATGTGTCAAAAGTGGTTTGCAGAGTTCTGCACTGGAGATTTCTCGCTGAGCAATGTTTCACATTGGGGTAGTCCAACTGAGGTCTATAGCGATCAATTCAAGGCATTACTTAAAAATTATTGATGCTTACATCGTGCAGGATATTTTCTTGATAAACCCAAATGATTTTTGGTCCATGAGAGATTCAAGGGAAACTAAGGCTGTAATAATATCGGGCGTTTTTTTTTTCATCGTTATACTATCAGGTATATCATTTATAACCGTGGAAGCAGTTGATATTTTGTCATGTAACATCATTATCATTGCATTCCTGTTTGTTAATAATCGTTTTATGCCACTGATGATACTTTCAACATTTTTACCGCAAAATTATTTTGATCTAATTATTAAATACTTTTGGGAAGAGACATTAAACATTCTATTCATATTTGATAAGGTCACAAATGTGGGGCACCTAGTGAAGTTTGAACTCACTACTGGCTTAATTGTCTGTGAGACTGCCTATTGCTACACGGCAGCGGTTTTTGACTTTTTTGCCACCATGCCCTCTTGAATAATTAGACCTTGCCTCAACACCCATCATCCTCTTGAACAAAATGATCAGTTTGAAATAAATAAGGCAAATATTATATACAATAAACAATAGGTAGTTGTCATCTCTCACGCTCATGTCATCGATGTCGTAGCTTAGTAGTATTAATATTTTATGTTATGTTAAACTTGATAAATTGTTTCTTTAAAGAATGTTGCCTTAACATTTGTTTGATATTCAGAAAATATTGAACAAAAAAGAAGAAAAGGCTACACAACATAATATTTTTGATATTTTATAAGTACAGGCGGCAAGGGTAAATAATGTTCCTCATGATACTTTGCGGATACTTGAGGAGAGAAACCCTAGAATAATTAAAGAAATTTTGACATTTTCCCTGTTTGCTCGCATCCCTCTTCAAATCACTCACACACACCCTGGTGAGAGGCATACCCTCCCAGTTAAGAACCCCTGCACGACGAGGTGTACAGTGAGTAAAAGTTGGTCTGAAAGAAACCCATTAGTCATGAGGTCCGGATAAAAATTGACTTGCCACTTTTCGTTGTGCTTTATATGGTCTTATTTCTTACTGATATTGAGATTTCTTGGAGGTAAACGGCGTATTTTTATATATCCGAATAAACAGAAAGAAAAATCAATTTTATTTTACTTGTTTCAATAGATTAAGTATTTGCGCGTTAAGCGAGCTACCCTCCGCTACAGAGGGTTGTGAGACCGATTCTCACCTTGAACTTATTCTTTATTCCTATCAGTGCAGTTAATTAATCTATCCATTGCCGGAGAGTTCCCTGCCTGGGTTTAGTTGTGGTATAAAGCAACAACAATTAAGATGTAAGTAAATAGCAGAAAAGAAATCACACAAGAAATTATTTTCAAGGGGAACAACTTTTAGCAAGAGTAGCCTCCCCTGAATCCGATAGACTTTTGTCAGTTATTGTCATATGTTGAAATAATGTGTTTATGGAGTGTTCTTTTCAATACTTGCTTCGTGAATATCTTGGTTAGGCTAATTATCCAAACTAGGTTAATAATCAAAATTACATCAATTATCAAAAATATTTATCTCTGTTCTCTTGAATTCACCCAGTCGGAGGGATTAGTGATTAGGAATTCGAACTTATCACGTTTCTTTTGTGTGTTATAAATGGCTTTCATAGATTTTTTTTTCTGATCAATTCTTCCTGTATATATATCATTAAAATCCAAGGACCCTAAATTTCATTACACAATCAACAAGTTCGTTGTCTAACATGTAGTTATTAACTAGATGTTAATTTTTCATTTTATAATGTTCAATCTATGTGATTAATATTCATCAGTGAACTAAATGCATTGACAAGGAAGGAAATTATGTTGAAAAAATGTATATAGGCTACAGATTTATCAGTATGCACCTACGTACACACACACACACACACAAATACGCACATATATATATATATATACATATATATATATATATATATATATATATATATATATATATATATATAATGTGTACTGTAGAGAGTGAGACAGACTCGGGAGTGAGGTGTTAGGAGGTAAGGTTTATTAATCCTTATAAGTAAAATGTCCATACATGTTTCGGGATTCTTCCCATCATCAGTGGTGTGTGCTGTGTGTATTAAAATGTCCCATGTGGAACCAGAGTCTACTGCCAGAAGCTATGCATTGTTGGTAAGTTGTGCTGGAGGCCTCCTGCTGAATGGGAGAATGTCCAGTAGGTATCAGGTCTTTGGTTAAGCAGCAGCAGTTGGTCTTTGGGAGGGCAGAGTGTGTCAAGGTAGGGGCTAGTGATGTGGAGTTGAATTTTTTGGTATGTTAAAGGGTAGTGTAGATGGAGGGGTGGTGGGGTCAAGGAGCTACGTAGGTATCAACCTTAAAAGTTATTGAAAATGTGTTGGCTATGATTTGGACAGGGGTTATGACTGGCTAAGGTGAAATTTTTCCTATGGGTCTGGGTGACTTTGAAGCTTCCATTATTGAATGTGTCTTAGATGTGGGTGTGAGGATATTAATGATAGGAGTTGTGTATATTAGGGTTCTGTGTGATGAGGGTTGTTCAGTTTAGTGTTTAATCCATTAGGATATAGGGTTCTAAGTTTGTTGATCCACATGTCTTCGTGTTTCTCTAGAACTTTAGTTATGTCAATTCGAGTAGTTTTTTTCTATTTTTTCTATGATGGTAAAGCTAGCATCAGTGACAAAATTGTGGTTAGGTGTGCGAAAGTGTAGTTCTACGGGAAGTGAGCTACGATTGTTTTTTGACTTGATCCTATGTCTATAATTGTTGAGTCTAATATTAAATTGCCACTCGGACTTGCCTATGTACTGTAACTTACATCTATTGCACTCTAGAAAGTATATAATGTTCTTACTGCGGCATATATATATATACATATATATATATATATACATGGTCGAAGATAAGAAATGTTGATACTGTTCAATCAAACATGTATAAAAGAAGAACTGCTGTCTAAATACACTACATATTATTGCGTTATATTATTTTGAAACTTTCCTGGAAATAATCTCCCGTTATCACACGGTGAAAGTATCATTTGGCCGAGGTAACAAAAATAGAATAAACTATTAAAGAAAATGGATTGTTGCAGAAATCGAGCCTACGACCGATGGGGTAGCTGCTTCAACGTTGCTTTGTGCTTACCATTGAGCTAAACAGCAGCTGGTATTGTAAATCTTCTATTTACCTTGTCTAGGCTAAACGATAGATTCACCGTGTTATAACTGGAGATCATTTCAAATAGAGTTTCAAAATGATATAATGCAATTTATAATTATTTCTGTCGGATCACTTACCCATTTCTTGATAATATAATTGTCTGCACTGAAAGAAACAAATAGAGTAGGTATAGACAATGAATGAACAAAAAAAAATGAGAATTAGGAGTTGAAACAGTTATATGTGCCTTTGCATTACTGATGGTCATTAAGCTCAACGTTGAAGCAGCTACACTATCGGTCATAGGTTCGATTCTTGCAGCAGCCCCATATTCTTTAATTGTTTATCCAACTTAATTTATCTAAGCCAAATGTTACATTGACCGTGTGATAAGGGGGTATTTGAAATTAGTATAACTCAGTTTATGATTATTTCTGTCGGACTATGTTTCCATTTCTTAATACATATATATATATATATATATATATATATATATATATATATAAGTGAAAAAATTCACACAAAGCATTGTATTCCTACTTTTACCTTCCATTGAGTAAACTTCTATCTTCTATCCTTTTTTTATGTGTGTGTTTTTAAGTGTTTATTTGTTTGTTTGTTCTAGTGCTTCTGGCCATACGGTTTTGCCTACAGACTTGGCATCAGCACTCCAGTAGAAGCTTTCTAAAAATATTGGGTGGGGGAGTAGACTTGGGGGTGCTTATTCTGATGTTTATGTATTCCGATGCTCCTGGCCATACCATTTTGTCTTATTCTAACTGGTTTATTAATAACATTTCGATTCTCCATAATTCAAAATGTTTCTAGATGTTTTTTGTTCTTTATTGTCAAACACCAAGAGTTGACTTTATCATTGTTAATTTGTGACGTCATGTCGTGTCAACTCGCGTTTCCGATTCTTTGGTATTCATTTTTGAGGGGTGAACATCGAATTTCTGTAATGAAAAATATCATTTTAATATAATAACAAGTATATATATATATATATATATATATATATATATATATATATATATATATATATATATATATATATATATATATTATTCATTTTACTTTTCGGGAGAAATTACTGAGGATGCCATTAAAACAGTTAATATGATAGAACCATTAAACAATATAAAAACATGAGAATTTTTAAAAGGTAGTGGATATTCGTCCGTGATTTTGAGGTCCGACCAATGTCTGTTATTTATAATCACAAAAAAAAATCTTGCTTTCGAAGTCGGTGGTAGATCAACCATTCGGCTGGGAAGGCTTTTTATTCATTTTTCCACTTGGGTTTCGATGGATGACGATGACCAGATAGAAAACTAGTGACGTCATGCACAAATGACAGTGACACAGTGACGTACACAAAAATTGATGATGAATTCACTCCCACTCCCAAAGCCTGATTCAGTTTGACTTGTTCCTTTAAATTAGCAAATCCCATTTACAGGATTTATGAATAAAAGGAATTGAAATGAATCACGACATTTTGGAATAATATTGTTTGGAGAAATTCTGTTTTGTTTACTTTTTAGATTTATTCTGTTTTGTTTACTTTTTAGATTTCAATGAAGCAAGGGAGTTTGACCTAAATGCCGCCAAGCTAGTTTTAATTGTTTCCAATGGAAAATGCCAGGGATGTCATAAACACAATTCATCTCGAGCATACTTATTCTTGGGTGGAATTTTTTTTATATATGACATCAAATTTTGACGCTACGGTTCTTGAATTATTGATTAGAATGGCGAGTTTTTAATACATCTTTCTCTCAACAGTCTGATAAGGATGTTATCTTGAGTATTTTTAGATATCCACCCCCCATTCCTCCTCTCTCATCTTCTTATTCCTCCATTCTCATTCTAATCCTTTATACCCATTCCCCCTTTTCTTTCCCATCCTACATTTCTATTCCGTTCCTATTCTTTCATTCCCATTCCTCCATTCTTCTTTTTATTCCGATTCCCCTTCCTTCACTCCATCCCCATTCCTCCTTTCCTATTCCTATATTCTCATTCCTCCCTATTGCCCTTTTCCCATTCCTCTTCCCTTCGTCCATTCCTATTTTTTTTATTCTCATCCCTCCATTCCCATCTTATTCTCATTTTCGCTTTTTTCTCATTCCTTTCCCTTTATTTTCATTCGTCCTTTTCGTCCTTTTTCCCATCCCTCTTCTGTTCTCCTCCATTCCCATTCCGCTATTCCAATTCCTCTATTCGCATCTCTATTTCTATTCCTCTATTCCTATCCCTCTATTCAGTCGATAAGACTTTCTTCTGCTTCTTCAGAACATTCTGATGATTCATCTGCCCTCTTGATGGGTATTTCCATCACGAAAAAAAATCTTGTTTTCTTTTTGATGTAGAATAGAAGAATGCCTTCTCCCTTCCGGTCAGACGGTCGAGTTACGCTCCTCCTACTAGAACAGAGAAACGCAGATGTATATTCTCCACTTCAGTCAGTTTTTCTTCTCTTTTGAATGACATGTTGATGACAAGGCTCTTCTTTTTGTTAGGCGTCCAGAAGATTTTTTTCACATAAAAGTGCAAACGCAGAGTATTCTGTCGAGGTTACACTTCAATAGAAATCTTTCAATAGCTTTGTAGAGAGTAAAACTAAAGTAGTTACGACTGATGTTTTCAGCTTGAAGTTTAGATTGTAACGAGGTAGATTGAATTCGTTAGCTTAATTACTAACTGGCTCCATTGGTATTACCTAAAACTTGACCCTACTACGTTACTAGTTTGTGAAAAGCACATAAGTAGTAGTAGTAGTAGTAGTAGTAGTAGTAGTAGTAGTAGTTATGGCTGAAGTAATAGTCCTGGTCTTAAAGGACTCTGGCTGCTACTGATTTAGTTAGCAAAGTAAGGAGAGAATTAATTCCTTAATTATTTCTTTCGATGTCTCTTTCTGTAAAAAGATAATGTTGCATGCAACATTTGAATGACAAGAGAAGTATGCACGGTTGCGTGTATAATGAGAATGTAAATGCGAAGTCAACTCACCGGGGGATATTCATAAGAAATGTGCACAAGATTAAGTCAGTACATGTAGCTTTGGAGAGATTGACAAAATTCTCATTAGTGGAGATGAAGAAATGATTTTACAGATCACTTGGCTAAATGTTAAATGTCTCATGAGATAAAGAATCCATCCGAAGTATTTTGCGTAGAATATTAGAAAGGTGACTATTCAAAGTCAGTGTCAAAAAATACCGTTCTTTGTATGTATACGTGCATATGTATGTATGTGCGTGTGTGTGTACACGTCGGTCGAAAGGTGTGTGCATCGTCGTGTGAATAGAGAGAGTCATCTTACCTACCTTAAAGAAAGACCTGAGAGATCTGACAAAGTTTGTCAAGTGTGCTGGTAGTATTTGAAGAGGTATGTGCGTAGTGCATAAATCGCTGAATCTTAGTCATTTGGTGTGGTTTTGTGTCAATACACCCCAAGGATAATTGAAGGAGAAAATACCAAATACTTTTTCAGACTTCAATATAGGTTTGTATTGGTTGAAATTCTGGATTAATGACAAGATAACAGAAGTATCAATTTGTTTATTTTTTCTGTATTATTCCGAGTGAATTCATTGAGAGTTAGTTAAACAACACACCTCTATTTTCCTCGTTTTGTTTGTCTTTTAATGAAGGTCTAAAGTGGTCGGCTACAAGATAAACTTGTCGAATATGATACGAAACGATCATCCCAACAACCAGAACAATGAGCGTAAAAGAATAGAAACCAAATCATGGCAAAAAAAAGATCAGAACAGACAGAAGTCTACTGGAATCAAACTGGCAAATTTCAAAAACAAGATCAAGTCGATAAAACTTATATATTTCAGCCGATGAAAAAGCTGTATATTGATATCTAAATTCCAAATTTTAAATCATATCGTTGAGCAGATTTGACTGAGTAAAACGAGGTATGAAACTGTGTCATAGTCATATACATCGTTGAGTCGATTTAGTATCAGGTCTCAAAATCTTTATGAATAGTAGACCACCTGCGGTATTTCTACTGTTATCATACAATAAGGATGCATTTGTACGTAAATGAATTGCAAAAATGATACTTCAGCAACAGTTGTAGAAAAAATAATAACGTAAAGATATTAACTAATTAGTATTACCACAGTCAAATTAAAATTTAGAGAGACTTTTTTACCTAATGAATGCTATTAGGAGCATTTTTTGCCTAAAAATACTATTACGAGCATTTTTTTTTACCTAAGATTGCTATTACGAGCATTTCTTACCTGAAAAATGCTATTACAAGCATTTTTCAGCAAAAGAATGCTATTACGAGCATTTTTTTTTTTACCTAAGAATGCTATTACGAGCATTTTTTACCTAAAGAATACTATTACGAGCATTTTTTTTTACCTAAGAAGGCTATTACGAGCATTTTTTACCCAACGAATGCTATTACAAGCATTTTTTTTGCCTAAGAAGGCTATTACGAGCATTTTTTACCTACAGAATGCTATTACAAGCATTTTTTACCTAAAGAATGCTATTATAAGCATTTTGTACCAGAGAATGCTATTACAAGCATTTTTTACTTAAGGAATGCTTTTATGAGCGTTTTTTACCGAACAATGCTATTACGAATATTGTTTACCTAAAGAATGCTATTACGAGCATTTTTTACTTAAAGAATGTCATAACGACGAATTTTTTTACGTGAAGAATGCTATTAGTAGCATTTTCCACAGAAAAATACTATTACGAGCATAATTTACTTTAAGAATGCTATTACTAGCATTTTTCACTTAAGAATGCTATTACGAGCATTTTTTACCTAAGAATGCTATTAAGAGCATTTTTCCACATGAAGAATGCTATTACGAGCATTTGTCACCTAAGTAATGCTATAACGGGTATTTTTCACCTAAAGAATGCTACTACGAGCATTTTTCACCTGAGAATTACTAGCATTTTATTACCCAAGAATGCTATTGCGATCAATTTTTTTACATAACAATGCTATTACAGGCATTTTTTACATAGCATATTTTACATATATATTACCAGCATTTTTTACCTGACAAATGCCATAACGAGTATTCTTTACTTAAGAATGCTATTACAAGCATTTTTTACCTAAAGAATGCTATTACCAACATTTTCTACCTAAAGAATGCTATTACGAACATTTTTTACTAAAAAATGCTATTACGAGCATTTTTTACCTAAAGAATATCATTACGAGTATTTTCTACCTAAGAATTCTATCACGGGCATTTTTTTAACATAAAGAATGCTATTACGAGCATTTTTTACCTGGAGAATGCTATTACGAGCATTTTGTACCAAAAGGATGCTATTACGGGAATTGTTGACCTAAGAATGCTATTACACACATTTTTTACGTAAGAATGCTATTACAAGCATTTTTTAGGTAAGGATGTTATTACAGGCATTTTTTACTCAAGGAATGCTACTATTACAAGCATTTTTCAGCAAAAGGATGCTAATGCGAGCATTTTTCACGTGAGAAGGCTATTTAGAGAATTTTTCACCAACAGAATGCTATTACGAGCATTTTTTACCTGGAGAATGCTATTACGAGCATTTTGTACCTAAAAATGCTATCACAAGCATTCTTTACTAAGTAATGCTTTTACGAGCGTTTTTTACCTAACAATGCTATTACAAGCATTTTTTTTACCTAAGAATGCTTTTAGGAGAATATTTCACCTAAGAATGCTATTACAAGCATTTTTCACCTGAAAATGCTATTACGAGCATTTTTTACCTAAAGAATGCTATTACGAGCATTATTTACTTAGATAATGCCATAACGACCATTTTTTACGGAGAGAATGCTATTACAAGTATTTTCCACGAAAGAATGCTATAACGAGCATTTTTTACCTGAAATGCAATTACGGCATTTTTTCACATAAGGAATGCTATTAGGAGCATTTTTTACCTCAAGAATGCCCTTACGAGCATTTTTTACCTAAAAATGCTATTACGAGCATTTTTTACTTAAGAATGCGATTACGAGCTTTTTTTACCTAGGAATGCTATTTCGAGCATCTTCACCTAAACAATGCCATTACGAGCATTTTTCACCTGAGAATGCTATTACTGACATTTTTCATTTAAGGAATGCTATTACGATTTTTTTTTCACCTGAAGAATGCTTTTACGAGCTTTTTTTTACCTAAAGAATGCTATTACGAGCATTTCTTACCTAAGGGATGCTATTACGAGCATTTTTTACCTAAAAAATGCTATTACGAGCATTTCTAACGTAAGAATGCTATTAGAAACTTTTTTTACGTGAGAATGCTATTATGAGCATTTTTTTACCAAAAGAATGCTATTACGAGCATTTTTCACCTGGGAATGCTATTACGGCTTTTCCACTTAAGGGATGCTATAACGAGCATTTTTTACCTGAAGGAATGCTATTACCAGCATTTTTCACCTAAAGAATGCTATTACGAGCATTTCTTTCCTAGAAATGCTATTACTAGCATTTTTCACCCAAGGAATGCTATTACGAGCATATTTTACCTAAGAATGCTATCACGAGCATTTCTTACCAAAGGAATGTTATTACAAGCATTTTTCACCAAAGAATGCTATCACGAGCATTTTTCACCTAAAAAATGCTATTACGAGCATTTTTTACCTTAAGAATGCTATTACGAGCATTTTTTACCTTAAGAATGCTATTACGAGCATTTTTTACCTTAAGAATGCTATTACGAGCATTTTCTACCGAAGGAATGCTATTACGGGCATTTCCACCTAAAGAATGCTATTACGAGCATTTCTCACCTGAAGAATGTTATTACGAGCATTTTTTCACCTAAAGAATGCTATTACGAGATTTTTTTACCTAAAGAATGTTATTACGAGCATTTTTCACCTAAAGAATGCTATCACTAGCATTTTTTAACTAAGGAATGCTATTACGAGCATTTTTTACGTAGAGAATGCTATTACGAGCATTTCTTACCTAAGGAATGCTATTACGAGCATTTTTTACCTAATTATGTTATTATGAGCATTTTCAATGGTTCATGTAACTCGATCTGCTCATGCCTTCAATCCAGATAAATATTCAGCTGATTTTCAATCCAAAGCGTCAGTTTTCAGGGTTGTTTTTCACCTGTTTTTGTCAAATCTCTGTGAATCAGTGGTTTCGAACCTTTTCATTGCCAAGGACCCTTTTCATCTATATAAATTTTCATATGGCCCCCAGGCTTTTGAAAGGTCTGCCCATGGACACCCATCAATACATTGTGCATCCTTACGTGGCCCAGGCCCCTCAGGTTGGGAACTTCTGCACTAAATGTTTGAAGACTCAATTTGAATTTAAAATGTTGGTAGGCAACTATTCAGTCTTACGTCCACTTAATTTATTTATAAAAGTGCATGGTAAAATCATCTCTTTGTTTCATTCAACCTTCCTCTTAGATGTAATTGTATCTGATCCTTAGGAATGTTATTGACCAGATAAAACGATCTTCTGGATATATTCCTATCGAAAGAACAGTTGTATTTGATTTCGACTATCAATCAAAAAATGATGAAGACAGTTGTCCAAAAACTATATGGGATAATTGAAACACTCCATCACAGAACTTTGGAGAGGAGCGTAGAGAAGAAATTCAAGTTTGAATTTTTTGAAGAAGGCGTTGAGATAATTATTAGCTATTTGTTTTTAACCTCTGGATAATATGAACTTCATATGATCAAATTAAAAACAAATACAAATTATAAGTCTCCTTAACTTGAGTGCCTATAAATTAATTTTTGATTCAATTTAGTTTATTTGAGCTTTCTATAATTTGGAGGTGAGTCAGAGTTACTTCCCTTGAACTTATATTATAAACCCGGATTACCTCCCCTACTTTTTAAATTGTTCTTGGAGAAGACGGTGTGGCTACTACACATGCAAGCATGGCAACAGCGGTTCAGAGACGAATCGGTGCTGTTGTTGGAGGATTAGTTGCCGATGCTGCCGGTAATATTAATACACATATATGTTCTAGAATAATGCTTCTGTCTTTCAGGAAGGAAAATGAAATAAGTTTCATAAATAGACGGGGAAATTAAGACGAATAATATTGTTTCCTTTTTCTCTGTTATGAAACTTATGTAACAACGCTATTAATTCTGTCGTGTTGAAATAGTTATCAATTTCACTTTTCTTCAACATGATGTTTCCTAATCTTTCACGTTCTTTGGAAATGTAGTTATTTTCCTTTTTACATGTTTATTCTACGAATATCATTTATTAACCTCATTTGAAGAACGGGTATGTGCTAAGGGACGTTTTATTTATTTCTTGTTCAATCTTTTTTTTTTTTTTTTAAGCCGGTGCTAGTTTATAATTCGATAGAGGACTTAAAAGATTTAGACTAGTTTATGTTGTTAACAGTCCGGTTGTCCCACCTGGGCCTTAATAATACTTAGCCTTACTGAGCCCCGAGGGGGAGAATGGAGATTATGTTAGGCCAAACTTCGCGGGGAGAGTGCCCGCCACCGCCCGCATTGAAAATAAGAATTCAAGAACTTTTACTTGTGCGCGACCATCAACAATGATGAATGAAATGCGCAATTTTGACCCTTAGGGTGAAGTTTCGTTAAATCGAAATTGAAAAAAAATGATTTTGTTGAGCAGAATCAACTGCTTTTGAATCTGACATCAGTTCCTTGGAGACTTTTGTCGTTTCTGAGAAAAAGTAACCATTTTAGGGGAAGCGATTGAACTGGTTTTAAAATGGGTGATCGATTTACAATGTTTGTGCAATGTGAAACTGGGCCTTGACTTTGCGTCCATCTTTGCGACACACGATGTTTTATTTTTTATGTAAACTTCTCCAAAACTAATTTAGTACAAAACGCTGATTGTTTTTTTCATTTTCGTTAGTCTCCACCACTGCCCTAAATAAGTATAGCATAGCCGTGTTGTCCTTTGACTAATAAATGTATGTTAAAGAAAAAAAAAATAATTCGTCAACAAACTAACCTTTGCCCTTGCCACTTAACTAGTTGCCGAAAAATATCTTGAAATTATCTTTTTTTTTTTAATTTACACATATTTGACAAATAGAAATACGGTGAGCAGTGGGCTAAAATATCTGAAGACCCCGAACTGCGGTCTTTTAAAATTATTTTTATTTAATCGTTGTTGCTCCTGAAACTTGAGTATTTCAAGTTCGTTTTGCTTGTACGCATAATTGCGATTTGCCATGAATGCATTTTTCACTGAAAAAAGTGATATCTTTTCGATAATGCTGACTGTAAGCATTTGGTTTGGCTTTTCTTTGGACAATTTCATTTATAAATACTTTTAAAAGCATCCGAGAACTCCCCACAACCCCATACCCAAGATTCAATTAACGTCCATATAATTCTGGTGTTTTATATATTTGTTTAACTACAGTCGGAGGCTGGAGTTTACCTCGGTATCCGGCAGATTCACCGGCAAAACTTAATCAATATTGATTTGACGATATGCTATTTGAGATATTCCAATCACGGAGAAGGTCAAATGATATAAAATTATTTTAAAAAGGAAAAATTCAGGAACAAACAATTTTATTTATTTTTTCATTTACACTCAAAAGATAGATACGTCAAATTTAAGGGATTTCTTTCGGTTTAAACACTTAATAAGTTTCAACTTTTCGTCAACTGGTTTTTCACGGCGCAGTTCAGCGTTGAACAACAGTAGCCATCACAGATGGTGAAAAGTGCTATCCTTTTTCATTGTGTGTGTGAGTGTGTTTGCTTGGGGGTGGGGTCTTTTTTTTCTTTTCCTTCCAGCGCTCCAAGCCGTACAATTTTGTCTCTGGACTTGGAAATTGATATCAGTATTCCACTGGATGCCTTCTATAAATGTTTTTATTTTTGAAAAAAAATAAATACTTTTTCGATCTTTTGGGGGGCATTACTCTGACGTGTTCATTTATATAACACCTAGATTCCCCAGCATCTAGGTGTTTCTTCATTCTATTTCCGATGTTTTCCATAAATAGGACTTATTCTGACCATATTTATTATTCAATGAGACTTTTTTTTTTTTTTTACTTCGAATTTTGACGCTGCAGTGGTTCAATTATTAACTGTGATGGCGAATTACTTATTTCATAACTAAGTATTTTTAATTTAGTCTTAGATATTCATATCTGATGAAGTATTGCAAATCAATATCCAATTTCTGACTACATGGTAATTCTCTAGTTTCTTTTTCTTTTAATTCAGAAAGTTGAAGGTAAATTATTTGCAGTCTATTCTCTTCTTCAGTTGTTGAATGTAATGCCTGAAAATGAATTGTCTAAAAGAAAACTGTGATTAAAACCAGCAAAATCAAATGTGTCGTGTAATTGGTCGTTTTGAGTCACTCATGAATTATTGCAATCAATTCAAGGTCTAAAACATATTCTTTAAACTGTAAGATCCATCCATACGCGATTTAACTTTCAGATGTAAGTTGTATAGATGATAAATACGCTGAATAAATTTCGGAAATTAATATTTTTTATTCACGTTAAAAATATAAAGATACAGATTTGAGATTCAGGTATGCGTTATTTGAATAATAGGAGAGATTTTTAAAACTGAATCTCACAAGAAGACTTATTTACACACAAAAAGTTACGGTACATGAAATTCAAGTTTTATTAGTGAGTTATAAAGTTTGGGGTTTTTTTGTTTTGTTTTTTTCTTTATTACAAACGAACATTCTATATTTAAACTTGAAAACTTAGAATTTTTGTTACAGGTATAAGAAACAGATAATGATGCAAAATGTTTAAAAAAAATAATTTTCACGGACAATTTCATTTACAGCATACAAAATGTTGAAGACTTATAAGTAACTTTGAATTTTAAGGGAGAAAAAAGGTATCAAGATATTTGTTTTAATATTTTCAAAAATTTCCCAAATTCTACATTCATTTTTTCACAAATGGAATAAATATTTCTTGACATTAAAAATGATTTTTTTAACCTTTTTTTTTTATCGTAATATATTGCTTTTTCGTCAATGGCACATATTGACATCTCTGTTTTCGTTTTCCAACACTGGATCGATTTCTCATTTCATCCCAGTTTTAACATTCATTTTTCATGAACACTGTACTTTCCTGAAAATTATTTATGAGGAGTCTATACTTTTATGGACAAGAAAAAAAAATCGGCCCTCAACTTCGAACGAGGAAAACAGATTGCACTGGAAAGTGAATTCAAACTAACCTCGTTAAAAGTCAGGATATTGAACAGATCTTCCCTCCCCATTGAAATGATGCCTTTGTAATGAAGGATTGCATTTTATGTGGAAAGATGAATACAGCTGGAAGTGCTATAGAAAAACTTGTTGGAAAATATTAGATTTATGATCAATTAGTTTGTTTCAAGTCATTCTAAATTCTTAACCAGGAATCGATGGATTGTCTATAACTTTGAGAAGAGTCCTTAACATACTGACTTTTGTTCAGACAATCTGAACTCTTCTTCCCATTTTCAATGTCGGAATGTTTTTGGCTGATTCATTGAAAGACCTTCTTTGGGCATAAAATGTAATATCAATGGATATTCACATTTTCTGTTTAATGCTATTATTTTTTTTCTGCTCTGCACCACCAGAGAAGGGGACTGATTGGAGAGACTCTCTTTCATACAGATATTACATTTTACAATGGGAGAGGGTCGCAGAATGAATCTGCTGAAACATTGTGCCTTAATCGAGAATGGGAAGAATAATTCAGATTGTCCGAACAAGAGTTGGTAAGAAATCAATGGCTTTTTTTGTAAAAGAACATATTGAGATGAGCATCTGTCTGAAGAAGGTCATGAGATCTCAGCCCACAAGTATTGACCCTTGACCCAGATATAGTTTTTCTGGTACTTGACAGCAGCTTTTATAATTTGATCTTTATGTGCTATCATAAAAATTGGAGAGCTACTGTAAAATTTGCAACTCATTGGTACATAAATTTTCACCCCTCCACTAAAATTGATTTGTTTATATCACTTGTGATTCTATTGAAGGTAACAGTATGATGAATTTTATAAAGCTGGATGGAGTAATTTTCATTCATTTAAGCTCCATTGAATGGTGCTAGAGTATTAGACTTTTTGCCAAGTTAGAATTGATCACTTTTTAATGACAGTATGAATTTTGTAGAAGGACTAAAAACAAAAGACAATACAATATACCCCCGTCGGATAAATAAAGGGTTTGGTTCGTTACTTCCCCGAATCTACCAGATGATACCTGACGAAGGCCGTAGAGTGCAACGGCCGAAATGTTGTATGAAAAACAACCAAGATGAGGATGGTCCGAATATCAATAGAAATAAAAGACAATACAACTGGAGAGGCTACAAAAAACTTATAATTAAATCAACTATTATCTAATTTCAAATTCACATTTTAATGCTAAGTTTTGAACATTTTAGGAAAAAAATATATCTGGGTCTTTTTTGTTAGGTCCCACCTCGCTGAATGATTATAGCAATTAGAGTTCATATTTTTGTGTGCTTAGTAATTGTAAATTCTAAAAATGTTGAGGGTATATCGGCAACTCAATTGTAATCATCTTATTGAGATAACAACTTTAGTTAGTCGTAGCAAAGGTCAGTCTGTGTTGTGGGCTTTTAAATTTGTTTCTATTTACTCTTACTTAGCAAACAAAATACAGTGAACTGCATTAGCTATAATTATTGTTAGAGAAATTAACTAGAAAAGACGTAAATATTTCATGCACCAATTTAAATCTCTTTAAATAGAAATCTGTCAATATTTTACAAATAAAAATTCGTATCAACTGGCCATTAATTCTTCTAGCAAAACTTCCGAGATGGTTTCTTCTGACAAATCCATTAGAAGTTGATGAGAATCCACATTTTTCACTGCAGTGTATCAATACGTGAAATAGAAATTCTAATGTTTAAATGCTGGCTTGAAAAGCCGTTGATTCAGACACATCGGGCTGGCCTTTAGAGAATTTTTATGGTTGCTTTTAAGGAGATATCTTTCTTAAATGTTGCCTTTGGTGGCTACACGATTAATATATCAATCATCAGAACATTTTCATTGCATCTGTTCTAATTTGATCTTTATGATCCGTCATAAAAAGTGGAGAGCTTCTTTGAGATTTTCAACCTATCGTGATCAAAATAGTCCTTAAAAACATTTCTTTCTTTAATTTGCGTCAGATCCTGATACCTTTTCTCTTGTTCTAGATAGCAAGTGTAAAATTCAACAAGTAAAGCATTCTTTTGATACTTTGAATTTGTTTTAAAAAATTCAGACATGATGAAATAGATCTTTATTCACACATCAAGTACACAAGCTAGTTCCTGTAAAAGGCCTTAATGTAGCATGTGGCCCCAATGCAAGATTAACATTTTTTTGTGTTTTTTCGAGGGCACCTAAGTTATTGTGTACATACCATGTGATCATTGGAGAACGGGTCCAGTTCAGCATAATATTAACATTGTAAATCAAACCCTTTACTAAATTCTTGGAGTTTCAGAATTTGTAAAAACAAACTTGCAAAAAATATACTTGAAGATAGAGCAGGATTTTCTCTATCTTAAGGGTACTTCAATACGTGGATACAAGGCACCTTTTGGCTACTTGAAGGTCAAGTAAAGATAAGCAGAATTAGACTTTTAATGATAGAGACCTGGAAATCAGGTCATTATTATTAGAGTACAAAAGCTCACCGGCCACTACCATCTCTTTTGGAGAGGGGAAGAGGAAGCTTTTC
This sequence comes from Thysanoteuthis rhombus, assembly GCA_963457665.1. Taxonomy (NCBI): domain Eukaryota; kingdom Metazoa; phylum Mollusca; class Cephalopoda; order Oegopsida; family Thysanoteuthidae; genus Thysanoteuthis; species Thysanoteuthis major. Next base: position 28,158,229 of record OY735222.1, on the reverse strand, counting down.
GAACGCTAACTTGCTAAAATATGCCCTGAGATCCCATTAGTAGCCACAGAAAATTTGGTGGCCATAGCTCTAGCCGCCCTTGACTTATGATAACACAAACAGACGGATGGATGGACTGATATTTGGTGAATTGAAATTTTTAGTTAAGTGAAAACACACATGTACCCAAAGTAAGGGTCCTGTTGATTTACATTGTAAATCGAACTCCTTACTACAACCGTTGTTTAGTTTTAGAATTTGTAAAAGATATCTTGCTGAAAACACTCTCTGATGTCCACAGTATTACTCTTAGAAAGTTTCCTGGGGATACGTTGTGTTGTTTCTGAATTCTGCTGTCACATACATACAGACACAGGCATTTGATAAATTATTATGTTGCTAGAATACACCTGTCAGAAATGACGGTCATCTATGCATGGAACAGCACTAAGGAGCCTAAAACCATTTTGTTTGACAATTCATTTTTAGTAATTCAAGTATCTTGATTTTCAGTTTTTTGTTTTTTGTGGGGAGGATTTTATTGAAGTCTCAACTCATCTCAGTGTTTTTAATGTTTGATGAGTCATGAATTCTCAAGAGTTTCTATGATGTGATTTTCATTACGTCATAGTTGGAAAGTATTTCGACCAATTGGATCATTCCGTTTGAGCACAAAGAAACAAACAGGAAAATCAGCATATAAGCTCATTTTATGGTTAGATAATTGTGGTTGATTATACAAAACAAAAACTAACAAAGAAGTTATATAGTCATATTCATTCATTTTAGTGCACATAATACAAATACTCCTTCTGAGTAGAATCTGAAAACAAAAGGGAGAAGAATTTTTCATTTTGTTTTGCTAGAAATCTATTCCTGTAGATGTGGTCTTTAGAAATAAATTCAAATATGATTTCAACACTGGGTACTTTTCATTATTTTTTAGTACAATACTTCGTCTGGTTTGTTGTATGTATTGTGGTTTTCTGCTCTAACCTTGTTGAGAATCTGGTATACATGGGTAATTGTTAGTAAGATCTATACCTAAGCCTTGCTAGGCTTGTCAAAGCTTTGTGCTGCTTACGAGGCCTTGTATTGAACCACACCTTACCAAGCCAGAGGTGAGCAATCAACCCCTGGGCAACAGTGATCAGTCCTGAACAAAGTGATTCATTAAAAATTTGAAAATGATTTATACAAGTCTTGTTAGTCACTCAATAGAAACCATCATATGACCAATGTTTTTGGGGCTGATCAATTTTTAAAAAAGGGGGTTGGGAGGGTGATCAATGAATGAATTATTTCCATTGTTGGGCAGTGATCACTAAAATATCTTGATTCAGAATGAATTTGCAAAATAAATCATTCAAATTTGATAGTCTGCAGATTTATATATTTTTTTTTTCATGTATAGTATGGTCAGAAGATTATCAAAAAAAGTGCCACACCCTGAGATGTCATACAAATTGAATTTTTCAGAAAATTTAGTAAGTCATAACTATAATTTTGAATAATGTATCAAGACCATTCTTGCATATTATTGTCTTGTCTTCTTTAAAGTAACACAACTTTTCATTGAATTTTTCAGTCTTGCAAGAATCATTTTTTTGAGTACTGTGCTCTTAACTAACAGGTATTTTTAATACAGTAAATCTAAAGTAGTTTTTTTGCAATGTGCATCTGTAAGGATTCTTCTCCCTTTATCTTTAGTTCAATAGGAAAAAAATAACTCCTGAAATACTCGAGAGCATTTGTTTATTCAGTTGCTACAATTTAAACATTGAACTACTTTCTTTTTTTTTTTTTTTTATCCCAATTTTTTTATCCAATGTCAACTGTCTCGACTTTTTATTTTCTTTTTAAAACAATACTGAGACTCTCGTAACTGCTCTGTCATTATTACCTTAGCGATGACAAAGCACAATTTGAGGAAAGAAACTGGTTTCAATGCTGCTCGACTGGAAATCTTCAAAATACACAAGTGTGATTTTTGGAGTCTTTTTATCCTTGAAAACAAAATCCGGGTTAAACTCTAGTTTACTCACATAGCAAATATAATCAAGTTTAACCGGTTTGCTGGCACTCTCCTCAGCAGGTCATGCTTTCAGTGCCATAGATGAGTGAATTCATTTTATGCGAGTAGGTTTTTTGTTTTTGTCTCTTGTATCTCTGTATATATTACATTTATCAAACACTAGGAATTGTTTGGGTCACCCTCCAAGATGATGGAACAAAATCAAACCGGGATTTTTTTTTAAGCATTTTATAAATAAGGTAGACTTCTTTATAATTAGCATTTAATGGTTATCTCCCTTGACAAATCAATCATTATGATATAGATTATGAAACAGTACAGACTCACAAATTATTATTCAGTTACAAATCAGCTATACTTTTTTTGCGTTCAAGGTAGCACATTTTAAGAGGTGCCTCAATTCAATACCTCTAATGATAAAACACTATTTTAGCTTCTTAGAATTCCCAATCAGATAAAGAGTATCAGAATTTTAATATTGTATAGATAGACAAATGAATGGAAATCGGATCATTGTTATCAGGACAAGCAGGAACATTGAGTCTTCAGTATCATTATCCGGTTTCAAATCACCTCAACTTTTTAAAAATTCTCAAAGTTGGCACCCTTTTAGGGGTACAATAAACCCTTCCAACTGTTTTGGTAATGCATAACAGAACCGGACTTTTGGTATTTTATGGATTCTGTTGTATATATCAGTTGATTTGAAATGAAACCATCTGAAGCATCCAATTATAAAATTTCTATTTGAATCAATTTTTTCACAAGACAAACCAGTCACAGGAGTTACAATGTTGAAAATATCATTCTCATAAGTTTCTATGTTGACTTTTCCTAGGATTTGCCACACGTCTCTATCATGGGCATCATGGAGCCAATACTTTCTGAATTTGTCTAGTTCATCTTCCCATCTTGTATTCTGCCGGCCTCAGTTGTGCATGTTATCTTTCGGGATCCATGTTGTGAGTTGTGATGTCCATCGGTTGTCTGTCATTCTTGCAACATGGCCTGCCCATTGTCATTTAAATTTTTTAATAGATTCTATGATGTCTCAGACTCTCATTTTCTTCCTGATATACTGTGCTGTTTTGTGATCCCTCCATGTGAGGGTGAGCATGATTCTCTCATCCGCACATTGCATGCTTCTCATTTTGTGAGTCTGTCTTTTGGTTAGGTTCCATGGTTCAGCTCCATACCTGACTATTGGAAGAATGCATTGGTTGTATATCCTTCTTTTTAAGACAAATTGGATCTTCTTGTTTTCAAAGGTAGAGCTTTCTCTGCTGAAGGCTTGCCATCCTAGAGTGATTTTTAGCTTGGTTTCTTCTGTTCAGGATTTCGTAGAGATTCATTGTTTTAGGTAGATATAGTGTTCTACTTTCTCCTGTTCTGTGTCTTCAGTTTTAATTTCAATTGTTTTGTTCTCATTTCTGATGTAATTGTTGCACATGATCTTTGTTTTGTTGGAGTTAATATACATAGTAGCAAACAGGTTGAATCGGAATTATTTAATTTTTCATGACATATGTGATATTTACTTAAAATTCATTGTCTATACAGGTTGTTACCAAAAAGTGTAGGTTGGTCAAGATACAAAACGGCTTTCTCAAAAAGGAAAATTGCTAGACGGTGAGCTTCTCTATTTTATCGTGGAATGATTTTTGAAGGATTTGTGTAAAGTTTGATATAACTTAATGATGAACAGATTGATCAATTTTCCCTGTACTTTTGGGTGGCACATGTGCATGTACACACAACCAAAAAATGGTTGGGGAACCTTTGGCATGAAATGTATTCCTCCAAGAAAAAAAAATATATATGTATGGTTCAGTGATGGAAACCTGTTGCATTCGACTCCTCGATGGAGCAACCTCGCCAACAATCTGAAAAGATCTTGGGTCCTCGAGCAACATATGCCTTAATAGCACTGGAAAATTCTGCTGTTTCATAGTGACAAATAGCTGCCTGTGGAGTAAACACACAAAAACTCGAATGGCTTTGGTGATCGGTGAAATGGAGGAAAAAGTTAGAACAAGTGTCTCGTACAGATAACGAAGAAGTACCCAATTTTATTTTGCAAATGCTGTCTGAACAATTGAATTTATTCTTTGTGATGTTTCTGTTGTTCCTAAAACCATGTGTTTTGATTGATTGGCATCATGGAATTTGAGATGAAAACACTCGGATATAATTCAAAAGTCGTTTGAAAAAACATTTCCTTTTATACAAGAATTGCTAGACCATAAGACTATATTATTGACATTCTTACACTCTTCAAAACATTTTGACTCCAACACAAGTTACTTTACTACTCCAAGATCTGTTATTGATTCCATTGGCATAGAAATATTCCAGCTCTGTTATTCAGGGTTCAAGAAAGCAGCCAAATGGCTAGCTTGTCAGAACAAGACTCGGTTCCTTGAAATTAGAAGGCAGGAGGTGGGAGAAAACTTTTTTTTTAAAAGGTGTGGGGAAAATCTGGGAAAGTAAAGAAAGAAAAAAAAGAAAAGATCTAATATCAGAGTTGTTTGTTTTTAAATGAAAAGATATTTTTTTAGAATAAAAATGTAAAAATAAAAATCTGCTAAATAAACACAAAAAATGTATTTAAGAAAAACAATTGTACAAAACATGTGCCTTGTAAGTAGAGCGTGGTCTAACCACAAAGGTATCCTCCCTCCCAACTCCAATAATATCAACAGAAGTAAGTCTCTGAAGTTGTTGACCGAATTCAAAATTAACACCCCACATTTTTATCTTTTCTATTTTTAAAGATTTAGAATGTAACAATTTTTTTTTTCTTTTTGCTCTCAACCTGATTTGCCCTGTTACATTTGATTCGTTTGATTAAACTTGTAAAATTTTAGATTTTTTTTTTTTTTTTTTTTTTTTTTCCCCCAGACTATGGCAATTTTGTACAGCACGTATTTCTGGAATTTTTCTAAGTATAGTTATGAAAACTTTTCCTACCTAGGTCATTTATCAATGCCGAGTTCTGCATTAAAGTTGCATTATAAATAGAACCCCTTAAGTAAACCTTAAGAAATAATTTTCAATAAAATCTAAAATATATACTCCGAGATTTATTAAAACTATGCTTCCTATCTGGATTCAGTGAGGATTGATAGAAATTACAGTCTGATGGTCTACGTATATAGATGCACACAAGCACACCTCAGTTTCCCATATGCTGAACTTGAGTTTTTAGGGTTCTTCCCTGCCCTTCACTCATGATCAGAAAACTTCAGAAATTTTCCCGTGAAAAATTAGCACCCATCAAAATCTTGGAAATTTAGTGATATTGAATGTGACTCAAGGTCTGATTTCTGGAGCATACAGAGAGGATTGAACTCCTTTTCAGTGGCTTGTAAAGTCAGCATGCTAACCACTGTACTATGATCGTTCAATAAGGATTATAGTAAAAAAAATGTGCCATGATTAGAATTTATTTGTGACTGAAGTTAGTTAAATTTGATATGAGTAAGCTGATTTTAAAACCACAGCTTATGTGAAAACTATTCTTTGCAAAAATCTTCTTAGCAATTCCTATCCATTTTAACTAATACTTCAAGTCTTGGATTTTGCAAGGGGGGAAGCAAGCAAAATAAATTTGTCTTAAAGTCTGAGATTATTATCATTCTACAAGATCTTCCAACAAATTTGCTCAATCTTTACTGGTTTTATCTGAACATTTTTGCTGGGAAACACATTGATTGAAACAGAGTGATAATGTCCACAAGGATGAGAATATTGATATGATAACTTATAGAATTATTGAAATGAAGTTGATTGTGGATAACTATGGGGTAATCTTGTCTTAGCTTTTGATGAGTCTACTTGTGTGTGTTTGGCTTACATAACATTCTACAAAGTTCAAGTGGTGGGACTTGATTTCATACTAGACAAAAGTGTCAGTAATATCGGGTGACCCATCTGTCTCAGCCATTTCACTTATAACTTGGATAATATTTGACTAATTTGGGTAAAATGTACATGTATTACTGGTGTTCATGAAAAGTCATACTAGAAAATTTTCTATTCAACTCTGACTGCTCCTCTTTTAATTAAGGTTTTTATTTGATCACTTGGATATTCAATTGCTACATTTAGTCTCTATATTCTTGACAAATCTATCTCATTTCTCTACTTATCTAAAATCTTAGAAAACTTCTTATCCATTGATAACAATTATTAACTTTATCTAACGGGGTCAGATATTATCAAAGTTGTAATTGAAAAATGTTGGAGATAAATGGTGCCGCCCAGGTAGTTGTAAAATATTATGTGAACACTATATCACTTGAAACAGTTACTTTCAACCTTTCTTACCCTAGAAATAATTTTTATGTTTCAAGAAACATCTTAATCTGTAATTCTTTATAGACACTTAAGCCTTTCATATCTTTAGATATTGTAAGCATATACAAATATGGCAGGCGATTAACTGAGAATTCATTTAATAAACATGAAATGACTTGCAGAGATTCAAAGTATTAATTCTGTTGTACATGTAAATAATCAAGTTACTAACGAAGTAGGCTAGAGCAAGTCAACAGGTCAAGTTGTGATGAGTTCATCAGGACATAGAAAAATGGGGCTTCTCTTACAAGAGAGATATGATGGACAATGAAGAATTTAAGAAGTTAAATCATTTGCAACAAAACTAACAAAGAACCCATTTAACAAACCAACAAAGATTTTCTAGCGGTTTCAAAGGATAAAAAGTTCTGTTGTAGTGTGCTTGTGAATATTGAAGTTAAATTCAGAATAGGCCTGAAAGAAACAGATTAGTGGCAATCAACATTCATAACAGGTGTGGTAGATACCGGCCACTGTTGTAGCTAGTTTGTGCAAGTGGTTATGCGAATGATTATCATGTATGTATGTATGTGTAAAGTCATTGCAGCAGTAATATAAACTGACATTGTATGGAAATAGACTTCTGATTGAAATACTGATCTCAAGTTAGAGCAAGAGGTTTTAAAAGCATAGTTCTTGCCATTGGTAGAAGGATGAATGGTTCAAAAAAAGTGAATTTCATCTCAACAACAAAGATAAGTACTCTAAATGAGTGAGTTAATATTCAGGCTGTATTGATTCTCAAAGAGACCAAACAATCCACTGTAAATCCTAGCATGAATATTAACTTGTGTACTTTCTGGACCAGCTCTGGAAGGGATTCATTTTAGCCATTCACTGATTGGTTAGAGATATTCATTTTTTGATTGGTTTGAAAACATGAATATTGGCATTCAAATTTTCTTGTATCTTACAAAACTTGAGTGTTCTGGAGAACACTGGTTGATAGAGGTTGATCGTGACTCACTACTATCATCCTGTGTAGTGTACTATGTTCAATAATGTGTCTTGATCACACAAGCTGATGATATTGAGCCTCAAAGAACACATCAGTTTCAAAATTGGTTGAATGGAAGCATAGCATGTAATCTGGTCACGTGATTTATGTATCTCTATGATACATGGCTTTAACCATGAAAATGCTTAAAAGGGGACCTGCTTACCATTTCTACCTTTCTGTGCAGTTGGAGGTGGTCAAGCTAAAAGTGTTCCTTGTTTGACTAAAGAAACCTCATCCCTAATTCAACCTCTTATTCTCTCTCAGAAATCAACATTTTGAATAAAGGGGGAACGCTTAATCAAAACTAAAGATGTTTGAATTCTATTTTGACTGTCCTAGCATTAGACAAAGATGATTACTATCCTATGAAGAATATAACTTTTCAAAAACCTGTTTCTCACAATTAGTACTGCCTATGTGATATTATATTACAGTACATTTTCTTTGATTATTTACTCATTAATCATAGACTGTTTTCATTTGTTTTGTTTTTAATTTATTTTTCAGTGCAACCAATTCACTGGAATTACAACCTGGAAAAGTTGAATGCTTTATTGAAATCCCAAGACAACTGGGAATTCTGGGAACCCTCTCAGAATCCTTTTTACCGCCAGAAAACTGGAAAGCAGACATGTTATGGTGACCAGGGATTTCTGGTTCTGAAGAGTTTAGTGGAGGATTCAGGTCAGTAGTTTCTTTTTTCTCTCTCTTTATTTCAGAACACAAAACTTGTCCTTCCTTTTCACTATATTATTTCTGGAAATAAATCCTAGAACTTAGTTCATTTCAATTGCAATTCAGTTCATTACTAAACCCAGAACAATTTAAGGTATCTTGTCAAGGCCTTATTTGAACTTGCTAAATCCCTCAGATATGTGAAGCTTGGAGGCACCTTGTTGAGAAATTATACCAGAATGTCTCACAAAACTTGAACATGTATGCCTTTTGAATATTTCTAGGCTCATGCAAATTGTGAGGCTCTAAGCTGTAGTTCATTAGGCTCATTTCTAAACCTGACACTATCTCGCTCTAGAGTAGTCTAGCAGACAATTACTGCAGTGAGTTCAATCCTCACTGGAGACACTTTTTTGGGGGCTTGTGTCTGATTAAACTAAGTTTTATGAATACCTCTCCTCAATACTTATCTTGCTTCACCACATGATACTACATTTTGTTCTCGGTACATTCTGGTGGACAAACCTAATATCTTGACTCCCCCTCCGCCCAAATCAAATCTCCCTATTTAGGATCCTAGTTCAACTGTAAATATTTTGTTCAAATACAGGCTCCAAGAGCAATAAAAATTCATATTTGCATATGCACATTTTTCAACCAATCAGAATCCTTGTTACAGACGGTATGATTTTAATCTAAACATCAAGTTGTTATATAGAAAATAGGATCAAACTTGGAATTTCCAGACTTATCCTTCCAGATATTTTGCTTAATAAATAAAGAGATAATATTTTTTAACCGATAAAATATCTACCTATTAGAAAAATTAATCTCAAAACTTTTATCTTGTTCAGATATGGCAATTCTTTAATGTATAGCCAAAAACAATTTGAGCAATTTAGTAATCATTGTATTTTCTTTCAAAGAAACCATGAAGTGTATTTTCTCCAGTCTACTCACATTCTATATTTTTCCTACAAAGGTGATGTTCCACTCATGAGCATTCATCTATTTCTTCGAGTGACTCAAAATCACAGGACAGTATTAAAAGGAAACATTATTGGCTGCTTTCTGTTGATTTTACTGCTTGAACTTAACTTAGTGGCTGCTGCAAAAACATATATACACTTGTTCTGGTAAAAATGACAACTCCCACATGATTTGTACAATGTTAAGTAAATTCAATCAGAATATAAAATTCAACACTTTTGCTACGCATAAGGAACATTTGAATAACTTGAGAATAATTTTGCATTGCACAGAGACACTTCATTTTTTAACTCAACAAACAACTGCTTGTGTTGTTTTTTGATAGAACTATTGATGGTTAAACACAATGGTTTTCTCCATATAAAACTATTGTTGATGTTATTATACAATGGTTTTCTTCATTTCTTTTGGAATATTTTTCAGTGATCTGTTAATTATAACACAACAATAAGATTAATCAAGTATTATCAGAAAAATGATATGCTGGAAGTAATTTTGGGGTTGTTTTTTGTTTTGTTTTTTCTTCTCCTCCAATAGATTTTTTTGTGAGTATGGAAGATCAGAGTGGTCGACACAGTGTTTTTAGTTGCATTTTGGACACTATCCGCATACAGCCCATATCAAGTTTTTATTTAGTTATCATTAGACATATTTTCTTCATTTGAAGTTCAAATTCCATTTCTTGCCATTTTTTCCAATGCTTCTCAATCTGCTGTCAGTACCCATCATCGATGTTTTGCTGGTAAAATTTAGAATAAACAGAAAAACTAAAATAAAATCGCCTGGTTCTACTTAATAATGAAAATTATTCTTTTTTTTTTTTTTTTTTTTTCCAATCCTCCTAGAAGAAAAAAAACATTCTTAATTCTTTTCAAAGTCTGAGAGAAGCTTCTCTTTATTGATGAAAAAAAGTCTTTGAAATTTAAGAGACTACTGTATTTGAAAAAGCCCACTCATAGTTAGGGTTGGTTTTGGTGCAAGGAAAGTTAGCGTCATTAACTATAAATGAATGAAAATCATTAAAGTAACATTCATGCTTAAAAGTGAAATTCAATGATTTTTAACCATTTTCTTTATTTCAAAATGCTTGGAAGTTCTGTGGAAGTTCAAGCACTCTATCTGTATACATTGAAAATCAGGAAGACATTGATTGTCAGTAGTTTGGAATTGATACAACCACTACTAACACAATACTACTATCAAATGCATAATTTCTATTTAATTTAATATTTATTTTGATAATTTACTGTCTACTTGAAAAATGGTTATGTTCTGTTAGTGTTCCCAGAATGCCTTGTTCAGTTAATAATTCATTATTTTCATTTTTGTTTTAGGTGTCAATATTGAACACCTGAAGAAAGCTTTCTATGAATACTTTGGGCCGTCTTCTGACTATGAGAATCCAATCTGGTCCGGTAAGTTTCTAAGAATTCACAATTGATAATCTAAAATTGATTTTCATATATTGATTCTATGAAAGAAAAAAACCTATTTAAACTTCAAAGAAATGGACCCCTTGATCTTTTTTCCCGTTTCATGGGAACACAATTAAGGGAGACAATCTCTATTACATTTTGTCAATTGCAAAAACAAAATAAAATTGTTGCATAGTTACCTCCCTTGCACACCTTTGTTCAAGCCATGAATAAGACTTCGAAAATATTTTTGGGTTACTTTTACTTTTTTGAATTCTTTTTTTCTTTCTTATAAGTGATCATATTTGCAAGGAATGATTTTTTTTTGCCACTCGATTCTCTGTTTATTAATGCAAAAATTTCTAATTTTTTCAAGTGGCTGCTTTTGTGACTGGTTTGATTAGATCTAGAGTAATTCTCTGAGAGAAGACTTGGCTTTGTTGATATTAGTAAATTGTTGGGATATTTTGTGGATCATCTTTTAACAAAACCTCTTACTGTTAAAATTTGAGCTGTCGGAAATTAGAGAAATATTTAAATGTTGTTATATCATTTTCACGTCCAACCTTTGTGTGACATATTCAAGGTGAATTTTATTCACACTCTTGAATTCATTCAAGAAATAATCTATTCAAGCTTGAAGAGTAGGGTTTGTTTTTTTTTATTTTGATGAATATCATTCGTTTTGTTTTTGTTTTTTTTGCCCGCACATTAAATCTGTGATTCGAGATTTACTCGTAACTAGGTTGACAAGGGGGATGATCCTCGATAAAATTAAGGAGTTATTTCCCTTAATGATCCAGGGGATGCCACTGAGAAAAAACTTGACCATAGGCTTTATTTTGAATAAATATCCATGTATATCATCGTAGATACTGGAATATCTTAAATAGACTTTGATTAGTGCTGGTTTTGATGTACGATAAAGGTATTGTTATCAGAATCAATGTTACTAAATTTATATTGAAAAAAAAAAGACGGTACTAGCATCTTTCTTAGAAAAGATTCATTTGTTATTTGATCATTATCGTTAGATTCTTTATAGCTAAGTTTATAATTCCTAAAGTTGACATTTTAAACATAATTTTGATAACTTAAGTATCCCATATTTTATCAAAAATGAAAAAATAAAAAATTTCATTGAATATTTTAGTCCAACATACTTTTTGCATCAGTTGCAGAGTAATAGCTTCACCTTGTTTCCAAATTATTGAAATGTCTCTGTGATATCATCTGTCTTTTAACGTCCGTCGTTGGTTGTAGACCTTCCCCAGGATTCACCACAATTTTCTATCATGGGCATTGCGGAGCCAGTATTTCTTGAATCTGTCTAGTTCGTCTCTCCATCTGGTGTTCTGTCAGCCTCGGTTTCTCATGTGATCTCAGGTGATCTGCGTTGTGAGACATGTTGTCCATCGGTTGTCTTTCATTCTTGCAACATGGCCTGCCCATTGCCATTTGAGTTTTTTAATAATTTCTATGATGTTATGGACATCTGTTTTCTTCCTTATATACTGTGCTGTCTTGTGATCTCTCCATGTAAGGTTGAGCATGATTCTCTCATGCGCACGTTGCATGCTTCTTAGTTTGTAGACATTTCAAATTATATGTTCCTGTCTTTGTTGACTGCAAATAAGTTTCCCATCTTTCAATCAATTGATTTAAATCTATTTTTATTTTTGGTGCTACCGAAACAGTCCCCACCTTTTTGTCTTGAATCTTCTTTGTATTAGATGAAACATTCAATTATTGGCTGTTAGTTCTTCCATCGTATTTCTACAGCTTTTCATTGCTGACAATCCTGACAGTCATTCCATGGCAATCGAACAGCAAGGATTAGAAATAAAGAATAAGAACTATAAATATTGGCTGAATGATGGTCTGAGTAGTTGCTATGAAAAGCAACTGAAATTAAGATGAAAGAAATGCTAATTAGAAATTAGAAATAGTTGAGAATGCTTCTTCTAATAAAAATAATTTATTTTATAATGTAATGTGGAATAGTCTGATTAGGTGTTAGAAATTATTTAATTGCTTAACTATCTTTTTATCAATAATAATGCTGGCAAAAATGCTTGATTATAATTTCTTTGAACTCAAACAATATCTCCGATATGATATACTGGTATACCTTGATTAGTGTAGATAATTCATTCCAAAATTTTTTGGTCTATTCAAAATTGCACCGTTTTAGTCATATTATAATTCAATATTTGTCTTTGTTTTATTTTTTCTTTTAACTTAGTTACATTAATTTCTACAGCAAAACCTTAAACCAGCTTCATTAACATCCGCACTTGATGTTTAACGAGACCAAATGAAGTTATACATCATTCAAGGTCGATTGTGCTAATATCAATGATTAAGAAAACTATACAGGTCTCTTCCGATACCCAGAAGTGAAGTGTTTCCTTAAAGGCCTTTTGTTAGTTGAAATGACAAAGCAAAGATTCAACCATTAATGTATATGACAGAAATATTATTATTTTTTTTTATTTATTTATTTTTCTTTTTAAGCATTGCAAACCCCTAAAATGGTGATTATGGGATGGTAGGAAGTACAGGAAACTGATATGTTGAAAGGAAAGGAGGAGGGGGTGTGGGGCTGCTATGATGGCTTTTCAAAAAACAAAATCTGAACACTGTTTCCACTTTTCACCTTTTTTTTCTTTTTTTTTTTTGTAAAGCGAACATTGGAAAAGCGGACAATACCCGTATTGACTGTTTCCTTCGGAATTTTAACAGAATTAGGATTAAATTAAAAAAAGATTTAAGGAGAATTTCAAGAGCAAATAATACAGAATGATTATCTCCCTTGAAGGTGAGCCCTAAATTATTTTAGATTACCTTGTATAGGGTCAATAGCACATCAGCACCTCACCATTTCAAGTTATTTGTTTAAATCATCTTGAACGAATAAATTGTTGAACTAAGTTCAATGAGTCGACCATCTAAAATTGATCAAATGATTGGGATTTTACTTTCTTCATTCAACTATCTGTTTGAGTACAATGCAATCTCAATTATTTATCAACTTCAGTACAATGCAATCTCAATTATTTATCAACTTCAGTACAATGCAATCTCAATTATTTATCAACTTCAGTACAATGCAATCTCAATTATTTATCAACTTCAGTACAATGCGATCTCAATTATTTATTAACTTCAGTACAATGCGATCTTAAATATAATTTTTTTTGCCTAAAATTTACTAATATATTGAATGTCATTTTTTTTCATTTTTGTTTTTTGACCCACATCATCAAGCCTGCTTCAGTTGGAGCAGGGTTAAACAAATGAGTAGATTGAAAATAAAAAAAATTGAATAAATAAATGAATATAATCTGATAACTCATATTGTTAAGGTTCACATATTTTTCTCAATTTTATTTAAATTCTAAAAATCCTCTTGAAAATCTTGGTCAAAATTTGTAGGTAACATACTACTGTATAAAAAACATAATACATTACTGAATTTTAGTTTAAAAAATGTTTGATATCGCATTGGATTTGAGTAAATTGGTCAAGTATGAAAATGACATTGACGATGCTTCAAAACATCATATCCCAATTCTGAAAGTTTAAACACTGTTTGCTGAGAGGTATAGGGTATATCATCATTGTGGAGCATTCCATTGGATTCATGTGAGACCCTTTTTTTTTTCTTTTTTTTTTTTTTCAACTTTTCAACCTTTACTATTACCTTGAATAAAGTGATATAGTCATTTGTTGGAGTCCTAAAATTTCCTGAAAGTGCTTGAATTATTGTTTATGGGTCGTTGACCCCGACTGTCAATAATTCCTCCTCATTGAGAGCAGGTTTGGGCCTCCCTCAAGGTTTATCTATATTTCCCAACCCAAGGCTATTGAACCAACACTGATCAGTCCATACTATAGCAGTGTTCACTTCAAATCCTTTGTTGACTTTGTTGGCAGCTTGAGCAGCAATTAGTCCTAATTTGAAATGTCAATTGCAAACTCCAAAAGAAGCCACAATTGTGAAGTATTTAAAACATTAGGATAAAGAATATTCAAATATTCTTAGCCTTAAAAATAATACAAAATGATATAGTGTACAATTAAAAGAAATATGATCTTTGGTTGAAAGCTACAGTCACATAACATTGTGGATAAGTTTATCCCTTTTGTTAAATTCAATTCTCAGTCAGGCTATGGACTCAGGAATAATTTACAAAAGGTTCTAAGGGAGGTAAATCATATTGAGTCGCCAGGCCGGACACACACACAACAGCTGCTATCCAAAAGTTGGACTAATTTGTTCATTTGTCAGGTTACCCAACATTTCTCATGCTTCCCCAGACATTTCACACATCTTTCCAAATCACTCTGCCTAGAGACAACTTTATTTCCCATCATCATTTTTTTTTGTTTTTTGTTTTTTGTTTGAGCCATTTTGCACTACAAGTTCTTTTTCTGTGTTTGTGTGTATATTATATTTGTATGTGTCAGTGCGTACATATATATATATATATATATATATATATATATATATACACACACACACCTACATATGAATATATACACTTTGCTGCAAACACACACACACACACACACACATATATATATATGCATGAATATATACATGAATCATGAATTGTGTTATACTATATAGAAATTTATTTTGAATGATGTCCCATCCTTACCCAGTCAATATATCAATCAATTTTGACAACTTAGATAGAATAAACAATTAAAGAATCAAACCTGTCACTGATAGGTTAGCCACTTCAATGTAGCAATGCTCTTACCATTGAGCTAAACAGCTGCCAGTGATGTGAAGTCAAATAACAGCTTTCAACCCGAATTCTCATTCCTGCTTGTTTATTCTATTTATGTTGTCTAAATTGGTTGATATATTATCCGAATTACGATGGGAGATCATTTCAAATATGTTTCTATATAACGCCATTTTTATATAATATATATATATATATATATATATATATATATAATATATATATATGCACACATGAAAAAAAATACATCATGATTGGTTCTCTTAACTTGAGCTTTACAAATTTGATTTTTTTTTTTTTTTTCAATTTTTTTTCTCGTATTAGAGTTAGATTGGATAGTCATCTTCCTTAATTAATAAAAGTATTCTCATCAGATCTGACTGCTTTTTTCTTCATTGATTCTTGAAATTTTCCATGTGTCCCAGAAAATCTTTGTAAAGGTATGAATGAATAAAGTGTTGGAATATTTCCTAGCAGCATGATGGGGGATAGGAAGGAAAATCATAGAACCATATTCTCAAAGCATCAATAACCATTTCTTCCTTTTGTTATGATATCAAATCAGAGTACAGTAAACCTTCACTATTATGAAATAATTATGGGGAAAGGGTTGATTGTTAAAGGCGAAAGTTTGTATTCCTGATGGCTGTCCCTCATTCAGTAAATAAGTTAGTTTGGTAATTTGCAGCATTTAGCAAACATTGTACGGTAAATCCAAAGGCAGTTCTGTTGCCTCTCATTCCATTTCAACCATATTGATATTGATAGATACTGATACCATTTTGATAGATACATCCATTTCTTTACTGCCCATGTTCATAACCTTAATCGATCTTTGTTCAGTAAATAAGAAAAAAGTTCAGATGGATCCATGAGTTCATTAAAGCCAAAATTTCATTATATAAAGGGTTTACGGTAATTATATATGACCAATTCATTTATTGAAAATTTTCAAAGCAGTGTCTGGTTTTAATCTATTATCAACAAAGTATACAAAAATATTGTCCCATATGAGAGTTGCTAACATCTATAATTCCATTCTAGATTACATTGTTTTACGAGGTCTGTCTGAAAAGTATCCATCGATTTGATATTATGAAAATTAATGAATAGCCTACCTAGGGTGATAGCACTTTAGTCCTCTTCAAAGTTCTCCCCTTGTGACCTCTCACACTCTTCCCAGCATCCCTCCTCTTCGAAAACAGTTTATAAAGTCTTTCGGGGATTGCCATCAGGTAACATTGAATTCTCCTTAATCTTGTCCACAGTCTGGAGTATTCACCCTCTCAATGGTGAAAAGCTTGCATTGGCACAGAGCCAAATCTGATCTTAAGGGAGGCTGACAGACCTGAGTAAAGCTATTTTTTTGAAAAAAGAAAAAAAAATACGCTGGATGTAAAGAATAACTTAATTTGTCATTGTTAATGTAATGGTCACACAGTACACAACCTCACTCAATGTTGTCTTATTGCCAACTCTGTAACTCCAAAGAAAATGTCTGTTCTTGCACTATTTCTGTAATAGATTGCTGCAAAGATTTTTTTCTGAAATTTTATATATACAGTTATGGCAACAATTGTTGATGTGCATTTTTAAAGTTTCTCAAATGGGATTAATATTTGCTCCTTATTTTAAATTCATGACAGCATTGAAAAGAGCCCATCTCATGTGTTTATCTTAACAGAAAAGAAAGGATAGATATTCTATTATTTGTTTAAAATTTCTCAGGTGAAGCATTGTCAAATATTTTTGATATTTCCACAAGTATTTTTTTCATCTTGATTTCTGTTGTTTTTATTGCAATTCTGACCATCATTTTATGGTTATCAGTAAGCAAGGCCAATGAAAAACAAAGAATAAGCACATCCCCCCGTAAGAACTTGGATGATTCAGTATTTGGTTTGATGAATTCTCCTTGGAATTTTTTTGAAGCTGCTTACCAGCCAAGGAATGTTGCATTGAACAAAACGATAGTCAGACGTTGAAAGGTCTGGAGAATACGCTGCATGTGAAAGAACCTCACATCCCAGCTCTGATTTGTTTGCTGCATTGTATTTGCAATATTAGGACTACAAAATCACCGCTTCGCTTCTTTCTCTAAAACAAGGTCTTTTATCTTTCAATCCATCATTCAAATGAGTTGACTGATTGACCTCTTATGTTTCTGCAAGTTCTCATATTGTCTTTGCTGGATCTTCCTTTTTAAAAGTTACAAAAATTCATCAATTTCCAAGATCTGAAATCTTCCAAAGCATTTTTTGTCCTTGTGCTCAATCACCCTTCTTTGAACTTCCCCCACCTTTTCTGACATGTGATTGCGACTACCGCGTCATCATAAGCATCAGGGATTGACTGCTGAGCTTCTGTTCTATTTTATCCCAATTAAACTTAACGAGTAAACAAAATCGAACATGCATTTTATATTCAGTCATGATCATTGTCCAAACAAATCAGAATTATCTCTTTTCAGCAAAATTTTCTTCAAGAGTATGCATGCACAAACAATAAAAAGCTGTATAAACTTGAGAGACACTTCTGAGATTTCTTTAACATTGTGCAGAAAATAGCACTAGGACCTTTTGCATCAATCTTATATAAACATAAGTGGTGAATGATAGGAGACAACTGCATGGCTGTTACTTCAACATGTTGACTCAAATCATACAACTAGTAGGGACATAAAGAAACATAATCAAATGATACTGAATTTGCTTTTTATGGCATTTTGAAATAAAATTAAGAAATCAAATGACTTGTAAATGCCCTTAAACAAACAGTCCAATGTTTTTTTTTTCCCTCTCCAACTTGGGTATTTAAGTTGAAATCAGTGCCTTCTACTAAAGAACTTTGATATTAAATGTACTTTTGGGTGCTATTGGGTGTAATATCAAGAGGAGAATGCACAATTGAGAAATGAGATAGCTTGAGGTTATCCTAAGCTTTCATCTTTTTTTTTTTTAACCACAATCATCTCTTGATATAAAGTAATGAATTAATCAGCCCCGTTTCCCTCCCCAATTAGTTACTATTCATTGCTCACCTCATTGTTTGTGTGGGTCAATTAACAAACTGTCAGGTGACCTGACACAACCGAATATCATGAATCATTTATTAGAAATGATCATTCACCAAGCGAGCGAGAGGAAAACCTGATATTGAATAATTTACTCTTCTGTTCACGGAGCTCTTGCTTGCGTGCAATATACACCATTTGATGATGTCTCTCAGCATAGTTCCACTCAAAAGATTGCACGTGCAGTGCATATTTAAAAGAAAGTGTTAGTTATTCCCAAAGAGGAGACTCACAAGTGCACTCATGTTTGCGTCTCTCTTTTGGGGGGGGGTCATTATTTATTTGCAATCGTATTGCGAGGATGGCTGAGATGTGATTTGGTTCATATGCTTTTCCCTGGGTGATGTAAATGTGATTACATCTGTCTGTACTGTATGATACGCTACAGCGTCAGAAGTATCGGAAGAACAGTCTTATTTTTATTGTTAGATATCAGACACAGTCTGACCTTTTATATGCAGCCTTATATAAAAAAAAAGAAAATTTCTTTAAATATTAGTTTAAAATTCTTTCTTATGGGAATCAATGTTTGAGCCTACCTTATTCTTGTATTAGAATAAGTCCCTCCTTATTTTTATGCAGGGATCAATATGCTTAAAACCATTTTGTCTTTTCCATTCAGCCATGTTTGAATCTTTATTGATGATTCACCTTTGATTTGTTTCTAACGATGATGAATTCCTCCAACATCGATCTGTCTCTAAATCCCCCACCTATCCCCTGACAAAACAACCCCTTGAGTTTGATAAATGGACAGTGTTGTACTGCCGTGGAAATTGAGTGCCTACCTGGAGGCCAGGGAGTAGTGTTCCCTCCCTCCCTCTCTATCTATCTATCATCAGCCTTTTAACATCTGTCATGGGACATAAACCTTCCCCAAGATTTGCCTATTGTGGGTGTCACAGAGCCAGTACTTTCTGAACTCATCTCATTTTCTGTTGGCCGCTTTTTGCTTATAATATCTGTGGGTTTACATTATGAGTCGTGATGTGTGGCTGTTGTCTGACATTTGTGCTGTGTGACCAGACCATTGCCATTTTCTAATGGATCCTAAGATATCTCCAACTCCTGTTTTTCTTTTGATATACTGCATTGTCTTATGACAGCATTTGTCAAAATATGAAACCCATGTAGCCAGGTCCATATTAAGGCATTTGAGGCCTTAAGCACTTATAAAAAGTGGATTTCACTTATGTTTCAAGATGTATATATTTTCATAATCTCATAATATTCAAATTTCTTAAATGATTTTAATATACTCTTAGAAGGCCTGAAATAGTTTGTAGGCATTATGTCTATTGAGCCCAATTCATAATACGGACATACATACAGCCTCAAAACATCTCTAAAATGGGTTAAATTAAAACGAATGGTTCACAAAGGTATACAGCCAACTGCAACTTATGTCAGCTCCGTCTCCTCTCAAGGTCCAAAAAACTATCATGCCAATTGAGCAAAAAATATCTTCTCCCCAGGCCTCTGAGGATGATTGGAAGCTTGAAAAAAACTTCTAAAAAAAGATTCTTATACTTTAATCCATTCTTCAACAATGAACCTTACTCCTGGCTATTGTAATGAATGGTGAGACCTGTGTTAAATTTGCCCCTTGTGAGGGACCAGATAAATTCCATTGTGAATGGTGTACTGATTGGATTCTAAAGAAAAAATTAAGATATTACGTTTTTTTTTTTTTTTTTTTCTTTCAATTCTTTTTCATTCGAATGAATATTTGATAGTTCTTTTTAATTCTTTAATTTGGTATTTATTTATTTGTTTGTCCACTTGAACAGTTGATTGTTTGTTTATTTTTTCATTTATCTTTTTTTTATTACCTTTCCCTCATTTTTTTTCTGTTTGTCTATTTTTCAGGTGGAGAAAAAAAAATCCCCATCTCAGGCCCATGGCGAAATGGTAGCATTCGGGATTTTATCAAGAACTATGAGGCAAAAATGCCAGAACCTGGTGAGTTTCCCACAGAAGAATTATTCTCATTTCATTCAATCCAAACTTCCTTTTGAAGAATTATTGCTATTATTATTTGCTATTAGTTATATTTTTCATAGAGTTTATTGATCCAGAATATCGAGATGAAAAGCAACTATGATAACTTGGTATAGAACTAGTAATAATAATAATAGCAAAAATACTTATTCTAAAATGCAACAATTATTTTTTTTAAATTACAGCAAAAACCTGCCATCACAGTCAATAATTGAACAACCGTAGCATGAAAAATTGAAGTCTTGTAAAAAAAAAAAAAATTCATTCAAGGAATGAACATGGTCAGAATGAATTCTGTTAATGGCATCACTGGCATTTCCCACTGGAAAACCTCTACAATAGAATTAAAAAAATAAAAAAGATCTAGACTCTGGAGAGTCTACATGGTGTTGATGAACTATACACGGTAAAATAAGGCCTCCAAAAGGTCAAAGCTTTACAAAAAATCTTTTTTAGAAGGGGTCTAGTGGTGTACAGACGCCAATTTTCAAGTATGTAGACAAAACAGTATGGCCAGGAGCAGTGGAAGACAAAGATACTAACTCATTTACAGATTTAAAAAAAAATTTAAAAATTTAAAAAAGGATAGAACCCCTTTGCCAACTTTGGTGGCTACAGTTATTCAATGCTTTATCTAAAAGGCAACAATAATGAGATTGAGAGAAACTAGTGATAAGATTATAATAGTAGTCATATTCTATACAAATGTTATGTATAGTAATTTTCCTTCTGTTTTATAAGTAATTCAAACTCTTTCAGTTTTACCAGATAATTCTTCTGGAACAGTTGTATTGATATTTTTATTGTTTTTCTTTTCTGCAAGTTATCCATTTAGAAATAATGTACAGTTTTCAAATTTTTTTCCGAAGGAACTTCAAGTTGTGATCTTTGAAAGCTGTAAGTTTTGTGCCTGTTCTTCCCTAATTAATAATTCCCACATTGTGTTCATATCTGTTTGGCCTTGTGGATAAAAGTGCCAATAAAAACTCTTCTGGTTTCCAAGAATCTCAGTGAATTCAATGTCTGGGTCAGGCAATGTGGAAATATACACTGGCTCAACAGAGAGAGACTGATCAACATCATAAAAAAAAATGAATTGCCAGTTACAGTTCAAAGTGTTGTTTGGATTATTGAACCACAATGTTTTGACTGATCCATTTACCAAGCTATCCCATAAAGTAACTTGCCATTTGTCTGGTCAAAATACAATTTATGTTTGTAATGATTAATCCCTTTGAAAGAAGAATCACGGATATGCTTGAACTTCTATGAGATTTTATTTTGGGAGAATAAAACTTCTGAGTTCATTTCTGTGGATTGTTTCAAATGTTGGGTAGGAGATATTTTTAGCTTTCAAGTTGAAAAATCCATTTTTACTGACAGACAGTGATAGAAAAAGAATCTCATTGCTCTGTTCATTATTATGGTATATTGATGAACCTGGACTGTAAGGCACTAGTGTTTCTACTAGTATATGCAAAATATTTGTTACCAATATATGTATGCAATAACAATTGCAAAAAAGGCCTCGGATTCTTTAATCCTTTAATATGAAATCAGAAAACGCGAGCTAAATAACATCAATTCTGGAATTTTGAATGTATAATCCAATACATTCAGCTCGGTGAAAAATTTTGCTGGTATGTTGACTCGTTAGTTTTGTCATCATAATGCACAAACCTATCCCAATGCTTGTGTCAGGTAAGTCTCTGAGATAAAGCTTGGAATATCTCTCCATCTGGCCAAATCTGGAAACCTTGTCTTTGAGTTTGGAGATGATACAATTCTTTTCTAAAAGTCTCTTTCTGTTTAACACTTTATCCTTGCTTCAGAATATGAAAGTCTCAGAAAATGTGCAGGAAAAAAAGAAAGGGATTGTTACCCCCAAGACAATAGAATGAATATCTATACATGAAATATATAAAATGCCATACTCGTACGTGAAATGTGTGAAATGCCATACCCGTATGTAGAATGTGTGAAATGCCATACCCGTATGTAGAATGTGTGAAATGCCATACCCGTATGTAGAATGTGTGAAATGCCATACCCGTATGTAGAATGTGTGAAATGCCATACCCGTATGTAGAATGTGTGAAATGCCATACCCGTATGTAGAATGTGTGAAATGCCATACCCGTATGTAGAATGTGTGAAATGCCATACCCGTATGTAGAATGTGTGAAATGCCATACCCGTATGTAGAATGTGTGAAATGCCATACCCGTATGTAGAATGTGTGAAATGCCATACCCGTATGTAGAATGTGTGAAATGCCATACCCGTATGTAGAATGTGTGAAATGCCATACCCGTGTGTAGAATGTGTGAAATGCCATACCCGTGTGTAGAATGTGTGAAATGCCATACCCAAATGTAGAATGCCATACCCGTACATGAAATGCATGAAATGCCAATACCCTATAGAAAGTATTATATAAAATATCTTACAAATCAATTGATAAGATGTCATACTTTATGTAATACTTCATGATGTATATTATATAACATCATTTAGGCATCAGGGTTAAAGATATAGGAGAGTGTTCCATCTCTGTTCCTAGCCCTGCTGCTAGCTGATGGGGCCTCAAACAGGACAGTATACATGAACAGCCATATACTAATCCTTTTGATTTTCTTTTAATGATTGAGTTATTAATGGTTTGTAAGATTAACCTGCTTACCATTCCATTATGTTAAATGCTCTTTTGAGATATAAAACTGATATAGAATCAGAACATAAAAATGGTATTGATGGCAAAAACTCTGTTGCTCTCCGTGTGCTGGAGGATTTTTATAACAGAAAAAAAATTTGATGAGATCAGATACCATCAGAGATCATCACATAGATAAGTTCAAGATAACTTATTGCAAATCATGAATAACCAGGACAGTACCTGTTCCAATGATTCATGTGTGGAAGGTCTGAGACCTAATGGTGTGTGGAGCAGCTTGCTATGATTATCATATAAAATAATTCTGTATGCATCATATGAAACTATGGCTTCAAATTATTTCAGATATTTTTTCAAGTGTTGTCTGTTTAGATCTCCTATGCCTAGATTCAGATCTTTTGCAAGTTTAGATATTTCATGTCTGAATTTAGATATATTGCCAATTTATATCTAAATTTAGATAAAGAAGATCCAAAATCTGTAGTTTTTTTTATTTATTTTTCATTAGATTCCTTGAACCACTGATCCAAAATACTTCAACCTTTTGTTGATCAGCGATCACTAAAGTCCACATTTTCAAAAAAACAAAACAAGCGTGAATGCTACCAGGCACAAACTAAGTGACTAATTTAGCATAAATTCATTTTCGCAGATTAAACCCTCAGTGAAGTCCCATTTAAGGGGGAGAGGGTATATTTAAAAGGAGAGACAATTTTTTTCCCAGCTAACCAAGATACATACCCGCAAACTGAGAAGCATGTAATGCGTGCATGAGAGAATCATGCTCAACCTCACATGGAGAGATCATAAGACAGCACAGTTTATCAGGAAGAAAACAGGAGTTTGAGACATCATAGAATCTATTAAAAACTCAAATGGCAATGGGCAGGCCATGTTGCAAGAATGACAGACAACCGATGGACATCACAACTCACAACATGGATCCCCAAAGATCACGTGCAAAACCAAAGCTGACAAAATACAAGATGGAGAGATGAACTGGACAAATTTAGAAAATACTGGTGCTGCGATGCCAATGATAGAGAATCGTAGCAAATCCTGGGGAAGGTCTATGACCAACAACGGACGTTGAAAGACTGATGATGATATACACACACACAAACTTCAATTATAGTTTGATAACAATACCTCAGTTAAGCAGTTTTTAAAAAAAAACTCCAACAAAAAATGATTCTAAATGATGTTTGTGTCTTTTGGTGCCTTTATTGAAATGCCTGTCAGAAACATCCCTGCCTTTATAGTTCTAGGTACTCCTTGGGCAAGATGTAAGAGCTGACATTTCCTCTTCCATTATGCTAGAAGGTTGAAGCTTTTCAAAGATGTTTCGGTCTTTGCTCCATGATTTCAGTTGTTTTTCTCTTTTGGTTTCAAGATTTTCCTTCATTTGTGATATTGCCTCTTTTTTTTTCTATTGTTTTCCTCTTTTCATTTGTTTTATTCCATTGTCTTCGTCCCCCTTTCCTTCATCTTGCCTTCGTCCCCCTTTCCTTCATCTTGCCTTCGTCCCCCTTTCCTTCATCTTGCCTTCGTCCCCCTTTCCTTCATCTTGCCTTCGTCCCCCTTTCCTTCATCTTGCCTTCGTCCCCCTTTCCTTCATCTTGCCTTCGTCCCCCTTTCCTTCATCTTGCCTTCGTCCCCCTTTCCTTCATCTTGCCTTCGTCCCCCTTTCCTTCATCTTGCCTTTGTTTTATTCCCTTTTCAACTCCTTCATCTTGCCTTCGTCCCCCTTTCCTTCATCTTGCCTTTGTTTTATTCCCTTTTCAACTCCTTCATTCTTTTTCCATTCCTTTATTCCTCTCTATTCTTCTTTTTCTGTCACATCATTCTCTTATGTACAATATTTACTCCTTAGTAACATCCTTTTCCCAACAAAATTTAATCTCATATGACTAACATTTAAGAAAATAAAATAGTCTTACCTAATAAATTCCAAAAGCATCTTGCAAAACCGCAAACATCATCAGAATGTCTACTAGTATCCATCATTTTCTTCTTCGTCAATCATTTGCTGTCCAGACATGTTTCAAAATAATCCCAATTAAGAGTGGAAGCTCTGTAAGGAGCTTAAATAATCATTAAATCAATCAGAATACTGAAGGAGTTATGTAATTAGATTAACTGAGAGGGAAGACATGAGGGTCAGGATTAGCAATATGATTCTTGTTAACTCAAAGAATTTAGCTTAATGAAAGGGTCAGCTATGATTTGAGCTGATGAACATATGCTTGATCCTGTCAACAAATTAATTTTAAGCAAGATTGCAGAAAACTAATTTATCGGTAGGGATATACAGAAATTCACAACAAGCATTGATTGTATTCTGATATTAGATAGTGGCTCTGAGGAAGAGAATGAATTTGCTTTCATTATCTATTTTAAAGATTCCCATGAGTTGAATCTTTTTGTGATCAATTTTGATGAGAATTGATTTTTCTGTTTCCAAGTATCATTTGCGAAAAACAAAAAACAAACAAAACACAATTGCAGAATTAGTTCAAAATAAATCAATTTAAGGGGGGGGGGATTACATTTTTTTTTTTAAAGTTTGCTCTTGACATTCTGAGATGCATTTGACCTTTTAAGACTTGAGGGATGGTCAGAATTAACCTTCAATACTTAAAGAATCTGCTGACTTTTGTCAAGATGATTTTGACTACTCGAACCCATGGACATTGCCTTAACTACTTCAACCATAGATACCTTGATGATTAAGTAATTAACAATCTGTGATCAGTCTTTCACCTCCTTCTCCAGACCAGATTTGTTTTACTTAGCAAAAAGTTATTCAGGGGGATTTCTTTCTAAGTAGTTGCCATCCATAAGAGACCGGCTTGCAAGATGTCTCCTCAGACATTTCTTCATTTTTGATTTCAAATTGTTTGCTCAAGTAGTCAAGAAATTCATCAACACAGTATTTGGATAAAAAGCAACAATAAGAAGATGGAATAAAATCAGTTATAGAATATCAATAATGAAAATGTTTTGTCTACAAAGTAACAATAAGAAAATGGAATTAGATTAGTGATGAAATGATGATTGAATGTCTCATCTAAAAATGCTTCATCAGCAAAATTTTGAAAGAAAAAAATTTTTTTTGTCACTTTCAATTTCTTTATTGTTGGAGGTTCATTTTTTTTTTAAATTTCTTTTTATGCGCCTACTCTTTTCTTTCTTTCCTCCCTTTCGATTTCTTTTTTTCGTTGTTCTCATTGTCTCTTCCCACCATTCATAACCACTCCTTAGTTGTAAAGTTGTGAACCCACTTCATTGATTGAACAAAAGTGTTTTCAATTACCCATTGTCTGCTGAATCCTTGGCTCGAGAGATTGTCTTAGGGCTGCATGTGCGTACCAAGGACAAAGACGTCGGACATCGACTCTGTTGTTGGCAGCCAGGAAAGAATATTAAGAACAGATCTGGTTAGTCACTCAATAGAAACCATCACTGAACCAATGCCTTTTTGCAGCATGCCATGTTGCATATTAATGATAAAAATGGAAACTTGAGTGATCAATGAATCAGTTACATCTCTCCCTTTTTGTTGGGCAATAATCATTAAAAAAGTCTGGATATCCAAAACACAAGTGAATGCTGCCAGACTTGCAAACTAAGGGATTGATTTAGCATAAACTTACATTGCAAATTGACACTACCACCCACTAAAAACCTACTTGAGCGTCAAATTTTCAAAAAAACAAGGTAACTTCTCTCTTCTAAACATAATGAGTAAATGTTCAAATTTTCAGCCCTTTAGTTGTACTGGTGCTACCTGTACACATGGTTCACACATAGCCAGCCAGACAAGCTTAAAAACTGTAGATACCTATGTTGACATTTTTGTTGACAGTTTCCAATAGAGATTCTGCTCTGCACCTGCATGAGGACACTTGCCTGAGGAATAATTGTGTTAAGAAGAGAATACTGAATTGTTTACCTCGTACTGATCTGCTGTCCTCGTAAATACACACGCATTCTCGGAACAAGCTCTTATTTACCTCTGTCAAGTTGAAGAGGTATATGTATGTGATGCTGTCTTGCTGTACATGCACACTATCTTTGGAAGTTCCGAATGGATTTCAATGAAAGAAAGGAGGCTGGGTTACCAGGTAAGGAATAGTTGGTTAATTTTGGATACTAATCCAGGAATCTTTTCAATTGAGAGATATTTCTCCATTCTGTCAACATGGTATCTCCGAAAGTTCTCACCACACAATTACATAGAAATTCATCAAGGTGAATGATAGCTATGGAAGAAGCAATTTAATTTTTGGACAGATCTATGCACAATTACCGCTATGCTTCATAGTCATACATCCTTATTACATAATATCATTAAAATTTTGTTTTTATATATATATATATGTGTGTGTATGTATATATATATATATATATATATATATATATATATATATATATATATATATATATATATATATATATATATATATAATGTGATAAATACACATGGAAGACTAGATGTATTTCAAAATTTCTTTATTCAAGAATGGATTTGGCAATTACAAACTAGAATTTGATGAGAAACAAACATAAAAAAAACAACGAAGATAAAAAGGACAGAACAACAAACAAAATCTGGTTCACATTACCATAAAACATACTGGGTAAAACAAACATAGGTTGAATATTTATTAAACTAGTGGAAAAGAACTTCCCACAAAATAACAGACTCTACAAAATTGTAAGCACAAATGCAATTCAAATTTGACATGATTGTATTTGAAAAAAATCAAAAAATCATAAGATTGAAAAAAAAAAAAATTGGGAGACAAATGCAAAACATCTGAAATAAAGTATGAGGCAAAGATCTCCATTCTGCAAAACCACAATGAATCAAAATTCAACTTTGGCATATTTCATAACACTCATTGTTTGATCTTTTGAAACAAAGGGTTTACTTATATAGGTTACACCAAAAACATATTTGTTGAAGGATCAATATGTATTATGATAGATGTTGTTTGTGTCACTTCTGTAGAGTTTTCACCCATGTCAATATTGAATCCATTATGTCGGCTTCAATTCCAGACTGCAGGCAAACTAACTCATGATATTATCTCTAAGAATACTAGTAAGTCAGAAAAAAATTTCATATTTATATGCGCACACATGAATTATGTATACACACCTTCAAGCACTCTGCTTTGTGTGAAAAAAAAAAATCCCAAATTCTTAGTTACATTCTTGAATCAGCCATATTAAACAATTATTAGAAACTTGCTAATGGCCTGTTTGACTGAAGATGTTATTTATATATATATATATATATATATATATATATATATATATATATATATATATATATAACGTGTATGTGATAATTCTTTGCAATAATAAGGTTATGTTGGACATTCAGTAATATTTCAATAATTTTGTATGAGTAGACAATGAATGGTAAAAATTTGTGGAATTGTGTAGTCAGAACCGTCGCAAATACATTGAAGGTAAGACGGGAGCAACTTGCGATTTGTGGGAGTATTGTGGTAGAGGCTGGAGATCTGGATAATCTTTCAAAACACAGCTACAACCACTATTTGTCTCTTCTGTTGTTCCAATATTTGTTCTGTTGACAAGCTCTCACATTGCCCCCCCCCCCCCGGATAGATACATCACTTTTGAGGGCCTGAGAGTTTCTTAGGTAGACCACTTCTGGCTCTAAACAGCTAACTTGGTTTTGGCCGAAAGCCAATTTGCACCCCCCTCCCCGGGGCCCTCTTGCACATCACAATCCCTCCAAGAATGGACATTTTCCTACCGAAAATCTTAAACGATAGCGTTAAGTAGCAATGGGCTGGTCATGTTGTGAGAATGGCAGAAAACTATTAGAAGAGTTATAGCTCTATGATACCCATGATAGAGAGGTCTGGCAGATCTTGGGGAAGACCTATATACGACAACGGACACTAAAAGGCTGATGAGGGAAAGGAGACTAACCTTACGGAAGGGTGCATAAGAAAACCATTAGTATCTCCATCTTCATTAACTCTCTTCCAGTTAATAGTTTCTTTAACAGATCAAACGGTGAAGTGAGGAGTAGTTCATTTCAACATTGACAACTAAAATATCATCATTACTCTGGCATATAAGTGCATTCTCTTCCATTCTCTCCTTTGTTCATTACATTGCAAAGGTGAAGGGGAGAAGAATTTAAATTCCATTATTATTTGGTTCCAGTGGACAGGAATTGATCCCTGGCTTTCTCTAACCAAATCTCAAATAAATAGATTATAAAACTCGAGAACATGTTGAAATGAATGAATTGACAAGTTTTATTGGTGAGAGAAGAAACCGGAGAAGGAATGAATCAAGCCTATGGACCAAAGTTTAGGAGGTGCTTGTCCTGAGTTTCCTCTTTTTTGAAAGTGACCACCAATAGGGGAGCCTGAAAATGGTTTAGCACCACCTTATAAAATTTCTCTCTGAGGCCTTGGCTCTCATAATAAACTTTAGGGCTGTCATGTTGACTTCATTCATTACGACTGTATCTATACTCTTCTGAAGGCTATCTAATAGTGATATAAATCTTATTTGCTGAAAATGATTTTCTGAAATTATCACCAATCTTTGGTGATTTAATTCTAGAAAGACCATGATTATTTTATTTCCAGTGTTTCTTGGTTTTCAAACAAATCTTTTATTTCTTTGTGTATTAAAATGTTTCATGATACAAATTGAAACATTGCAATCAAAAGAAATAGAGAGCGGAAAATTCGTCTTTTGATCTTGGAGAAACACTGGCCTAAAAAAAGGCAAAATGCATATTCAATCTGATATCCTGCATACTTGCATCCAAAAGCGTGTTCCATGTCGGTACGGTAACATAGATAGAGATATGAATTATGGATATGCAGATGTTTATTAGGCTTAGCTTAATCTTGCCCATGGTGAATGGGGAGATTGCGCTGTGCCGATCTTTTTGGTAGAAAAGATCTGACTTTGACTTATGCTCAAACATCAACCAATGGTGTTGGTGGGGGAATACATGAATACTTCAGCCACCAGAACAAATCAGAAATATGTATACACAAGAGAGGATCAATAGAATCTTAGCTTGACTTGTAAAATAAATGCTTTTTTTTCATTAGAATATGGACTTATTGTACATACATCCATACAAATACCTTACCAATGTGTGTGTGTATATATATATGTATATATATATATATATACTCCAATGAGTCTGCTGCCTAATGATAAAGTATTTATTTTATATAACAAATCTATTTTTCACCATAATCTCCTTCATTGCCAATGCACTTAATTTAGTGATAAATATCAATCGTATAGATTGAACATTATACTGTGAAAATTTCAGGTCAAATTCCAGCTAATAACTTCTTGATCTATACATACATACATGCATCTTCAGACAAGGTGTGTGTGTGTATATATATATATATATATATATATATATATATATAATATATATAAATATATTATACGCACACACACTACACTGACTGGAAGACAGACACATGTATGATTATCGATTGATATATATGCATATACACATTCACAAGCAAGTACGTATCAGATTGTATTAGTTGAATAATATATATATTGTCAGTCTAAACATTCATATTTCTATTTATACTTCTGCGTGTGTATACACGTTCAGTTACATAAAATTATAGAAATTGCTCTTTGTGAACCTTTTTGAGAATATATACTTTTTAATTTTTTTATTCAGTTGGGAAGATTTGTTTCCGAAATCAAATAAGGTCAAGTCATGAATATATTAACCCAGCAGAGTGGTTCTTTTGCTTTATTCTGTCTTTTTCAATATTATGGATTAATACAGAGCAGATTTGGATTCATAACACGGACAAGGGTAGATTTTAGAAGTTCTTGATGAATAGTTCTCAGAGTCCCTGTTCACATTCTCCCCTTGTGATCCCAGATTCTCTCTAATCCTCCCCCATTCTCAATTATCATTTTGCAATTTTTTCCACCATTGTTCTTTTACAGCTAGATTATTGAAACAATATATTGTCCCTAATTCTTCCTCTGGCTAAAATTCTTCCCCCTGGGGGAGCCAAATGCCGTTTATTCAAGAATCACTGATCTAGACCAGCCGCATCCCGTCATGTGAATACAGCCGATTGCCGTAGCTGTGTGCCGTCCTTGATTTCATTGTGCTTTCCATGTTTCCCCTCCCCCCTGTCAATATTATATTGGAAATCCAATCTGCTTTCCACACAGGTTGAGAAAACAAAAGGACATTAACAGACTGAGATTCAATTAGAAACCCTCACCATTTTCATTTGCTTCACTTTCAAAACTAGTAAACAAATTATTTCCCGCATGAGATCTTGGATAAGTGAGGGTTTTGGCAACCACAACAGATGCAAATTCAGTTTCCTTCGGTATGCATTGACATTCAAAGAGTGTAACTTTCTTTGCTATATGCATATACAGTGATAGACACTGACGTATATAGATGAATTCCTATATTTTATATACTCATGTTTTTGTGTGTATGTATATATACTGTATGGATGTGGAAACACTATCATACGCATACATATGTACACATTATATACTACTATGTGTTTGCTTTTATATTCTATATATTTTTATTGTATGTGCTTGTGTGCACACACAAATACATTGTACACGTGTTCAGATCCTTAGTCTTATTTCTGACTCAATTCGCCTTATTCACTTACATGTTTTTTCAATCTTTCCCTGTCATCTCTCTCTTATTTTATATATATATATATATATATATAACATTACTCATTCTCTTAATCTTCCTACCAGAGCTAACAAAACAGTGACACCTTGTAGCTTTCTCTCAACCCATAAACACTTGTATTCAGTTTTATTACATTGTCAGCAGAAACAGCTCCCTCACCACTCTAACCCTGGCACATCTTTTCTTCAAGGTATGCCACACTATCTGATTCAATAAACTACAACACATCCTCCTAAAACCTTGAGAAATACCCGCTCTACCCCATTCATTCTTTCTAAACATTGCTTGTTGGTTCTCTGATTCTCTCATCTGTTCTCTTTAATTCTTCCTATGGTTAACACAACGGAATTCCAATAACTTGATTTCTTCCCTCGATTCTCTCTTTATTCACTTACACACAACCTTTTTCTGTGTGTACCTAAGGTTCCTCTTCCTTCCATTCAGTCTTCAAAAGATTTCATATAATGTCAGATTCTCCACTGAAGATCTATGTTTTGGTCAGACCTTGTTGTTATAAGTTTGGTTAGAGTTTCTAGCATCTTAATCTAAACTGATGCCTAATTTTGATTATATTCTGTAGATTATGTCATACATTTTATCATTCCATGAATTCAACTTTCTAATTTCAGTCACATAATATCTTGACTCTCTTCTCTGAGAACGAATGTCTAATTTAGAAGTATAAAAGGGTTTAAATCCTGTTCAGCTGC
The DNA here is from genome assembly GCA_963457665.1 of Thysanoteuthis rhombus. NCBI lineage: Eukaryota > Metazoa > Mollusca > Cephalopoda > Oegopsida > Thysanoteuthidae > Thysanoteuthis > Thysanoteuthis major. The sequence continues at coordinate 28,125,821 of OY735222.1, read as the reverse complement.
TACAGCAAGCTGAAATTTGCGAAAGATTAACCTAACTACGAGTAAAAGCCATCTCTTCTACCCCAGGGTATGGGTAAAATTGTATGGCAGACTAGGCTCTCTATCCTTGGTTGGCAACCAGTCTCAGAGAAGGAAAACTCTGAGTTCAAAACCAGGAGTGGAATCAACCCACACACCATGTAATGGGTGAAAATACCAAAAATGCTGGGTGGGGCTTGCAATCCAAACCTATTCAAACTTGTTGAAGATGATAGCATGCTTGCTGAAGGATTAGGTAAGACACCGATGGCAATCGAGATTCAGAGTGGAAGGAGTGGCAGAATGACTACAGGTTTGGATTTCACTTAATCATTGAGGCTTTCATGAACTGATGTAGTTAGAGTGACATCCATGAAGGATAGGCTCTTGTTGTGTGGGATATTGTTTCAAGTCTTGTTAGAAGCTGCTGCTTTCTTTTTGATTATGCACTAACAGTCAAACCTGGAGCATTTTGCTTGAAAGCAACAATAAACTTGAATGAAACTACAAATAAAATGATTAGAACATACCTTTTAACAGAATACAAAGTTGTTTGTAATCTTCCTGAACATCACTGGATATAACAAAAGAGGTCTGTCCAGAGGATATTCAGTCATTTTGAATATTTTGGTAACTGGTTTGATAGCCTTGGTTTAACTTGGCAACCGATCAAAGGTGGGGGACCTTGCAACTCATGCAAGAATGGACATACTTCCGTGGGGTTACTCAGTCAGCTGTGAGACATCATCATGTGAGCCTTGGTAAGTGTAACCATTGCAGGTTCTTCAGGTCTTATTTAGAGTTTTTTGGCAAAATCTCTCCTCACCTGGGTCTGTCAGCCCCTTTACAGTTCAGATTTGACGCTTCTCATAAAGACCGACTCCATAATATTGAAGTGTAAAAGTTATTATTCTTTCATTTGGAGTGGAAATCAACAGAAACCATTGAAGTTTCTGACAATGATTCGCAACACCAAAAGTCCTTCAGAAATGAGAGATGTCTGCCTTTACCGGCAGAAATATGTAGATGACAATAGGAAGGTGAAGAGAAAAACTCAAAAGAAAGTAGGTGTTACATCCCAAAATTTTTTTATTGTTCTGTGGGCGTAGATCAATAGCAAAAGATATTTTTGTTTTTCCAAAAAGAAATCTATAAAAAAAATGTATCAACCCAGAGTGTTGCGATAAGAAAATGATGAAAAAGTAGTAACAAAATAATAGCCATGTTGAAAGTGTTTCATCTAAAAGAAATTTCAAATATAACTGAATAGAGTTATATTTCTGTCTCACCTCAATGCAAAAATGAATAGCAAAGGTTCTTTGTGAAATAACTCCAAGTGCTATTTACATTGAATATGGGTTTTATGGTGAATAAACTCGTATATGATATTCCTGTTATGTGAAAGATTTTTAGAAATTAAAAGTTCATTCATCAATTTCTGAAAAACCCCAATCTAAAAAAATCAAAAAAATCCAATAATTGTTATTAATGGGATGTAATTCTGGTGAGGCTCATTTGTTTCTCTTGAAATCATGTTCAATCCTCGGGTCAGGTGAAGCAGAAATATAGATCAGCTTAATAAAGAGGCTGAGTAAATCAGAAGGAAGAATCGATGATTATGAGTTCTGAAATTCTTAAGAAGGACAACAGTTGTGACAGGAGAGGCATGAGAACAATATACCCTTGTGGATGAAATAGAGGTTTCAGTTTGAAATTTCTGAGAGAAAACCAAAACTATCAGGCACTTGAGGAAGGCCAATGGTTTGAACAGCTATGTGATTGAAAAAGGCGAAGAGACTAGTCTGAAAGAATCATTCTATAATCTTATTATACTAGTGTAGAACCTGTGAAAGTTATGGGGTCATTTACATACAGATCAGCACTTCTGTCTAGGATCAGAATGTAGTATATGCTCAAGTTAAAATGAGTTACTCGTACATACACTCACTCAGTGGGTGCATTTTGCAGTTTATATATGTGGATAAGATATTTAAAGTGTTCTTGAAGTTGTTCGGCAGATAGAGCTCTGGTGAAGCTTTGGTGGGTCTAGCAAATCAGAAGTGGATTATGAGAAAAATATCTCAAGTAAAATATTTTTATTGTCCTTTACTAGTATTTCATCTTGAGTAGTTGTGATAAAAGCAACTGAAATTAAGATGAAAGAAATGCTCGACGATAGCAAATAACAATTAACAATGCTTCATCTAATAATGAATTCCAACTATATCTGATTTTATTTCTTGATATACCAGAGAGAGACCGAGGTTTGTTACACCTTGCTCAAGGTGAGCAAAGCAACAATACGCAGATGAAACTGGTCCGTCACATAAACTCTTTTATTGCTTTGAGCAGTCGGAAAAGATTCTTGTTTTTTTCTCAATCTTCAACGCTATTGTTAGATGGGGACAAGCAGTTGCATAATTTTATCTGTCCATTTTTATTGTCCTTTACTTTACTTGAGCAATTTTTCTCATCATCCACTTCTGATTTGCTAGACCCATCAAAGCTTCACCAGAGCCCTATTTGCCAAACAACTTCAGGAACACTTTCTATCTGTTGCTAGCTCCTCAAAACTGATTAATTTTCTTGTGGTTTCTCTGCAAATAGTTTAGTTGCCTTCCGAGAACATTTACGGCAAAAGGAGAATGTAATTTTCTTCAAGACATTAGGGTTATCACAGAACTCTGCTTGACGAAAATTGGTAAAATCCAATAAGATGCCATTGTCTTCCTGAAATGAATGATTAATATTGGATATTCTGGAACAAAATATTTTTTCTTCTCAGAAATAGAAATGAAATTTTATGAACTTTTGTTTTTTGTTGTTTTTTTTTAGGAGGTTTTTAAAATCAACACTGCATCCTATCTTACAATTTATTACATTTGAGCCAAAAATGAAATATTTCTCAGAAAACGCAGAAAGCCTCTCTCAAAGAGTAAATCAATTTGGGGTGTTTTCCAAAGGGAGATAATGCAATGTGTGAACTTCGATCTGCACTGTATGAAGATTTTTATTTTTTCATCTTTTCGTTGAAATTTGATCAACAAGAAAAAAAAACACTGAAGTAGAAAAAGATAAAAATATCATTTTTTTCCAGTCAGAAACTCTGGGATAGATAAAGTCTTGCTAAGTGAGAAGAAGGGATATGGACCTTCTCCTTAAAGAAGGTCATGTAATTTCTATGATGAATGCCAACAGTGAGAGATAAGCCAAAGAATTTCTCACTCTACCTTTTACTTATATCTTGATTCTAAAAGTAATCTCAGTTTCAGTCTAACTCCAAGATAAAATATTTACTGTACTAAAACCAGAAGCTGCTGATTCTATCAGCAGTGTCTAAACTACTAACAATTTCAGAACTATGAGTTTTTGCTATTTTTCTTCAAAAAAACATTTAGACTTATATCTATTTATGTTAGCTATAGGTTGCCTTAGAATAATAAGTCCTAATGTCCAAGTTTTGAGATCATTTAGATATATTGGTATCCTTTGATTAACACGGTTGTGTTTTGTACTAGTTTTGATTGATATGGTTATATTAATTGTGACTCTCTATGTATGTAGTAAAAATTTTGAATGATGCAGTTTTGAAACTCTTGAAATGAAAAAAAAAACTTATCTCATAGTTTCATTTTTTTTTCAATTTCCAACTAAATCATTTTACAATCCAAACCAGCCTCCATGTGTTACTAATGAAATATAGAGCAGACAATGTAACATTCACAGCTAGCAAGGGTGGTTTGAAAACTTTAAATCTAGATAGGAATGAAATTTGTTATAATAAAAGTAGTGGATGCCAAAAAAAAATGCTATATCAAGATTTGTCTCAAAATATGTATATTTCAAATTTTTTGCAAAAAAAAAAAGTTCTAAACTTAAACATGTGTTGAGTTGAATTTTATGTATTGTTTCATTTGGGCTTTTTTGGCCGAATGATGTTGTTTTTCTTTAACCAATAATTATTCTAAAGTTAGAAAAAAACAATCAATTTTTTTCTAAATGATTTTATCTTACATCTTGGAGGACTGAGAGAGAAAAGCATGATGATATGAAAGAAATTTTATAAACTAAATTTTACGAATGATCACAAATATCCATTAAGTAATCTGTGCCTTATTTTGATATTGTAATTAATTTTTTTTTAAATTTGTTTCTAAGTTTATTCTTCGTTTGGAAGAAAAAAGCCCAAATTTTTGTCTAAAGAAACAAAAATCAAAATTTCATTGATCAATAATTAGAATAAAACTATTACAAAATCAATGTTTTTTTTTTAATCTGTAAAACATTGATAATCTTTTCTCTGAAGTAGATGTTGCTAAAACTACTTTAATCTATTCATAACTTCTTTCATGTTTTTCTTTACAAGAATATCATACATACTTTACATAGTAGATATATTGAAATATTCTGATTCACTAATCTATCATGGATCAATTGTTATTTTTACCATTGTTGTATCTGATTAACACAGTTTTGATATTCAGGGTAACATTCATGGATTAATTGACTTTGTTAATCAAGGGAAACCTGTACTGTATTTATTCATTCACAATGCAATCTCCATAAAAGAAAAAAAACACTAATATTCTGGACTATAATGTAATTCCAACTATTAGCTTTCAGTTAGAAAAATGCATTACCAAATCGATAATATGATTTTTTAAAAGCCACGGTAAATCCTGGTTTTGGATATCTTTGGGTGTTTAAGTGGGTTAATGAATGCTTCTTCCAAAAAAAAAAAAAAACTGCCGACTCTAAATTTGGTTTAGCCATTTTAATAGTAAATTAAAATTAGAAATCACTGTAGCCAAGTAAAAATAGTTATATACATGGGTTGGTTATTTATGAGAGAAGTTCTTTTAGAATAGGTCAACTGTACATAATGGACACTTCATTGATACAAGTGAACAAAATTATCAAAATATCAAATGTGTTGAATATGAAACATTTTGGCTTTTTGATTCTGATACAAACTTTTCTCATTATAAATCATAGAATATAGTATTTACAAAAACCAGAATTCAATGACGGACAACTTCGTTGCTTTTTTTTAAATTTGCAAAATTTAAGAGCTTAACATTTTTTAAACTCCTGGGACACATATATCCCAAGGTTTTTATGACTGCTAGGATATATGTCTTGTAGATCTCTTCTTTTCTTTTCTTTTTTGTGACGTTATTGAAAATTAAACACAACTATGTTCGTTCTATCAAGTCCGTATAAATTCGTTAGTGTACACGCCACTATTTAAAACTATAAGTAATTCTCTTTTTATTTATTCATTTTCATTTTTCATTGAGATATATAGACTGCAAAGATTCACAGGAATTTCCACAGGTCCTTCCTTTTGAATGAATTAGATGCTTTTGTACTTCATTCTTTGAAAACTTGACAAGCTGAAATGTCTGCAGAATCATTGGCTTTGTTGTAGAAGCAATGAATACACACAATTGAATAGTTGATAATATAGCTGTAAATATTAAGATCTGCAATGAATTGGTTTCATTTAATTTTGGTTTGTCTGGATATAAGACAGTTTCTTTGAATGTATTGTCGCACTGTAAGAAAAATTATTCTATTTCAATTGTATATACCTCTGGGTCTTTCCCTCTGTCTGTCTGTCTCTCTCTTTATATATTCATACATACATACATATATATATACAGAAGTATGCACACACAATCACTCACTAGCTGCAACCCAAAAGTTCAGGGAAGGTACAAAATACTTTCCTTTAAAAAAATTGATAGAAAATTAGTTCATTTCCTGGTGAGGTCATTTCAAGAGATGTGTTTAATGTCAATTGATCAGTTTGTTCAAATTCTCCAATTATTTGGCTAACACCTCTCACACACATATATATATTTATATATATATATATATGTGTGTGTGTGTGCGTACAAGGTGCTACCCTAAATTTGGGAATTTAGAGCAAAATATGGTTTCTACAAAAAACATTAATTGAAATTTTTTTTTTTTTTTTTTTTTTCTTGTGAATTTCCTGTGAGTGATTTTGAGGAGTATGTGAAATGTCTGACAAAATACCCTGGGTAACTTGACAGATGAACGGATTGATCAATCAATTTGAATCTCCCCTAATTTTTTCATTTTTTACTTTATCAAATTTACTCAAGGTGTCGTGGGAAGATGGAGACAGCATGTTACACCGTCCATCCATTTTTCAATTTTTCTCCATCACTCGAGCAATTTATCATAATCCACCTCTGGCTTCCTAGGCTTGTTGGAGCTCCACCAGAGACCTGTCAACCACGCCCTCTGCAAACTGTTGGTTAGCAGCACAGAAAAGTGAAATCATAGAACAGAGTTCAATTTCCGGATTTGTGTCAACTTCCCACTTATGCCTTTCCCAAAGGCATGGATTCATCTTTTCTCCCCCATTCCCCATCAGCTACAGCTAAATAACAGTAACTCTTCAGCCTTGGTTGGCAACCAGTCTAGGAGATGGACAACTTTATTCAAACTAGGAAGAGTCAAACTCCCTCGTCCATCATCGAGAGAGGCCGGCACTGGACAGAGTAAGGAACTTGTTCACAAAATGTCAAAGTTCACAGTGCTTTGGTGAAGCTCACTATAATAATTGCTCGTGTGAAATAAAGAAGTCTGGAAATAAGAATAACAGGAAAATAGTCTCCACCTTACCACAACAAGTACAAGTGAAAGATTTTAGAAATAATATCTTTGTTAAAACTTTTGGTTAGCTTTCAGTCATGATTTTTTTTTTTTCCTCCTCAAAGAGTCCGGATGTCTCGTTCTTCCTCCGTCTCTCTAAATTCATCTTTTTATTTATCCTTTAAAATCAGAGTCTGTCAATCAACTCTCAAGAAATCTCCACACTCTCCTTGCAAACATAATCGTAACTAGTTATTATTTCTATTAATATTCGGACCATCCTCATCTTGGTTGTTTTTCATACAACGTTTCGGCCGTTGTACTCTATGGCCTTCATCAGGTATCATCTGATGAAGGCCATAGAGTACAACGGCCGAAACGTTGTATGAAAAACAACCAAGATGAGGATGGTCCGAATATTAATACAAATAATCATAATACCTCATCTAAAAAATTCAGAGATATCGTAACTAGTTGTTTATATAACTCCTGATATGACAGGTACTAAACAAATGCATAAGACCTTTGTCCACTTAGATTCGTTATCGGGGTTGACTGAAAAGTCATTTCTTTTTTTGTCTCTAGATGGCATTGGGAGTTTTAACCAACTTGATTCAAATAGATTGCTTTTGATTGTTACACATCAATGTTAATTATATAACATCCACTTTTTAGAAAATCTGGTATTCTCTTTATTTTATGCTCCACAAATTGCTGTAACTAGTGACTAATACCTTTTTTCTAGCAACGCTGTTTTGTCGCAGGAGAATCTTTATAGTTCTATTCTTGGTTTACACACATCATTAAAAAAAAAACATGGTGTTAAGAAAGGTAAAAATTTGATTCGAATGAAAGAAAAAAAGATTTGTTTAGTTTATGGATAAAGTTGTATGATTGATCAAATGTGGTTTGCAAAGTTCAATGCTGGAGATTTCTTGCTTGCTGAACAGAGCTTCATGGTGGGGTAGATAATTTGAAATTGATCACTATCAAAGCAAGACATTGCTTGAGAATAATCAATGTTGTACAACGCGGGAGATAACCGGCTTATTAAAAATTCAAGCCAAGCATTGAAATTCATTTACATCAGCTCGGAATCCATGAGAGAAGAAATCAAGCGAAAAATCATTGGCAGAATAAGCTTAGCCTTCAAAAACAAGAAAATCCCATTAGTCTTAAAAAGAAAAGTATACAACCAATGCATTCTCCTGATAGTCACTTATGGAGCTGAAACGTTGAACCTAACTAAGAAACAGATCCACAAATTGAGAACTATGAAATCTGCACGTGAAAGAATCGTGCTCAATGTCACATGGAGAGATCACAAGACAGTACAATATATAAGGGGAAGAACAGGAGTCTGTGACATCATGGAATCCATTAGAAAAAACAAATGGCAATGGGCTGGTCATATTGCAAAGATAGCAGACATCCGATTGACAGCATGAATCACAACATGGATCCTCAGAGATTACATGCAAAATTAAATCCGGCAGAACACAAGATGAAGAGACGAACTAGACACATTCAAGAAGTTTTAGCTCCGTGATGCCTATGACATAGATCTGGCGAATCCTGGGGATGGTCTTTGTCCAATGATAGATGATGAAAGACTTATAATGGTGATGAACCCTAATCAAAATCATTTCAATTCAATTGAATCAATAACAACTGTTGAAAACTCTGTGCTGGCTGATTTATAAAACTTAAATAGTAAGAAAAAAAATCAATGGCGAACTGTCTGTCATAAACAAATCTTATCCTGGTACATTAAAAGATATTACTGTTGTTATCTATTGCGGCTGATCACTCGGTTCCGAGATAAATTTTAAAAAAATCTGTACTACAGTCACCAAAGCATAAAGCACCCTAAAGACTTAATACCCCTTGCTTCTCTCATTCCAATCGCAATTATGAGGTCTATTCAGAAAGTATCCAGCCATTTGATATCAACAAAAAAAATAACCGACCAACAGCTCAAGTACTCCTCTTTGGAACCTACATACAAATCGCTGTATCCCTTATACTTTTCGAATCAGTCTTTACAGTTCTTTTGGGGGATTTACATAAGCTACCTTGTATTCTCTTTAGTCTTGTACAGAATCTGGAATCTCTACGGGAAAATCCAGAAGTTACAGGAATCCAAAGCTGAACTGTATTGTTGCTGACGTACCTGAGTGTGACAAGACATGAACAAGGGGAAGGCTTTGTCAATGTGAATGCGACAGTCACACTGTACGCAAACTCACTGAATAGTGACTGTTGAGTAACCCCATGGGAGAGTGTCTCTTTGGTCTCTGATTGGTTGCCAAGTTGCATCAAGTCTACACAACTGCTTCTCAATATATTCAATATGGCTAGATGCTTGTGGGACAGACCATGTAAAAAACAATTATAGATAAGTCTTTGAAATTCAACAAAATGGCTTCAGTACTCACACACACACACACACATATATATATATATACATACATATATATATATATATATATATATATATATATATACATACACACACACACACACACATATACATGTGTGTGTGTGTACTGCAGCGACTAGCCACAGCTAAATAAATTCAAATATGTATGCTAATGTGATGGATAAAGATTCAATTTTTATCTTATGAATTATGCATCGATTCTGAAGTAAAAAAGTAGGCTTGGCTGCCAGCTTCAGTCTGCTACTTGGTTCCTCTACTTCTGGCTCGATGCTGTCAAATGATAGACCTTTGAAAATCGGAAGTTCTACTTCCAGTGATTTCATTCGTACCTTGAAGGGGCCATAAACTCTGCAATAAAATATAATTCTTGACTATGGCCATTCATTTTCACTCAACTTGGCATTCATTGTTCATTGTCTGCATTAAACACACCTTTTTCTCATTCTGTTCTTAGAGTGGTTGTCTTCTATGTTTTTTTTTCTTATTTTTTCCTTCCTCTTCATATATATGATTTTCTATACAGCTTTTTTTTTTCTTGAGCTTCTTGAATTATTCTGTCTGTTTTCTTTTTTTTTTTTCCTTGCTTTTTTTCTGCTTTTACAAGAGTGGATCAATAAGTCCGTAGCCTGACACATAATTGTTAGCTGAATTCTGATTTGAGATGTTCAGTGTATCTGGTTGATAGAGACACTTGGGGTTTAGTGCATTCACAAGGAAGATTTAGTTCTTCGCCTTATTGTTCCTTTCTTTCCTTTCTTTATTTCCTTTCTTTATTGTTTCTGTCTTCTTTCCTTCCTTTATTGTTTCTTTCTTTCCTTCCTTTATTGTTTCTTTCTTTCCTTCCTTTATTGTTTCTTTCTTTCCTCTCTTTATTGTTTCTGTCTTTCCTCTCTTTATTGTTTCTGTCTTTCCTCTCTTTATTGTTTCTGTCTTTCCTTTCTTTATTGTTTCTGTCTTTCCTTTCTTTATTGTTTCTGTCTTCTTTCCTTTCTTTATTGTTTCTGTCTTTCCTTTCTTTATTGTTTCTGTCTTCTTTCCTTTCTTTATTGTTTCTGTCTTTCCTTTCTTTATTGTTTCTGTCTTCTTTCCTTTCTTTATTGTTTCTGTCTTTCCTTTCTTTATTGTTTCTGTCTTCTTTCCTTTCTTTATTGTTTCTGTCTTTCCTTTCTTTATTGTTTCTGTCTTCTTTCCTTTCTTTATTGTTTCTGTCTTCTTTCCTTTCTTTATTGTTTCTGTCTTCTTTCCTTTCTTTATTGTTTCTGTCTTCTTTCCTTTCTTTATTGTTTCTGTCTTCTTTCCTTTCTTTATTGTTTCTGTCTTCTTTCCTTTCTTTATTGTTTCTGTCTTCTTTCCTTTCTTTATTGTTTCTGTCTTTCCTTTCTTTATTGTTTCTGTCTTCTTTCCTTTCTTTATTGTTTCTGTCTTTCCTTTCTTTATTGTTTCTGTCTTCTTTCCTTTCTTTATTGTTTCTGTCTTTCCTTTCTTTATTGTTTCTGTCTTCTTTCCTTTCTTTATTGTTTCTGTCTTCTTTCCTTTCTTTATTGTTTCTGTCTTCTTTCCTTTCTTTATTGTTTCTGTCTTCTTTCCTTTCTTTATTGTTTCTGTCTTCTTTCCTTTCTTTATTGTTTCTGTCTTTCCTTTCTTTATTGTTTCTGTCTTCTTTCCTTTCTTTATTGTTTCTGTCTTTCCTTTCTTTATTGTTTCTGTCTTCTTTCCTTTCTTTATTGTTTCTGTCTTTCCTTTCTTTATTGTTTCTGTCTTCTTTCCTTTCTTTATTGTTTCTGTCTTCTTTCCTTTCTTTATTGTTTCTGTCTTCTTTCCTTTCTTTATTGTTTCTGTCTTCTTTCCTTTCTTTATTGTTTCTGTCTTCTTTCCTTTCTTTATTGTTTCTGTCTTCTTTCCTTTCTTTATTGTTTCTGTCTTCTTTCCTTTCTTTATTGTTTCTGTCTTTCCTTTCTTTATTGTTTCTGTCTTTCCTTTCTTTATTGTTTCTGTCTTCTTTCCTTTCTTTATTGTTTCTGTCTTCTTTCCTTTCTTTATTGTTTCTGTCTTCTTTCCTTTCTTTATTGTTTCTGTCTTCTTTCCTTTCTTTATTGTTTCTGTCTTCTTTCCTTTCTTTATTGTTTCTGTCTTCTTTCCTTTCTTTATTGTTTCTGTCTTTCCTTTCTTTATTGTTTCTGTCTTCTTTCCTTTCTTTATTGTTTCTGTCTTTCCTTTCTTTATTGTTTCTGTCTTCTTTCCTTTCTTTATTGTTTCTGTCTTTCCTTTCTTTATTGTTTCTGTCTTCTTTCCTTTCTTTATTGTTTCTGTCTTCTTTCCTTTCTTTATTGTTTCTGTCTTCTTTCCTTTCTTTATTGTTTCTGTCTTCTTTCCTTTCTTTATTGTTTCTGTCTTCTTTCCTTTCTTTATTGTTTCTGTCTTCTTTCCTTTCTTTATTGTTTCTGTCTTTCCTTTCTTTATTGTTTCTGTCTTCTTTCCTTTCTTTATTGTTTCTGTCTTTCCTTTCTTTATTGTTTCTGTCTTCTTTCCTTTCTTTATTGTTTCTGTCTTTCCTTTCTTTATTGTTTCTGTCTTCTTTCCTTTCTTTATTGTTTCTGTCTTCTTTCCTTTCTTTATTGTTTCTGTCTTCTTTCCTTTCTTTATTGTTTCTGTCTTTCCTTTCTTTATTGTTTCTGTCTTCTTTCCTTTCTTTATTGTTTCTGTCTTTCCTTTCTTTATTGTTTCTGTCTTTCCTTTCTTTATTGTTTCTGTCTTCTTTCCTTTCTTTATTGTTTCTGTCTTCTTTCCTTTCTTTATTGTTTCTGTCTTCTTTCCTTTCTTTATTGTTTCTGTCTTCTTTCCTTTCTTTATTGTTTCTGTCTTTCCTTTCTTTATTGTTTCTGTCTTCTTTCCTTTCTTTATTGTTTCTGTCTTTCCTTTCTTTATTGTTTCTGTCTTCTTTCCTTTCTTTATTGTTTCTGTCTTTCCTTTCTTTATTGTTTCTGTCTTCTTTCCTTTCTTTATTGTTTCTGTCTTCTTTCCTTTCTTTATTGTTTCTGTCTTCTTTCCTTTCTTTATTGTTTCTGTCTTCTTTCCTTTCTTTATTGTTTCTGTCTTCTTTCCTTTCTTTATTGTTTCTGTCTTTCCTTTCTTTATTGTTTCTGTCTTCTTTCCTTTCTTTATTGTTTCTGTCTTCTTTCCTTTCTTTATTGTTTCTGTCTTTCCTTTCTTTATTGTTTCTGTCTTCTTTCCTTTCTTTATTGTTTCTGTCTTCTTTCCTTTCTTTATTGTTTCTGTCTTCTTTCCTTTCTTTATTGTTTCTGTCTTCTTTCCTTTCTTTATTGTTTCTGTCTTCTTTCCTTTCTTTATTGTTTCTGTCTTCTTTCCTTTCTTTATTGTTTCTGTCTTCTTTCCTTTCTTTATTGTTTCTGTCTTTCCTTTCTTTATTGTTTCTGTCTTCTTTCCTTTCTTTATTGTTTCTGTCTTTCCTTTCTTTATTGTTTCTGTCTTCTTTCCTTTCTTTATTGTTTCTGTCTTTCCTTTCTTTATTGTTTCTGTCTTCTTTCCTTTCTTTATTGTTTCTGTCTTCTTTCCTTTCTTTATTGTTTCTGTCTTCTTTCCTTTCTTTATTGTTTCTGTCTTCTTTCCTTTCTTTATTGTTTCTGTCTTCTTTCCTTTCTTTATTGTTTCTGTCTTCTTTCCTTTCTTTATTGTTTCTGTCTTTCCTTTCTTTATTGTTTCTGTCTTCTTTCCTTTCTTTATTGTTTCTGTCTTTCCTTTCTTTATTGTTTCTGTCTTCTTTCCTTTCTTTATTGTTTCTGTCTTTCCTTTCTTTATTGTTTCTGTCTTCTTTCCTTTCTTTATTGTTTCTGTCTTCTTTCCTTTCTTTATTGTTTCTGTCTTCTTTCCTTTCTTTATTGTTTCTGTCTTCTTTCCTTTCTTTATTGTTTCTGTCTTCTTTCCTTTCTTTATTGTTTCTGTCTTCTTTCCTTTCTTTATTGTTTCTGTCTTTCCTTTCTTTATTGTTTCTGTCTTCTTTCCTTTCTTTATTGTTTCTGTCTTTCCTTTCTTTATTGTTTCTGTCTTCTTTCCTTTCTTTATTGTTTCTGTCTTTCCTTTCTTTATTGTTTCTGTCTTCTTTCCTTTCTTTATTGTTTCTGTCTTCTTTCCTTTCTTTATTGTTTCTGTCTTCTTTCCTTTCTTTATTGTTTCTGTCTTCTTTCCTTTCTTTATTGTTTCTGTCTTCTTTCCTTTCTTTATTGTTTCTGTCTTCTTTCCTTTCTTTATTGTTTCTGTCTTCTTTCCTTTCTTTATTGTTTCTGTCTTTCCTTTCTTTATTGTTTCTGTCTTCTTTCCTTTCTTTATTGTTTCTGTCTTTCCTTTCTTTATTGTTTCTGTCTTCTTTCCTTTCTTTATTGTTTCTGTCTTTCCTTTCTTTATTGTTTCTGTCTTCTTTCCTTTCTTTATTGTTTCTGTCTTTCCTTTCTTTATTGTTTCTGTCTTCTTTCCTTTCTTTATTGTTTCTGTCTTCTTTCCTTTCTTTATTGTTTCTGTCTTCTTTCCTTTCTTTATTGTTTCTGTCTTCTTTCCTTTCTTTATTGTTTCTGTCTTCTTTCCTTTCTTTATTGTTTCTGTCTTCTTTCCTTTCTTTATTGTTTCTGTCTTTCCTTTCTTTATTGTTTCTGTCTTCTTTCCTTTCTTTATTGTTTCTGTCTTTCCTTTCTTTATTGTTTCTGTCTTCTTTCCTTTCTTTATTGTTTCTGTCTTTCCTTTCTTTATTGTTTCTGTCTTCTTTCCTTTCTTTATTGTTTCTGTCTTCTTTCCTTTCTTTATTGTTTCTGTCTTCTTTCCTTTCTTTATTGTTTCTGTCTTCTTTCCTTTCTTTATTGTTTCTGTCTTCTTTCCTTTCTTTATTGTTTCTGTCTTCTTTCCTTTCTTTATTGTTTCTGTCTTTCCTTTCTTTATTGTTTCTGTCTTCTTTCCTTTCTTTATTGTTTCTGTCTTTCCTTTCTTTATTGTTTCTGTCTTCTTTCCTTTCTTTATTGTTTCTGTCTTTCCTTTCTTTATTGTTTCTGTCTTCTTTCCTTTCTTTATTGTTTCTGTCTTCTTTCCTTTCTTTATTGTTTCTGTCTTCTTTCCTTTCTTTATTGTTTCTGTCTTCTTTCCTTTCTTTATTGTTTCTGTCTTCTTTCCTTTCTTTATTGTTTCTGTCTTCTTTCCTTTCTTTATTGTTTCTGTCTTCTTTCCTTTCTTTATTGTTTCTGTCTTCTTTCCTTTCTTTATTGTTTCTGTCTTCTTTCCTCTCTTTATTGTTTCCGTCTCCTTTCCTCTCTTTATTGTTTCCGTCTCCTTTCCTCTCTTTATTGTTTCCGTCTCCTTTCCTCTCTTTATTGTTTCTGTCTCCTTTCCTTTCTTTATTGTTTCTGTCTCCTTTCCTTTCTTTATTGTTTCTGTCTCCTTTCCTTTCTTCATAGCTCCTTTCTATCTACTTTCCTCACTTTATTGTTTTTCTTTTCTTTCTTCTTTTTTTCTTTCTTTTCTTTCTTCTTTTTTTCTTTCTTTTCTTTCTTCTTTTTTTCTTTCTTTTCTTTCTTCTTTTTTTCTTTCTTTTCTTTTTTCTTTTTTTCTTTCTTTTCTTCTCTGTTTGTTTCTTTCTTCTTTGTTTCTTTGGCTTGCCTTGTTTGTTTGTCGCCTCTTTCTTTCTTTTTTACTGTGTCTTTCTTTATTGCCTCATCTTCTCCTCTCTTTATTGCTCCCTCATTGCCCCTTCCTTTTTTCTGCCTTGTTTTTTTCTTTCTTCCTGTCTTTATTGCTTCTTCATTTCGATTTTTCTCCTTTTCTCTTCATTACAGCTTCAAATGTATTTTCTATTCATTTCCTCTCTCATTCATATAAACATTAAAATCACATCATTTACAGGCACTTACAGTGACATATCAATGATGAAGCAGGCATATATGAAAGAAACGTCTATTCTCACAAAAACTTACATTGTGCCCCCCTCCCCATGAAACTCATTTTTGGAACGAAGTTTTCAAAGACCAACTTGCTGTGTGGTTTCTGCGGTTTTCTGTCACAGACAGATGGGTAAACAAACATTTGCTGAATTATAATAAGATATTTGGTAAGCTTAGAAATCAACACTCAAAATAAATATTTCATAGTTGTTTATATTTTCATGCAATATTTGTGTCTGGTTTCAGTTATATGAGGTACACTAGAAAGCCTTTCTCGTATCTAGTGTTTATCTTTTATTCTTTGTTTTAAATCCACTTATGTTTATTCTTTGTTATTCTATTTAAACTGAGAGAAATATGTGATGATTTAGTTCAAAGGAAAGTTGTTTTTGGTTTCCATTATATTTTTTGTTTTTCCTTTTATTTCGAGGGTATGGGCCTTTGAAGGAAGCCATTAAAGTTTCTCTGATATTATTTTTTTCAACTTATACTTATAGGAGAGCATAGATTAAACTAAAAAAAAAGAAAAGAAAAAAGGTTGTTGCCAATTCAATACACAACAATGTGCACAAGGGAAATTATTAGGATGGTGCAAAAATAGTGTTTTATTTTAAACATTGATGCTTACTTTTGAATAAACCATTTAACTATTTACCTACAGTCATGGAATATACCATTTTAGAGTGTGACATTAACTATTAATTCAAGCTGAATGTTTTCTTTTCATTATTTACTCTGGTTTATAAGAGGTTGTCAAATCAAAAATAAAAAGCAAATTTTGTTATGAGTTCAAAATAGGACATGTGACGCGTGATTGACCCTGCAGAAATGAAGTAAACAAAACTCAACTTGACCCAGCTTACTCACCAGGACATCTCTAACCAACTACCATTTTTTTTAGTCATTTTGACCACTTTCTGCAAGGTCTTCAACTACCGAGCAGTATATCAGAATGCCTTTGGAAAATTCAGTGATTCCAAGACACCAGATTTCTATACTTCCAGAATAGATGGACTTTATGGTTGGCAAAAATGTGTTGATTCTGGAGGTTTTTATTTCGATTCACAACTTTTGTTCTAAGCTGAGATATACTACATCAAAGTTGATGGTGAAAACTGCAATCATTTTTTTCACCTACCTAACGAAGTAGCGAAGACTGAAAATCTTGAAAATATGTATTTTTGATTAATCTTCTTTTGATAACTCACCCATTTCATTTCAAATTGAAGTGATTGTTGCACATGACCTTTGTTTTGCTGAAGTTCATGTAATGGCCAACTTTCTTACTTTCTGACTTCAGTCAGTTCATCTAGCATTAGTTGGAGGTCATGGAGGCTCTCTGCAAATCTGAGGTTGCTCAGGTATTCTCCATGTAAAGGGCAATTTCAGCTTTGATTAGAAATTGGTTTGAACAAAACCACTGCTTGACATGTAGCTTGCTGCTACTCTGCTTTACATTTTATATGCAGCATGTTATCATTGATATCAATTTTTTCAAAATTCAAGGAATAGTTTGAAATTGTATGTTAGTTACAATTTATTAATGTTGGAAACAGCATTGAGTTTGCTTATAATCATAGATATGTAAAATATATATTTCTTAAAGTATTAATTGATTAACATTCTTTCATGACTTATCTAATACCATTTTTAGCTAGTGATTACACCAACACTGTTGTATGCAAAAGAATTATGTTGAATAAACAAGGATTTAATGACATCACCCGTGAAAGACTAGTTCATGGATATGGGATACAAGTTCAGTATTCTACCTCCCTCCCATTATCAAAAACTCTGCTCTCTGCTTTGTTCCTGCTATGAAAAGTTCTAGTATATTCTCCTCTTCCACATTACGAGAAATTCTGGTCTGTCTCTTCCCCCCACATTATCTTTATTATCATAAATATAAGATTAATCAAATTATATCATTAGGAATTTGATTGATGTTTACTCCATTAGGCTGTTTTTTTCTATTTTTAATTTTTCATACAGCAACAGTACATACTACACAAACTGAATTTGAATGAGGATTGTTGAGATTAGGGTAATGTGTAATTTGAGGCAACAGTTGGTGAGATTAGGGTGAGAAGATCCAATGAGAAAAACTACTGATGATTTAATGTTTCAAGAGATGGGACAGACATCAATAAAAAGTCCTCTGCCAACATAATTCGAGATAATGCTAAAGAATAAAAAATATTTAGAAAATAGATATGAATAAAACTATTAATAGATAGATAAAATAATTGCAAAATAAACTTACTAAGTAAGGAAAAAGATTCTCTTTTTAAAAAAAGTAAATAGAAAGTGTTTACTTTGGATAAAAATTTGATTATCGTATTTGATGGCATGTAAGACAGCCCATTTTCCCCCAAAGAATGGCTCGAAAAGTAAGTAACATTTGCAGCATGTTGGCCAGAACTTGTGGCATTGAAAAAAACTGGGTGATAACTGAGAAGAATTTAAGGAAATAAGTTATCAATTGCGATAAGGCTGGGGGAAAGGGTGTTACATGTTATCAAATATGGTAATTAGGATGTATATATTTGGGGGTGGAATTAATAAACAAGAGATGTTCAGATTATTAAAATCATTCTTTTTATTACTTTTGTTGTTACCTCAACATTTTGGCTGATCTATTCTCCAGCCTTCTTCAACTGGACCATCTAAATGGAAAGGGAAGACTTTTTTCTTTTTCCTTTTTACTATACAGAAAATGGATCAGCCAAATTATTGTAACAACGAAAGCAACAGAATTCTGTTATATAAACAAAATCATAAAGCCTCATCAGGGTATCTTGACAGGTATAATCTGCATCAATATTTCCGTTCTATTTTATGAACATTACTGTGTACTCTATCATGCAACTAATATGGATTAACTACATAATTTGATAACATAAAAATGAAGACTAACTCAACTATTTGAGCATTGAATTGGAGATCAGCTCAAACACACATACCATTTCCAGACCTTGTATAAATACGCATACACGCTTTCATTCATTTATTGAAATGCTTACACACATACACACATAAATACACAATATTGATCATGTGATTTCTAAAAGATTTTTTGGCCTGGAAGAAACTTACCACCTCATTTTTATAAAAAATGTCTGCTATCTATCTACCGAATCGCAGACTTCCAAGCCAATCCTTCCACCATCTATTTTTCCCCGTCTGGTAAATTAAATTACTCCAAACAGGCACTTCTGCTCTCATCAACTTAATCACTAACTCCTTTCTGCAGCCCAGAAAAACCAGGTTCCTGTGTCAGGGCTGCCCAATCAGAAATACCTTACAATGCTTCATCAGTTGCATGTGGTGTATCTCTCTGTACGTTGTTAGATAAATCTAACCGAATTATCCAAAGACCCCTACTTTTTAGGGGGGGGGGGGATATGGATCATTTCTGAATGTTTTAAAAGGAAGGAATGCTAAATTCACGTTGATTAAGGAGCTTGTGTGACTGAGCCTATAGAATGTCAGCTTTCTCTGCTCGGATGTCGGAATTTGAGTGCTTCAGTAATTTTACTGCTGCTCATTTGCGGGTTTTCTGCACAAATTAAATTAACTAATGATATGTTTGACTGTGCATATATAATTGTGTTCATGCATGCACATAAAGCTGAATATGTATATATGCATATATATATATATATATGTATATACATATATATATATGTGCGTGTGAGTATTTCTCAGTGGATGCATACTTACATGTGCACATCTATGAAAGCATGTATTTGTATATAAATTGGTATACTTCAGGCATATGCACATCGGATTTGTACCTGTGTGTGTATATGCATATATATATATATATATATATATATATATATATATATATATATATATTTAGAGGAAATAAAGGCTTTGCTACTCAAACGCGTTTGTATTTTTGTCCTGTTTGGACTTACAATTCGATTTATTTTAGATCTCTATTTAGGACATTTTTGGGGGGGGGGGTCCATTTTTCTAGAGTGGAGAACCTTCCTCTTATTCTATTTTATTCTTTTCTTTTCCAAGTTGTTGGTCACCGCTTGTTATGTTTCCCTGTTTTATGAAATAAACCATCATACAGCAGATTTTGTATTATATTATATTCCTGATCTGTATTGTGCATGTGTATGTGTGTGTGTATATATATATATATATATATATATATATATGTGTGTATGTATGTATGTATGTATGTGTGTGTGTATATATATATATATAAATTTGATTAGTAAGCATCACTATATAAGCGTTTGCTTGTTGAATTGCTTTTCTAAGAAGTCCATCCTGTTGGAATCAACGTCTCCAAACACAATAACATTATATATATGTGTGTATATATATATATATATATACACACACATATATATATATATACACACACAATGTGTGTATATATATATGTATATATATATATATATATATATATATATATACACACACAATGTGTGTATTAGTAAATGGACATATTTGGTCCGACAACATGAATTATAAATCGCGTTATACTACATAGAAACTTATTATTATACTTAAATTATATGTTTAATGTATTGCTCAATTTAGACAGCGTAGATATAATAAACAACTGAAGAAAATTGGGCTGCTGCCCTCTACCAAGAATAAACTAGATGATAATTTGGGTTGAAAAGCAGTCATTTGGCCTTCGTATTAACGGTGGCTGTTCATCTCTATGGTAAGAGCATTGCTACATTGAAGCGGCTACCCTGTCGGTGGCAGGTTTGATTCCTGCAGCAGTCCCATTTTCTTTAATTCTTTATTTTCATTTACATTGTCTAAATTGAGTGATATATTAACCATGCGATGACAGATCATTTCAGATAAGTTTCTATATAATACAACACAATTTGTAATTCATATAAATATAGATATATATGGACTCTCAAAGTGTTTTTTTTTATTTGTTACGATTGTATTCATTCTAGTTTAGCTCTTTTTTCCCAATCTAGTTTTGACATCCAAGAGCCAAATCTCACAATTCATCCCGAACAAACAATGCCTTTTACCAAGATCTCCTTCATTTGCTTGTAAAACTGACTCACTCCAAGCCGATAGACAATTTACGTATCCAGTTTCCTGTTCACATATCAGTTACAAAACTAATTTGTGATTGACTCCTGGAAAGAATCTTACTTCGTACTAAAATCTATCTCTATATAAGTCTCCACCTCCTATTGTTATACCTTTTCACATTTTGGTTTTGTTTGGACATTAAAGTTGTTTGTTACAAAGAATTAGGTATTGTGCTATTATATTCCTACCTTTTGGAGGTAGTTAGGAAAATGTCTATTCACGTATGTGCAGTAAGGTCTCTTCTGATTGGTTGCAAAGTTATATCTAGCCTATGCAACCATTTTCTCAAGATGTTGAAAATGGCTGGACCTTTTGCAGACAGACTCTGTAAATTGTTATACACCAAAAAGTTGTGGTATGGCCTGTGATTTTTCTTTTAGTCCTAGTGATGTCAAAAAATTATAACAGACTTATTTTCAATATCTCGAGAAATGGTTGCATAGCCTTGATGTAACTTTGAAACCAATCAAAGGGGTTTTCCTGCATATATGTGAGCAGACGTTCTCCTTTGGGATTACTCAAAAGTGAGATGCCATTGAGTGAGCTTATGTACTGTTTGACGGTCACATTCACAGTGACCATGCCTGCCTATTCTTCACATCTTGTGCAGAATTGGTTTTTGCAAAATATTGTGTCATCTAGGTTTGTCAACCCTCTTATCAAACAGGCTGTGCATGTAAGGTACTCTAGCCACCTTGATCACCATTGAACTTGAATACAGGATACTTTCTTTATGAAGAAAATCTCTATGGGAACTCCCAAAACAAAATTGAATATGAGCAAGATATTCTGGATGTCAGAAAATGATTTGATGTTGTGGTCTCTATGAAGGATCTTTTGGGTTTGAAAACCATGTTTTTTCTTAGTATTTAAAAAAAAAAAAAAAAGCATACATTTTACTATTATTTATTCAATATAGTCTGATTCAAGGCCACGCTAGTGGTGTACTAAGTGATTTGCGAACTGATTATACTGGTTTATTGGTTTGCAAGACAAGCTTGCTATCTATTTTATTGCGTGCTAATTACAGATCAATAACAATTGCTAATTGCTGAACTATAGTTTGTAAATTGAAGATTTTCTCTGAAATGTCTTCATTTAAGCTTCAAAGCTTATTTATATCATTGTTATAATCCAGATTGATATAAAGACTTTTGCTTGGAAGAAAACCACATCACTGCATATTTCTGAAGTTTACTCCAACAGCACCCAAGAATGACAACTCCTGTGAAATGTTATTTCATGAGGGTTGAATCCTGAAAAAATAATGTAAGTTACATAATAGCATTTCCCACAAAGTATTCCTATGTTTGAGATATTTAAAGGAATCATGTACTTTCTTGTACTTCTACTTAGAACAAATCCGCACTTTTGGGGTGGCTAGGCACAGAATTTGAGGGTTATTTATGTCAGGTTATAAAGAAAATCCAAGGCACAGAGTCCGAAAGACTTTTCAACAATGACTCACAGAATAGAAAATGGAACTAGTCATTCATTCTAATCCTTCGTTTCCCATTCCACTAAAGTCCGCCATCATCATTATTGGGTAATCCATGATTAGGGGCTAAAATGAATAGCGTATATTAAAAGATTATTCCCAAACAGATAATCTCCAGGATTAATCCTTGAGGGATTATTTGTCAGAAAATCTCCCAACTGCTAAGATGGTTTCAAGTGAAAGCAAGCAGCTGGGAAATTATTCAGTATAACTGTTCATCATTACAGCTATTTCCCAAACTATCCTTTATAAACTGACAAGTCTGTTACTCGTCTTATAACTGAGTTTTAATTTTTGGAATATTCTGATGCCATTGTGGTTGATATCAGGTTTGGTCATTGGTGCTACAGCTGTCTCATGAGACACTTGTAAATTCAAATAGACTTCTATTACCTACAGATTAAGAAAAGGTGACTGAACTCCCACTTCACCTATGAACTGACTTAACAGGTAACAAATGTGGTTTTTAATTTATCGTAAGTAAAAAGTAATATCTTTTTCAAAATCCAGACAAGTAATCATTAACTTACCTAATTTTCATCAAATTCTATTTTGATAACAGCTACTTTATTTTTTGGAGATTTTTGATTACTGTTAATGAACTGAAATTTTCTGTTAGGGGACATAAATCAAGGCTATTTAGGATGACGAAATTTTAGATTAAAACCCGCTTAAAAAACCTGTTTTAAGTTTGCTGAAGTACTTTTTTATTTTTTCATGATAAACTTTATACTATTTTTTGCAATTAAAACCAAAAATGAAATTTGAGAAGATCTCAATTATTGCAATACATTTTTAAACTTAAAAAAAAAAGTGATCATTGCTGCAATTCATATTCTCCTTCTTTAGCAAACGCAGGTTATGGCTTAGACAAACAGAATAACCTACTTGAACTTCCCAAATAGTTATGTATCTCCAAGTTATGTACATTAACCTTGGTTTCCTTCCTTTCTAGTGAACTTCTGAATCACAATTCTAGTGAAATTGACGTATATACTGGTAAGAGAAATGCACAAAAAACTACAATTTTTTTCTGCCACTCTTTGTAAGTTACTGTAGGCAAGGGACTACTTTGAAGGAGAATGTGGAAACTAAATGTTCGGATAAGTATCTTGTTTCCCCAGCATCTGGCCCTGCGGATGCACCCTAATTTTGACTTGTTAAATTGAAAAAAAAGTAAAGAAACATAAAATCAAGGTAACATTTAACTTGTAGGTTACAGGATAAATATTCAAAACTTATTTCTCAAAAAAAAAGTTGTATCTTAGACTTCAGGAATATGGTGATTTCTTTCTTCTTTTCATAGTTAGATTTCTGTAACTTATTGGGAATGTGCTTGTGGCTGGAATAGAAAAATCATAGTATAATTTGTTTTAATAAAGGTTGAAAAGGAATTGACATATAAATGAATGTACCTATTGTTAACTTCCTTTTTCTTTATTCAATATATATAATATATATATATATATATATATATATATATATATATATATATATATATATAATCATAACTAGATATAAAACCTCACATTGAGAGACCATAAGACAACACAGTAGTCCGAGATATCATCGCTACTGTTAGAAAACTCAAATGGCAATGGGCTGGACATTACAACACACAATGTGGATCCCCAGAGAACAGGTGCAAGGTTGTGGCCAACAGAAAGTCAGATAGTATGACAAGCTAGATAAATTCAGAAAGTAGTGGCTCCGCAAAGAGAAATCTGACATATCTTGGGGAAGATCTATGTCCAACAATGGACACTAACAGACTGATGATATTGATAAATTTAGTTTTATAATACATATCCTTTATTCAATATATAACAGAAATTTTGTTTTTAAAATCCTGTCTTGTAATCATTTAAGAATTTATATAAAATGTTCATTCTCATATTTCCAATGTATAAAACTGCATATCATTTGGGAAATTAAAATGTCATCAAAGGGTATTTATTTCTTGTGATTATCGTGTAAATTTCAAAGTCAGTTTTAGATGTGGAACCAGAGAAGTTTATGATTTTTTAGAAACCATCAACCGAAACTGTCCTTATGTCTGGAAAGAGTGTTTCATGTCTTTTGAAAATTGTATCCCTGAATAGTTTTTAGTTGGGACTGGTTCAATTTGAAACGAAAGTTTATGCTAAATTGGTAACTTATTTTATGCCCGGCAGCATTCATGCTTGTTTTATTGAAATTTCAAACTTTTTTACTGCACTGTCACACAAAAAGGTGGATGAAGTAACTTTTTAACGAGTCACTCCTTTTTCCAAATTTTCTGTTGATCACCCCAACACAACATGACGCCCCTCCAAAAGATCATGTGACAGTTTTTATTGAAAGACTTACCAGATCTGTTCGTGTTTTTTTGTCCATCGATAATGATGATTTCTCTCCCTAATTAGGGCCTGCCTTACTCCCTGCAGATTCTTGTGATTTTTCTAGTACAGTGATAGAAATATGGAGATGGAAATCATGAGATTGGTACATTTGTCCAAATGAATCAATGTATAATAGTAAAAACACTTTCTTCCATTTTTCTTTCATGAACTGACTTCAAGCACAAGCAAAATTACCAAAAAGTTTATGTCAGTGAACATTTTTGCACTTGTAAAACCTGCATAGGGATACATAAAATGCATTTTTTAACATATTTACATAAAAAGAAGAGGAAATGTGGCCACCCAATGAAAAGTACAAGATGGTAACTGAATTTGACAAGTACAAAAAGCTGTTTTAAAAACCACATATGGAAAGTACAATGTGTAATATATATATATATTATATATATATATGTGAAGTTTTACAGCTTTATGCACTAGACATTGACACTTTTTCCAAAAAAAATCATTTTATTTATTTTGTCACTTCAGTCACTCATTTCCTGATATCTGTTAATGTAATTTATATAATTTTCTTTTGTGTTTTTTTGGGGGGGGGTTGTTTTACAAATATTTTGTTACCCTTGTACTATTTGTGAATTGTCTCTCTCTGGGATCATCAGTTGTCTACCATGTAACTGTTTCGGAGGTTTCAAAAACAAAACAATTATATTCATATGGCAACCCAGCAGTGTTGATCGAGCATCACCTCCCTTTCAGCTATGATTTTAATATATATTCATACATGTAGTTTGTTATTTTACATAAAATATCATCATAATGTTTTTTATATATATATTGCGTGTGTGTAACACCCAAACTACACTCTGATCCAAGGCAGAGGGCTCAGGAGTGACACTGAGGCAAAGCACTCAGATACTCTGATCTTAAGCAAAAATTCTGATCCGTTGTTCTTGGGAGAATGGGGGAGGT
The DNA here is from genome assembly GCA_963457665.1 of Thysanoteuthis rhombus. NCBI lineage: Eukaryota > Metazoa > Mollusca > Cephalopoda > Oegopsida > Thysanoteuthidae > Thysanoteuthis > Thysanoteuthis major. The sequence continues at coordinate 28,100,888 of OY735222.1, read as the reverse complement.
ACTAAGCTAGTAACAAAAAATGAGCCGTGATTTGTTGAAGGCTTGTAATTGATTTCTCTAATGAAAACATGACAACGATGTGTAATGATGGTGGGGGGATATATTTTGGTTTTACAAGACCGGTCTTTCAGACTCCCATTCAATGACTCTCTAATCTTATATCCTCACTCTGATCCTTCTCCCTAATTTTCATCACCTCCTCCACCAATTACTCGTCCCTGACAATGCTATTTATTACACCATTTGAGCAATTGTTTTTTTTTTTCTTGACTTGGTTCAGTCTGAAACATCATCTCCCATTGCCATAGAGTTTGAAGGTGTAACAATATGAAATTCATCGCAGGTGGGGAGAAGGCCTTTTATATCCAAGTTGGACTCTACAATGCTACCTAACAAGCTGGTCGTGTAAGGGTGGCACAAATGGGCTGCAAGTTATATGCCTAATTCAAGTGTGAGCAAGCTAGGCAAGGAGCTAATTATGAATTAGCATAGCCAGTTTTTGCTCTTCTTCCAGTAGCTTAATCAGGTTGCTCACAAGACTATTAATACCATCCATCTTGTCATCCTTACTTTCTTTCCCATTTTCTTGGGATGTGTCCTGAGCAGATCCAAGGGTCCAGCCTTGGGTCAAGCTGTAAGCTAGAGAAAAATTACAGATGTGAAAAAATCTAGAATTAACTCTGATTAAATGAGAAGGAGAAAAAGTTCTTCATATGTCCTTTATAATACCTCAAATCATAAAGGACAAACTGAGAACTTTTTCTTTCCCTTGCTGGCATTTTTTTTCTTCCTGAAGAAAGGTTATTGAATATCAAAAATCTTTGAATTATAACTTTCTGGAGAATGGTTGAAAAATACCACGTCTTGACCAAGGGTTGCGTACACTGTACGAAGAAGTCCTTTAATTTCAAAACTGTCCCTATTATCATAAGCGGTAATCCCCCAGTAAATAAAATCTATTTTTTGCTTTGCATCTTCTGTTGTTCATCTTTACTCTACCTGTCTTCAGAGATGGTATGGGTAATACATCCACAACAGAGAATACCTTATGGCATAAAAAAAACAAACTAGCATTCTAAGGGAAATTATGAATCCCTGCCACCTATGTATGCTTCTTTTTACCTTGTAAATTAAGCAGTGGAAATGGTAAAATTAACTTACATAGGTGAAAATACTACCACTATGGTTTGATGAACCATACGTTCATGATTCAAAACAAAACAAAAAAAAGTCTGCTGTTTAGTCACTGAAAAGAAACCAATGTCTTTAAGCAGCATGCTGTATTGAGATGATCAAAAAATTGGAAAAAGGGGTGATGAATGAAGAAGTTACTTCTCTCACATTTTGTAGGGCAATAATCAGTAAAAAAATTTTAAAAAAGTATGAATTTTCACTCAACAAGCGTGTATGCTGTCGGACACAAATTAAGGGGTCAATTTTGGATAAATGTAGATTACAAACTGAATACCCACTAAAAATTTACTCCAGAGGGGAACTTTAAAAAAAATGAAAAAAAAATTCCCCACCCATTAAGGGGAGTGTGTGTGTCAAGTGTCAAGTTTCTTCCATTAACAGTTTGAGTTAAGTGAAGTCCAGATATGTAGATACATTTAAATGTCTGCACACATGAATAACCTAAACCCTGTAACCGTGTTTAAACCGGTCTGTTGTGGATACTGTTAAGTACAAAAAGTTGTCTAGGTTATTCCTTGATGCCTGCAGTAATCCCCAAAGCATTTTGGAGAATACCGTCTATAACAACTGGTAATTTTGCAGTACCAGGTTATCTGTAGATGAAGAGATGCCTGGTATGTGAGAAGAAGGAATTATATAATAGAAATTTGTTTAAAGACTTTATATCTGCCAATACTAGATACTATATTACCATTTTATTGCAATCAGTGTAACTGACAGCAAAGTTAATCTGAACTCTTTCCTGAAATAATCAGAATTTATCTTCATTTTTCTATGATTGTTGAGATTACAATGTATTTGAATTGATTTACTAACTTTCATATCTTCCGCTTTTGTCAACCAAAACTGTCAACAAAGGTATCTTCAGGTTTTAATTCAGTCTAGCTGGCAAGTTGGCTATATATGTATGATGTGTACAAGCTGCATCAATAGAGCTAGAAGGCTGAAGAACCTCAGCATTCACTCCTTAGATCTTGAGAAAACTTCTTCTTTTTTCATTTTTTCTTTGTTTTTTCATTTTTTTCTTTGTTTTTTCTTTGCACATGTATCATTTGCAACTAAAATAATTACTTGCTCAATACAAATATAACTCGAGTTGTTACCAGTGCTGAAACATATTAAAAAAAATAAAATTGATTGATATTATTGTAATCTCAGCTTCATCTTCAATTGTTGTATCTGAATACCTCCAACTGAAATTATTTTTTTTTTATATCACTGTACCATAAAAGCCCAGTATATTTTCAATGGAAAGGTGCTCTCTTTGAAATTATTCACGGGAAATCTGGGTTTGTCTCTCATCATTCATATCTCTCATACCTACTACAGCCATTGTGTTTTTACTTCATTTTTTTCCCCAACGTTAGAGTTTTCACAACAAAATTTGACAAGTCTAGAAATCAAATCCACAAAGTTCAGAAATCTAGGAAATTATCTGCTTTCTCTGAACTGAGCCTCTCCCATGAAGACAGTGTTGTTGAATGGGCTTTGAAGAGCTCCTTAGGAACAGTTCAAAACATTTCCTCTCATTTCTTCTTGTCAAGGAGGATAGGCTGTCATTAACAATAAACGTTAGTCTTTTTTCAATGATTAGAAACCGTCAATCCAAACTGTCACCATAGGTTTTTTTCAGTTTTCAAGTTGGTCTGACTGCTTATGCATGCACACTTAAATGTATCATGTGTAATGGTGCTAGAGAGCTGTGAATTTAAACATTTGTTTGTTACTATGTCTAGAGAGTATACTTATTCATTTTTTGAAAATTCCTCCTTCTAAGTAGGCCTTTCGTGGGCAGTAGAGGGATTAAATTTGCGATGTAAATTCATGCTAAATAGATCCTTTAGTTTTTGAGCATTTATGCTTATTTTGGGGGAAATTCAGATTTTTTTCTCTTCTCAGTTATCACTGCCAAACAAGAGGCAAAAGAAGTGACTTATTGATCGATCACTCCTTTCTCCAACTTTTCAATTGATCATCCCCAACCTGGCATGCTGCCAAAAAACCTTGTTTGCCTGGCAGTTTCTATTGAGTGACTAACCAGACTTGTAGATTTCTTTGGATTTGGGTCCTCGTTGTGAATTGCTTTGCCTCTATCCCTGTTTGCCCTTCGTACTGACTTTATCTTGTAGGACATTGGTAACAAATGCACAAAGCATTCAAAATCTGTCTCATTGCCTATCACCAAACATTTTGGAATATGAATATGCCATCTTGATTCCATCCAACTACTGGGAACAAGGAAAAACTATTAAGCCAACATCTGGCGGCTCTTTGGAATTGATCTAACCGTCATCCTGACGAAATCTCTTATGAATCTGAATATAGGCCACACTAGAAGTGTTGCTAACGTGAAAAATCAATTTCATTCTGTAAATGTAGCCAGGCACCATATTCTATTCTTCCAACCTAAGCTATCAACTTGTCAAAATATCTTTTATTTGCAATGTTTCACCGACGAGTTTCACACCACAACGAGGCTCTGTCATGTCCATCTGGTTATTTGTCTAAAGCCAGTCGTATTTGATTTCTCCTTGCTTCCCTCCCTGCGGGAAACCTGAAAAGGGCAAGGACCATAATCTGACCACAACTGTTCTCCCCAAACTTGAGAAATACCATTTTCTGTTCTCTGGTGTTTGTTTTTTCCCAACCTTGTCTTCAAAGACCAAAAAATGAACAAAGCTTTATGGCTCATCAATGCCTATGTAATGGTCATTGTTGCCAGTAAACTTGAATCAATTGGCAGAGCTTAATAGTTTTACCAGAAGCCATGTTTACCATGGTATTTCAAGTAACCTCCCTCGTAAAATAATGATAGTAGCAAAGATGACTGAAATGACAGTAGTAGTAGCAGTAACAACAATAATAGAGAGAGGAGGAGGATGATGCTATAGAAAGGAGGGAAAGACCAAGGAGAAGGAGGTACTAAAAAAGCAAAAAGTGACCCTTTATACATAAATCAAAAAGTCAATATAAGATGATATCTTCCAGGGGGACTCTCTATCCCAGCTATTTTTTATCATAGCAATGATACTGGTTGAACTCATTTTGAAGAATTGTAATGATAATGATGTAATTGTAATGATAGTGGATGTAAATTTAAAAATCACTTGGGAAACTCAACCACCAAGTGTATGTAGATGACTTGATGACTATGGCCAAAAATAAAAATGTAAAGATCTGATACAAACTATCAGGATCAGCAAACCATGCAGAGAACCTACACGACCACCAACTAATGATAGATGAACTAAATGAAGAGAGCTAGAAAGTAGACCTGCACATGAACCTCAGCAAGACAAAGATCATGTGCGATAACCTCATCGGAGATAAAAACACTAAGATCAAAATCGAGGACACAGAATTGGAGAAAGTAGATCACTACATCTACCTAGGACAACGAATCTCCATGAGACCCTCAAAAGAACAAATCAAGCAAAGAATCACACTAGGATGGCAAGCCTTTGGCAGAGCTAGCTCAACCTTCAAAAACAAAATCTCATTAATCCTAAAAAGAAAGGTGTATAACCAATGCATCCTCCTTATAGAGTTGAAACATGGAACCTAACCAAGAGACAGATCCGCAAATTGAGAACCATGCAACGTGCACATGAAAGAATTACGCTGGGCCTCACATAAAGAGACCACAAGACAGCATAGTACATCCAGGAAAAGACAAGAGTCAAGGACATCATAAAATCTATTAAAAATCTCAAATGGCAGTGGGCAGGCCATGTTGCAAGAATGGCAGACAACGGATGGACATCCCGACTCATGACATGGATCCCCCGAGAGCACATGCGCAACCGTAGCTGGCAGAATATTTGATGGTGAGACAAACTAGACATATTCAGAAAGCACTGGCTCCGCCACGCCCATGATAGAGAAGTGTGGCGAATCCTGGGGAAGTCCAACGACGAACGTTAAAAGACTGATGATCAGGATCAGGATCTCACAATTGGAGTTGAGGGATGTGCAATGTTGGTGATGCAAATAGAGAAACAAGAAACTACAGAAGGAACTGAACTACAAAAGTTTGTAAGAATAGTGGAAGCATATATAATCAAGTAGAATTAAATGAAGGAAAAATTAGGAAAAGAATTCCTCTCAAGAACAAGGATGGTTTGGGAGAACATACTTTACAAAGGAATAAGTATATAGGAAATAATTATGTGGGGCCTTTCTTAGATTAGACAAGAACTGAGAATTTTGGATCAAAGTACGAGTAATGTGAACTCTGACATTTCTTTGGATGATGTGGACATAATTATAAAGAGGACATCCGAAGAGAGAAACATAATCCCTATTAACAATAGCCTAGAACGATTCCAGAAAGTGAAGATAGACAGGACACAACAGAATAGTAAATGGTGGGGGAAAGAGATGGAACTGTCAATCATAATAAACAAATGCAGTAAGTTGGCTCAGAAGGAGTACAAGACTGGGTCAGAAAGGTGATCCAATGGGAACTGTGCCAAGAATCTGGATTTGATCATGGAAACTAATCAGATATGTACAAACCAGAATCTATCCTAGAAAAATGTAGTTTCTGAGACTTTGAAATTTAATCTAAGATTAATTTAAGATCTAGTCATTGTAAACAAGAAAGAAGAAAAATTATCATTTAGTGGATGTCACTTTTCCAGCTGACTATAAAGCTAGATAAAAAATATTTGACCCTTGTCATAGAATTGAAAGAATTATGGCGCATGAAGTTGACTGCTGTGTGCAATCATTACTGGTACACTTGAAACAGTTCCAAAGAGCCTTGGAAGGACAGGAAATCTGTAAAAGAATTGAAGCCATCCATATGACAGGATTATTAAAATCAGCTTGAATATTAAAGAGAGTGCTGGAGTATTTGGGAGACTTGCTGTCTGTAAATCTTCAATGGAAGTCACCAGATATCACCAGTATGAAAACTGAAGTACAAAACAATGATGACTTGACAAAAAATTTTGATAATGATTCAAAAATCTGTATTGTGCAAAATGACAAAAACAGAGCTGTCATTGGAGCTCCTGGCGACTGTTGAAATTTTGAGAAATGTGTTTAGGAAAAAATATTGGACAACTAATAATCGCCAAGATGTCAGCTGTCTCATAAATCTATTTTTTTGTCTTTCCCGTAATTAAATTCAGGACACTTTACTGCAAGTAACCATTCCAAGGCTCCTTGAATTTAACAGCATGAAATTAACTGTGAAAAATAAAATAAAATGATAATAATCATTTCATAGTCCCACAGTTACAAATATTCCAGTTGTTTAATAGAAGCAGCCAACAATACTTGGGTTTATTAATCTTTTTAAGTTCATTTTTCTCTATTCTTTTCAAATTTGTTGCCTTCGCTTTTCATTTATGAATGAATAAAATAATACAGTTTGAAATGTTTACTGCAGCTTAATTCAATTATGGACTTATAAAAATGTTTTAAAATATCCAACTGCTGCATGACTATCAATAAAGAGATTAAAATTATAATCATAAAAGTGGTACTATGATGATTATGAAGTGTAGACACGCCAAAAAAATTCACTTGAAAACATTTGTTAGTCACTCTTAATTGTTGTGGTGGTGGTTGAAGTTAGCTAACAGCATGAAAAAACATTAGTACAAGATCATATAAGTAAGGAATTCTGTTCCAACCTCCTTGAAAATAACGTGTCGTATATCTGAGGAAAGTTGGAGAATGTACCAGCCAAAACTTAGAAACCAAATCAACAAAGTCTTTTCTTTACTAGGCCGTCTCCAGTTAATCCAACAGAATGTTGAATCAACTTCTCATGTGCATTACTCAATCTTTCTTCCAAACGTAAATTAATTAATTCTTTATCTTCCTATTTCTGCATCTATATTTCCCCAGTTGAAGAGCCCTTCAGACCCAACTGAGCTCATGTCTTAACAAACGGATGAATCCAATTAGATCATCATATTTACTCAGAAATTGTAGTTGAGAATTTTAGACTGATCTGATTGACATAACATAAGTATTGTATGTCATCTATGTACATGCAGTATGAGATCAAGGTTCAATAGATAAGTCACATGCATTTTTCTTTACATAATATTTTCAAGTAAAAAAAAAAAAATGTAACATAAGTATATACCGTCAATCATATCTCCATAGCCTTGCAGTTAATTACCACTGTAGTGACTTTGATTCTCCACAAATGCTCAACATTTGTGGCCCTGTACCAAAGTAATCTAGGCTTAGTGAATCACCCAGAGCAAATCATCATGAAGCACTGGTTAACAAGCTAGTCTTACAGACAGTAATTCAGTTGTGAGTTTGACCCTCACTGAGTGTCCTAAATATGCAGCCCTGCGCTAGACTGATTATTAGATAGCTAAGCTTAATTTCTGAGGGTGTTTTGCCATAGAGTAATGGTAAACAAACTACTCTAACGAACTATTACCACTGTCCAAACTTCAATATCACTTCTAAGATTTCTGTAATATGGCATAAGGAACCTTTGCATCAACTTAATAAATAGCCGGGACTTTTTTGTAAGCTATTCTCATGACCCATTACCACTGAAGTCAGGTGTCTCTCGTTGGTTGCCTCTGTATCAAAATAAGGTAGGCATCGTAAATGGGGGGGGGGACTTATCTTGAAGCAGTGGTTAGTTTGTCTTGTTGGTCATTACTATTGTAGTGATTTCAATCTATACTGAATGCCAAACACTAGAGGCCTCGTGCAAGACTAAGACTGTTGAAAAAAATAAGCCAAATTTCCATGAGCACTTTCTGCATGCACATTGCCTTGTATTTCAAGATAACAAATCTCACTTTGATATTTCACAAAGAAATGGAACAACTTCCAGACTGGTAAATTCCTAGTTGGATTCAAATTCCAAGCATAACCCAATCAATTTCCCTGGCAAAAGAGATGAGTTACACGAACTTCAGTAAAACAAAAATCATGTGCAACGATCACATTGAGAATAAGGACATAACCGTCAAAATCGAAGATGCAAAACTGGAGAAAATAGACCACTACATCTATCTAGGACAACGAATCTCTATGAAACCCACGAAAGAGGAAGAGACAAGCAAAGAATCACCCAAGGATGGCAAGCCTTCAGCAGAGCAAGCTCAACCTTCAAAAACAAGTTGATCCCAATAACCCTAAAAAAAAGAGTATACAACCAATGCATCCTCCCAATAGTCACTTATGGAGTTGAAACATGGAACCTGAATAAGAGACAGATTTGGAAACTCAGAAGGATGCAATCTCACATTTTTGTGGCCTTTCCTTCGGGATCAAAGTTTAGTATCTGCTCCCCGGCCTAGACCGAGTCGGTACTGACACTTGCCCGTCGATTGGGCTGGAGATTGTGTGGTGGTTGACATCAAAGACTGAGTGTGCTGGCGCAAGCATTACCCAATGAGGTTTGACTGAGGCTGCGTTTGCTACGTGCATCGGGAGCCTTTGATCTCGTCCTTCGGCTATCCCATTATTACTCGGCCCAGCTGTGGGGAATCCGTTACCCCGGGGCAGCACTGCTCCATTGCAGCTAAAGGAGCAGGTCCCCTGGTGGACTCTTTCATGGTGGAGGTTTTCTAGCCATTACGATGCACTTTTCAACTGTAGCCATGTCAGCTGGAGCCATTTTTGGAAGGGTTGCTCCTATTTCTTCCCACGTGGAGCCTTGTGTCAAATATTGCTGTGGTGGGACAGTGATTAAATAGATGCTCAACCTCACATGGAGAGATCACAAGACAGCGCTGTATATCAGGAAGAAAACGGGAGTCAGAGACATCATAGAATCTATTAGAAAACTTAAATGGCAATGGGCAGGCCATGTTGCAAGAATGCTAGATAACCGATGGATATCACGACTCACAACCTGGATCCCCAGAGATCACATGCGAAACCAAGGCTGACAGAATACAAGGTAGAGAGATGAACTAGACAAATTTAGAAAATACTGGCTCCATGATGCCCATGGTAGAGAAGTGTGGTGAATCCTGGGGAAGGTTTCTGTCCAACAATAGACGTTAAAAGACTGATGATGATGATGAAGAGCTATTCTTAGTGTATTATAGTGATTAATCCTACCATCTGTGACTTTTTGACTCTTCCTGAACTCTTCACTATGTATCTAGTACATCCCCCACCCACCCACCCCCATACTTCTATCTTCCTTCTATTCTGGTCTCCCTGACCAAGACCAAGGTCCTGATAAACTGGTTGATGAAGTCACTGAGATAGAAAATGCTGTTGCTATGGTAACTGTAATTGTTCTCCTCGACCTTTGAATTCTTTTGTTGAATGGTTTTGTCAGATTCTTGTCATCTGCCGTGTCATTTTGTCCATCTTTAGCTTCTGCGGATTTTCCCCACTTGTGTCTGCAGCCATAAATGATTATTGAACTTATCTGATCAAATTTTGTTTGCAATAATTGGGGTAACCAGATTCGAAATTGAGTCATTTTCATTTTATTTAATGTTGCCTCTTTGTTCAAATCTTAGACTATATGATTTGTCCGTCTACATTTGAAGGCTCACAAAACCTTAGATCAAAGATAAAGAAAGAAAGGAAAAAAAAAAGGGCGACAATTTCAGTCCAACCACATGGACCCAACATATATAAGCACAATTTGATTTTGTTTAATAGTTTGCTATCTGCTCCACAAACTACAGTCAGATTGGCTTCAAGCTCATTTTCCTATAGAATATTCTTAGCCTGTTTGCTGCCGAGTATCTTTTTCAATGTGTTGATACCTATGGTAGATTTTTTATCGTTAAAAATTGATAGAAATGGAAAGTCTTCATTGATTATCTAAAACTGTCCTATTTCCGTACAAACTAGCTGAAATGTTCAACAGGATGTCAAATAGATATATGTTCATAAATGTTCTAAAATAAAACATTTAAAATTCAAATGAGTATGAAATACCTTAAAATATGGCTTTACACATGAGGCCACTTTACATTCTATTCATTAATATCTACTCTTTCGCTGTTTTGTATTTTGTAAATATATATTACACTTTCTAATCGGGTGCTGCTTTCTTGTGAAAGAATAACACTATCATAAGATATGTTATCTCATCTATGACTTGCTTAGATGAAATATCTCTATCATGGTACTGGACGTGACAATTTGCTAAAACTAGTTATTTAATCCATGGCACTGGACTCCTCACTTGCTAAGACAAACAGGTTGAAGAGGCTAACCGTCAATATTTTGTGTTTTTCCGAAATGTTGACAGTTTCATTTCTACACAGAAATTGTTCAACATCTGGCTTGACTCCCATTTGTTATGATATTTCGTGCCTTACCATATAGCAATGGTTAGCAATGTAATCTCTCGTACCATTACAAGTGTAATAAGTTTAATCATTACTGAGCACATTGACTTATAGTCTTATGCTAGACAAAACTAAATACACAAAATATCTGGACACTTCATACTTATTCGGTTGTTGGTAACTAGTATTGCAGACCATTACTACTGCAGTGGACTCCATTTGTGGCTCTGTGCCAGAATAAGCTAAGCTTAGTATTAGGTTGATGCAAAAAGAGGTAGACATCTGCCTTGGGATATGACTAGTAAGATAATCTTACAGGCCAATGCCAGACAGATTGATCGTCTTTGGTTGACCTAACCTAGTGGCCTTCTACTAAATAAAGTTAAACTTTTTACAAATACGCTGTGATCTTTACAGGAATGATAATCTTGTCTATTCTATATTGGGCCTACTCGGTGGTTGAAGTAATAGCATATTTGCTATTTTGGTCACTGTTTTCTTGTGTACTCTACCGAACCGATCAAATCAAGAGGCCAACCCTCTTTCACTACAGACTGTATACGTGAAGACAGTTGGAGAATGCATAGAACAAAACATCATGGTAAGAATAACAAGAACAAAAATACGATCGATAGTCTGAACAACTCATAAAATTCACATGCAGGGTTTTACTGAAGGTGTAAGTTGTCAATCCAAATAGTCATTAAATTTGTATTTTAAAACTGAAACAATCAACCCAGACACTGTTTTTATCTTGACAATTTATCACTGCTTTTATCGAGGTTTTGGAAGAATGCAATGCTTTCAGAAACCAAATTGAGTCTGTGTAACGAGCTACTTCTCTCTGTTGGAATATTTTCATTTTGAATGCATGTATCTCCATAAAGTATGTTTTTTTTACACTTGTTATAATTGCATTCAAACCTATGGGGAGCGTTTGATATTTACTTGATTTATTAAAGCTATAAATGTCTCCATCTCAGAAGTCTGTTCCCCCCCCCCAATGTAATGTTTGTGCAAAACCATTCCTTAGCATCACCTGGAGACCTCTTTCTGCTAGGGATAGAGTAATGAGTGGAGCTCTCTAGGGGCAAAAGGTAAATATAATCCCATTATGACGGCTATTCTTGTTGACTTAAATGATGAAATGGATACTTGCCACAATTATCCACTCTTTGAGTAATACATATTCATTATGGTTGATGAATTGAAGTTTATTGCCCTCAAATGTGTCTGCGTATCTATGCATCTCTCTCTCTCTCTCTCTAAATCTGAATGAGGGTAAGTGTTAGTATGGAATGTTTGAAGCAATTTTTGACAAAATCTTATGTGTGATTGTTTTCATTCTAATTCCCTGTTGTAAATACACAAGTGCCCAACTGTAAACTTAATATGCACGTATGTAGATGAATTCTAATATATACAAATGAATACATGTGTGTATATGTATTTGTCAATACATTAATAGTAAGTAATTATAGGGTTGCAACTGCAACATGGCATATTTAGCAAAGGTCTTGTTTCCATTTTAACAATCCATTGTTTCTGTAGCAATTGGATATTTCTATCGGATCAGGGTATTAGCCCAACATCAAAATCTCCTCATTTTTTAAACGGGCTATTGATAGACTACCTCATAGGGCTAAAGGGCTCCAGCTGCCTTGTTATTTACCTATAGCTTTGGGCTAAAATGGATTCATGCCATTCCCAATGGTATTAGTGCAAAGTGAATGTAAGCAGTCTCAAGCAAAACTCAAACTACGTTTGCCAATTCTGTTTTCTGTGCGGGTAACCACTAAGCTATTCTGCACTTCCATCAAAATATTAGGTTGATGCAAAAGTTTTTGACACAATCTTTTATTCGTGTGAATTTGTAGCATCATTATTCATTGAAATATCTTTTTTGGTTTTCTATAACCCTTATGCCACCTTTTAGATGAATTGTGTATTCCATCATAAAAGAACAATTTCAGTTTTGATTCAAAGAATTCTTTGATACCTTGAAGGTCTTTGAACTGCCGATCAGACCAGGTGTGTTGCATTGAGCAAAAACGTTGACACATCTGGAAATGACGCATCTGGAGGTATCACTAAATGAGGAAGAAATTGTCATTCCAACACCATGATTGTGCACTATTGCATCTCAAATGGTGTTGTTCACAGTAGAATCATTGGCTGACTTCCTTGCACCAAAAATCTTCTTTCTGTATCAATGTATCAATTAAATGAGTTGACTGATCCACCTTTAATTTCTAAGCAAATCCATGTGTGGCTTGTGCTTTATTTTGCTGAAAAAATTCCTTCAATTTGATTTTTCTCAAGTTCTGAAACCTTCCAGAGCATTCTTTGTTTTTGAGCTCAAAATTTTTTTCCCAACTCTAACAGAACATTCTCCACAAATACTTGAGCCTAGCACATTATTCCCATCAGCTTCAGTGATCCATTGCTTGAGCCACTGCTGCACCCTTTCACAGATTGAACATGAAGATTATACAGTGTCAAATGTGTAGCCTGTCTTGTATAAAACAAACAATAATATTTTGTTTCATTTACATTGATTCCACAAAGATTTTTTCCTTTGCTGATAACCAAAGATTTCAAACAAAAATTGTATCAACTTCTTAAATTTAGTTTTCAAGCAATCCTACGTCCCCAATAACACTTTAATCTCTTTTCCATACCACTCTGAGCATTAAATACTGATTTTGATGGACATGAATATAAAATTTGATTAATTTTAAATTGTTGCAATTCTACTTGGAACACTATTAACTCATCAAGAAAACAAGAAACCATATTAAGTGATCATACTTTAAAGATGCACTTTTCTCTCCTTCTCTTCTTTTATTTTCCCCTGACAAAGCACAGATTAACTCTCTTAAGAGGTTGCCATTTTATGCAAATGGCTGCCAGTGTTTTCCTACTTAGCTTTAAATACTGTTGCTCTAGCATCATTCAGAAAAATCAGCTAGCTGAAGAAAAACTACGAGAGAGGCGTCTTTTGTAACCTTGTCTATTCTCCCAACCAGTGATTTCCTTCTAGGGTTTCTCTAATTTCTTAATCTCAACTTGAACGTTCATCATCTGCATGGTGCGTAGGGCATTATATGAACAGATAAAGTATTTTGAGAGGACTCGGTGAAATATGAGCATCAGGCAGCTTTAAGGACAAAATAATAAATTCTACTGGAATGATAAGATTCAATTTTAAGTTCTGTGTTCGATCACTGAGCAGCAGTCATTGCACATCGATGATAAAATTTGAATTAAGCAGATTCATAAAGTATCTTTTTATCTACCTATCTTATCAGTTACAGTATATTTACCCCTCCCCAAAACATTTGGTTTTGCTTATTCATATAGACTCCTCATGGGGCATAGGGCTGCGACACTGGATTCAGTAACAAGTTTTTATTTATGGAGTGGAGTTGCTAGCTCCATGCCCAACCTCATTCATTTACCCGGCCAATGGACTATGATGACTGCCATGTTGTATGAGTTGTTTTCTGTAAGAGTAATGAAATAGTAATGAAATATCTTACAGGGCTGAAAGGCTCAAATTACCTTGCTATATATCCATAGATGAAGGAAAAAGTGGATCCAGGCCTTTCCCAAAAGCATTTGTGGACAATGAAGTTGAACAGCCTGGTCCAAAACTTGAACTTAGTCTGCAGATTCTATTTTCTGTTATAGTAACAATGCCACTCTCATACGGTAGAGTGTATCTATTTTCCTTGGTGATAGGATCTTCCTTTCATTCTATTTATGTATATTTTTATTTAGTGCTTGGTCATTGCCTATGTTTTTTGTTTCAAGATGCTTTAGACATGTGGGAACAGACCTAAGCCTAAAAAATTAATCTAACAACTAAGGTCATACAAAAAGGTACTCTAACAGTGGGAAACAGATTTAAATGTGAATAAAATACTCTGAGAGGAAACATACCACAAATATCCTGATAGATGAACCGCAAACTGATGACAAAAATGCCCACACCATACTGACCTAATTTATAATTTATAATCACCAACAAGCATAGCATCCCCATCGAATAAAACATAAAAACACCACATGCAATGACTAACTACTAAATAAATATATATAAATAGAATAAAAGGAAGATCCTACCACCTAAAAAATAGACCCTCCCCAAAAAACATTCTCCCCCTCCACCAAGAAAAAAAATTGTCCCAAATAGAAATCTAAAATAAACCAAATAATTCGCCTGAAGAAGCTAAAACAGGGCAGAATCGTTAACATGTTTATATAGCAAATCCTTACTCCATTATATTTAAAGCTCCTCTCTAAATCAACTTGATGTTGAATGTATCGAGCACTTTATGAAATAAATCATATATTGTATCATATCATGTAATACTTCTAATTTGTATTGTGATGTATGTAATATATATATATACATATATATATATGGAATAGCCCTTCATGTTGCTACCTCTTCCATGGTTTGAAAGTATCTGATTAATTAAAGATGTTGCATACACAGATAGTTGAGAAAGCAATGCAAATCCTCTGTAAATTCTCATTATTTGGACCTTGAAATGGACTGAATGAAAAGATAATTTGAAAATAACTATATATTGAATGTTGTCATGGAACGCAGGCTTATTCGTTTTAATTGAAGGTGATTGAAAATCTTCCTTTTTTCAAAGTTTTTTTCCAATTGCATATGATCTACTTGATTTGATAACATTATTAAGAATTATTAATAATAGACATAATCAATACTGAGTGAAGGGGGGAAGAATCAATGATTTGTATATGCAATATTGATAAACTTGATTAGATCTGTCCACTATGACATTTATGCAGAAATTATATGTATTTTAAATTGGTATAAGCCCACCCGCCCGCCTGCCTGCACTCACATACACATGCTTGAAAAAATGGATATGGATTTATTCATGGGAGGTTGGTGTATCACTAAATAATAATAGAAAACTGATCCCTGTTTTAATGTCCACTGACATCTTGCATTGATAATGGAAGGATCAGTTTTTATTATAGCAATAAAAAAAAAACATCCCTCATTTCATTCACTTTTAAGAGTTTCTGTATTTTGTTCCAACTATTGCATAAAAGATAACTGGCTCCTTGTGTGAAAACACATACGTATCTTTAGAAAAAAACCCTGAACCTTGATATTGAGAAATTTTATTGCCATTTATAAGAACAAACATGTAAGAATCTTTTGTTTCCAATGTTTAGAACAAAAGGTTGGCCAGAGAAATACCTAATGACCTTGATTAACCCTCAAGCTTAGCTTATGTGAGAGGCTGACTTTTCCTCAGTCTGTATGCTGAATATTAAATTGATAGGACCAAGTATTTCCAGCTGAGAAGAGATGCAGACAAACAAGAGGTTCAAACATTAGTTATATATATATATATATATATATATATATGAACTAGTAAGGATATTGTCTCTAAAAGTGGTGATATAATGCTCCCTCGCTACCATGTAACTACAGTAATGCTAAAATGGGAATTCAATTTCTGACATTTTTATGGAAGTACGGATGAAAGTATGGCCAATATGTATTATCTTCCCTTTAATCTGATTTTATTTTGTATGAATAGTATGATATCATTTTCTTTAACATCATGCATTATTTTAGGTCATCAAAGCTATCTGTAAAAAGTACCCAGTTTATATATTATAACTACAGTAACATTATGTATAGAACCCTTCCCCCCCCCTTGTGAAATATGAAATTTAGAGTTGGGGGAGAGAAAATTTGAGGATGGTTAGAAAGTCTAATGGATTGATTGTAACTGGAAGGAAAAAAAATTTTTAAAGAGAACTATTTTATGTACGTAAAATAGGAAATCAACTATTTTTCTAAAATACCTCAACTTCTAAATGTAAATAACCTTAAAATACTTGCTATCAAATGCTGGATCTTGTTTTGATTTTTTAGTGTAATTCAAGATTCAACAGTTTCCATTGAAAAAGAATCCAACTTTTATAGTCTCTAGAGGATCAGTAGAATTTCTCAATGAACTTAATTGCTTGGTTGCTGTTGAGTGAAACTCTACTTCCATTTCTATTCCTGAAGATAATGACTGCAAATTTTATATTGTATATAGAATAAATAAATTTGCAGATGTACAGTGTAAGTAAAAAAAAAGACGCTCAACAGAAGATTACTTACAACTCTTTATACTCTTCATTACATCAGACAGCATGTGTGTATTCATTCATCCCATCAAACAATATGGTGCCCATTCACTCAGAACATAGACAAAGGTCACCCAACCAGAAGTCCATCCCTCTCCAGATTAAGGGGAAAAATTCAGTACTGAAAGTTGGATTATTTACTCAACAGTTTTTCCCTCTTCTCTTTAGAGGTGTGCATAGTCATAATGATAATGTTTTCTTGTGTCCCACTAAATACTTCTGAAAAAAGCATATTTTTCTACAGATTGTCCATTCAGTCTTTTGACATGTCGCCTCCAATCTTCTGGCTAGCATGATTAAAATCTTGAGCATCTTCAAAACACATCTAATTGAATAGTAAAAACAACACTCTTTCATCTTTAATAGTTTCTGTGATATAGGGTAGTTTTGTGACCGATATATTTGATAAGAGCGACCTTGCTTTCTGCTTGGTTACAAGTTGGTACTCAACTTTGGGAAACTTTCCTTTAAGAAAAGAAAAATTGATAGAAAACCAGGTTTTTTATTTTCTCCTAGAGGAATTTTGAAAGGTATACAAAATATTCTCTGATATGTGGGGACACTTGACAAATAAACAACCAGAATAATCAGTTCAATTTTCTTGAACTCTTGGGCAGAACCTCTGAACTATTGAGTTGAACTCGGCTTTGGTATGAGACCACAAAAATGAGGATAGATCAATAAGCACATAGTGACAGTAGTTATTAGCTGGATTTTGATTGGGAAATTTTCACTGCTTAATGTTCGATCTATGATTGATATTCACCCCTGAATCAATTATGTTGAAAAATAGTTATTTTTTTGTGTAAAATAAATGGGTTTTTCTATCAATGGACTGCAGACTTGATGATGTACTTACATATAGAGCAGTCAGTGAGCATCAAACTTGGTATACAGTTGTAATAGTTTGCTTCACCAACTCATTAACTATTATCCAAGATATATATATATATATATATATATATATATATATATATATATATATATATATATATAAAATTAATTTTCACTTTTAAAACCAATAGATGACAGATATTAAATAAGCAGAAAGATTCTAGGGCTTACTATCATAAATGTTATGCATGTTTGAAACAACTTTTTCAAGTAAAACATGGACCAGTTCATGCCTTCAAATTTTATCGCTGAAACATGTTTCTAACATTATTCATTGAAAGATATCAGCATAAAAGATCAAACCTTTGTTGAAAAAGATAATCTGAGGAATGACGAGCACAGAATTAGGAAAGAATTTTTGACACAAGAAAATTTTCACTATTGCTCCTAAATTTGTTGTAATAGAAACATGTTTGCAATAGACTATATAATGAGAGAAAACAGCCATTTTAAAATACCAGATGAAAGACCTTGTTAAAAATTGTCCAAGATAGAAAAGGCAAATCAAAGGCAACACTTGAAAAATAAGCCTAAGGAGTTCTTAACCTTCCACTCGGGGGAAAAGGCCCAGATGTAGATTCTAAAAACAAGGGAGATTCTGTTGGCAGAACGAGAGAGATAGGGATGTTAGTTCATTAATTATACAACTTGGATGAGCAGCTGATAAGAGACTGGCAAGAGTGGGAAGGAGTAATAAAAATTGAAAGTACAGCCACTTAGTATGAATATCCTTCAGACAAGTATGTGAGTCATGATTTTCTGGTTTTTGAAGAATCAAGGATGTAAATGAATCATCAGAGATTTGAAAAGACTGAAAATGTCCTTGGATGAATTCTTTCCCTCCTGGAAATGTCCAAGAGTAAATTTTTTCCATCTGCCACTCGATAGATTCAAGAAATCTACAGTATGGCTTCTATTCCTATCAATAACATGATATTTGTCGAGCAAAGTTTGTTTTCCCTTCCTCTCTCTCTCTCATTAACCGATTTAATAATCATTGTTGCATTTTTATTTCCATGGGATTTGAGGCTTTTAAATTATATAGCTTGGTTGTTGAAGTGATTAACTTCAAAACTCAAGGTCACTATTTCTAAATTATCACTTTGTCCTTGCAAAGAAAATAAAACAACTTTGATGTTCTGAGATGATGGTCACTTTTGTTTACTGTATGAGTAATGTGTAAATAATTACTTGATATCATTTTAGTGACTGTCATTGGACATAGACCTTCCCCAAGATTTGCCAGACCTCTCTATCATGCTTGTCATGGAGCGAAAATTTTCTGAATTTGTCTAGTTCGTAACACTATCTTATATTTGGCCAGCTACAGTTTCGGAAATGATCTCATTGTGTGTCATGATGTCCATCAGTTATCTGACATTCTTGTAACATGGCCAGCCCATTACCATTTGATTTTTCCAATGGATTCTATGATATCCCTGACTCCTGTTTTTACTCTAATATACTGTTCTGTTTTATGATCTCTCATGTGCACGTTGCATGGTTCTCTGTTTGAGGGTCGATCTTTTGGTTAGGTTCCATGTTTCAGCTCCCTACGTGACTATAGGGAGAATTCTTTTTTCTGTTGACCATTGTTTTTAAGACTAGTGGGATTTTCTTGTTAAAGGATTGAGCTTACCCTACTAGAATGATTCTTTGCTTGATTTTTTTTTTTTTTACTTGAGGGTCTCGTAGAGATTTTTTTGTCCTTGATAGATGGTCCACTTTTTCCAGGTCTGCATTTTCGATTTGGATTTTTGTGTCTTCATCCTCAACATCTTTGTTGTGAATAACATTTGACATACTGAAGTTCATATGAGGACCACCTTTCTTGGAATTTTTTGAAAATTCCTCCCCGAAGAAGTTTTTGGTGTGTGTGTGTGGGGGGGGGATCAATTTGCAATGTAAGTATATGCTAATTTGTGAGGATAACATTTGTCTTACTGAAGTTCATGTGGAGACCAACTTTTTCACTCTCTTCATTCAGTTAGCAGTCTCTATTTGGAATAACTGACAATGGACAAAAAGAGACAGTCACTGGTCATGAATTAAGGCAAATATAATGATAGAATAGTGGCTATTATATGGTCTGGTCCAGGACATATTCAGCCATCAAATATTAACAAAAAAGTGAACAGTGCCTTGGTACTTTCGGAGTAATCTCTTTCGGTCTTTATCCTAGAGTCCCTTCCACTTCTTAGTCTGCAAAGTCCTCATTAAGCTACCTTATCATATTTTCTTGGAGTCTCTTTGGGGAAAAAAAAACAGAAGTAGCTTGAAGCCAAATCTGGACTGTTGGGGGTCTGACAGACCTGGTTAGTGCTATGTTTGGTGAAAAATTCCAGCATGGGAAGTGAATAATGAGCAGGCTGAATTATTATGAATGTGATGATCACATGGTATGCAAGCTCACTCAATGGGGTCTCACTTCTGACCGAGTAATGCCATGTGAGAGTGTCTATTCAGTGTGCACAATAAGGTCACCTCAACTTGATTGCCCAGGCTGTGCACCTCGTGTGTATAAGCTATCTATTTTCAGCAATCTATTGATCCCAAATTCATTGACAGTTTTAAAAACCTTTAACCCAAGCTGTCAAAATAGGTTTCTTCAGTTTTCAAGTTGGGCTAGCTGGTAATGTACATATGATGCCTACAGGCTGCGCATCTGGAGGGCTGAACATTTTTTGAAAATTCTTCGCAAAATAGGGGATGGGTTGGAGAGGGGGAATCAATTTGCAATGTAAATTTATGCTTATTTGATCCTTTGGTTTGTACGTGGCTCATTCCACTTGTTTTGAAAATTTTGACTTTATTTGTGACCACTGCCCAACAAAAGTCAAAAAAAATAATTTATTCTTTGATCACCCCCTTTTTTTTTCTTTTTTTTTTTTTAATTTTTCAATTGATCTCCCCAAAACGACATCCTGCCTGAGCTCATTAGTCACATGACGGTTCCTATTGAGTAACGTATCAGACCTGTTATACAACTTTCCTACGAGTACTTGAGATTCCAACTTGTTTACATTATTTTTCACTTGACCGGTCACCATTCTTTGACAGACAAGCTATATCCATATATATATATTTTTTTTAACTGCTATTTAAAAATCAAATGATTAAAGCTTGACTATCTTCTTAACAGCAATACACAAATATGATTAGTGAATACATGACGGAATCTATTTCACTGAACATATTCTTGTACTTCGAAAAAGGGAGTTGAAAGAGAGAAAGCTGACAATTTATACCTTATTATGGGAATTCTCAGTTATTGATGATCATTTATTTCATTATGCCCCTTCTCTCACGTTCTCTTTCTTCATCTCCCTCCTTCTCTTCTCTCTATTTCTACATCTCCCTCCTTCTCTTCTCTCTATTTCTACATCTCCCTTAATGTCTTGCCTCGGTCTGTTCATCTCCCTCAATGTCTTGCCTCGGTCTGTTCATCTCCCTCAATGTCTTGCCTCGGTTTGTTCATCTCCCCCTCGATGTCTTGCCTCGGTTTGTTCATCTCCCTCGATGTCTTGCCTCGGTTTGTTCATCTCCCTCAATGTCTTGGCTCGGTTTGTTCATCTCCCTCAATGTTTTCCTCTCTCTCTCTTTGTTTTTCCTCTCTCTCTCTTTGTTTTTCCTCTCTCTCTCTTTGTTTTTCCTCTCTCTCTCTTTGTTTTTCCTCTCTCTCTCTTTGTTTTTCCTCTCTCTCTCTTTGTTTTTCCTCTCTCTCTCTTTGTTTTTCCTCTCTCTCTCTTTGTTTTTCCTCTCTCTCTCTTTGTTTTTCCTCTCTCTCTCTTTGTTTTTCCTCTCTCTCTCTTTGTTTTTCCTCTCTCTCTCTTTGTTTTTCCTCTCTCTCTCTTTGTTTTTCCTCTCTCTCTCTTTGTTTTTCCTCTCTCTCTCTTTGTTTTTCCTCTCTCTCTCTTTGTTTTTCCTCTCTCTCTCTTTGTTTTTCCTCTCTCTCTCTTTGTTTTTCCTCTCTCTCTCTTTGTTTTTCCTCTCTCTCTCTCTCTCTTTGTTTTTCCTCTCTCTCTCTCTCTCTTTGTTTTTCCTCTCTCTCTCTCTCTCTTTGTTTTTCCTCTCTCTCTCTCTCTCTTTGTTTTTCCTCTCTCTCTCTCTCTCTTTGTTTTTCCTCTCTCTCTCTCTCTTTCTGTTTCTACTCTCTCTCTCTCTCTTTCTGTTTCTACTCTCTCTCTCTCTCTTTCTGTTTCTACTCTCTCTCTCTCTCTCTTTCTGTTTCTACTCTCTCTCTCTCTCTCTTTCTGTTTCTACTCTCTCTCTCTCTCTCTTTCTGTTTCTACTCTCTCTCTCTCTCTCTTTCTGTTTCTACTCTCTCTCTCTCTCTCTTTCTGTTTCTACTCTCTCTCTCTCTCTCTCTTTCTGTTTCTACTCTCTCTCTCTCTTTCTGTTTCTACTCTCTCTCTCTCTCTCTTTCTGTTTCTACTCTCTCTCTCTCTTTCTGTTTCTACTCTCTCTCTCTCTCTCTTTCTGTTTCTACTCTCTCTCTCTTTCTGTTTCTAATCTCTCTCTCTCTCTTTCTGTTTCTACTCTCTCTCTCTCTCTTTCTGTTTCTACTCTCTCTCTCTCTCTCTCTTTGTTTTTCCTCTCTTTCTGTTTCTCCTCTCTCTCTCTCTCTCTCTCTGTTTCTGTTTTTTCTTCTCTGACACTCTGTGCGTCTTTCTCTGTCTCCCCCTTCCTTTTTCTTCATTCCTCTTTATCATTCTATCCTTCTATTTCTCTGACCATCAAATATCAATAGTCTCATCAATCCATGTTCATTTTCTAACTGGTTGATAACACATGACCTGTTACTTATTCAGATTTTCAACAAGTGGGGATTGGTGAGTATGCTGGGTGGGTGCCCACTGGTCTGCTTGCTACTGCCTTTCTGCATGTAGCGAGTGTTGATTCTCCTCCATATGTTTCTTCCTTTCCTAACGCTTGCATGGAGTACAGTCTTGCCTTCCCTGTGAGTTACGGACTTGGCAGAAGCCGTTCTTCATATTTACAGTTTCCACTGCTCTCCAGTAGATGGGAAATTTTATTTCTGTCTTTCCTTCTTGCCACTTTATCATCTTTTTCTTCATCTGTTTGCTCTTTCTCTTTTTCTTCATCTGTTTGCTCTTTCTCTTTTTCTTCATCTGTTTGCTCATTCTCTTTTTCTTCATCTGTTTGCTCATTCTCTTTTTCTTCATCTGTTTGCTCATTCTCTTTTTCTTCATCTGTTTGCTCATTCTCTTTTTCTTCATCTGTTTGCTCATTCTCTTTTTCTTCATCTGTTTGCTCTTTCTCTTTTTCTTCATCTGTTTGCTCATTCTCTTTTTCTTCATCTGTTTGCTCATTCTCTTTTTCTTCATCTGTTTGCTCATTCTCTTTTTCTTCATCTGTTTGCTCATTCTCTTTTTCTTCATCTGTTTGCTCATTCTCTTTTTCTTCATCTGTCTGCTCTTTCTCTTTTTCTTCATCTGTCTGCTCTTTCTCTTTTTCTTCATCTGTCTGCTCTTTCTCTTTTTCTTCATCTGTCTGCTCTTTCTCTTTTTCTTCATCTGTCTGCTCTTTCTCTTTTTCTTCATCTGTCTGCTCTTTCTCTTTTTCTTCATCTGTCTGCTCTTTCTCTTTTTCTTCATCTGTCTGCTCTTTCTCTTTTTCTTCATCCGTCTGCTCTTTCTCTTTTTCTTCATCTGTCTGCTCTTTCTCTTTTTCTTCATCTGTCTGCTCTTTCTCTTTTTCTTCATCTGTCTGCTCTTTCTCTTTTTCTTCATCTGTCTGCTCTTTCTCTTTTTCTTCATCTGTCTGCTCTTTCTCTTTTTCTTCATCTGTCTGCTCTTTCTCTTTTTCTTCATCTGTTTGCTCTTTCTCTTTTTCTTCATCCGTCTGCTCTTTCTCTTTTTCTTCATCTGTCTGCTCTTTCTCTTTTTCTTCATCTGTCTGCTCTTTCTCTTTTTCTTCATCTGTCTGCTCTTTCTCTTTTTCTTCATCTGTCTGCTCTTTCTCTTTTTCTTCATCTGTCTGCTCTTTCTCTTTTTCTTCATCTGTCTGCTCTTTCTCTTTTTCTTCATCTGTCTGCTCTTTCTCTTTTTCTTCATCTGTCTGCTCTTTCTCTTTTTCTTCATCTGTCTGCTCTTTCTCTTTTTCTTCATCTGTCTGCTCTTTCTCTTTTTCTTCATCTGTCTGCTCTTTCTCTTTTTCTTCATCTGTCTGCTCTTTCTCTTTTTCTTCATCTGTTTGCTCTTTCTCTTTTTCTTCATCTGTCTGCTCTTTCTCTTTTTCTTCATCTGTCTGCTCTTTCTCTTTTTCTTCATCTGTCTGCTCTTTCTCTTTTTCTTCATCTGTCTGCTCTTTCTCTTTTTCTTCATCTGTCTGCTCTTTCTCTTTTTCTTCATCCGTCTGCTCTTTCTCTTTTTCTTCATCTGTCTGCTCTTTCTCTTTTTCTTCATCTGTCTGCTCTTTCTCTTTTTCTTCATCTGTCTGCTCTTTCTCTTTTTCTTCATCTGTCTGCTCTTTCTCTTTTTCTTCATCTGTTTGCTCTTTCTCTTTTTCTTCATCTGTCTGCTCTTTCTCTTTTTCTTCATCCGTCTGCTCTTTCTCTTTTTCTTCATCCGTCTGCTCTTTCTCTTTTTCTTCATCCGTCTGCTCTTTCTCTTTTTCTTCATCTGTTTGCTCTTTTTCTTTTTCTTCATCCGTCTGCTCTTTTTCCTTTTTTCCTCTTTGTATCCTTTTTCTCCTCTTCCTCCTCCTCCCTCATCTACTTCTCTTTTTTTTTCCCCATCTCCTTCTCTTTTCTTTGCTTTTTATTATCTTTCATTATTTCTCTTCCACCCCCCCCCTTTTTCCCTGTCGAACCTTTTCTCTCTTTTTCGGTATATTCTCATTCTCTTCCTATCTCTATTGATTCTTTTTCTCAGTGGATGATCATTCTTCTTTTATTTATATTCTTTCTTCATGAATGAAGAATTTCTCAATACAAATGAACATTAATTTCCTCCAAATTAAAACCAATAAGATGCAGCTTAAATGCATTATTGACCAGAAATAGACCTACCTTGATACAATGTATTATTAGTCCATACCTATCATAACTCATTCTTTTAAAATCAAGTACCGAGTCAATTAAATGCGCTAGCATCTCTAGTACCTATAGCATTTGCTATTTTGGAGCTAGATCTATCTTTGTTTGGGTGCATTTAACTCCTATTAATCACTGACTAACTGACATGCCAAAAGAACATATAAAGAAAAGGGCTTCTAAAAGGAGTCTTTGAGATATCATTAGTGCATCTATTCTTTCTTGTCTTCATTTTCATTTTTTCATTCTTTGTCTCACAGTTCCTTGCTTTCCTTCATTCTCTCTTCTACTTTCGCTTTCCCACCCTCTCTCTCTATCTTTTTCTCTGCTACCTTTACTTTCCCACTCTCTTTCTCTTTGCTACTTTCGCTTCCCCACTCTCTTTCTCTCTCTCTCTTTCTTTCTCTCGGCTACTTTCACTTTCCCACCCTCTTTCTCTCTACTACTTTCACTTTCCCACCCTCTTTCTCTCTGCTACTTTCACTTTCTCACCTCTCCTTTTTTTTCTTACTATATCCATTATTTTTCTATGAGTCTCTTCCAACATTTTCCTCTTTCTCCATCTTTTGTTTCTCTCTTTATTCTCCTCTCCTTTAACCCTTTTTTCTCTCAATACTTTTATTCATGTACATATGATCATTTCCTCTACACACATCCCTATAATGATGATAGTTCTTGTGTATGTAACCATTAACCTGCAAAACTGGCAAATTATGCAGAGAATCCTTTTAGTCCTACATCTTTGGGATGTTCCAAGTTGGAGAATAAAATAAATCTAGATGAGTTTTCACCCTTTACATTATACTTTGGTAGGGAGTTCCATTTATGATACAATTAAAAAGCTGAACCGGACCCTTACTTTCAATTCACATGATATCTGAATGAAATTTCGTTGAAGGGTGGCCAATGTTCTAAAAAAAATATATATATATTTATATATAAGTATATACATATATATATATATATATATATATATACACACACACACACATCATTGGTACACGTGAAAACTGGCTTCAAGTGATATGTAACACTATTATACATATACAAGTTCCTTTAATAATTTATACATCAAACACAGATGTGTGTGTGTGCATATTTATATATATATATATATATATATATGGACTTATTGATCTACCCATGTATGTATGCATGTATCTATTAATAACGATGGTAGCAATAGTTTGCTAGGTTGCTTATACGCATCTAATGCCCTTCCAAACACTTAGGGGCTGAACATCAGTATTTAAGAGTATTTTGACTCGAGGAATAACATAGGATAGGTGGCATTGACCTCCAGGGTCATTAGTTTGCCAATTTAGGGTCAGAACTGCTATTTTCAGCCAACTGAAAAAAGGGGCACCTTTTTATGTGACCCAGGATAAACTGGAAACTACCTAATTGCAGGCATCTATGTATTGTATGAAATCTATCTATTTATTACAAAACGAAATAGTGGAGGCACCAGTGACTGAGCAGTTATTTTCACAGAAAATCGATAATCTGCATTCGCTTTACTCTAATGCTCTTGGGAAAGGCATAGATAGAAATGATTTTTTCTTTTTTTTTTTTTTTTTTTGATACTGAAAAAATTTATCGCCTGAAAAAATACACATTCTCTTGTACATAATAATTAAGTTGTATTAATCCTGCTAACTGAATAAATTTTATATAAATAGTGTGTGTGTACATATATATATATATCCCTGTCTGTCTTTTTATCTATCTAATATATGTGTTTTTGTGGAGTGTATATACATCCCTCTGTATGTATCAGCTGCCATGTGTGTGTGTTGATGCTTCGTATCCAAGCAACAAGTCTTGCACCAATCAGTATAGTGATGGCGGTTTGAGTAACGGTAGTTCCGTGGACAAGAGCAACCACCACTATTACTGCCAGATTATTACTGCATTGAACCAGGACGAGTGCATTGCAACACATCGTAATACAGTGACTGTGACTCACTTCTAAGATCATTCCGAACAGGACCCAGCCCAGACCTGTCCGAACCATTTGTCATCGTGTAGGTGTAAGCAGCCAGCAGCATCATCATCATCATCAGTATTTAAACCATTAATAATGACAAGAAGGAGATTTGCTTCGGAAGGCGTCAACATTTCTGCTGCTGTCATCAGCGGGTGGAGTCGACAGAAATTTTTATCTACTTGATTTTTTATTTTTTTATTTTTTTAAAATCGTTCAAGATATACGTGGATGGCAAGGTCTTGTCATTGGTCATGGGGTGAAGAGGTGTCTCATTGCAAGGCATCATATGCATCATAAAAATTTCTCCCCCATTCAACCCCCCCCCTTGACCTCTTCTGGTTTTTTTTCTTCATTTTCCATGTCCTTCCTGCTACCTCCTCCTTTTAACCTTTCTCTTCATATACACCTTTTTTACTTCTTCCTCTTCTCGCTTTCTCCTTCTTCCCCTCTTTCTTTTCATTCTATTTTTTCTCTGCACTTGCTTCTGAGTTTCCTCTCTTTTCGTTTTATATCTTTAACAATTTGCTTCTCTCATCTCTCTTTCCTCCTCTCTCTTTCCTCATCTCTCTCCTCATTTCTCTCTCCTCTCTTTCCTCATTTCTCTCTTTCCTCATTTCTCTCTCTCCTCATTTCTCTCTCCTCTCTTTCCTCATTTCTCTCTCTCCTCTCTTTCCTCATTTCTCTCTCTCCTCTCTTTCCTCATTTCTCTCTCTCCTCTCTTTCATCATTTCTCTCTCTCCTCTCTTTCCTCATTTCTCTCTCTCCTCTCTTCATTTCTCTCTCTCCTCTCTTTCCTCCTCTTTCTCCTCTCTTTCCTCCTCTTTCTCTCCCTCCTCTCTTTCCTCCTCTTTCTCTCCCTCCTCTCTTTCCTCCTCTTTCTCTCCCTCCTCTCTTTCCTCCTCTTTCTCTCCCTCCTCTCTTTCCTCCTCTTTCTCTCTCCCTCCTCTCTTTCCTCCTCTTTCTCTCTCTCTCCTCTCTTTCCTCCTCTTTCTCTCTCTCCTCTCTTTCCTCCTCTTTCTCTCTCTCCTCTCTTTCCTCCTCTTTCTCTCTCTCCTCTCTTTCCTCCTCTTTCTCTCTCTCCTCTCTTTCCTCCTCTCTCTCTCTCCTCTCTTTCCTCCTCTCTCTCTCTCCTCTCTTTCCTCCTCTCTCTCTCTCCTCTCTTTCCTCCTCTCTCTCTCTCCTCTCTTTCCTCCTCTCTCTCTCTCCTCTCTTTCATCCTCTCTCTCTCTCTCCTCTCTTTCCTCCTCTCTCTCTCTCTCCTCTCTTTCCTCCTCTCTCTCTCTCTCTCTCCTCTCTTTCCTCCTCTCTCTCTCTCTCCTCTCTTTCCTCCTCTTTCTCTCTCTCCTCTCTTTCCTCCTCTTTCCTCCTCTTTCTCTCTCTCCTCTCTTTCCTCCTCTTTCTCTCTCTCCTCTCTTTCCTCCTCTTTCTCTCTTTCCTCCTCTTTCTCTCTCTCCTCTCTTTCCCCCTCTTTCTCTCTCTCCTCTCTTTCCCCCTCTCTCTCCTCTCTCTTCCCCCTCTCTCTCTTTCCCCCTTCTGCTACATTCTATAGACTCATCTTATCCTGTGTTCTTCTTTCCAGGACTACTGCATTTTCCTTCAATATTGTCACACTCTACTTTATTTGCGGTTTCTTATTCTTTTTCCTTTTTTTCACAATGTTCTACATTCTTTTTATTAACTGTTGCACTTCCTGGTATTGTGTCTCCCTTGAATACTAGTTGCTTTTCCTTGGCGCAATTTTCATCCTCTGTTAACACTTGTTGCTCTCTTTTCCACGTCTTTCTTCTTCTCTCCCCTCTTTGTCATCTCACTTCTCTTCCATCCTGTAACTATACTTGCTTCCTGGCTACTGACTTGAATATTCCCTTCATATATATATATATATATATATATATATATATATATGAAGGGAGTGTGTTTGTGCACATATAGATATATAGACAAATAACCTAACTATCAACAAGTTTTTTTCTTTTTTTCTTTTTTTTCTGGGGGTGTTTTTTTTTGTTTTGTTTTGTTTTGTTTTTTTAACAAGTTCCTCTTAGTCATCTTCCATGACTAAAGCTTATTATTTTTAGCATCTTTGTCAGGATCCATCTATTGCTACATTTTATTTGGCTTGTTATCTCTGGGACACACCACTTTTCTTTTCTTTTCTTTTTTTTTTATTTATTATTATCATCATTTCTCTCTCCTCTCTCACAACATCATTCCTTCACCGTTTCCTAAATGCTTAATGCATTATTACATCCAATACGCCTGCCCAGCCAGCCCAACCCAATTATATAAACTTATTTACCTTTTTCCTTTGGCAGGTATCGTGCCTCATCTTTATATAAATGTAACTTGCTAATAGAAACTGGTTTGATCAAATAATTGGGGCTGTTCAAGCCCAGGAGGCAATATGTTACAATTTATGTGAATTTAGGATGCCAGCAGCTGTCTATAGATACAAACATATCTGGCTGTCTTAGATAAGCAGTGAACTCTGAAATGGCTAATTACTCCTCTATTCACATGTGCACTCACTCACACTCCATCATATCCTCACTTCCGTTGGATTAGAGTCGACTCGGTGTGTGTATATACATATATATATATATATATATATAACTTTTTCAATAAACTGCTTTTGTGTCACATCAATCACCCATTTTTTAATATCTGTCAATGCAATTTATGTAATTTTCCAAAGTATTTTTTTTTCCCTGTTTCCCCTATACTTTGTGATGGTACAGTGTATAAATTGTCTTTTGTTGGGATCCTCAGTTATTTACCATGTAACTGTTTCACATACAAATAAAGCAGCCTTAATCTTGACCTAAACAGCCTGCTGGTAAGTGGGAGGCCCAAATAGGTGCTTGATTTCTGCATCTCATTTTGTTTGTTCATTGTCCATATCTGCTCTTTAGTTACTCAATACGGACAACTATGTTATTAAGAGATGGATATATGATACAACAGAGTATTTCAAATGTGTTATATCATTTGAAATGACTTCCCATTATTACATAATTGTTCATTTTATTTACACTGTCTAGATCAAATGACAGTTTACAGTGTAATAAGGGGAAGTTATGTTTAGCACAATGATAAAAGCAGTATTGTATTGGCTTCCTATTGGTCGCAATTTCAATTCCTGCAGCCACCCATATATATATATATATATATATATATATATATATATATATATATAATGTGTATTTAAATCTATAATTAATGTATATGTATAGGGTTGTCACTAAGTTGATAGCCTAATAATGAAAAGTAGCATATATTTCATGCAACAAATAAATATTTTGAACATTATCTCCATCCTTGTCAATGCACTTTACCTTATGCTTCTCTATTAATCATATGAATCAAACGTTATACAACAAAAATTTCAAATCAAAGTCCAGCTAACAATATCAGGTTATGGACTTCTTATAGATTCACCCACAAATAAACATACATCTATCTTTCTCCACACATTGATATCTATATCTTGAGGATTGAACTTACTATATTCATTTTGGATCAGCAAGACTAACTTTCTGCACACTACTCCGTGTCAAGGCACTCACATTATAGGTGTGTACATAAGTATCACCGTGCAAATGGTTATAGATATGTATTCATATATATAATATATATTATTAAGAAATACATTTTTAAGAAATCATACATCTAATTGTCTGTGTTGAGAAACAAATAGAGCAGATATAGATAGTGAATGAACAAAAATGAGAATTTAGACAAAAAGCAGTCATTCGGGTCTTTGCATTACCAGTGACTGTTTAGTTCAAGGGTAAAAGTGATGCAAGAGCAATTCAATTCCTGCAACTGCCCCATTTTCCTTATTTGTTTATTCTGTTTATGCTCTCTAGACCAAATGATATAATCACTGTGTGTCAAGACGGGATGTCATTTCAAAAAGATTTTCAAAGTAGTATAATGTATTTATATAGAAGCCAATCACGGAAACCTGCTTTAGAAAATAATTTTTTATTAACACAACATGTTTTGGATATTTTAGAGCATAAGAAAACGAACATAAATACATTGAATAAAAAAAAAGGTGGAAGATGGATTGGAAAAATGTCAGGGTGATGATTCAAGGGTGGAGTCTTGCTGTAGACCTTATCTGTCGTTTACGGGTCAGGAGAGAAGAATAGTAGTCCGTGTTTATTTGGATGTGGTAGAGGCTAGGGTGTGAGTAAATAATGTGTATTGTGTGTGTCAAAAGTATGGGAGCAGAGGAAGAGGTGGTTGCATTTGTCAGTGCATCATGTGTGTGCATACAATTGCAGGTTTGATTGTAAGATCGGGAAGATAAGTGTGTGTGTGTGTATTAATGAGTGTGAGGAACGTGTGTGTTGTCTATAGTATAGTCTAAATGTGTGATTAGGTGTGTTAGTAATCCGTGTATTATGTGTCCAGTGTGTGTGTGAGTACGTGGTAACTTTGTTGATTTTATATATATATATAAAGAAATTGGTGCTACTGCAGCAATTGAACCTGCGACCAATAGAGCAGCCTCATCAATGTTACATTGCTCTAACCATTGAACTAAATATATATACATACATACATATGTGTATGGACTCTCTCCATATATAGATACATATATATATATGGAAAGAGAGAGGGTCTATATGCTTATACATATTTTCTTTTCTTGAAGAAAGCATCTAATTATGCTGTATAAAATCACAGCTTGAGAGAAATATACAGGCTTATTTACATTTTAGATTAGTTACATAAACAAACAAAATATGAAATATAGTTATCTTTTTTTAAAACTGAACAAATATGTATAAATAAACTTAAATAAATGCAAAAAAAAGAAGAAAAATAACATAGCTATTATCAATCTCTGTTTGAGTTTTAAAAAACATGAAGATAGGTTGAATTAAATCCTTATTCTCAATTGGAACTATGATCAAATGAGCTGGAGGAGCCTTTGTAGGACCAAACACTGAACATTTATTCCTCTGTGGTTATTTTTTTCAGATGAAGTGACGAAGAGATTGCCATGTCTATGATTTACTGAGATTGTTATCAGGAAATAATTGTTTTAGAAAGCATTACCAATCTGTTGTGATCATCAAACTTAATTTAGGAGAAAATCAATAACTCTTCGTTCATATATGTAATATGTAGTATCCACATCTCCTGCGGAATCATCTATAATTAGTTGGCAACATGAGTCACCAAGGCGTTGACACAAGATCTACCAGACAACTTCCTATTCCAAAGCAAACAGCAGACTAAAAACAGAAGAAAAGAGGTTGTGCTATAAAATTGAAGGTTCCCCCAGTTGTCAAAACTTCTTCAGGAGATCTTTTCTCATGATTGGGCTCTGCTGGCCACGAGAGGACCTGTAACGGACAGGAGCTATCCTTGTAAATCCTCATTCCGAAATGAAGCCATGCCTAGTGGCATTATTTTTAATCCTATCTAAGGTCCGTAATCCCTTTGGGATTGCCTGAAGTTAGAGGGAGCCAAATCTGGACTGTAGGCGAGCACCAGTAGACCTGGGTATTGCAATGTTTTAACGAAAACCCTGCACAAGATGTGGAAATCTGCTCGCTCTGTCATTATAAATGTGATCTTCACGCAGTGTACAAGCTCACTCAACAACTTTGTACTGCCAACTGAGTAACTCCCCAGGAGAGTGTCTTTTCATGTGTGCACAGTAAGGTCCTCTCTAATTAGTTTCCATGTTACATTGTGGCTCTTGAGATATGCAAAACTGCTGGGTACTTTCTGAATAGATATCATGAATATATATACGTGGGGAGAAAGAGAGGGGACATGGCAAAAGTTACACCCCTTTATTAGAATTAGTATCATTATATTTTGCATTAAGATAAAATGGAAGTATTTTGATTGTGAAATAACTTGAGAAGCATTTTATTTTTGCCCCACTCTGTGTATAAAATGCATATAGTATAAGAATGTATTGCTGCTATCATTAACAAGTATAATCATGAATATCAATCATTATAGATAATAATATCATTAGTATTAGGAGCTTCTATGAATTAAGGTAATATTTTTGGTATTATTTTTCCATCATGCCAATCAATAACTTCTTTCGTGCGAGTCAAAAAAAAGTTATCGAATGCATGTTGATGATTATTACTATATATCAATGTCAAACAGGTTTCTGCTGAAATGCCATAACAATCAAACCTCTTTCAAATAGCCGTTACACTATGTGTATAATTGAACAACTGGAAAGAAATTTCTTCTTTTTTTTACTCTCATATAAGTGAACCAAAGCCATCAGATATTTATTTTTGAGTTAATTGCATGTTATAAATGGCTTTTATCAAATATTGTTGTTCTGAAAGCTTTCCTTTAGAAATAGATAAAAAGGTTGTACAAAGAAGATGGCATTTCAGGGTCAAGTGAATTAACTTGCAAGATAACTATTGATTGGCTGCAAGAGAGAGTCATATGAGCTTGTACTGTACAGAGTTAACAAGAAGCACTAATTACAAACTGAAATCCTGCATTAGTGTGTCCTACAAAAATTGCTTCAATTACAGAGGGTTTTTTTTATAATAATATATTATGATAATTTATAAGGGAATGTAGTCTCAACCAAAAGGTAAATCACTTAAATTGAAGATTTTAAATGAAATAAAATGTCAGTTGCATTATTTTAAAAATTACTTTCCAATTGTAAAAGAAAATAGAGAATTTTTTGTCGGACATGTTTAATCATTTTCTTGCTTCATTTAAGAGACTGAATAGCTTATGTTTATAAGCTGTCTCTCAATATATATGATGGCTTGGCTCCAAGGAGTAACCTGATACTATGGCTGCCTGTACAGATTCAGGAGACTCCAGAGTTTATACACATGCCAGAGCTGGCTGAAGAGGTTTACTGTCCCAACAGTAGAGCTACCTGTCCAGATATATATATATATATATATATATATATATATATATATATACATACACATACATATGTAGGTGCATCAGTAAATCTGTATCGTGATCATGAGAAGACCACTTAATTCACATAACAAATATCTAATTTTTAACATAATGATCCATTCTCCTATTTTCTTGTACTTTTTTCCCATTGGGCATCTTGCCTTGGATTATCCAAGTATGTAACTCTTACCTCCCTTGTTTTACCCTTCTATGTTATGTTGCTTGACTCTGATATGTTGCTCTGAACTCAAAAGTTTGTCATGTTTCCTGACATTGTATAATAATGCTTTATTTTGTGAGAGAAAAATAGCAAATCTCGTTTCTGTTGTTTAGGAAACAAGAATGGAAATAGAAATAAAAGAAATAAAATTTAGTAACAAGTTTGTAAACAGAAGGGGATAGAAGCAGGGATGCAGACTGAAGATATGAGGGGCAGAGAGGGTAAAACAAAGCAGCAGAAAATTTAAAGATAAATGAAAGGAAAAAGCACAAAAAGCCCATCACAAATAATTAACTATTGCTAGACAAGAAATGTTACATGAGATTGGAAAAAACTTTTTTCACCAATTTGAAAACTAAAACAATTCTAATATTCTGGTCAGTTTGCTTCATATCTATACAGTGCCTGTATTCAACTGCAATCATTCAAAATTAGAAAGTCAGCTCATTCCTGAAAGGTTAATTTTGACAGCCACAAAAGCATTCAGCATATAAGTCACACCTGGTATTTTAATGCTTTTAATGATTAATTCAGATGGTTGTTTCAGAATCTAAAAGGTCATCTTGTGTCTCTTGATACAGGAGACCTGGGTTGAAAGGCCATCGTTCTTCTCTCCTTTCCTAATTTCGAATTGGTTTTTTTTATTTCTTTTTATTCCTTTTTATTTCTAGCTATTTTCCAAAAGCTGTGAATATAAATTTCCCGACATATAATATGATGACGCAGACATAGACCATTCATTTATTCTGATGCACTAAAAAATTCTAAATTATTCACACTATTAGATTTTTGTCTCTCATAGGTACGAGAACGTTTTTTTTTTAACTCTGAAGTCATTAAAAAATGCAAAAGATGATTTTTATTAAAAATAATGATCAATTATTTTGCCAGTGTGTTTTCTTGGCATTAACACTTGTCTACCATTCTGGTATTAGTATATTGATCGGTGCAGCAAACTGCAGAGATTATGTAATGAACTGGTCAATCAACTAGCCACATTATTCTGACGTCATGTCTCCTTTCAACGAATCACAGGTTCTCCTGTATATTCCTGTCTGCTGCCCTGCTTTTGTTGATTCAAAAAAAATAGATCAATTGACTTTAGGTCATTGGGGGACCTGTGAGTATCAGTTTATATGTTAGGTTATGTTGTGGTGCTTAATGCTACATATATATTTGTTATAAGATGTTTGATAGCTTCTCGTAATCTTCTTTATTTGGCAAATGATCTCTTAGTCTAGTGAAAGGATGTAGAAACATACAACTCAATTTTCTTTGATTATGGTTCAGAGATTTCGTTTTATTCAGACCCACAATGCAGAATGAATAGAAAGAGGTAAAAAAAAAAATGAAGATTCTTTTTCTGTATTCGTCTGACTTGAACAACCAAAATCAATTTTCAATGCTAATGTCTAAACTTTCAAGTGCCAAGTTTTTGATGACAATTTTGTCTATTTGACTTTGTGCTTTTTGAAGGGCTATCAAGTAAGAGTGGTTCATGATATAAGGTTCCTATGAAATGGAATGATCAGTATGACACCTTATTTGCATATGTCATCAGGTGACCACCTTGCATTTTTAAATTTTTAGTATAACTTCCTTACCATACTTCAAAAACCTCTACACTTTTTCCATCAAAATTACTGAAAACATCCAAAGTGAACTGCTTATGTATTTCACTTGAGAATCATGCCAATATATGTGCGTCATCTATTGGTAACATGCACTGCAGATTTCAAGCCATATTTTCTTACATGCCATCTACTGCCTGAATTGGGTGGTGTGTCATTACACTTTGGGACGGTGGCGCTTAGAGGATAAAAAAAAGAAATGTACATAACTGAAAAAAAATGAATTGATACCATGATATGATGTTTGACAGCAGTTTGTGGTAATCTTCCTTCACAAATGATCTAGTTCAGTAGTAGCATGTAGAAAATACAATTCAATTCTCTTGGGATTTGGTTGCTTCACTCAGACCTATGAAGAAAAAGAGAGGTTGAATAAGGGATTAGGTTTCTTCTACTGTAATCATTCAAGTCAAACAAGGAACAAGCCATCTTCATCTTGATTTGTCTGACAACTTTTAGCAATGCAATTGTATTACCCCACATGCTTTGAGGCAGGGACAAACAAATGCTATGCAAATTCTCCCTGCATATGAATGTTGTTCTCTGAATGCTTACTGGTCGGTCTATATACTTCTCGGTCAAAACCATGGAATCATGAGGTATACTAGGGTCAAATGACTAATTTACATGTGCTACCTTCATTCAACCGCATGTGTCACTGATAAACATGCAAGCCATAATTCTTTAGTATTTTTCTAAGCCAGGTTATTCTACTTTTAGATTGTAGGGGAAACATGCTTTTTTTTTCTCTGTAGACAGCAATGAAGTCAATTTTTTTCTGATTAATGCATTGTTGGCTTATATTATTGTTGTGTCTTTGAATTCTTGACAAAAAGAATTGCAGAGTTAATATGAAAATGTATTATTGCCAAGAAAAATAGCAAGAAATTGCTTTAGATTTTTAGCTTTCCCTTCTCACTATGCAAATTGCACGGAGCTGTTTGAAGTGAATTGAAAAGTTACCTTGAAATGGGGGAAAAACAAATTAAGCCTGTTGTAAACATTATTCATTAAAATTCTCCTTTTTAGAGCAAAACTATTCATGCGCTTGCAGTTGTCTTCGGGTTGCTTTGACGACTAATAATTTTCATTGTTTTGTTTTTGTTTTTTGGGGTTTTTTTTGTGTGACATTCTGTTTCCCCTGTTCTTTCTTTGATTTTTCTCTTTTTCTTTCTTTGATTTTTCTCTTTTTCTTTCTTTGATTTTTCTCTTTTTCTTTCTTTGATTTTTCTCTTTTTCTTTCTTTGATTTTTCTCTTTTTCTTTCTTTGATTTTTCTCTTTTTCTTTCTTTGATTTTTCTCTTTTTCTTTCTTTGATTTTTCTCTTTTTCTTTCTTTGATTTTTCTCTTTTTCTTTCTTTGATTTTTCTGTTTCTTTCAATCATTGGATTTTTATTTCTTCTTCCTCCTCTAATCATTCATTTTGATCTTATTCTTCATCACAAAGGAAGCTGCTCATTGTGCTCACTTTGGGATGGCATCTATTACACTTACTGACTGATCGCATTAAGCAAATGATATGAAAATTGGAAAAATTCATTGTTATACACAACTTTACATTTTTTAATTTTTCAATTCTATATGAAATAACTGGTTGATAACAATATCCATGATTCTGATTATTAACTTCCTCTGTATTGATAATTTTCAAACTCTCTTCATTATTTTCTCTTTATTTTTTCATGTTCTCATGTCTACACGAGATATATACGTTTATATACGCATTAGATGTATATTGAATTCATTGTTGTGAAATTTTATGGCTATATATATATATATATATATATATATATATATAATGTGTGTGTGTATATGCAATAATGTTATCCACAGACAGCTGTTTTGTTGCATTATGACTCCTCAGTGTGGCTATAGACTCGATATGATTTCAGTCACTTATTTTCCAAT
Organism: Thysanoteuthis rhombus; assembly: GCA_963457665.1. Lineage (NCBI taxonomy): Eukaryota > Metazoa > Mollusca > Cephalopoda > Oegopsida > Thysanoteuthidae > Thysanoteuthis > Thysanoteuthis major. Next base: position 28,063,606 of record OY735222.1, on the reverse strand, counting down.
ATCTGTTAATATAATTTATGTGATTTTCTTCTGTGTTGTTTTTTTTTTTGTTTGTTTTTTTAATTTTTTTCTGTTCGTGTAAATTTTCTCTTGTTGGGATCAACAGTTGTTTGCCATTTAACTGTTTTGAGGATTCTAAAAACAAAACAGTTATATCAATATATATATACTTTTTTTTTTTTCTTTTTTTTTTTTTTTCTTTTCTTAGAGGAGTAAGACTTATATAATGTCAGGTCACCACCCCGGAAGAAGGATACACCTGTCAAACTTATGACCCTAGAATCCAGCCCCTATCTGTATCACCTCAGTTGACCATAGGAAGCTAACCCTTGGTTTAAAGGGTGGGGTTGACCCCGGATGAGCTGGCCTCACTTTAAAAATCCATTGCTTAAGCCGGAGTACATTGGGCCTGCAGCTCTGGATATCACTCCCAAACCATCTTTGTCTGCAAAGTGAAGCCAACCCATCCATCCATCCATCCATCCATCCATTCATTCATTCATTTATGTATTTATTCTTTAAGCATAGTTTTGTTTTACATAAAGTTAAATATAGGTAGACAGATTGTTGCAGCAATTTCCCAACTTGGTAAAGCTAACTTGCTTTGAAAATATGCATTCAAAATTCTATCATTTTATCTGTGTTGATCACCAACCATCAATACTGGTAGGAAAGAAAGCGCAATATATGTTCATGTATTGTACATACATACATGATACTTATGAGATTGCTTCAATACTGTATATACTGGCATATAAGTTGACCGAAAACTATGGTTTAATTCAAGTTTAGTCCAATGTCCACTGGATAAGGCAGCGTCATCCTTGTCCGAGTATCAAGTTCTCAGAGTGTAAGCAGACTAAAATGATCTACTAGGGAAAAAACTTAAAAAGTTGACTCGTATAACGGCATATACGCTATTTGATACTGGATGACTATGATATTATCTTATTAAGAAATGGCTATATGATCCAATAGAATGATTATAAATTGCATTATATCATATTGAAACTCTATTTGATATCTGCAGTCATTACACAGCGAATGCATCATTTGGCCTAGACAATGTAAATAGAATTAACAATAGAAGAAAATGGGACTGCTGCAGGAATCAAACCTACAATTGGTAGGGTAGCCACTACAACATTGTGTTGTTGTTTCCATTGATTAGAATAATAGCTGGTAAAGCAAAGGCCCAAATAACTGTTTTCACTCCAAATTTTCATTTCTTTTCTTTTCTTTTTTTTTTTTCCATCTGTTCTAATTGTTTCTTTCTGCACGGACAGTTACGTTGTTAAGAAAGGGATATACATAATCCAACGGAATGATAAGTTGCATTATATTATATCAAAAGCAGATTTGCAATGATACCCCCCTCCCACGCACGCACACACACACACTTTTCTCTTAATTGTTTTTCTATGGTCCAGGTCAGATGATACATATGCTGTGTAGTGACAGGAGATCATTTCAAATAGTTTCAATTACCAGAACCTTAAGTGTGTGTGTGTGTGTGTATATATATATATATATATATATATATATATATATATATGGTCAGTAAGGCTGAATTTAAGCAATATATTTGTTTTTACGCAGAAACTCCTCATCCGTCAGAGTGCTCAATTCCTGTGGAAGAGCATTGTATAAGCTTACAATTACTTGAAGAGTGCTCAACCCTGAATATATATATATATATATACATATATATATATATGTATATATATATATATATATATATATATATATATATATAATGGACTAAGGATTTGCTACACAAACAAGTTTGTTTCTGCTCTGTTTTGGCTTCTTTAGGCAAATGATTTGTTTTTTCCTCTGATTCCTACTTGGGTCATCTTTTGGGGGGTGTCTTTTTTTGTAGGTTGGAGGATCTTCCTTTTATCATACTTATATTTTTGTTTACTGGTTAGTCATTGCTTGTGTTTTATTTCCGCCAATAGAGATGCTATGCTTGTTGGTAGTTAAGTATAAGTTTTATTGAATAGTATCAACATTTCTTGTTTGTTCTGGGTTTTTAATAGCTGGTTAGAATTTTCCAAAATTCATGCTTTATTTATATTTTTTAATTGGTCTTTTTCAAGGTTCAATGTTGCACGGCGGTGTTCATCCCAATTTTCAATTTTAGACTATATTCAACATTTCGTGCTAACTACCTCACTTCCATTTGTAGTACATTGCCGTTCTATTTAATTTGATAATAAAAATTATATTCTGAAGTTGATAATTGATGTACATATATTGTGTTCTTGTTTTGTGGGCATTTAACAACTAGAAATGTTGATACTATTCAATGAAATAGCATGAAAGAAAAATTGCTGACTAAATATACAAATATATGTGTATATCTTTCCTTTCGGCTCTCATTTCCCTTTCAATACTTGCTGACTCACCAATCATCTCAACCATTCAAAACTGATTTTGAAATGCCTATCTGAAAAACCTATGGCAATGTCAAGTGCCAGTCCATATGACAAGCATGTCCACTGGCTGCTTCGTTTATCTAATGCTTCAACAACAGAACAATTCTGACTTTTTTTTTCCTCCCTTTCTAATTGACAAGATGTCAGGAAATTGAAAGCACATTTTTTTTCATCAATTTTCTAATGTATGAACAGAGTTCCTGTTAGATAAATTGGACGCTGTTTATCCGGCAAGCTTCATATTCTCAAAGTGTATAATAGAAATATTAAGCAGAATGGGGAAAAGATATTTATGAATCATTGCTATTGTATGGAATTATTATATGTAGTTCTTTTTTTTTTTTGGCTTTCTCTTTCATTTTGGGACTCATGTGCATTGGCTAGAAAGGTGTGAATACAAAAAAATTCACAATTACCAAATAAGAGAAGATATCTTGATCATGGACAGCAGAATTAAGAACAAACCAGAAACCCGAAGCGGGTCAGTGGGTACAAAACCAAAACATTGTGAACTTAGAGAAAAAAACAACCAAGATGAGAACAGTTTAAATATAGAATTGTATAATAATTCCTCATCTTAGATATTCAGTCAGATGATATCTTCTTCAGGGAAAAGTTGAAATATTTTGATAACAAAATACTATATCCAGCAATCACCAAAAAAACCCCAGACAGTTGTAATTTTCTTACTGTTTTTATTTACATTGAACCATAGTCATCCCTTTCTAAATATTCTGATCTTTGTCTCTGTTTTTCCCCAACAGTAATAGCTATCAAATATTACCATGGCAACAGCGATAAGTGTCATTTAGTTGATGATGGAGCATCCTTTTTGAATGGCATTTCTCAGAACTGGTCAACAGGTGTTGCCTCTGCATGTCCAAGAGCACTTGACAAAGCTACAGAATGAATCTAACGCTGTTGTCTGTCTCCCCGCTGAGTCGTGACCTTCGAATCAGCAGGGGCTCATTTTGTATAGAGACTCTCATAAAGTCATGAATTATCCATCTGAACATTAACAGTGACCTGCAAATATAGAAATAAATGTATAATGTCATTGCTTGAGAGAACTTGATTGGTATTCATTAATTCTCATAGCACAATGGTGATCAAGCTTATCTTGAAAGCCATTTTGATGGTATAGTTAAATACTCACTTGATGCCTCAGTATTATGGCCTTGTGACAGACAAAACTGAGTTTAGTAAATATGAGCATCTACCATAGTACAATTATAAGTAAGCTTGTCTCACAGGCTAATTTGCTAATGTTGTGAGTTCAATCCTCCCTGGTTGCTCAACTAATATTGCTTAGTATCAGATTATACTAAGCTTAAGAAATAACTGTAAAATTCCTATGATATGAGTCTTTTGTTGGGATTGAAGAAAATAAGGTAAAAAAGATCATTTAGATTTTTGGTAACATACGGTCTTTGATGGCATGAAGACTCAAGGGTATATAAAAACCTTCCATCCTTTTCAGGTAGGAATTTGAAAAAACTGCCAGATAGTACATTGAATGTTAGTGGAACTTCATCCATGTTCTCTGTTTTGCTCAGTTCAAAACAAGTTTCTTTTTATGCATTTATTACAAATTTATGAAATTCCAATATTTGGGGGGAAAAAGTGAGTCACGTATGCCCACAGATATGTCAAGTTTAGACCACACAATAGTTTTATCCATTCGATGAAGCCATTTCGACATGCCGAATCAATGATTAAAAATAAAATATGGTGCATTAGTTCCTAAGACTTCTTTCAAATCAATGAGTGGTTTCAAAAGTGATGATTTGAATGAAATCATTTAAATTTAGATTTCTATGATCAAAGACTAAAAACAACAATATCAGCCGACTATACATTTCTAGTTCTTCTGTGATGAATGAAATATAAAGAGATAGAAAGCAGAAGTATGCATTTTTGAGTTCCGTTATGCACAGCTGGTCAAATAAATTCAGTATAACATAGATAGGTGCAAAATGTGCTGACACTTTAAGCAAGAAAAGGGTGATCATTTTGCTGATATGATTTTTCAAATATGTTAAAAAAAATTTCCAAGAATAAAGCTCTCATTCACTGCTTAGTTCATTTTTTACATTTTGTTCTAAAGTTACAGAGAAAACAAACTGCTCAGCTTATTTTGTCACACCCTGGACCATCTTGCCCTCTGGACTGTTGGATCCGAATTCATAGTTTGCTGATCCCGCAATCCACACAAAAATGAAACTAGCTTCACACTTGTATTTTGCAATTAATCAAATGGTAAGCATCAAAAACAAATATCTTTTGAATTTTGAGCTACTACATTTGATTGCATATTAAAAAAAAAAACCCACCCTTGATTTCAACAGGGAATATTAAGAGAAAAATGCATTTCCCTGAATTCATTTCATTTAACCAGTTTTTTATCTCCTCTTCCAATTCTAGCCAAGATTTGGCTGAACATGAAGGTTATATTTCTCTCTTGAGCTTTTTTTTTTTCTTTAATGAAAGTAGGGGTCTTATATGCCATCAAATACAGTAATTGGTAATTACATGGAATTTGAACAGTATCAGTTATTAGTTCCGAAGATATTAGGTCAACTACATTTCAGATTAACTACTCTAATTATTGGTTTGATTTGAAGTTTTTTAAGCCCATCACACGGGTACTTAAGAAATCAGTCATCCCTTAATATTTTTATTGGCCAATCTAAGAAAACTGTTTCATTTTCAGGAAGCAGTAGAGGTGTAATTAGTTCAAGAAATGACAAAGAATTGAAATTTCTTTTCATCTTAGTTTACCTATTTCCTTGCTTTTCTCTCTCTGTCGTGTGAGACCAGCTCGCTAAATATGACTCTAAATGAAGCACTTAATAATCATGCAAGTTCAGCTAAATCTAGTATAAGACCATAATAGTGAGGAATCCAGCACTTGAATTCACTAAACTAGTGAATTGGTCTGCAAGACATCTGTGTAGTGAGTGCCATTTTCTGACATTTTGACACCTGGTAGCAAGATGTAGATCCAATCTACAGACCTCTGCATTATGGGCTTTGTATGCTTTCACTGAGCCACTATGCTCAGGTTACGTGGCTATAAACAATATTTCTCAGACAATTTCACACTGTATTCACGCCCCAAATCTGTTAAGCACCTAATGAATATATATATATATATATATATTTATAAGAAATGGACGTATTTGTTCCGACCGATTGAATTACAAATTGCTTATATTCTAAATAATCTTATTTGAAATGATCTCCCATCATAACCCGATCAACATATCATTCAATGAAGATAACATAAATAGAATAAACAATTGAAGAAAATTGTTGAGCTCACAAATGTTTTTTATTGGAATACACTACTCTTAGATTGCAAGAAAACCTGTGTGTATATATAAGATATATGTGTGTGTATATATACATATGAAATGTGTCTTTTTCGAATCCGGCCATGATCTCAATGACAAATACTTTACAAAAATTGGATTTCCTTAAATGTTTGCTTTCTTCTTGAATTAGTTGAGATTAGCATCAGTTGGTGGCATCTCGCAAACAGTAAATAGTAATTATAGCCTTTCTTAACTACCAGAAATACTTTTAATTACATACCAGTTAGATAACAGCTAAGTGTAGTCATTGTCTACAACTTAAGTACCTTTATTCTAATTACTATAGGCTGCTATATTTGTCTTGCTTCGAATAAAACCATCCTCCTTATTTTGTGTAAGAAGTGGCCAAGAACTCCCAGTGATTCTTGTTTTCAATTACATTTTTTCTATCAACTTCTAGTTTGCAATAATTTACATCTGCTGACAAAATTGGAAAAGGTATACGTGTGCACTTATGTGTGGGCCATGGGCTAAAGAAGAATATATTAAATTTTTGGGTTAATCCATGATTTTTGTTTCTCAATTAAGAGATAGTCCGCAAGTGGAAAAATTGAAACAGTTCCCTATATATGGACTGATTTTCATTAATTCTTTTGATATTGCATGGCTTGTCAGTTGTATGTACTCTCTAAGTACACTCGAGTTGTTTGATGTCTCTTGAGCCTGTCATATTAGTCCTTGGGGAATCAGCCATACTTTAATATTGTCTTTGATAAATCCAAGAAAAATTTTCTTTTTAGGAACTGTTGTAATTAATTCCAGTGAGGCACTAGACTGAAATTTCCTTTGATCTTAGTTTCCCCCTTTCCCAGCTTGTCTCCCTTGCTTTTTTCTTTTTCTTTCTTTCTTCACAAATCAGACCCAAATTCTAATTTATTTATCAGTAAATTCTTTATGATAATCTAATTATCTCTGATGAGATTGACATGTGTTGGTGGCATCTTTCAAAAAGTGAATTGCAATTGCCGCTTTTCTTAACTACCAAAATGATCTTTATTAAAATACTAATCAGATGGCTGAGTATTTCACCATTCTAAGCATCTACAGAGTGTGGCTTTATTCAAATTATTGCTGGCTACTATGTTTATCTCTGTTTATTTCATATTATATTTTTGTGCAAAAAAAAATATGGTAAGATCAACCAGCGACCCTTGTTATCAGTTACTTGTTTTTTCTATTAATTGTTTATTCACTTTGTCTATAACAACTAAGATGTGGACACTAGTCTGAACTGAATAATATATAAAACAGTTAATTCCGAAGCTTCAGCTGACCTCTCCAGATGTCTACTACATTTGGTAACTTTCTTGGACAATGCACAGGGGTAAATTAAAGAAAATGGGGCTGCTGCTGGAATCAAACCTGCGACCGATAAGGTTACCACTTCAATGAAGCATTGCTCTTACCATTGTGCTGAAAGGGTAGCCGGTAATGCAAAAGCTAATAGACTATTTTAACTCCAAATTATCATCATGGTAAGAGCAACATTGCGTTGAAATAGCTACCCTATCGGTCATAGGTACGATTCTTGCAGCAGCCCCATTTTCTTTAATTGTTTATTCTATGAATCTCATCTAGGCCAAATGACACTATCACTGTCTTGTATAGGGATATCATTTCAAATAATAGTTTCAATGTAATATAATACAATTTATAATCATTTGGTAGGATCATATATACTTTTATTTATATATAAAAGTATGATCTATATTCCCATAACTAATGTCTCATACTTTAGTACTAATCAATTGGACAATGCACTTGATTCAATTGTGAATATTAATCACGTAGATCTAACATCACTCAATAAAAAATTTCATATCAAAATTCAGCTAAGTACGTGTCACGATACTGACTTATTGATCCACGTTGATATGCAAATAGGTGTAGAAAATTCAAATGAATATATAATTGTCGGTTTTAGTTTGTATGGATAACATTACTATATCAAAATACTAATTTTGCAGCCTCAGATGTTCACATAAATGTGCATGATTCCACCATACTCAGACACTGATCAAGATAAATAGTTTTGGAATGTAAACAAACCCATACCTACCATTCATACCTATGTTTCTCCTAAGTGCTCTCAAAGACTTGTTATACAGATAAGGAATCTCCCGGGAAATTAATGTGAATGTGTTTATGTAAATGATGCAGATGGAAATAGGCCAAGTGTTGCCAAATATGAATTGTTCTCAGCTGAAAAAAAATTGGGGGAACTATCTTTCACTATAGCAGTCTGTTGTGATTGTCTTCTCCTTTGGTTGACTTGAATACATTTGATCAAATAGCCTTGCTCTCTTATACATAGATGTGTATATGTGAACATTATACACTGGGAACCCAGCGAGTAACATATTGAGATTCCTAGAGCATCCAGTGAGATTTACATACTAACCATCATCATGCAGCAGGTGGATTATGTACATACGTGTGTGTGTATATATATATATATATATATATATATATATATATATATATATATATATATAAAATTAAACCGACACAACAGATTTAATATTCACACCGGTGAACACTCAATGGAAGTGTCACTAACAAGTCTTGTCTGTTGTTATACTTATTGATCCTTCATTGTTAAATACGGTTTTGGAGTAACCTACATAAGTTAGGCCGGTTTCAAAAAAGTCAAATGATGTGAAGTATAAAATAACACCCATTTACAATACATTATGATAATACCCTATATAAGATAGCAAACATCCTGTATGGCATAAGCTATATATTAAAATCATAACTGAAATGTGGGGATGTTTGATCAACACTGCAAGGGTGACATGTTGATGTAATTGTTTTGTTTTTAAATTCCCAAAACAGTTATAACGTAAACAACTGATGATCCCAACGAGAGAAAATTCACAAATAATACCAAGTGTATGAAAAAAAAAAAAAAAAAAAACTCTGAAGAAAATTGCATAAATTACATTAACAGATATTGGGAAATAAGTGACTGAAGTGACACTAGAAAAAATTCTGGAAAAGTTGTTTTTTTTAATGTGTTTAGTGTTTAAAGCTGTAAAGCTTTCTTGACTCTCTCTCTCTCTGACTATATGTATATATATATATATATATAGAGAGAGAGAGAGAGACTTATACTGTTGGAACAAGGCGAGCATGTGGTTTATATAGGTGTGTGATGGGTGGAGTCTAAGTTAATAAGGTTGAAACTGGCCATGAATTTCTATGATACAATATAGCATTGGGACATTAGAAAACTGCAGGCAAGGCTTGATATTGATTTGGCTGTGAGACTTGCAGGGTTGCTTCAGTAACAAGAATGACACCTACAATGTGAAGGAAGAAAGAAAAGAAGTAACTGTAGAAGTGGAAGGGGGGAATCAAGAGAGAGAACAAGTGAAGGGAAAAGAAGAAGAGGTTGAAGATATAGAGAGATAAAAAGGAAGGGAGAGATGAATCTACTAAAAGGAGGGAGAGGAGAAAGTAGATGGAGATGGTAAAAGTAGAAAGAAAAAAGAGAGGAAGAATATACATGGGAAAGAGAGAAAAAGACAAAGAGGGAGTTAGAATATGAAGAAAAGAGAACGGAAAACAAAGAGGGAGAAGAATTTTAGTGAGAGGGGGAAAGGGAGAAGTGGGAGAAAAATGTGAGAAAAGAGAGAATGATGGAATATAGTAAGAAGAAAAGGAAAGAATTGGAGAATGGGAAGAAATAGAAAAAGATAAATGAAAGAAGGTGAGGAAGGGAGAAAAAGGAATTGAGAGACAGGGTGATAAAGCTGGTGGGGAGGAAATATGATAAAAGGAAGAAAAGAGAGAGAAAAAGAATGAGCAAAAGAAAGAAAAACAAATAAAACAAAATATGTGGTTAAAGGATGTGAAATTTAAAAAAATATACTTGGAGTGACTATTAAGAAAAAAAGGGAGCAGAACTGATTTCAAAGAGCTGCGGACAAAGAAATGGAGAGCGTAGTTAATCCCGGGAAAGGAATTACAAAAACATGAGGGCAATTAATTAACCTTATAGGAACAGACATACTTCTTGAAAGGCTGATATAAATGAGTGAGAGAGAAAGTACGAGTAAATGAGAGAATGCTGTCAAAGAGAATGAAAGGAAAAGTGATCGAGACTGAAGGAAAGAAAGAGCAGTACGAATGAGTATGGAAAAGAAAAGCTGTGTGTGAGTGAATGAGATGAGAGAATGAGAACAGGAAAGGAATCTCTGGCTAGAGTGAAGAGAGAGAAAATGTTTTTTCTAGACAAAGAAAAAGAGAGGGGAAAGCAGAAATGAGGTATTTTTGATTGAGAGAGAGAAAGAGTCAGATAAAAAAAAATACATCTTTTAAAAGTCATGGAAAGCAAGCCTATGATGTGTGAGAGAGAATGAGCATCAGACCAAATAGAAAATGAAAATCTAGTCAGTGATAGAGAGAAAGAGGAGAAAATAAGCATCTGACAAAGAGGGTGGTAAATTAACCGCAAATCAGAGGGAGACGATGAGCATCTTGTTGCTAAGAGAGAAAATGAGCATCTGACCAGAGAGAAAAAGAAATTACAGAGGGAAGCATCAGCATCTAACCTAAAAAATGAAAAATAACATCTGAAAGAGAGAGAGATAGAATGAGCATGTGACTGGACAGGGAGAGAAAGAGATATAGAATGAGCATGTGACTGGACAGGGAGAGAAAGAGAGATAGAATGAGCATGTGACTGGACAGGGAGAGAAAGAGAGATAGAATGAGCATGTGACTGGACAGGGAGAGAAAGAGAGATAGAATGAGCATGTGACTGGACAGGGAGAGAAAGAGAGATAGAATGAGCATGTGACTGGACAGGGAGAGAAAGAGAGATAGAATGAGCATGTGACTGGACAGGGAGAGAAAGAGAGATAGAATGAGCATGTGACTGGACAGGGAGAGAAAGAGAGATAGAATGAGCATATGGCTAGAGAGAATGAGCATGGGGATGTATGAGAGAGTTTAAATGATTATATAAACCTACATGAGTGAAGTGTGAAGTAAAAGATAGATTAAGAAAAGGAGAGAGAGAGAGAAGGGAGTGAGAGAGTAAGAAAGAGAAAGTTAGTCCTTCGAGGGAAGAAGTGAGACTATGCGAATGATATGAGAATGTTGAGGGAGGAGGCAAAAATGAGAAAAAATAAAAGGAATAAAAGCCAAGGAATGAATCAAATAATTCTTGCGGTTTGTTGGGGTTGGCCAATTGCAAACACTTGTCGTTGTCATGTCTTGTCAGATGTAATGAATTCACCACACAACCCTGGGGGAAATGCTCCAATGCATACAAACTCTGGAAATTTCCTGTAGAAGACGAATTGCAAGGAGATTCCCAAATTAAACCATAACAATAACTTTTTTCTTTTATTTTCATTTGGCGATTCTCTTTTTATAAAACATTTTTGTCATTATCTCCTCCTTTATTTCCTGTGTTGGTTTACATGCACCATTACTCACTCATCACTCGTAAGATTGTAAAGTGGAAAAAATAAAGAATTAAAAAATTGTCCAAGTCTGGAAAATGGCAAATAGGAAAGAGAAGTGAGACCGAGTTGAAATGGAGGAAACTTTGGGAATTCAGTACCGATTGTTAGTATTTCTACAGTTTTTACTACTACAGATTGTAGCTCTATAAACAGACGCTGTGTTCCAGTAATGCCCATGATCCAGCACGTTTTGAATCCATCATCCGTATGTGGATCTGCTTTTAGAGTTTTTCGATTCAGGTTCATGCAATGTATTATTATATATTACTATAATTCAGTGCTTTATAAACCGACTGGTTGAAATGTTCAAAGAGTTTTTTCAGATAATTAAACTGTATCTCATTTGTTTTATAAATACAACATGTCGGCTGATTCATTCTACGGCCCTCTTCAGGGATAATATCCAAATATGATGGTAATGAACAGAATTTTCTATTGATGGTAGTAAACAGAATGTTCCAATGATAGCCATATTACAATGTAGGATCCGGTTGATGTGGATTTCTTCTTCTTTCCTTGTTAGGCCTAGATTTCCATACTTTGTCCCTGTTGAGTTGTGGAAGCCACATCGGTTTGAACTCTGAACTTGTCTAATTTATACATTCAGTCGCCATGTTGATATGGGCCTCCTCCTTGATTTTTCTCAGTTTCCAACAGAGTTCCCCGTCTATTATACCTACTTTTTCCCCACAGAGAGAAGTATTTGCCTCTTTTCTCTCCAAATAGTCAGCTGAACAAATCGTCCAAAACGCTATGTTAATATCTTGAACAACTAGGAGTTCAATCATCCAAAAAGACTCTTTGAATGTTGATGACCCTCCTCGAAACTATAGACAGTATAGTTAAAATGCGTGAAAACCTAACCATGGTTTGGAACCAAATCAAAGAATGACAACTTTCATTGTTTATTTCAGTATAAAATTAGACATGTATTAATTCATTCTGAATCTTATTTATATATAACCAATCAAAAAGCATAAGCAAATACCAATAATTTTCATTTATGATATTATTTATATTACATTGATCATAATAGAATGATATTGTTCTATTTCCCACATTATTAGAAATTTATTTATTCCAGCATTTCCTGTGATCCAGCAATGGACAATTCCCTAGGTTGCCAGATCAAAGAGGTTTAACTGTACAACTCTAATCAATAAGATCCTTTGTCTCCATGTGAACAATACTTATAATCACTTGGTTTACATAAAATTTCAGAAAATAGCATTTTAGGGTTACGGATATTGTTTCTGATTCATGCTACTCACTTAATGATTGTAGAATAAAAAATGACCAGAAGGCAAGGATAACAAAAAAAACAATTGAGATGAAAAGATAAAGTATTAAAAAATGAATATTGGCAATGTTTCATCTAAGAAATTTGATCAACCCGAGACTGTTATCTCTACTGATACTACTAGGTATAAACGAGCGAAAAAAATGATAATAAAGAAAAAAATCATAAAAAATGACAATGCATCCATCTGAGAAATCCGGGTCACTTAAGACTATTGCATCTACTACTACTACTAATTGTGAACAACCAACAATAGTGACTATGAAAGAACTAGTTAGAAATTGATATTGTTGATGCTTCATCTAAGAAATTCAGACGATTCAAGAGTATTATGTCTACTACTTGTATGTCTTGGCAACCAATATGATATGGAGTATATCAGATGAGAAAGAATGTAGCTATATGATTAAATTTGAATAACGTATGCATGTGTTCATCTAAATTAATAATTACGTGTATATATTAACAAATATATATTTGTGTGGATCTGATAATAATGATAGAAGAAAGATCAACGTGGATCCAAGGAAGGACTAGGGTGAGGGATATCATAGAAATAATTAAGCAACAAAAATGGAGATGGGGCTAGATACTGATCAAGAAGAAATGATAATTGATATTGACAAAAAGGAATATCCATTGATGCTCCTGGGACAGTAAATGCAGTAAAAAAACTGTCACCAGTTAAACAAGGCAGAAATCAACACAATCAAGGTCGTCATGGAAGGAGATGGGAAAGGCCTTTGCTCATTGGTGGACTTATGGTGACTTATGTGCATGAACACAAGTAGGTAAACCAATAACCTAGTGGCCTAATGATAAAAAAAAGTTTTCATTTTATTTCAAAATAATCTCCAGATTCACAAATAATTTTTCTTGTGTCTGGAGGAAAAAACTAAAGATATTAAAAATCAAAGGTAAAAAATTTTTGAATCCATTAAATTAAATGGTTTCTAAATGCATACATATACATTTGAACTAAAACCCAGTTGAAAAACTTTTATATAATCTAAAGATAAAGATTAAGAAAATACAAACAGTAAATTTCCATGTATGTATGTATGTATATATGTATATGTGTATGAAAGAATTTTATACATAGATTTACTTATTATGAGAATATAAGTAATGTTAATGAGTTACAATCATCATCATCATCAGTCTTTTAACATCCATCATTGGACATAGACCTTCCCCAGGATTCGCCACAATTCTCTCAGAGCCAGTATTTCCTGAATTTGTCCAAATCTGAAATTAGTTCATCTCCCCATCCTGTATTCTGTTGGCTATGGTTTCTTATGTGATCTCTGGGGATCCATGTTGTGAGACGTGATGTCCATCGGTTGTCTTTCATTCTTGCAACATGGCCTGCCCATTGCCATTTGAGTTTTTTTAATAGTTTCTATGATGATTGTTTACCAAAGAAACTATAAATAACATTTTGTATTTCTGTATATATTTGATATTGAAAACAATAGATATCAAATTCTATAATTATATTCATTATCATCATCCTTTTAGCATCTGTCATTGGACCATGATTTACTTGACCTCTCTATCATGGACATCACTGAGCAATTACTCTCAGAACTTGTCTAGTTCCTCACACCATCTCACATTTTGTTGGCCACGGTTTTGTATTTGGTCCCTGTGGATTCACGTTGTTGAGTTGCGATGTTCATTGGTTGTCAGCCATTCTTGCAACATGACTAGCCCATTATCGTTTGAGTTTCCTGTTGATTCTATGATGTATTGAACTCCCATTTTCCCCCTAAAATATTGTGATCTCTCCACGTGAAATTGAGTATGATTCTTTCATGTGCACATTGCATGGTTTTCAGTTTGAGGGTCACTCACTCAGTTAGGTTCTATGTTTCAGCTCCATAAGTGACTATCCAGATTAATCAGACTTTCTTGCTCTTGAAGGTTGAGATTGCTCTATCAGAGGCTTTGAGTGACCCTTTACTTGATTTCTTGTCCTTTTGGGGATTTCATTGAGATTTGTAGTCCCAGGTAGAAGTAGTGGTCTACTTTCTCCAGCTTTGCATTTTCAATTTTGGATGTTGTGTTAATATCCAACATGTTGGACATGCCCTTCATTTTGTAAAGGCCAACCTCCTTCATTCAGTTCATCTACCATTAGTTGGGATCCTGAAAGTTCTCTTCAAAAGGACAAAGTCGTCTGCAAATCTGAGGTTGCTTACCCTATCATAAATATCAGATTAAAAAAATTATTTAATAATTATATTTAAGGTATCAAGATTGGTACTTGAATAGTGCCATAAATTTTGTAACTTCATATCGTTTGATTGTTTTGTTCAATCATTAAAGTAATTTGTAGATATTTTCAAAATATGAGATTAAATTGATAAAATAGTTTGTCTTTGCACTAAAATTTTAACTTTTGAAACAATTATTCCTGATGATTGGAATCATGAGATACAAGTAGTGAATATCATTCCTAACTTTTTATCTTATATATATATATATATATATATATATACGTATTACCCATTTCATCCTGCACATGTATGAGCATGTGTTGATTTTATCTACTCTCCTTCTTGCGAAGTGGTGAAACATGATTCAACTAGGGTGAGCAATTTTCCTGCACATCACAGCACCAATACGTGAAAAGGTGAGTCAGTCTCGCTGCAAACAATAAAGCAAGTTTATCAAAAGAGGGAGAAAAGCAAATACAAAGTCACATAAAATCACACAAAGGATCAAAGCAAAGAAAATGGTCCCTAAGGTTTGTTTTCCGTTTGTTTGTCCTTTGGGTTTTTCATTTTCCTTTTCTTTCAAAAAAGTATCTTTTATAAAAAGGAGAAAGAGAAACAATACAGCCAAAAATCATTTAGATAAACTCCTTTCTCCATGACCCTAATTGCAATGCATCTTTCTTTCAAACATTTTTGGTTTTCTAAATGACTTTGATCATTGAGTGGAACCTCTACACTTCTGTATATATATATATATATATATATATATATATATATATATATATATATATATATATATATATATATGTATATAATACTATGTAACTGACAAATCTTTGCTTGTGTGTATGTCTTATATACCCCAATGGCTGCACACTGGGGTCAATGAATTTGTCTTTTAGGGTAAATGGACCTGAGGATTGAGATAGGATAGGTGGTGCTGACCTTTCGGTTCCAAATTAGTATGTCTTGCCAAACTGCAAAAAATTACCTCATTTTCATATAAATCAGTGTTGCCATAGTTAGTAAGCTTTTATTTTAAGATTAATTGATTTCTAAGAAAAGCAGTGTGAGCATCGAGTTCTCTTGTCATTCAGTCTCTTCCATCAACCTTTGTGACATGCCAGTGGTAAGACATTTTAAGATATCTTGTGAGGGGGGGGGAGTGCAGGAAGAAGTGGCTCATGCCTTTCCTTAGGATATTAGTACATAGTGAACATTCTGTACATGTCCATATATAAAGTGGACATCTGATTTTTTTTCTTTAAACTATGCAAATTTTACAGTGTATTGAATGTACTTGTATTATGACAAGGGGCTTTCTACCAAAGCTCAATAGGGTCAGTAATAGTGTTTGGAGGAGTTGCAGTAAGTGATAGTCCTCCAAGTACACTTGTGAGCAATTCATCTAATAGTCCTGCATACATGGTAAACAGCTTCAGCCTAAATTGAACTTGCTTTGCCGATTCCATTTCCCTCTGATACTAGTCGGCATATATCTAAAGATGTATCCATAGATCTCGAGCAGATTCATAGTTCACCGATAAAATTGAATCGATCAATGACTTGTTTCTGGTCTGGTCAGGTCTGGTCAGCTAAATTGATTATTAACCAAAAGAGAGAAAAAAAAAGTAATAAACAGATTATTTGACTTGTTTTGGCACGTGCTCCTCACAAGTTGTTATTTTCAAAGAAAATATCTGTTGATACCAGTTGCTGCCTCTACCGTAGCAATGCAGTTCTACAGTTGCTATTCATTTGGAGACAAGGATTTTTTTTTTTTACCCATTGTATCTTAGAGGTCACTCTGTGAAGAATGAAATGGGTTTTTCTTTTCTGTTTGGAGTAAAGTATCAGTTAATCTACCTCGTGACTGAAAGAATATTTTCTGACCATGATATCTCCAGAGAATGCTTTCTAATATACTGATTAATACTTTAGACACTCGGAAACATCCTATCCCTCTGCTTTTGGTTCAATGGGGAGGTACAGTCTAAGGAATGCATACGCGGCACTATCATTAACTATTAAGATCTTTGGATAATCCCAAGGTCATGTTTGAAATTTAGTTGTATATCATATATTTGCATATTTTATTTCATATGTTGAATAGTGGCTTGTCCATTTACTAACTTATGTGTTATTGTTGATCATGATGATGATGATGGAGGATTCCTATTTACAAACTTATGTGTTATTGTTGATCATGATGATGATGGAGGATTCCCATTTACAGACTTATGTGTTATCGTTGGTGATGATGATGATGGAGGATTCCCATTTACAGACTCGTGTTATTGTTGATCATGATGATGATGGAGGATTCCCATTTACAAACTTATGTGTTATTGTTGATCATGATGATGATGGAGGATTCCCATTTACAGACTTATGTGTTATCGTTGGTGATGATGATGATGATGGAGGATTCCCATTTACAAACTTATCTATGATCAAGATGATGATAGACTATTATTTACTAACTACCCTCTGACTATGATAGTGTAAAACCACTGTTAACCTTTGGTTTAAAGATATTTCAGTCATTGAAAAAAAAAAAAAAAACAATGGATAACTATCTAGCAATAATACCCAAGTCCATTTTCTTTTAAATCCTGATTTTCGATCATCTTTCAACACATTGATACTCATATCAATGTATGACACGCCTTATAACTGAAATATATATTCCCCACCAGTACCAGTGGTAAATCATTAGATTTTAAGAGCCGACTTTTTTTCTTTAGTAGACATGTGCTCCACAATCTTCCTTCCCCCTACTTCTCACCATTTGGCCTTGTTAGCATAGTAAATATAGAGATTAGTAATCAATCTAGTTTGCATGTGTTTAATATGATAGGTAATACAATTGTTTAGGCCTCAATCAATTGAACAACTGTACTCATCAAAATGAAAAGGTTTCTATCCTTATATATATATATATATATATATATATGTGTGTGTGTATGTATGTGTCTGGTTTTTTTTGTGTGTTTTAGTGCTCTTGGCCACGCCATTTTCCCAACAGTCTTGAAATTTGGCATCAGTACTCACCAAGACCGCTCCTGAAAATGTTTTTTTGTTCAAAAAAATGCTATTTTGACTTTTTTGTTTGGTTTATTAATACCATCTAGATTCCCCGGAATCTGGACATTTCTAGGTGTTATCTTAAACTCTATTTTAGATGTTTTCCAAAAGAAAATGCCTGTGATGTCATAAACAGAATTTATTCTGACCTTAATCTTTGATTGAATTTTCTTACTTGACTTCAAAATCTGACAATGCAGTTGCTTGATCATTGACTGTGATGGCAAATTTTCTCTTTTCTTCCCATTCTATTTGTATACCTATAAAATCTTTGGTATTTAAATAACACACGCACCTACTTCAATCTTGACAATATGTCATTTTTTTAAATTGTAGTGAAGTAATCAGAACTTGAAGTTTATATGAGCCTTCTGTGTCCCCAATAATGTTGTCATCAGTCTGTTTTTATTGTTTTACGACTGAGTTTTAGTGCATATTTCTTCTCTCAGAAACAGTCAACCAAAACTGTCAACATAAGTTTCTTCAGTTTTTAAATAGGTGTAGCTATATATTTATCATATATACAGGTCATACCAATGGAGCTAGAGGGTTAAAAATTCAAACTTTCACTACTTATGTCTCAGAAAATGTTGTTTTTTTTTTCTCTCTTTTTCTCAAATTCCATCCCAAAATAAGTTTTTCGTGGTGAAGAATCAATTGGCTATATTAGCTTATGCTAAATTGATACTTGTTTTTTGAAAATCCATCTGCCCAACTAGAGACAAGACAAGGTCCCCTTCTCCAAGTATTTTTAATTCATCACCCACAACATGATGTGCTGCCTAATGGCATTGGTTAGGTTAAAGTTTCTCTTGAGTAACTAACCGGATCAGTTTTCCAACCAATCAGATTTTTCGTACCCAGATATCTTTTCAGTTTATTGATTATGTTTCTCTCTGACAAGTCTCCAAAGAACAGCTGAATCAATGGTGAGACCTTATATTACAACTCAGTAGAAGTAATCTAATCTTTTCAAATATTGCTCTGGGATTAAACCCTCAGTGACTTCTTAAAAAAAGTGGCACTGAGATAGAAATTAGTCTCATCTTGAAAATGCATAGACACCTCACAAAATCCTCTGGGATGATCAATGAACACAGTAGAATTTTTGTAGTTGTGAAAGTGAAAAGAGATTTAGTGTCAGTTTGAATTAGAAATGCCAAATTTATCAAGACGAAATGGTTATCTTAGGTTCCATATAATGCTGCAAGGAGTTGTGAGTGGTAATACAGTTCAGAGCGCAGACAGTGGAATCTTTGAACAGAGTTCAAACTACAGCAAAGGTTGTTCACTTCAAACTTTACACTAATACCATTGGGAAAGTCATGAATACATTTTTTTCTCCCTTGCTATAGATAAAATAGCATGGCAGACAGGGTTCTCTTAGCCTTGGGAGGCAACAACTCTAGGGAGTAGAATTTCTCAGCCACCCAGTGTGTTCCTAGGTGGCAGATAGGGAGAAACCTCATAGATATATGGGTTACTGTGTAAAGACAACGCAGACCACTGAGACCCCCGATCGACATATTTGAGCCCGCCAAATTTATTGAATAGGGTGGAACCAAGCTAAAAAGCTCAGCAGATAAGTGGCAATGGATGAGCTCTATTAGACACTACCTTCCCTGAAACCATCATGACAATGCAAACACCATTGGAGTAGTTAGGAAAGGTTGCAATCCAGCTGTGGACTTGAATTGCTGAAGATGATGATTGCAGGAAAATGTTTTTTTTTGAAGCAGTCTGTTAGAAACCAATGAAAACTGAGAATTTAAATACAAGGCTTAACACTGAGAAACAATGATTTGACCTTCAGGTCTCATGACGACCAATCAGAAGACTGATTTGATATTACTTTTTAATTTTTGTACATATGTATTTTATTGCTATACATGTTCTTGTCTTATATAAATAATATTCAAGTGATTTTTTTTCAGGTTCTGAGAATGACCAACAAATTGACTCCATTCTGAGAATCATTCCCGTTGCTGCTCTCTATGCTGGTCACCCAGACATGCTGACCAAAGTTGAGGAGATAGTCCGTCTCACTCAAAACAATGACGAGTCGGTCACTTTTGGCATGATGGCAGCTAGGTAAGTGCATTCACATAAACAAGTGTCTTTCCTTCAAGGCAGGAACGGGATACTGGCAACACTGGCAGTTGCCCAGCGCACCAAGTGCTGGGGGCACTTGTCATGTTTGAGGCAGTTAGACTCTCCAAATACAAATGGAAGAGAAATTTAAACAGATTAAAAAGTCAAATTAGGAAAATCAATACATGTCTACTTGGATTTTTTTTTTGATTTTTTTTTTAAAGATTATAATATTCTATGAAGAGGACAAAGTTTAGCTTGCCTTTTGTGCCAAGGACCCTAAGGCCACCTTGCTCTTCTTTGACAGGAAGAGGAAAACAGGATGAAAGTTGATAATCAGTACCAGCAGCTAATTGTGGTTGAAAGTATGTAAAGATTGTAGAAAGTAGAGGTAGCATGAAAAGTGGAAGAGACCATACAAGGGGACCCCAAAATTATAAGATAGTCTAAAAATCTAATAATATTGTCAAACTCTCAGAGTTAACTATATTATCACAATTAGTTAGACCTGGAGTATGATATGTCTGAAGGCAAGATATGAATCACAGTGAAACGGATAGTGATTCCGTGATGTCATACCAACCTGCGTTTCCAAGTTCTCATTATTTGTGGGTTGGAGGGGTTGTGAACATTGAATTTTTGTTAATGAAAATATTAATTTTATATAATAACAAGTATGTATATTTCATTCATTTTTTTTTTCAGTAAAAATAAAATTGCTTCTAAGGATGTCATCGAAACAGTTCACATAATAGGATCGTTAAGCAGTATAGAAACATGAGGATTTTAAAAAAGCAGTCATATTTGTCGGTGATTTTGAATCATTCATCCGACCCTGTTATTCATAATTAAAGATAAATTGAAATTTTCAGTAGTGTTTCCAAGGTGCAGTGTTTTAGAGTGTTTGACTAGACATCAGTAAATTTTGGGAACAAAACATTTTTTTTCCCCCTTTTCCTTTTTTCCTTCTTCCTTGCTATCATGGTCTGTGGCAGATTAACCAGGCAAAGGTGACCTTTTCTTTCTTCCTTGCTTTCAACACTAGTGGTGGATTAACCATTAGGTTGAGTAGGCTTTTTCTCCCTTTCTTTTGTCAAACTCCTACTGTTGAGTTTTGACTTTATTTTTGTGTGTAACCCTGAGGGATGGCAATGACCAGAAAAAAAAGAGTGATGTCTTGCACAAATAAGTGGCGTACACAAAAACTGATGACTAATTCACTCCCACCTCTAAAGACCAACTCAGGTTGACTTGTTCTGCTAAAGTTAGCAAATCCTATTTACGGGAACTACTAATAAAGGAGTTGAAATAAGGCGTATATTTTTGGAATATCGTATCGAGAAATGAATACTGTTTTGTTTATTTTTTAAAGATTTTAATGAAGCCAAGGATTTTGGCTTTCATATAATCAAGATTGTTTCTGTGTAATTATTTGGTATATGAGGTGCTACCCAAAAGTTTGGAGAATTTTAAGTTACCAATTGTAGATGATTTGTTTGCATTGAGCATCAAGAAAAGAAATGATAATTTTTAGTATCAGAATAAAAGCTGGTGTTACCGCTAGATAGAATAGGGTTTTCATACCAGTAATGCAAATACATTGCAAATGATTTTAATGTTTTGAAAATCGGGGGAAAAGTCGTTTTCAGTGGTCAAAACAAGTTAGATTGACAGGATAGGGCAATCATCTGTCTATATGACGGTGACCTTTTCTCTTTCTCTGATTCTCTGTTTGCAACTGGTGATTATATTTTGCTTATAAAATATCTTTACTTAGAGCTCCAAAGGAATTTTTAAGTTTGCGTATGAAATCTATTGGACACGCTAGAAAATTCCGCAGTTAGGAAAAATATCTTTGGTTGAAATTCCAGATCAGTTTCAGAAAGATTTAGCTTCATTCTTCATAATGGCAGATTTTTGCTGCAATGCCCTAGTCAGTATTAAAAAATTAATCAAATACTGGCATATTATACATCATTTGAGGGGAAATTTCATGTTGAATTATGTCTACTGAGTAACCATATAGCTCAAAGCCAGTCATTCTTAGCTATTTACAATCAAATGTCATAAACCTTTTTTTTTAAAGTGAAACACCTGTATGGGCTGATTGATAGAACAAAAGGGAGGTAATTTTTGATGGATCCAATCCAAAATGTACTCCTTTCTTTTGTAGCCTATTTTCCACCCTTCCACAAAATTTCATTGAAATTCGTTGAGAACTTTTAGGAATATCATGTGAACAGACAGAATCTTATGAGCTATTGTGTGGTGCAGACAGTTTGCTAAGATCCAGGGATAAAATCATGCAAAATTTCATGACTTTTCCTAAGCCTACCTTTCAACGGAATTTCATCAAAAATCTTTGAGAACTTCTGGAGATATCTATTTCTAAGATATTTTGTAATGTAGACATAGCTATTATAGAGTGCATGTGGGGGTATTTTAGCATGGATCCACTCCAATATTCACACACTTCTTTTCTAATCTATTGCTTACTCTTTCATGAAATTTCATTGGAATGCATTGAGAGCTTTTAGGTTGACGGAACTTTTTATATTTTGTGGTTGCCAACAGTAAGCTAGGATAGAGGGCGAATAATCATTCAGGAATCAGCTCTAACATTTCCTAACTTCTTTTGTAGCCTATTGCCAACCCTTGCACAAAATTTCATTGAAATTCATTCAGAATCTTTTGGTTTGATCTACTCTTGGAGACTCTTTGTAAGGCATGTGGCAGCAATTACTTTGCTTTGGTTTCTGTTGCATGTATCTTTTAAAGAGTGGCGTTGTAATGCCCAACCTTTCTCTTTTACTTGGCTTGGAACCAGCAATGATGAAGTTTTTCCTATCTGAGTAACCTTTTCTCAAGTGGATTGCCTTACAGGGCTAATTCCCTTGTCATTAACCCATAGCAAGGCAAAGTGATTTATGCTTTACCCAAGGATGGTAGTGCAAATTGAATGTAAACAGCCTCAGCTTAAACTCTGACAGTCCACTGATTCCATTTTCTTTCTCATTAATCAACACCTACAAACTAGCAAAAGTGAGCAAGAAATAAAAGGAAGAATATTGCAAGAGAGAGAGACTAATGAGAGGGAGTGGCTGAAAGAAAGAAGTAATGACACTGAGAGAGTGCAAGAACAATCAAATAGAGAGGAATAGATAGGAGGTAAATAATGAAGAAGCTAAACCCAAGTGAGAAGGGGGAAAAAACCCATGAAAGAGGAAGAGAGAAAAAATGATTTATCAATGAGTGCGTAAAGGGGTGTTCAAAGACAGGCTATTTATTTTCCAGAAAACTTTACTCCAGTGCACAAAAGATTACACTGCTTTAAAGAATGCTTTGAGGTTCGGTCCATCTGGATGGTTCTTGAAGAAATCATAATCAAAGGCACCTGCTGAGGTCAGCAAAGGCCAAGTGTTGGCTTAGAGTCGTTCCTTGTTTCATTGATATTCTTTTAATATCATTTGTGGCGATGAAGGAACTGGGGCAGAAAGGTTTTATTCACAGTTAGTGCAAAAAGTATTCATTTCAAAAAGCTTATTTCAATATACTTATGCCTTCAAAATTGACAGAATTTGGACAAAAAATATCAGGTTTTCGTACATAACTTTCTAATGTTCAATCTTGATTCTGACTTCTGTATTTTTAATCTTTTGTTCAAATTCTGCCTGTTTTGAAGCTGTATAAGGGTGTAAAAATGAACCTTTTGAGATACATTGATACTTTCAGGACTCGCTGTACATCTGTCAGGATGAAGCAGCTAATATTGGGTTATAGGAACTTTGAGTATAAGTTTCTGCTTAAGTCTATGAGTGGAACTTATTGTTTATAGAAAAAATTGTTTATAAATTTAAATTTTTACTTCTGAAACTGTTCAATCTAGCAACTAGTTGTGCAATGTCACAAGTTGGATTAATCAAACTAATATATCAAACTTTCACTCACTCTGCATATATATTGACAAAGCAAATACTAAAATCAATACATAGAAATTCATTGGAAATTATTTTACGATAGAAATAAATTCCTATTTTACTTTTGAAATGCATTGTACATTAATTGACTCTATAATACTGACTATGTATGCAACTCATATCTTGGATGGGATTTATTTAATGAATATATCAAAACTTCTATTTTACTCTAATGATTACATTTATGGTGGCGCAGCAAATATTGAAAAAATAGAGAAATTTATTTAAGATTTTATTACTATCTGGGGTCTGATGAAGCTTTGTTGGGCCTGGCTAGGTAGAAGTGGATTATTATTGATTATTCAAGAAAAATAAAGGAGAATGAAAATGGTCTGATGGAAAAATATGGCTGCCATTTACAAATCCCCATAACACATCAAGTACAAGTCAAAGATGAAAATAAAATTATTTCATATTAGTTTTTGATATTGTTTATATTGTTATCATTGTGAGTAAGTAATTAATTTTGAATTTTACATTAATCCGCCTCAAACACCACTCACTTCCCACAATTTCTAAAAATGAAAAGAAGAATTAGGCTCCAGTTTATATATACTATTTTTCTCAGAGTTCCTTAACTCTTTTCTTTTTGGGATAGAGGAAGTAATACAACTAGTAAGCACTCCTCTACCATCACTCGAACCTGGAAAAAACAACAAAAAATACTGTTCCAGTCATTAAACCCTAAGCAAAAAGTGCTTTCTCTTGGCTTGTGTTCACCTAAATACCATCGTATTACAAACTTCTCTGTTCCAAATTGTGCCGAGCTGCCATTTTCTCAGTTAAATTTTAATTTATGTCATTTTCCAAAGGCATAGTGATGATTAAGAAATGAACATCCTGAAAATAAGCCCTGAACAAACAAAAACATTGGTGTTAATACACCAAGGAAATTATCAGTGTTAACCTTGTAGGAGTGCTCAGAGCCTTCAAACAACTTAATAAGTTGACATCTGAAATCTAATTACAAATATTTTAGCCTTTGGTTCTACAAGTAAATTTCCCTTCTACAGAGTTTTCCTGAGGCTTCTTATGTGAGTATAAATATTCCCAAATTCCTTGTTATACTTAGCTTTGGTTTGGAAGGTGCGAGTGGTCTAATGGTTGATGACACAGAATGGAGTCGGTGAATTGAGCCTAAACTCCAGCTTGCACTAGTGCCATTGGGAAAGGCTATGGGTAAATAGCTGGGCACCTGGAGCTCTTTAGCTCTACTGGAAGAATCACCTTGGGTTTCAAGCTAGCCCCCAGGCCCCTGCAAAAATCAACAACTGATGCAAACAAGGATTGGAAACCCCCCCCACCCGCCATGGATAATCCAAGAAATGGAGACAAGATCATTGCCTCAACTATCATGTGACGCTGGAAACAACTCTGCTTTGCAACTTGGTTCCTTGAACAACTGTATCAAAAAAGTAAATACTGTATTCTTTAGACTTCATCTGATCCAATCAGAAAAAATCCATGAAGTAAGGCCCGAGGGATATGGATTTGTTTGAGTCATTTCATTGGAATTGCTGAAAGATTATATACATTGAAAAAATATTTTTTGATATACTGACTGACACAGTATTTTCTGTGCTTGTTAGTCTTTCAATAGTATTCTACACTCAGTTTAGTATTTCAATAAATTAATTCCTTGCCATTAATTGTAACTATTAAAATGTCAGAGGAGTGGTTGATTGAAGGGAGTTTTATACATTTTCAATCAGATTTTATAATTAAAAAAATACTATAAATTTCCTAGTTCACCAAGAAGAATTATAATTATATTTGTGATGGCATTGAAAACTGGTGAAAATACTTAACCCTTCGTAACGATTTTATTGACATTTTAACAATGACTTTCGTAAGCTGTTGGAAGATATGGTGGGGAAAAAAGAATGATTTAATTCAATATTTCCCTATATATGCATATTATATGATTATTATCATATGATCCTAAGAGTCTTTCTCCACAGTGTTGGGTCTTCAAAGCCCCTATATCAATTACATTGTTGTTGCATAGACCAAGCACTGTGGGAATAAAACTTGCATCTCTTTCTTCACACTAATCAAATTTACTAGCCAATGGTAGTGGGTTTTTCTTTGAAACATCTCAGGCTATGAGGAAATGCCTATAATGATAATAATAATAGTAAATAGTCCGTCCGACTGCTTATCTTCAGAATGAAATATGAGGTCTCTCTAGAAAGTATCCAGATATTTGATATTAGTAAACAGTCTATTTTGGGCCATTACACCTCAATTCATAGTACTCTCTTTAGGACCTCACACACTTATAACAGCATCCTTTCCACTTTTCGAAACAGTTTGCTGCTTCATCGCATTCTCCTTAATCTCGCCCCTTGTCTAAAATCTTTTTGTAAAATGCCAGAAGTTGCTGGGAGCCAAATCCAAACTATAGGAGACTAACAGAACTAGCTTATGTTAGCCAAAAGACCTTGCACTAGATGTGGAAAATGATTTGCTCAGTCATTGTGAAGGTGTATGTCACACAGTACACACACTCACTCAAAGGCTGTCTTGCTGCCAACTGAGTGAACTTATGGACAAGTGTTGGTTCATGATTGCATAGTAGCATCAGGTGGCTATCTCCAAACTTCTAAAAAGGATGACCCTATAGCTTGGCTCCCAACCTGGGATCCACAGACTGGGAGGGGCACACTTCCAAATTTCGAAAAAAAGAGGATATAGCGAACTAAAAAGGAGGACTAGAACAGATTGACTCACTTGGATGTGTTATTAATGATGAGTTATAAATATAAAAAAGTTTTGTATAAAATACACAAAATACTTTGAATTGTCAATATCACTTTAGTATATGGATGCTATTTTGTAGAACTTTTTTGAAAATTTCCCTAAAAAGATTTTCTGATTTAAATTGGCCTTTGACAAGCTGACTGACTCTCTCCAACTATGTGGCTCTACACTGGGGCTCATCAGCAGTGTTTACAGTGGCAACATGTTAACAGTTAACAATGATCAACATATTTTTATCATATGTAGTTGTTGCTTTTCACTTCCCATAGGTCTAAGTATATCTGCGGTACTGAATAATTTTTTCAGTCAGACCCTAAAAAAAAACGGTTAAATTAATGTCTAGCATGACCTTATGGTTGACAGTGTGTCCAAAAGCCGGACTGTCTTGCTTTATGCTGGTCATCTGGGCACCCTAAATAGTGTCCCCTCTTTCTGGTTGCCAATTTGCATCAACACTATTCAACCAGTTCTCGAGATATTCAAAATGGTGGGGTGTTTTTTGTTTGCTTTTTTTTTTTTAGGACAGACCTTGTATCAGTGTGATTACAAACCAACTAGAATTGAAAATGGCAACAGAGTGAGAGGCTTGCTTGATATGAAATATTCATTTAAAAAAACAGCTGTAATTGCAAGAATAGATAATCATATCGTAGGAGAAAGAAAAAAAAATCAATAAGCTTTTACCAAAATAGTTTTTTGAATTTTCACATTCAAAACAAAATACTGGAAAAACATATGTTGTTTTATAATCAGTTGAGAAGAGGAAGATTTGAGAGCATGGAAATCTGCCTAATTTTACAGAAAAATAAACACAAAGAAACAAAAACCAGCAGCATATAACCAAAATATAAGTAAACTTTCCCACCTTTTCTTTTTAGAAACTGTCAACTAAAACTGTCAGTATAGGTTTCTTCAGTTTTTTAAAGTTGGATTGGCTATACATGTATCACACATACAGGCCACACCAAAAGCTGAAAAATTTCAACATTCTCCCGCCAAAATGTTGTTTTTTTTTTGTTTTGTTTTTTGTACGGTAGTTTGTATCTGGTAGCATTACTTTTTTTTTGTTTTGTTCTTCCGGAGATTTGGACATTTTTTATCTATCACCGCCCAACAAGAGGTGCAACAAGTAACTTCTTCACTAATCATACCTTTTTCCAACATTTTGATTGATCGCCTCCAACATGGAATGCTACGGAAATGACGTTGGTCACATTACGGTTTCTATTGAGTGACTAGCCAGACCAGCTTTATTTATTTTTTTAAATCTTGCACCAAAAAAAAGACTGAAAAAAAAAAAATAAATAAATTTTTAATTCTTCAATTTTTTTGCTTCATTTAATTTTGAAATCCACTTATGTTTGAATTCTCCCGTCAGCTAGAACATCTTCAGTCTTTTTCCTCCCGTCTTCTACTGCCTGTTTTTTTCCACGCTGAGAGATTTTGTTGCAGAAGCTTTTAAGAGATTAAGTTGAGAGACTGATTGGTTGCCATGGGAACCTGATACCCAGAGTGCAGAAAAGGAAAAGTGATGATGGACATTAGAAATGTGAAATTTGTTTTGGCCAGGGAGATCTGAATTAATCTTGCTGAACAGATCTGGACTAAAATATATGTGTCTGTTCAGCACTTGTTGGTTGTTTAGGCTATATTCAAATCAAACTCAATGACTTGCTGGCATTCCGGTGAGTGTGTGTGTATATATATATATATATATATATATATATATATATATATATATATATATATATATATATATATATATATAAGAGAGAGACTGATTGGTTACCAGGGGGAACCTGATACTATGAGTGCAGAAAAATGAAAAGCGATGATAGACATTAAAAATGGGATGGCCAGAGAAAATTGGACAGAGCTGATTTATAAGTAACCGTCAACCAAAACTGTTGACAAAGGTTTCTTCAGTTTTTAAGTTGGTGTTGCTAGCTTTGTATGGATCATGTGTATAGGCCACACCAATGGCGCTAGGGGGCTGAAAATTTAAGCATTTACTCCTCATGATTGAAAATGACTCCCCCCCCCGTAGTCTTTTGGGGGGGGGTCAATTTGCAATCTAAAGTTATGCTAAATTAGTTTGTCCTTAGTCCTTCAGTTTGTGTCCAGCAACTTATTTATGCTTTTTTTGGCGGGGGGGATTTGGATATTTTTAGTGATCACTACTTCAACTAAAGGTGAGGGGAGTAACTTATTCGTTGATCACCCTTCTTTCCCAATTTATTTAATTGATCACCGTCTCAGTATGGTACGCTGCCAAAAGATGTTAGTCACATGGCATTTTCTATTGAGTAACCAACTCCGCCTATGTATATTCATATTCAAGTATAGAAACTGATTGGTCGCCCCAGGAACCTGATACCCTGAGTGCAGAAAAAGAAGAGCGATGATGGGTATTAGAAATGGGATGGCCAGACAAGATCAGTGAGATCTGATTTATCTCTCGCTAAAGATTAAAATGTGTGGCTATTCAGGCATGTAGGTTTATTGGTACATGCTTGAGTAACGGGTTCAGTATATGCAATGCATTTTGATATATGTAAATATATACATGTGTAAGTATTTGTTGGACAAAGCCAGCTCTGGCACAAGGCTATATTCAAATTAGAATCATTGACAATAGCTTACAAGACTAGTATGCAAACCTTAGCTCACGGTATTTTGTGTTTGTCTGAAATCCATCTGAATTTCTGAGATGAAGTATTATCATAATTACATACGGATTTATTCAAACTATTGTCCTCAATTTGATTGTTAATGGCACAATATTTTGGCTGTTGTACCTTGTGGCCTTTTTCAGGTACCTGTCATATTAAGTCCTTCCCTCGATAGACCCGGGTTTTCATCACTTGTCCCCAGTTAAGTAGCAGAGCCGACATATTGATATATGTTTCTTGCGTGGATATTCAGGCTTAACAAGGAAAAGAAAACACCTGAATTTTGCATAATAAGAATTGCTACCATTGGAAAGAAAAGATTCCTGTTTATCAGTATCATATATGTATAATACACTTGATGAAGGCCATAGAATGGTTTGGTCAAAATGTTGTATTATAAACAGAAAGAATAAGTTCATTCATCTGAAAAAACTCTTTGAATGTTATTGACCCTAAGCAAAATTATAGCCAGTAAACCTAATCAGTTTTTCGATGACTGATTCCTCAGGAATACTAGACACTGTATGTAACTGGTGACCTCGTGCTAAACTAAGCAAACTTCATAAATAAGTAAGTGAAACTAACATTAAATTTTGATCAAGTTGAACCCCAAATATTCATCTTCCCTAAGAGAGAAAAATGATAATCTCTTGAACTTTCAGAAATTACTTTATGATAGCTTGAAAATCTCTGAATTTTTTAGATGAGGTATTATTATTATTTCTATTGATATTCGGACCATCCTCATCTTGTTGTACTCTACGACCTTCATCACACATGGACACATAGCGTAGTAGTTACAGCATCAGACAAATTACTGCAAAGTAATCTGATGGTTCTAGGTTCAATCCTAGTGTGAGACAACATAACAATACTACTAATGCTAAGAGGGGAGTACGGTTAATATACCCCCGTCGGATAAATAAGGGGTTCGGTTCGTTACTTCCCCACACCTACCAGATGATACCTGATGAAGGCCGTAGAGTACAACAGCCGAAACGTTGTATGAAAAGCAACCAAGATGAGGATGGTCCGAATATCAATAGAAATAAGCTTGAAAATCTTCTCTAAAATAAGTAAAAAAGAATTAAGTATATCTATCTAAATTCAAATCCGTTCATTTGTAAGGACTACAAAACTATCACAATTGTTGTATTATTTGTAACAACACCTTCAATGGTACTGATGTATTGGATGACAGTGTTCCTCAAGTAATAGAACAAAATCCATAATAGAGGTGGGGTATGATTGGTTGGAAACAACAAGGGAGAAAAGTGGATCATCTCGGAGAGGGTTGGATGTGAATGTTACAATTCTCCTTTTGTCCTTTTCCTCATTCTGTGAAAAAACTGCAAATTTTAGATGACATGTTTATGATGATCCGTCTTGATTGTGGTTCTTGAGAATTGGTGCTCAAAAGTGAAGCCAATTAAGGAGAAAAACAGTTCGGGTTTTGACATTGAAGTAGGGATTTAAGATTCCTCTGATCAATGTTGAACTTTCACTTTCAAAAAAAAAATTATTAGAAGATAAATGTTCAGGTTTTTTTTCCAAACTTTTTCTTGGTATCAAATCTCTGCTCATGTTAGATGATATGAACTCGATTGATGTTTGGTCTCAACTGATGAGGATTGTAAGTTATGTCTACTTGTTTGCTTGAAGGAAAGAGAATGGAAACAATTCCTTTCATCATTATAACTGTAAATAATAATTATTAGTAAATGTGAGAAATAAGATTTTTCAATAACCTACTTCTGCCGTTATTGAGCTGGATGTCAATTTGTAAATAGATGATTAGATAAGGAAGACTACTCTGTAATTAGCATAAAAAAATCAGATTATTATAGTGTGGATAATTTCGGCAAGTGCTAATGCCAACCCCACAATATGATTATTAAATTGCAATTCAATGGTATTGTGCTGACAAGAATCTCTCTACGATGTGCAATTTTTGCTGTTCAATAGTAACAAGCATTCAAACGTAAATTATATCATTATGAAATTGATTATACTATCCCGTTGCTGTATACTGCTGGCAATGAGGACCCATAATTTTTTAACTCCTGTGAATTCATGTTTTTATTGTGTTATCACTCCGCATTGTTGGATACCATGATGGGACCAAGAGCCCTTAGGTGAGATAACTCCAATTATAATGAAAACAATTTGACATTGTAATATAACAACCTTAACATGATGTGTGAAATAATGTTGGAGCAGTCCCAGAGATGTCATTGTTACTGCTAATTGGAAAAGAGCTGTTATCTGTTCCCCAGTGTTTGATAAGGAATTATGAAGAAAAAAAAAATTCCAGTCTGGTTTGTCACTTACTAGAAGTCATGTAACTATCATTGGCAGCATGCCTTATTGAGGCGGGGGTCAATAAATTAGTCACTTCTCTCGCTTTTCGTTGCGCTGTGATCATTTAATAAAAATTGGAATTTAAAAAACAAAACGAGCTTGGACCCAAACTAAGGCACCAATTTAGCATTCGCTTACATTTTAAACTGAACTCTCCCTGTAAAAACTTGCTTTGGAAGGAGATTTTCAAGAAACAAAAAAGCTATTTTGTTGACATGGAAAGGAGTAAATGTGTAAATTTTCAGTGCTGTGGCTCTATTGGTGCAGCCTGTATGTGTAATATATAGATAGCCAGCCACACCATCTTGAAAACTGAAGAAACCTATGTTGATAGTTCTGGTTGACAGTTTCGGGTAGGTGAAAAAAAAAAAAAAATTGTGTCATCCACTGACAGCTGTTTCGATGTATTACATCTCTTCTGTGTGGCTATAGACTTTCCATTAAAAACAGATTTGAAAGAGATTTGGGGGGGGAATATATACATACATACATATATATATATATATATATATATATATATATATATATATATATATATATATATATATATATATATTACAAGATTTTGAAAGTAGGATATAAGGATATGACATGCTGCACCCTCTCTGCCTTAGTGCAAAGTTTTGCATTTTTGAAAGGTCATGTTCACATGATGATGTGAATTTTTCATTGTACTGGCATGTTTATTTTTTCTGTTTGGGTAATATTATAGAAAACAAATTAATTTTGTAACCCCAAAAAAGAACATGACCTTTTTGAAATAAAAAATACATTGCACTAGGGCAGAGAGTGTGAAGCATGTCATATCCTCATCCATAAGCATTGGATAAAAAGAGTTAAGACTTATCTGTGAAGACTACATATTTATTATAATTGGCTTACATGTTTATTTCTTGGTTCAATACTTCCTCCATTGGCTCTAACAGGCTTCAAACTTAGCATGTATACGAGGTCTGTCCAAAAAGTATCCAGCCTTTTGATATCATTAAAAGCCTACCTAGGGCATTGGCATCATACTCAAAATACTTCAAAGTGCTCTTCTTCAGACCTCACACTTTTCCTAGCATCTCTTCCACTTCGCTAAACTCACTTTCAGGATTGCCATTAGTGGCCTCATTGTATTCTTAATCGCATCCATTTCTGGAATTTTCTCTCTTTAAATGACGGAAAGCCAGAAGTTGAAGGGAGCCATATCTTGACTGACAGACGTATGTGATTTAATTTTTTTAATTTTTTTTTTTTTTTTTTTTAAGATGAGATGTAGAGAATGGACTGGCTTGTTGATTGTAAATGTGATGTTTACACAGCACACAAGCTCACTCAGTGGCATCTCACTGTCAAATGAGTAACACCATGGGGTAGTGTCTATTCTAGGTCCCTTCCGATTGGTTACCAAGTTACATCAAGGCCACACTAACGGTTCTTGAGATATTCAAATGACAGACCTCATATATTAAATTTATGCTTTGGTTGTTATCTGCATTAGTTTCTTAGGGATAGAATATGACAGGGAAGACCTGTACACGGCAGAAGTAAATGCTGCTTGTTTGAATCTATATAGGAATCGCATCAGAATGCATTTGGTAAGCAGATCCTCCTTGTCACACCTTTGACATTTAGTTGAGTGGACATCAGTTCATCCGTATCTACCTGAGAGAGTGACTGGAGCTCTCTTCATTATGACACATCCTTTTGCCTTTAAACCTCACCAGGTGATGACCTTTGATGACTAATGGTAAAATGAAACTTGCAAATAAAACCTTTCTTTGCAGCTTTGGATACAGGATTGTTCCATCATGTTGCATACTGCTCTTCTGTGTATGTCTGTGTGTGTGTTTAAACTTTGTATATAAAGTGTCTTTGCTCATATATGCTAGCTGAAAATTTCCAGCTATTTTCTGAGAAAGGCCCTAATAGGACTTTTGGCCCTGATAAAAGATCAAAATAGTACCGCTAAGTTTTAGTGGTACCTTAATTGAATACCTTTGGCTACTATGTACCGGTTTGGCTTCTTAGAGGTAACATACAGATGAAAAGAATCTGACTTTTAGAATTATATAGATAGCTAGATCAAAAACAGATCATTATGCTAGAACCTTGAGAAAGACCAGCTATAGTCGAAAGTATTAGGATTACTTAAAACACATACATGAATGTTAGAAAATTCATACAGTCCCTCAAACCAGATATTAAGGACAACAGATCAAAATTGGAGAAACTCACTAGAAGATTGAATTGACAAGAAATGTTTAATAAAACATATATATATATATATATATATATATTTATATATATATATACACACTCAGATAGTGTAATGGTTTGCTTATCCACAGAATGGTCTGGATTTGATCCTTGGTATGAGCAAAGAGTGTGGAAAACTCTTCATTAGGACAAATGTCTCTGTATACTCAGAAGCTAATTGAGTTCACTCTAACCTGTATGATTTGGGTGAAGTTATCCCTACAATGGACTTGCATCCTGCCAAAGGGATGGTCATAAAAGTTTGTAAGATTAAAGTTCTGGTATTGACAAGGATCACCAAGGCTTTGTATCTTTGTCACTAACTGTTCATACCCCCATGGGAGTTGTCTCCTAAAAGATGGTTATTTTTTCTCTTATCTTTTATTTTTAAACATTATATATATATATATATATATATATATATATAACTAGTGCTGCTCACACCACAGAGTTCAGTCTGTGATGAAGTCTAAATCCACAGGATGACCCTAGAAGATGGGATGCCCATTTTTTGCTCACAAAGCTAAGTTCCTGATGGTGCACTTGTGTTCTACTGTAAACTTATAACCATTAAATGGTACACACACACACACACAGCACATGCTACTGAAGATGGGAATACCTCTGAAACATGTCTAGACCATCAATGAAAACAGTTATGAATTAATAAACTGTTTCCATACACTTTCACTCCTGAGTCTCTCACTTCCTGTAGTTTGAATAATATACATTATATATATATAGAGAGAGAGAGAGAGAGAAGTGTTTGTCTGTCATGCTATAACCAAATTTGGCATGCGTACTCAATGGACATAGAGGAATTTTTTTTAAAAATAGGTTTTGAGAAAAATATTTTTCTAAGGTTTTTTTCCTATTTACAATGTACTTATAATACCAAGGTGGCACCCATTTTTTGCCTGTATACATATCTCCTTTTCATATTTTTATAAATAATTTTTGAAGGTTTTTTTAAGTGGAAGGGGGGCTTTAAGGGAGTCTGAAGTGAAGGAGACTTTTTTCCTAAATTAAAATTAAAGGAAAAGTTGAGAAAAAAGCACTGTAAACATTTTAGAGGTGTAGGTGGGGGAGGCTCTATTCATAATGCAAAACTAGACCTCTTACTTTCTGTTCAATATATATATATATATATATATATATATATATATATATATATATATATATATATATATATATATATACATACATACATTAGAAAGAAATGTCTATTCCCTTATTTTTCTTTTCTGTACGTTATCAAACTCTGACTTCAACACCAAAAAGAAACTACAATAGACAACGTAAAAAAACATTTGTTTAGTGCAAAAAAAAAAATGCTCTCTTTGGAGATTCTGTACAGAATTTGTTCTGTACTTTGTAGAATATTTCATGGCTTCCTCTTATTTATACTAGTGTACGTAATATTTCCCTTAGACAGATCATATTTTGGGATTGGAAAAATCTCACCTACAAAGATATTCGCAGAGTAAGCATTAATTCAATAACAGTTTTTCTATTTTACATATCAAATAACCTACATTGAGAACCATGCCAAAAAGCAAGTCTTTCTAAGTATATTTAACACTTCTTCCTTTTTCTTTCTCTGAATCATTTTCCTGACCTTAGGATTAAGAAAATCAAGAATCAATGATAGTTTTTGAATAGATTCGCAAGTGCCTATTTGCACTTAATAAAGGTGATTATCTTTGAAGACTATGTCCTTGTGAAGCTTCTTTTTAGATTGTATCAAAGGTCTCTTTTAAAAGAGATGCAGCCTTTCTGATGCTGAAATTTCAAGAACAGAAGATCATTCAGTTTTTCAGAGATTATGGGGATTTAAATAGCTATTAACAAAAGGCACTAATTCCAGAAAACTTACTAAGATAGAAATGAAAGAATTTCAGTCATTCTTGCGATTCCTCATTCCTTTAATATGATAGAAAGAAAGGAAAGTTGGGAATAAGGCTTTGATTTTTTCTTATGCCTGTTAGTGCTTTTAGTTACCAGTTGTTTTATATGTGGAGAGGGTTGTAATGAACTGTTCTCAGCATAAACTTAATAGATTTGTTTCTTACATGTATGTATATATATATATAAATACACATCTAATTGATACTGTAACAAGACTTTTGATTACTTGAACTATAACACCCGTCTTCCATTGTTTCCCTTATAAAACCTTCAACTTGACTCAAATCAAGCTCTCTCGGTCTCATTTAACTACCAACCATTTATACACCTTTAACCAAACAGAAGTAGTAAGTGACATCACAGTACCAGTAAGAGTAGTCTCCATTCAACCACCCAACAGTTTCTGTATAGATGTCAACTGAAGCAGATATTTAATTCAGGACTATCCTTAATCTTTTCACTGCTTGACTCTCAGTCCTAAAATAATCATAAATGCTGGCTTCCATATCCCCTGCACACACAGTGGCTGTCTATGGTATCATTTTGACTCTATTTTCTGGTTTTCTCTCCTACCTACAACTAATTAGTGTTAATTTGTAATAATGCTGATTATACAGTCTGATCAAGGTAGGGCAAATTACAGATTGTCAAAAATTGAGATATTATCTCTAGGTTTTCATTTTTGTACTTGGTGAATTTTTTTTTTTTTTTTATCTTGGATTGTTGCCCAAACTGATGATTTTGCAATCTAAATGATAGCAGAATGTCTTTCCAGAACCTGAGATTTCCTGAATGGTAAAAGTAGAAAGATACATGTCCAGTAAAAAAAAAAAGTTGGCAGCAAAGCAGATGATCATGTGTATGAAATATATATATATATATATATATATATATATATATATATATATATATATATATGCACATACACAAATAAAACAGTGAATGAGTTCATTGAAGCTTTGAAAATATTTAGGATCTACCAGAAAAAGTTATCAAAATGTTTTTAAAAACTATCATACTGCAGCCACCTGCTGCTTATCAGTATGAGACTTAGTTTTTTGCCTGTCGAGTTTTGTCTCATTTTCTTCTTCTGAAAATGACCTGGTTTTATATATGTATATTACATTTACAGAACAAAGTAATTTTTCAGCATGTGTATTTTAACTATGAAAAATCAGATTCAATCCTGTATTTCGTACGTGACTTCAAAGCTTCGCAATTTCTTCACACATCATCCACTGAAAGATTTCACTTTCTGTAATCTTGACATGAGTCATCATCATTCCAAGAGTTGTCCGGACAATTGATCTTACTCTTTCTGTTTTTGTTGGTACCGGAATGTTCCAGTTGATCCATTCTTTGACTTCCTCATGTACCAATTGTATCTTTGAAGAATGGATTCTCCAGAATGTTATGGTAATTACAAATATAAAAAGAATGAGGTGAATAGTCCTAACAACTCGCAGAAGAAACAGATTCTGTATTCAAATGCAAAAAAAAATAAATACAGTTTACAAGATCCTTGAGAATTTGACCACAAAAAAAAATTACTCTTCCCTAACACCTAGTTTCCGAAGTTTCCTTTGAACTATTCCCCCTGGCTTGTATATTGTGATCACAGAAAGGGAACTGCTAACAAATGTTAGTGGTAAAAATGTGTTCTTTATTTGTTTTGTACATGCTTGTCAAATTCCTTGGGCTTCTGGCTAGCATCTCATACAGGTCTCTTTATCTATTCTACTCTTGATTATATTTGGATGTAAGTCAGTCAGTACCATTTAATTATAATAAATAAAACAGAATCACAAGAGAAACACAAACGGTGACACTTGTAGTTTTTTCCTATTCTGAAGTCCTGCAAGATTTTGGGCTGTGGAGAAATACCAGCTTAGACAACCTTAGTCTTTGATTACTGTCTTGACACCCACTTACTTCCTTGACACAATTGATTAAAGAGCTGGCAGTATTTTACCATGAAGGTACATGCTGCGATCTGCTATGGTAAGGCAACCTTGTTATCTGAGTATGTTTACTCTGTCGTTTAGGGGAGGATGCCCACAGAGGTAGATGTTCTGGCACAGATATAGGTTACAGTTCCCAGAATCTTTGAGGCTGGTTCATGTTACTATTTTGCATAGCATTATTTATTGTAATTATTTAGACACCAGAACATGTATATATGTATAGTGTTTATAACTTTGAGAAAGAGTCATTAACCTACCAGTTTTTGTTTGGACAATCTAATCTCTTCTTCCCATCTTTTTTGTCAATATAATGTTTCGGCTAATTCATTCTACAGCCTTCTTCAGGTATAAAATGCAATTTCCTTAAGGGAGACTCTCTCTTCTAACGGATATTGCATTTTACGTTGTGGAAGAAGAAATAGATTGAAGAATATATTTTCTACTGTGCTGTCAAATTTGAAGTTGTTTTTTGCCCATGGCCAGGTCTAGGTATCCCTTTTAGTATAAAGTGTATGGATATTCATTGATAAATGTTTGATATGATGGTTAGCAAGCTTATCTCACTGACAAATACTTTAGTGAGTGTATTCTTGATGAATGCATCACTACTGTGACTTGGTGCAAGATTAAAGCTTTGTAAATAACTATGATTATGTATACATTTACATTTATCTATGTACATTCTTATATATAAAACATGCCACAGTGCATAGTCACACACTCGTGTACGTATAGGTTTAAAACTTCTCTTCAAAATGTTCAGTAAAATATGATTACTCAGGATTTCCTTGTAAGGGCAATTATTTCCTTGGGGCAACTTTAGCTTATTTAATGAAATCTGTTTAAAAGCAAACCTTCTGCAAAATATTCTCCCAAAAATTATATCTTCTAATACAAATAATTAGTAATGGTATGTAAATGTAGCTATAATATAGAAATCATCTATTCAATATAATAATATAAATAATGTTATGGTTTAATTTCATGTTCATTTTTTTCTTACCCTGGAGGGGTAGATTACATTGAGATAAGCCGCAAAAAGGATGTAAAAGTTATGATTGTATGTGCACAACATTCCATTCTTTACCGGAAAGTGGCAATGTAATTGCTTCAGTTTTTTTTTTCAATTTGTCTAAATGATGAAATTATATTTTCAGTGTAGGAGTGAAATGAAAATCAAGAGGAGAGTTGTACGATGTCTAAAGGAACATTTGCTCTTTGCTGTCTCTCAATATCTTTATATACGCTCATGTATTTCTGTATATGTAGTTATATAACGTCTTATACAAGGGGCTAGTAAGTTTTTTGCTCAACGTGGTTCCGTCAATGATCTGAGACAAATTCATAAACAAGTACAAGTATTTTAGAAATTGGTACAGATTCTTGGAAGTGGGTTTGCAGTGAGGTTCATTCCTTTCTTGATTAGGCCAAGCTCTTTTAAGCACCCCTTTGTTTTAATAAACTTACACATTATATATCTATATGCTAATATGTACATATATATTGTTTTCTCAAAGATTAAAGTAACCAGTTGAGGGATAAAATCATGCTCAAAGATTTACCTTTCTGATGGTAAAGTGAATAAAATCAAATCATTACTAAATATACGTATACATCTTTAAAAAATTGTGGATGACAATAACTCCTTACATGAAACTAACGGCTAATGTATGTGTGTGCATATGCATTTATGTATGAAACTACTTCTGAGATACATACACATGCACAGTTATGAAATGTATAGATATATATACATATACATATCTCCAAATATGTGAAATATATATATATACATATACATATCTCCAAATATGTGAAATATATATATATATATATATATATATATATATATATATATATAACACACATGCCCAAATGCGAACTCTCAATTCACCCAAGCATTTCAATCTTGCCTCTTGCAACTTTGGCTCCATTTCTAAAAGTTTTAAATTGTAAGAAAACCTCTTTGTCAAACCATGACAAGGTGTACTGTTTCTCCATTCAAAATCATCAGAAGACTTGTTTGTATCAAAGAGAGTTGTCACTTGGACTGTTGATTCTATGACTCTAAAAAAACAACCCAGTAGTGGTCTCCGATTTTCTGAATGTTAATCGCTATCCAGAAAAGGATTCCAAATTGTTCACTAGACATTTGTTCTTGCAAAAAGAAATAATGGTTAGTGTTACATAATCTCTTCTTCATATTCTGCTTAATCTCTTCATTTCAAAATCTTTTCTTTCTGTTTTTTACCTGTTCAGGCAGGTGTAACAGTCAAGTTAGAAGCGCTCTCGAATATAAGTCAGATTTGGCTTATTTGGTATAATACTGGGTCAGAACCATAATACCTCCCTCTCAACCAACAACACACACGTACTTATTGTAAACATCTCGCTCTTTTGCCTTGCTCTCTCAGACCGCTTCTTCAAGTTCAGGTGTGACCTGCCCTTCCACTTTTAATTAAGTGAATCGGACTAGCCTGTGGCTTCCTTCCGGAGTCATGGGATTGGCTGATTTTGTGAAGGATTCTCCTTGAAGAGTATTCTAGGTGGAGAGATTAACTGGTCTGCTTAGCTTCATAGTACTGATTGTAAGAAGGCATACAGCTTTAATTGCTGGAATACATCTGATGAAATATGGAGATTGGAGATTCATAAAGAGGGCAGTATTTGAGGAATCAGAAACCTAATTGAGAAATACAGTTCTAGCCAAATTCAATTTTGTTTAAACGTTCAATAGGGAATTTGGAAATACAGAACTGAGATATATAT
The DNA here is from genome assembly GCA_963457665.1 of Thysanoteuthis rhombus. Lineage (NCBI taxonomy): Eukaryota > Metazoa > Mollusca > Cephalopoda > Oegopsida > Thysanoteuthidae > Thysanoteuthis > Thysanoteuthis major. The sequence goes on along the minus strand of OY735222.1, from coordinate 28,022,950 downwards.
ATATATATATATATATATATATATATAGACAAATGCCATAAAGGGACCTAGCATGGTACCTCAATGATCTACCAGGTTATTGGATAATTTGATTTTTGATTTCATTCGCTCAGGAGAAATATAATTCTACCCAAAGGTTAAGAGAATTTGAACAGGTTTATCAATCTGTAAAATTACCCAGTGTTTCCTTTCTTTACTTGCACTTCACCCATCTCTCTAATCACTCCACCAGAAAATAAAGAACCTCATCTTCTATGAATTTTTTTTCCTTTTCTTTGAGGAAATCATTTCTTGTAGCACCTTGTATACACGCTCTACCTCTAGAAGTCTTCCCTCTCTTCCAATCACTTTGCCATCTTTTTTTCATTCTGCATCAGTTCTATAAATAAGCTAAAATGAGAATTATATATTTATGCACCCAGAATATTTATTTCCACAGCCAAATTTTGTGAAACTAAGGTAAAGGTATGAAGTTTCCATCAACGTTTTTTTGAGAGCCAGCTTTTTTGTCTTAAATGATTGTTTTACTAGAAAAAGGTCAGGTTTCTTTTTTGCCTCCCAGTAATAGATATTCAGTGGGCAACATTTATGAATCATTCACCAGAAATCAATTTATCAATGACTTGCTTGTGTGGTGACGTCACTAATCACAAAGTCACTATTAGTGCTCTGCATTTTCTATGTGTTTAGGTGCATGTATAAGTTGGGTTTTTTTTAAGGTGTATGTATGAGTCCATGTTTCTTGTAAGTGTATCTACTACTGAATAACTTTAAGGGTCAGATTTGAAATAACTAATTGTGATCCTTAGTAGAGGTTCTAAAAATCAAACTGTGTATCATCTCAAATTTTCTGATGCTTTCAAACTTGAAAGCTTTCATTTTTAGTGTTAATTTGTGTGTATATGCTCACACACACACACACTATCATTCACCAACTGTTTAATCATCTGAATATGATAGCATTCTTCAGTTATAACACCATACATCCCAATAAAATTTAATGAGTATACTAACGGGACCCTAGAGCATGTTTTAAGCATATTAGTTTTTGAAAACTCTCAAGGACTTCAAAGTGTTGGGTCTACGTTCATGATTCTATTATAATGATTTCCATTCAATAATATGATTTCCATCTATCTATGTAATGTTCAAAGCCTGATCCTGTTTGTATTCTTTAAGTAACCAAAACTGTGCATTGTTGCCAGAGGAATTGATTAAGGTATCCCTGAAATGCACAAACTAGAAGTGTGCAAAAAAGTCATTGGGCTTAACATCTGAATAATAATATTGTATGGTTTGTATTGATGCTCATCCCAATAATAATAATAATAATCTGTTTCCCATCCATCTATATAATAGTGAAAGTTTCATACAATTTATCTGTACGTAACCTTTGAATAGCTTAAACTGTGCAATCTAGCCAGTAGTATTGAATTAAGGTACACTTTTAGAAAAATCAGTATTGATCTCTTTTTGAGACCAAAGGTCTAATCCAAGCTCCTTGCAGAAACTAGCCAAAAATCTCACCCATAGTCCAGACTTTCAGCTAGTTCACTAAACTTGGTTTGTTACAGAGCCACTCACTGTGGAACAAACTCCCAAGGATAGTAATGCTCTCCAAGGCTAACTTGCTAACCACAACTCGACAATCACTTTGGCATCTAAGTATTGATTTTTACTAAGCTTAGTTGGGAGAGAACCATAAATGTTGTGTAATGGGTGAGGATGGAACTCACTACTGTAGTAAGGGTTTGTGACCACTACTCCACAGTGAGGTGTGTGTGTATATATATATATATATATATATATATATATATATATATATATATATATATATATAGTGTCATCCACAGACAGCTGTTTCATTGTATTGCAACTCTTCAGTGTGGTTATAGACTTTCCATTATCCCATCCAGTACCACCAGGCAGGATCGAAACCTTCACTTCAGACCCGGAGGCCGATATCCTACCACTGAGCTACGGAACTGGATGGTCAGTAAGGCTGAATTTAAGCGATGTATTTATTTACACACAAATTTCCCATCCACCAGACTGCTCTATGGAAAAGCATTGCATAAGCTTACCTCACTTAAAGAGTGCTCAACTCTGAATAGAGGAGCGTTAATTATTGTGTCATCTACAGACAGCTGTTTAGTTGTACAACAACTCATCAGTGTGGCTATAGATTTTCCATTATCCCATCCAGTACCATGAGGTAGGATCGAAACCTTTGCTTCAGACCCAGGTATGATTAACAAGTTCCTAGCCCTTCCTGGGATGAAAAGCCAAAGATGTACTATTCACTGCGGCACAATGATTATATATATGCAAAGTTATCTTATTTTCCCCTTAAAGCCAATGAACATTTGTGTTAGGTCTGAGTGGAGAGAAAAAAAAGAAAGCAGTAGGTCAAAAAATCATAGGGCGGACGGATACAAAAATAGTGTCCTTAGTCCCCACAGGGTTGGACTTTTCTTATCAACTCAATAACCCTTTCATCATGTGTAAAAAAAAAAATATAATGTTATTGCATTCTATTTTTATTTTTCCTCTATGAAATTAATATTCTAATAATAATGAAACTAATTTCAAGTTGAAAAAAAAATCAAAGCAGTCATAATTTAAATTTCAAAGCGATAACAGTCTTGCTTAAATTTAATAATGTTCAAAGAAAATGTAAAACGTGTGTTTAAAGCATCAATATTTTTTGTTAAAAAGAAAATATAAGTGACTTCAAATATTAAAGATTATTGGTGAATTCAAATAATTGAAAGCATTGTTCAAAAAACTAAAAAGTATTTTAGACAATTGAACTCCTTGTTCATGTTTTTGGTCTGTTTCTTTGATAGCATTAATTTGAAAAAAAAATGGTATCAAACAGAAAATTCAAATGTTAACAGTGATGCTCGTAAATTGAGTTATAACGTGTGCAGTTGAGCTCGTTCCATAATTTTTAATATGAAAATGTTCTTTGTCTTTTCTTCACAGAATTCTATCTCGTTGTCCTTGTTGATCGGAGAAGGATAAATTATGGTCACCGATATACCAATCATAAGCAACAAAGAGTTCAATTGTCCAAAAAACTCTTTGAATGCAAATAACCCTTTTCAAAATTACAGACAATTAACTTAGTATTTCCAAGTTAATTTAATCCTGTATTAAAACAGTGAGACATTGGTGTAATCGATGCTCCACTTGCTTGCCCATCTCTAAGTTGGACATTTGAATCATGGCAGGATTCTCTTTGTTAGATCTGTCTTGTTGACATGCACATACACACACACACACACACACACAAACTTATATATAAATTTATACATGCACAAAAAAAACTCTCTCTGTGGCCTAATTCTTTACTACTTAGCCTTATCTGCATGGAATACATTATACATCAGGCACCTCTTCCCCTGACCTCAGCATACTCAGCTCATATTAATCTTATAATAATGTCATTGCTGTATCCATTTTTATCAAGGACATTGCTAATAAAAAACCCTATTGGTCTCCTGGATTGAGTAGCATCTAGCCTCACATCATTCCTAACTTAATATCCTGAACAGTCCATGAGAGAATTGCCCAAGGCAAAGATAGAAACCTGAGTCAGTCCTGTTGTTAACTGAGCCAGTGCCAAACAGTCTGCTGAGCAGCCAATGTCTTGGATACAAACCCAAGCTCTCAGATGAATCAGGGCTGAGTGTGCACAAGAGAGAGAGAGAGGGGAAGAAAAGGATGAGAGGAGAGAGATATGACACAGCCAGTTGGGGCTTTGGGACATTGTGCTGCTACCTTCTGTTGATAATAAATAAGACAGTGAAATCATGGGAAGAAAATCAATCTTTCCCTTGGGCAAAAATCAGGATGCATTGTCTAGTGAACGATTCGGACTGATTCTCAATAATATTGATTCCAGAATTTGCAACTGTTTCTATGAAATGAATCATCTGTTCAATAATCAACTTGTTGCATACCCTGTTAAATCATTGTGGAAGCTATTTTTTAGCAATTTGATTTTGTTTTTTCTAAATATCTCCCATAACCTTTATTTACATATATATATATATATATATATATATATATATATATATATATGGGGGTGTGTGTTTTTTATATGTATATTGGTACGTATAGAAATTTTAAATATCCACACATCTATTTATCCTCTATGTTAAATACTGTCAAGATAAGGATTTACTGTGTATCTATCTATATTTCACTCTCAATAACAATGAACTTTTCTACTTCTCCAACCAACTATTTGAAACAATGAATTCTTCCAATTAAATAACTTCAGGTAACTTTTTGAAAAAACCTCAGATGAAATTTATTAGATATGATTACCTATTAACATCTTTGAAGTAGGGAAAATCATCATCATCATCATGTCTATCTCTATCATGGACGTTGCAGAGCCAGTATTTTCTGAATTTGTCTAGTTCATCTCTCCATCTTGTATTCTGCCGGCCTCGGTTTAGCATGTTATCTCTGGATCCATATTGGGAGTCGTGAAATCCATCGGTTGTCTTTCATTCTTGCAACATAGCCTGCCCATTGCCATTTGAGTTTTTCAATAGTTTTCATCATGTCTCTGACTCCAATTTTCTTCCTTATGTACTGTGCTGTCTTGTGATCTCTCCATGTGAGACTGAGCATGATTCTCTCATTGGCGCATTGCATGCTTCTCAGTTTGCGTGTCTGGTTGAGCTTGCTCTGCTGGAGGCTTGCCATCCTAGTGTGATGTTTTGCTTGATTTCCTCCTCTCTTGATGTTCTCATGGAAATTTGTTGTGTATATATATATATATATATATATATATATATATATATATATAATGTGTGTGTGTGTTTAAATATAAATAAAAACTGTCAACATAGGTTTATGATATGTTCAAGTTGGTTCGACAGCCTGGCTGGCTATATGAGTATGTATCTATTGTGTGCGGAGCTAAAGGGTTATATATATATATATATATATATATATATATATATATATATTATTGTATCAACCACAGACAGCTGTTTCGATGTATTACATCTCTTCAGTGTGGCTATAGACTTTCCACTATCCCTTTCAATACCGCGAGGCAGGATTCAAGCCTTCACTTCAGACCGGGGGCCGATATCCTACCTCTGGACCACGGAACTGAATTTAGGCGATATATATATTTACACAGAAATCCCTCATCCACTAGAGTACTCTATTCCTATGGAAGAGCATTGCATATATATATATATATATATATATATATATATATATATATATATATATATATATATATGAATAAATAAAAAATAGGCTTGTGGCTCTTCCTCATCTAAGGCAATTGCCAAGTTGTAGGTTTCTAGTCGGTATCTTTCTTTTAGATGTAATGCCTCCTGGGTATGGAGAGCTTCATCTACCCGGCTGTTTTGCTTATAACCGTAGGCTGGGAAGTGGATTCATGCTTTTCCTAAAAGCATTTGTAAGAAGTGATCATGATCTGCCTCACCCTGAATTTGAACTTGGATTATCAATCCCATTTTCTATGGCATTAACAGATTAGCAAACTCTGCACATCCTGTATCAATTTACAAATCTGTGATCAGTGGCATTCCTATGGGTTGATATCACCCAGAGCAGAAACTTTGGGTGTAACTCAAGCACCACTGAGGATGTCACCTTATCCCGAAAGTTTTTTGCCCTAAGTCAACCTAGAAACTGCCTAACACCAAAACTTGCTAGAAAAAAAAACAGTCAGCCTTTTTATGACCATTTTTAATAATTGAAAATGGCTAGATTCATCTTGAATTGCTAGAAAATAGCTAAGGAGTGGCTAAAATCGCTAAAAAGTAGCAGTTGACATTGAATTTTCATCCTGCATCATGATGCCATCTGGCACCAACCTTGTCGGTATGCTAGTGTCTATGATACTTTTTAGTGAGAATATCTACCTAGTTTTATAGTTCAAATTTATAGACCCCATTATAAGACTTCTCTACTGAATTCTTTACAAAAGAGAGTTCATTAAGCATATTATTTTCACTGACCATGAAAAAAGGAAACAGCTAATATGGAATCACAGAATCCAGCAAAATATCTTTTCAATAATAAGAGGGTTTTTTTTTTTTAAATTCAAAACTACTTGTTTACAATTATATATCAAACTGAATATGATAATAATTCATGTCTTTTAAAAACCGAAAACCAAAACTGTCAACTCAGCTTTCTTTAGGTTTTAAGTTGGTCTAGCTGGTTGGCTGAATGAATATATATATATGTGTGTATGTGTGTGTGCGTGTGTGTGTGTGTATAAGTTGCACCAACGGAGGTAGAGGGCTGAAAATTTTCACATTTACTCCTCATAATGTCTAGAAAAAACATTTATTTTGGTTTTTTTTTCTTAATTCTTCCTTGAAATAGGTTTTTATAGGGGGTTCAATTTTCAATGTGAGTTTATGCTAAATTGGTCCCTTAATTTGTGTCTAGCAGTGTTTTTTTTTTTTTGTTTTTTTTTTTTTTTGAAAATTCAAATTTTTTGATTGATCACTGCCCAACAAAAGGTGAAATAAGTAACTTTTTTCAGTTGATCACCTCCAACAGTGTGCTGCTACAAGACGTTGGTCACATGACAGTTTCTATCAAGTGACTTAGCAGACTTCTTTTTTTTTTCTTTCGGTTTTCATTTCAAATTCATTTTGTTTATAGAGCAGTAAACATTAAAACTATACATTGATATTTTTTTCCTCTACTTATCCCAAAACATGAAACTGCATACAATCAATAGATTTGCTCAAAATGAAAGTGATTTGTGCAGTGACATTAGTCAGTTTAATATGTTATGCAGAAAAAGTAAGAGTTAATGCAACATACTTTTTATTTTCAACGATTCAGAATTCTATTATCTAGACTCGGCTTGCAAGTATAAATTCTAACATAGTCAAATGAATGTATGTATAATTATTGAATACTGATTCATTTGAACTAATTTCTTTGATTTGTGGGTTTTTTATCACAACATTTTTTGTCTGAACTGCTATTTCAATCATTCATTGTTTCATCATTTAAATCTCATCATTGTTCGTTTTTTTTTTTTTTTTTTTTTTGCAACCTCTTGTGCTCTCTGACCTTCTTTCTGTCTGAATTCATAGGATGTCCATTGTAAATGCCAGCACCATGCTGATTGATGTAACTGCATTCTTGCCAGTTCCAGACACCTTTTCTAGATAGTTGATACTAGGGATGAGAAATGGATTTTTTTTCACAATGTTAAACACTGTCATCAATTGCACAATCCTGATAGTAGACAAGCTGAGGTGAAAGTTGACCTTCATCCATAGATCTTGTTTATGTAAGAAATCATCTATTACAAACTTTTAACTGATTATCAAACAGTCACGTCTGAAATTCAGAAAGATAGAAAATGCCCAATCTTGGTAATCAGAAAAGACGTCATTCGTCATCACGATAATGCATGTCCTCATACTGTTCGAGCGACTTGAGATCACATCGAGGCACTCAGCTGGGAAAAATGATTCATCAGTTATACTTTCTTGACCTTGCTGCAACTGACTATCAGGGGCTTGCTAAACCACTTTGATGGACAATGACTCACTTTGAGAGTAGAGGTTGAAAATCAGTTATTATTATTATATCAATGGTAAAATGAATCTGGTTTTGAAAAACTTGTGGATAGATGGAATAAACTTACTGAAAAAGAAGTGGTGTGTATTGATGATAATCTTTAATCACCAAATAAAGTGAAACATCGAAGAGAACTTCAGTTGTGGCCTAATATAATAGTTTCAACAAATCATTTAAAAAATCAGACAAAAAATATAAGGTTGAATCAGGGATGGATGCAGGACGGTTTTCAAAATCTAAATCTGATCGGAATCTATTTGATAAAAAAAACTTGCTAAGATTGGAGGGAACTCTTTATCGGGAATTGCTGGAAGTTGCTAGGATTAAAGGGGACTCTTTATCTTGAGTTGCCAGGATTAAAGGGGACTCTTTATCTTGAGTTGCCAGGATTAAAGGGGACTCTTTATCTTGAGTTGCCAGGATTAAAGGGGACTCTTTATCTTGAGTTGCCAGGATTAAAGGGGACTCTTTATCTTGAGTTGCCAGGATTAAAGGGGACTCTTTATCTTGAGTTGCCAGGATTAAAGGGGACTCTTTATCTTGAGTTGCCAGGATTAAAGGGGACTCTTTATCTTGAGTTGCCAGGATTAAAGGGGACTCTTTATCTTGAGTTGCCAGGATTAAAGGGGACTCTTTATCTTGAGTTGCCAGGATTAAAGGGGACTCTTTATCTTGAGTTGCTGGAAGTTGCTAGGATTAATGCCTCAGAACAGAAAAGAAGGTTGATTGGTTATTTTGCTGCATTGCAGTATCTGTCCTGAAGGAAAATGTTATGCAATTAATGATTGTGAAGCTGGGATGGAAAGTTCTTCAACATGCAGTGTAGTGTTGCCTGTAGACTTGTCATTTTCAGACTTTCACTTATTTCACTCCATGCAACACTCCTTGTCTTGTCTGACTGAAAGGATCGAAAAGTTTCTGGAATAATTTATTGAATAAATTTGGAATTATTCTTTCATGATGGACTACAGAATTTAACCAAAAGGTATTTAAGATTATAGAAAGCCGGGGAAATGTTTTGAATAATGATGCTATGAAATTATATGAATAAAATATTCTATCAAAATAATGCTATCATTGAATCTTTTACTTCAACTTGATACTAGCATTGGGTTGCACGTGATGTTTATTACAGATACAGCAGTAAGAAATTGAAAAAAACTGAATCATGTAATATCAAGTCCATTGATTATATTCAAGTTTATCATTTAACCACCATAGCCACCAAAGGTGGCGAAGGGTTCTATCCTTTTTTTTTTTCATATGTGTGTTTATGTGTTCCATACCGTTTTGTCTACTGTCTTGAAAATTGGTATTGGTATTCCATTAGAACCCTTCTGAAAATTTTCATCTTGATTTCTTGAAAAAAAAAGCCTTTTTGATCTTTTTTGGACCTCATTCCAACAGGTTTATCAATAACATCTAGATTCTGTTGATGACTTTTTAATTTATTTTACGTGTTTTCCAATGGAAAGCACCAGTGATATCATAATTGAATTTATTCTCATCATATTTATTCTTTGGTGAGTTTTTTTACAAGACTTCAAATTTTGCTGCTACATTCAAATTATTTTTTGTATGTAATGTTTTACTTACTTTCCTTCAACTTCAAAGAGTTCAACTGCATTCCTTTAGAAATGGAAATTTTTCATGTTTTGATCATCTGTCGAAATCTAAGGTATTGGTTTTCCTCAAAAAAAAAGGTGGGGGTATAAAAACCTCTTGACAAATGTATTTAATGAAAGAATATTCACTGCTCTTTCAGGGTCAGGGATAATTTTTTTATCTATCTATAATAAGTATAATACAATGTATATGTAAGTATATATATATAAAATTTGTGTGTTTATGAATGGTGCTGCAAATGTAAGAATTTTGCTTTTGAAGTCCTCAAAGTTGACCTTGCACTTTAAGCGGCTAATTGAATTCTATCAGAAGTTCATTCATAACAGCTATGATAGAAGAGTGCTTCTTTTGTTTGTTTTTTTTACAAACAACTTCTCAACAAATCATTTTGTTTCACACCGAGAGAGCAGATTGTTTTTAAGAAATGAAAATCACTGATGTGTATACGCACCGCTGATTTTCCCTTCAAGTCTTTTGAACAAAAGATTTGATTCAAACGAACCAAAATACAAAACAAAAACAGAAATAAAGCAGAAAAATATGTTCACATTATTAAATGAGAAGAAAATGGCTCTGAATAATAATACTATTTTTTTTTTAATATTTAGGTTGCCAAGTAACAAAATGTGTATGCAGGTTTTGTTTCTTTATCAAAAAGAAAGCACCCCCCCTCCACTTTGCCATCAAACAAAAAAAGATGTATTACTCCTTAATGTGATTTTAAGCATTTTTCCCTGTTTTCAAATTTGTGCTCTGATATTTGAAAGAAAAAGATAAAAAAAAAAAATAATCAGGTTGTGGAGGGCAGATGATTAGCTCATGGAAACTTGTTGCTTCACAATAATGTAATAACGATTATTTTTCAGATTTTTCTCTTTCAAAAAAACATGTGTAGTTTCGCCCATAAAGCTATTTTGATGCCATAATGGGAATGGCAGCAAAGCTGCCTAAAATGCAAATTAATAATAATGCTTGTTGTAGGATTCTTATAAAGAAGAGTTGCAATATTTTTTTCATTTTTTTTCTCTCTTAATTATGAATTTTAAAGAGAGGAAGAGGAAATGATCATAAAAAATGAAAAAAATCAACAAATTCTTGAAGAAAAATCCACGCTTATAAGATGCAATGCGTATGTATTCATTCATGTTTTGTTTTTAAAATTCCGAAATGGTTACATGGGAAACAACTGATGATCCCAACAAGAGAATATATGCATATTGTACCATTATAACAAAGTATATGTAAGACAGAAAAAAAAAACACTCAAGAAAATTACATAAATTACAATAACAGTTATTGGGAAAAGGTGATATATATATATATGTATATATATTCTGTGTGTACGTGTATATCACACTTTTCAATGAGCACACAGATACTCTGATTGTTGCATATAACCTTTGTTTTGCTGAAGTTCAGATGAAGGCCAAGTTTCTTGCCTTCTTCGTTCAGTTCCTTTTGCAATAGTTGGAAGTCATGGAGGTTGTCTTCAAAAAAGACTATGTTGTTTGCAAATCTAAGGTTGCTCAGTTATTTGCCGTCTATTCTGATTCCTTCATTCTCCAGTCTCGGAAGATCATCTTGAGGCAGGTTGTGAAGAGTTTGGTTGAACTGGTATCACCTTGTCTTATCCCTTTTTGGAGCTGGAAGGTCTTGGTCTTCATGTAACCTGATAAAGGAGCTGCTGTAACAGTATATATGTTGCAGTACTCTGGTATGTACGGGGTTGACACTTTGTCGATTAACAGCCTCAATGACCATGGGAATTTCCACCAAGTCGAAAGCTTCCTTGAAGTCGATAAACGCTACAGCGAGTGGCATTTTGTATTCTGCTTTCTATCTTAGTTGATTTTTTTAATAGAGATGGTCATGGTTGAGTAGCTTTCTCTAAAGCCAGCTTGCTCCCATGGTTTCATCTAGCGTTTTGGTGATTCAGTTAGTGATAACTTTGAAAAGTTTGTAGATGCTGTTGAGTAGACTTATTGGTCTGTAATTGTTGGAGTTTTCAGGTTTCTTCTTTTCATATAACAGCATTATGATGGCAGTGTCCCAATCCTCTGGGACTTCTGTTAAGTCATAAGTTGAATAGAATTGCTTGTTTCTCAGTGATGATCTTATGAGCTCTGAGTAGGCTGATGGTGATGTGGTCAAGGGGCCTCTCCTTTATTTGATGGTTTGTTTCACCTCCCATAGCATAACTTCTGGAAAATCCTTGAACTGATTGTTTGCGTCATATGCATCCTATTCATTGTTTTGTAGCCCTTGTTTGGTGGAGTAGGGTTTTCGGTTGTGTCAGACAAAATTTCCAAAGTCTCTTATCACATCTTTGTTCAAATACATTCTTTTTAGAATAATCTTTCAGGTGAGATCCTAAAAACTCATAATTTCTTAGTTGAGATTAAAGGAGAATAAACTCTATGACTCTGTACCGAATAATTTATCAGATGTGGTCCGTGGGGATTCAACTCTTAGGTAATTTTCTATTATCTCATTTTTCTGCTAATGTAGTTCTTTGTATGAAAAGGTATTATGGTGTCATTTCTTCATTTCTTGTCTTCCTCAGGTGCTATATGAAATGCTATATGTGTCCAAACATAACAGCATTTAAAAATTTTTTAGGTCAATTCTTGTGGGGTGGAGAGGGTCAGGTAATTAAAGCACACCTGCGCGGATTGTGTTTATCTCTGATGGCAATCGGTGTTCCCCTCGAGATTGTTGGAAATTGAAGTTGGTTTTTCATGGGAGCAATGATCTTTTGGCGTTTTTTTGGGGTTTTTTTCTTTCCAGTTTTACAGAAGAAATTTCTGTGATTGATACTCATCACCGAGTTAAGTGCATTGAAAGAGAACAAGATTGGGTTGAAAAATACATATTATTATGTAAAATAAAAGATTTTTAACTTGTAGGCTACAAACTTATTGATGTAATTACACACACATACGCTTAAATATATATATATATATATATATATATATATATATATATATATGATGGGGGGGGTGTCCCAGTCTCACAGAAGAAATTTATTTGTGTGTAAAATATAAGCTTTTACCATCAGTAGACTACAAACTAATTGTTGTACTCACTTGCAGTTACATATATATATACGACAAAGCTGACAACTTTATTTTTAAACATAAGCATTTATTCAATGATGGAAGAATGTTTTATAAAAATTATGATTTGATGAACTCTCTATGAACAGATCTTAGTTTTTTTTTCATCCCTTCAAGCTTTGAGATTATGAATTTTTGAAATCTTTTTTTCATTTCTTCAAGCATTATCTGATTTGCAATATTGTCTTGTTGGACAGCTAACTGGGTTGTATTGAAAACCTGAAACAAATCTTTTGTCAATGGTTTCCTGAAAATTTTCTTTTTTTTTCATCTGAATGTTCCCCCATCAAGCATGTTCAACAGGAATTATCAGGAAACTGAGCTGGTTATAAATCACTTCATACCTCTTGAGTCCTTTTTGCTTTGTGGCATGGAGCTCCTTCTTCCATGAAAAGAATTTTGATTTGGGCCAAAGTGGGATTGTTATTCTGAGAAATTTGCTCTGCAGTGAAAAATTGGTATATTTTTCCCTAACTGAGATTCCTCGCCCTCTCCATAGTCTTATTAGTGAAACATAACTTAATTCCATTTGTATTCATTTTAATCTCCTTGAAATACTATATTCCTTTTAAAACAGCTTAATGATTACAGTTTTCACCTCAGTATCTCAAAACTTAAAATCTAAACTTAAATCAAGGCTCACCTCCAATCAGCACCCAATGGACATACACTGTCCATCAGATGATTACAAAACCCCAAAAGATGAAAGTAGCTCTGAAAATATTGATCTGAAGTTGATGCATATAAACATTGCAATATTAACCAGATAAACCACACTTTTTGTTTGTTGATCAAATATTGCTGACCAACAACCATGATTTTCTTTGCTACATCCTTTGTTTTCAAATCTTGAATATACGGAAAATCTAAAAAGCGTTCAGAGAGCACACACCTCTGCCAACATAATATAACTAAAAACTTAATGGAAATAAGTTAATATATAGATATAATGAAGAAAAGGTGATTCAATTTTCCGTGTTTCAGACTATTGTTCATCTCTTCTTTATATATGAAAGAATATCTTTCTATCAAAAGCAAATTCTTGGGTCTGCCTCGAAATAGACCCAATTCTTCCTTAGTCCATGGTCCAGCTTTCTACAAAATGTCATTGAAATTCAACAGGAACTTGTTGAAATATTGTGCGCACAGACAGACAGACATGATTGAATTCATATACCTCTTCCAATTTCGTTGGCAGAGGTCAAAAACTCTTGACAAATGAGAAAACTGCCATGAAATTTTTTTTTCTAAAACTTGTTTGGTACTGCATCAAAATTATATTGAGTCTAATGCGCTTGATTAATACAACCATAATCGTATTAATCACAACTATATACAACAGACCAGTTTAAACAATGTTGCTGGGTTTAGGTTATTCATGTGTTCTGACATTCGTATGTATCCAGACCACCCAGCCCTAACTGTTCATGGTAAAAACATGTAATTCTGTACACACACTCCCCTAAATGAATAAGGGGATCTTTTCTTTTCCTAAAATTTCCCTTCTGAATGAGTTTTTAGTGGGGGGTTCAAATTGTAATGTAAATTCTCTCCTAGATTGATCCTTAAGTTATTTTGTGTCCAGTAGCATTCATGTTTGTCAGAGTCAGACTATTTAGTGATCACTGCCCAACAAAATGTGGGGGAAGTAATTTATTCATTGTTTTTTGTTTTTCTTGTCTTTGCTTTTTAATCATGAATTTATAGTTCAAACCATACTGTTAGCACTTTCAATAAAATAACTTGACTGCTCTATAAATAAGGTAAAAAGAGGCATACATGGATTGTGGTGATTCATGATTTCCCTTGGAATCCTAGTTTGGCTGTTACTAATCCTCCTCTCTCTGATATTTGGAAAAGAGATTTGAGCCATAACCATTTTGCCTCGAGCACATTATTCCAACCTCCAAGTTATCAGATTTTCCCCACCTCCCAATACGTTGATGTCGCCACGGCTAACCTGGCTTAGCGCCTCTATATTTTAGATACTGTTATCTTATCTTGTTTCCATGACGACTATCTGTGCCTGGATTCAGGCTTGCAACTGTCAAGTGTTTTAAAAATGCAGAGCTATTGATTCTCTCTCAGCCTTTGTAAAGCCAGGAAAAATAAGTGATGCCTGTTGATTTGATTATGCAAATTTGTATCTTCTTACCTGATTAAGACTTTTTAGAAATCTGTATTCAGGATTTTATTTCTATCGTTTTCATTGCTAGATATTTGAATAAAATAGTTTTCATTTTTTCGGTAGATGTAGTCAGGCTTGAATCTGATACAAAATCTATTTGATTCTTTACTTTTTATTTCTTTATTATACTGAATAGCTTGAGAAAATAGTCTCATTTTTGGGTTTCCCTAGGTAGGTTTCAAATCATTGGATGAGAGAAAACTTCCCAACCTAGCTGTAACAACTTTTACCTTGCTACCAAAAAAACATGCTTCATCCCAATTGAGTATTATACCCTTTTGCTTAACTGATCCTAAACAGACATTTCCCATTGATTGCTTCATCCAATTGATCTAGTCAAGAGCAGCATTGACTACTATTATAATATTAATGATAATAATTTTAAAAGACATGTCTGGTTAGTCACTCAATAGAAAACCGTCATGTAACAAATGCCTTTTGGCTGTTTGCCATGTTCGGATGATCAAATTAAAAAAAATTGGAGAAGGAGTTGATCAATGAAAAAATTACTTCTTTGCTATTTTATTGGGGATAATCACTAAAAAAAAAGTCTGAATTTCCAAAAAGCAAGCATAAATTGAACCTCCCCACACACATACACACACTAGAGCCTTTCCAGGGGGGTTCTGGAAAAAACACTTTTTCTAGACATCATCATCATCATCAGTCTTTTAACGTCCATCATCGGACATAGACCTTCCCCAAGATTTGCCACACTTCTCTATCATGGGCGTTGCAGAGCCTGTACTTTCTGAATTTATCTAGCTCGTCTCTCCATCTAATATTCTGCCTGCCTCGGTTGCGCATGTGATCTCGAGGGATCCATGTTGTGAATCGCGATGTCTAACGGTTGTCCACCATTCTTGCAACATGGCCAGCCTACTGCCATTTGAGTTTTTTAATGGATTCTATGATGTCCCTGACTCTTGTCTTTTTCTGGATGTACTGTGCTGTTTTGCGGTCTCTCCATGTGAGGTCCAGCATTATTCTTTCATGTGCATATTGCATGGTTCTCAACTTGCAAATAATGAATAAATGTTGGTGTTGGTGCAGCCTGTATGCATGATACATTTATATCCATCCAGTTCTAAATATTTCTTTTTTTTGGTAAGCTTATTTTATCTTATTCCATGAATTATTATGTTGTGTATCTTCATCTTGGTTGTTTTTACAGCAACATTTTGGCTAATATCTTATTCACCCTTCTTTAAGTGTATGTTGCATCTAGCAGTCTTTATGCATTGTCTGGTACTTATTTCAACTCTGCCATAGGAACAATACAATTCAATGATTTGATTGAAGTCTTATACTCATATGGGGAAATTTTCAGACTTGAAAGTATATTGACCATTAAGACTTATATAAAAAAAATTAGCATATGTGCTAATTTTTTTTTCCATGTATATAGTGTTTTTCATTTTTTTTCTAGATTTCTTGTGTAACTCTGTGGTTCTTTGAGTCCCATGTCACATTCCTTCCTCTGTGATCCTCTTGGGAAATTCCTACCCTGGAAACCAAGTACCTCCAATTTGAATCACTGGTTTAACCCCCAAAATTTGTGATTAAAACAACAGAGAAGATGTTACCCAAAATAATTTTGAAAGAAATTATGACAGGCAATGGAAAGTGGATATTTTATAACAAGGTTGAACACAAGTGATATGGAGCTAGCAAAATGATCAACCATTGACTCTGTCAAATGCAGGTCTTTATCCAAAGAAGGTGTTGCTGTTTATATGGAATTGGAAGGAAGACCTCTACTGTGAGCTCCTTCCAAAGAATCAAACGATTGATTTGATCAAATACTGCTCTCAGGTTGACCAATTGAAGAAAGGAATTGACAAAAAGCATCCACCCGGAATTAGTTGAGCAGATTCATAAACTTAGTGAATCTACTGATAATTGTAAGCTTTATTTAGTGTAGGAAGTCTTTCTCACTACATTCCTCCCTGTTTGTTGTTGAAAAAAGTCAATTTTTACTAAAAATTCTAACTAAAATAACCTGATGAAGATTTTATTGATAAGAGCCAGAATGACAATTGAAACTGAGGTTAACAAATGGAAAAATTGGATTGATTCCTTTAAGGAAGAGGAACTTGCTTTTTGAAAGAATTCCTGAAAGAATTCCTTTATATTCAGCATTAGTATTTATCATATATGAGTCCTTTGATTGTTTTTGTTGCCAGTCATTATATATGTGTACGAAGTTGTTATGAACTGGTCTTTGCATGAACTAAACTCCACTTGTCTCCCAACAACATATTTGTATCCGAATAATACAGTAACAAAAATAATCCTGGCTACTTGACCTGTAACACCTGTCTTCCGTTATGTCTTACACCAACTCTAATTTTACTCACCAAATCAGGCACTCCTGATGTCATTCAAGTGCTAACCATTTATACACACCAGACTTCAGCAGAACAGAAGTGGCAGGAGGTGACATTACATAAGCAGTGAGAATATTTAACTATCCTAAATATCAAGTCTTATGATCTATATTTCCTTCCCATCTCAGTGATTTTATGAGTGTCTCTTTTTTACCAGTTTTTCTCTCCCCTTCTTTACTTCCCCAGTGAACATATGTTTGACATAGTTTATAAAAAATACTTTGTAGTGGTAATTACTATATTGTTTTATCTATTTATATTTTTTTCAGGCTTCTTGAGATCTATATATTGAATGGTCCAACTCCAGATGCCATCGATAAACTAATCAAGCAACTGGATGACCCAAAAAGAAAATGTCCCAATGATCTGGATAAGGCAATGGTGTCCCAGATCCGTCATGTCCTGCAGGTGAAAGACCAGCCTCACGTTGATGTCACCTGCAACATCTTCAAAAACAGCTGAGGTAAGTCTTTCCACTACTTCGAAACTTACTTTGTTAGAGACAACTGTGACAAGATATTTGTGAATC
This sequence comes from Thysanoteuthis rhombus, assembly GCA_963457665.1. NCBI lineage: Eukaryota > Metazoa > Mollusca > Cephalopoda > Oegopsida > Thysanoteuthidae > Thysanoteuthis > Thysanoteuthis major. The sequence continues at coordinate 28,005,484 of OY735222.1, read as the reverse complement.
GTCTACCATAGGATGGACTTGTTTAATAGATATCCTGAAAAAAAAGATCCATTCTACAGATGCCAAGAAGGGTATTAGTTGATACAAGTTGGAGATGAGACACTTTGCTAGAAAACCACCAATGGCATACAGAGGGAACCGCTCATTGTGATCACTTTGGGATAGGGTCTAATAGGTAACAATAATTAGCGGATAGCATTAAGCAAAGAATATAGACTTGTAATTATTGTGATCATCATCACCTGCAGCCACCTTTTTAATATGTCGTTGGACGTGGACCTTCCCCAAGATTTGCCAGGCTTCTTCATCATGGGCATCACGGCACCAATATCTCCTGAACCTGACTTAGTTGTCATGCCATCTTATTCTCTGTCAATCTCTCGTATGCATTTTGCATGGTTCTTATGATAGAGAATTGTGGCGAATCCTGGGGAAGGTTTATATTCAACGACGGGCGTTAGAAGACTGATGATGATGAGTTTGAGTACTACTCTTTTACACTTTGAATAACTGACTGATTTTGATGAAAATAATCATGATTATAACAAGCAGTTTCTGCTGTATAGCATAGTAGTTGAGAAAATTAAATTGTGAAAATTGCGAAAGAGATAAAAAATGACATTTACACATGGGAGTGAGAGTGTTCATCATCTTCTAATATGCCATGCCATATCAGAACTCCTTTCCTATGAGTAATGAATTGGTTCCAGCCAGTGATTTGATAATGTCTACATTCGAAAATATTGTACGTACGAAAAACTTGGAAATTGAGAAGCATGAGGACACCATACCCCATGTACCCTATTTTCATCATTGGTTTCAGGTTTAAGCTCATTGGTATTTTAGTTATAAATTACTTGAATTACAAATTTTTAGATCGGTTACAAGGTTGAAAATGTTTCCAATAATCTGCTCATTTTTTGTAAACAATGTTCAAAGTTTTTTTAAAAGATTAAAGAAAAAAGTTTGTGAACCATTGGTATGTTTTTTTTCTTATTCCACATCAAAGCAGAATCACAAAAGAGATTTATTTCCATGCCTTACCATTTAAAAATTAGGTATCAGACTGTCGTTGAAGACTTTTGACTCAATTTGTATTTGATTGAAATGAAAAAAAAACATTTTATTCAACTTTGATTCAAAGTTTCTAGAAAATAAAACCTCTCTGTTGAAATTTTTGAAAATATGTCGTATTTTCTTATTCTATCACATATTGAGAAAATACTGCATATTTTTTTACTACAATTTTGATTTTCCAAATAAGAGACAAAATTTTCAAACAAATCCATGATGATATATGCAAAAATTAGTGAACACAAATTGATCATAAAATTAGCGGGATTTCTCTTAACTTGGAGGGAATCAGTTTTATGTAGAAGTGACATTTGATTTTGAAATTCATTTCTCTAATGATTGACATCACAATAGAGAACAGAAATAATGAAATATTGGTTTTAGCAAACATTTCAAATAACTAAAAGAACAATACTAACAGCAGAAGTAATAATGATGTTGAGGCTCCCACTGGAAATATTTGTCATAAATGATAATAATGACTTTAACTCTGGTCCCCATCTCGAACTGAGGCTCAAAACAGAAATTAAAAAGTGTTCTGGAGAAGTTGGGAATCAAGAAATGAATCAAATGCCTGGGAAAGGAGTAAAATAAAAATAAGGACCTAAATTAAACTCAAAAATAAAATTATGAAAATGCCCCAAATATTCATGAATTTAAAAATAAAATTGTATGAAATTTGAAGTCGGTAATGATGAGAGAGAGAAAAAAATGTTTCTGCTTCCAAACATAGAATTCATTCTGCTGCAATGATGTATTTAAAGTCCTTTTTATCCCTGAGGAGCTTTTGGACACCTCTAAACCTCACCTTCCTCGTTCAATAATTATCATCATCAATCTTTTAACATACATCATTGGACAACTCTACTGTTCTGAATATCTTTGAGCTTTCACCTCTCAATGTTATGAAGATGCTGATAAAAAGAAACACATTAAAAACAAAAAATAAGTCTCGTCTGCAATATGTTTTTATAACATAAAAATTGATTAAAAATAAATGATACTTGGCATTTTTTTTGTTGTTGTTCATTTACAAAGCATTCTTAGTCTGGCTCAAGACCATGAGCTGCTTAGAATGTCTTAAATGGTCACCCATCTGAGTACTGATCAAATTCAGTGCTGCTTAACTTTGGAGGGAAGGAAGCTACCAGTACTTTCAATATGACTAAGCATTTGGCATTTTGTTGGGTTTTTAAATTTATTCATATGATTATTTTTTGTTCAATTCTCTTCATTGATTTTTATTCTTATTCTCTTGTTTTTCTGTTTTCAATTTTTTCTTCCTTTACTTCATTTTGATTTCATTTCTGATTTGATTTTGGTTTTCTTTCATTTTTTTTTTTCTCTTTCCTTAACTCCTGTTCCTTTGTTGTTCTTTTTCAATCATATTTCTCTTCATTCTTCATTTCTATCTTTCTAAAGTCTTTCACTTTTCCTCTTCTTATTTTTGGTTTCTTTCATATTATTTCATCTTTTCTTCTCCTTTCTCTACCATTTATTTTTTTTCTATTCTTCCCCAAATTCAATTCATTGATTCTTGTTCCGAAATTGTGAAAATATATTCATTCTCCATTTTGAACCAGATCTATAAACTCAAGTAAACAAACCTTGCAATACATTTTAAAGCTCAAAATTCTCTTTTACTCTTTGTATTGATTCAAGAATTTCAATTTTCATTTTCACATCACTCACATACAATACGCATACAAGTTTAAAACCTGTATTTTTTATATTTCCCTCTTATATATAAATTAGATTAGTAAAACTCGCATATTTTAATATACCCTGATATTTTCATGAATTTTAATAAATCATTTAGTGATCAACAATGTATGCAAATATTTATTTACATATCTCTTTTGTTTGATAAACATAGATGCATTAATATCTTATAACAGATAGATAGAAATCCAGTCACGAATATGAATTTAAACAAGCATTCCAAAGGAAATTATGAACCACCACTAACCATATTTACTGTGCTGACAGTGATCAATTAAAAAGTTGGAAAAAAGAATAATCAATGAATAAATTACTTCTTTTGACTTTTGTTGGGCTGTGATCACTGAAAAAATGTCTGAAAATTCAGCAACAGCAAAAAAAAAACAGTGACCATATTAGCATTAAGTTAGATTGTATATTGAACTGTCCTCTAAAAACTCATGTTGGAGGGGTACTTTCAAGAAACCAAAACATTTTCATTAATCATTAAGAGGAGTGCGTGTGCAAAATTTCAAGTTTCTTCTTTGAACCATGAGAGCTGGGTAAAGGTCGGAACACATGAATAACCTTAACCCAGCAACTGTGATTAAACTGAACTGTTGTGGGTAGCGGTGACTAACATATGGATAGATATATTCATTTGTTTGATGACTCTGTATGAACCTTGATTAATGAACAATTCGTTTATTTGCATAGTAAAACAGCACTATAATAATGAGAATGAGAAACATAATTTTTGTTGTTTATATGGTGAATTTTCATTGAATGAAACAACCAATAATAATTTTTGACTAGAATTTGTTTTGTCTAAATTTGAGTGGCTTGACATCACTACTCAGACAGTTGGTCTTCATTCATGTGAATTAACTAAAATTAAGATGAGAGAAATATTAGTTGAAAATTATCAATAAAGCCCGAATGAAGATTTCTTTCAAACTCCCCAAGTTGATTTCACCATCACAATTCATTAGACTTCCAAATTTGAGACTTTTCCCATTTCAGCATTCATGTTAGAGGGAGAGGGTAAAAAAAAAAGTACGGTGACGTCATGTCATAATGAAATCCGTAGCAGTTGGTCAAAACAAATGTGGAGTTGTGCATGAGGGTGAGGATCGTTGTTCACTCTGTAAAGACATTTTGTTTTTAATTTTTTTCAATATGCTCAGCATTCATGCCAACCAACCTTCTCAAGTCATAGTATTGATTTCTTCAAGGCTAAAAATAAATTTCTGGTGTTATTTTATTCATCTTAACTTATTTACTTTCGTTCATATTCATTTCTTACTTTAGTTTTATTTCTGTTCTTTTTTTATTTACTTTGTTTTTTTCGTTTTATTTTAGAGGATTTAAAATAAAAGTTCTTCACCTCATTCACACTCCTTTGAAATTTTTGCCTATTCAAATTAGGATCAATTTAAAGGTAAATTAGCCCCTGTTTTCCAGTAAATCAATCACAATAATGTTCAGTCTAGTTTACCAAAGAATTTCTTATAATCATCACAACTATAGCAATAGGCTCTTTGTTTTAAAAAAGATTTTCATTTATTTAAGTACATAAATATTATCAATCATTATTACTATTTTTTGCTACTTTTATTGGTTCTGAATTTGATGTCTGGGGATCCATGTTGTGAATCATGATGTCCATCAGTCCTCTGTCATTCTTTACCATTCGAGTTTATTAATGGATTCTATGATGTCATGGACTCCTGTTTTTTCCCTATTTTACTGTGCTGTCTTATGGTCCCCTCTATGTCATGTTGAACATGATTCTCTCATGTGCACATTACATGGTTTGCAGTTTTAGGATCATTCTCTTGGTTAAGTTCCATGTTTCAGTTCCATAAGTGACTATTTGGAGGATGCATTGGTTGCATACCCTTCTTTTTAAGATTATTGGGATCATCTTGTTTTTGAAGGTTGAGCTTGCTCTGTCAAAGACTTGCCATTCTAGAGTGATTCTTTGCTTGACTTTTTCTTCTTTTGAGGATTTCATAAAGATTCATTTGGGTAGATGTAGTAGTCTACTTTCTCCAGTTTTGCATTTTCAATTTCAATCATTGAGTCTTTGTCTCATCATGTTTATAGTACATGACCTTTGTTTTGCTTAAGTTAATATGAAGGCCTACATTTTGCTTTCTTTGTTCAGTTTGTCTTGCATTTGTTGAAGGTTCTCTAGATTCTCTGCGAAAAGGACAACGTTGTGTGCAAATTCAAGGTTACTTAGATATTCTGATTCCTTTATTTTCCAAGTCTAGGTTTTGGAAGATCATCTTGAAACAGGCTATGGAGAGTTTCGGTAAGGTGATATCTCCTTGTCTTGAAAGGGCTCAGTCTTTATATATTTTGCAGTACTCTTGTAGAGTGATCACATCAATGACTTGGGGAATTTCTGCTGAGTCAAAGGCTTTCTTGAAGTCTTTAAATGCTACTGCAAGTGGCATTTTATATCCTGATGCTTCCTCTTTTTGTTGATTTCTCAATTGGAGATGGTTCATGGTTGAGTAGCTTCTTCTAAAGCCAGCTTGTTCCCATGGTTGGTTTTTTCTAGCGTTTTGGTGATTCAGTTGTTGATAACTTTGGTGAAAAGTTTGTTGATGCAGTTGAGTAAACTTATTGATCTGTAGTTGTTGAGGTCTTTTGTGTTTCCTTTTTTTATGTAACAACATTATGATTGCAGTGTTCCAATCTTTTTGGACTTTGTTTTAGATATGAGTTGAATAGATTGACTTGTTTCTTAGTGATAGTCTTACCAGCTTTTTGGGGTAGGTCAATGGTGATGATATCTGGTCACGGGCTTTTCCTTTTTTTTTTTCTTTTGTTTGTTTGATAGCTTGTTTCACTGCCCTTGGTATAACTTTTGGGAAGTCCTCAAGCTGATTACTTGTCTTTCTCCTCATGTTTATTGTTTTGTGGTCCTTATTTGGGGGAGTTAAGTTTCTGGTTGAATTCATGGGTACATTCAACGATCTGGTCTCTGTCTGTTGTTGGGTCTCCATTTTCTTTGAGTAGGATTATCATTTGTTTTTATTGAGAGTTTTGTTAATAGCTTTCAAGCCCATCCTTTTTCAAGAGTTGTCCCAATGATTGCTGTTGTATATCTTTTTTTGTCTTCTCTCCATTTCTTTTGAATGACTTTATTTGGTTTGGTTGCTTCAATTTTTTCTCTCGTCGTTGTTGGTGGGTTTAGATTTCTGCATTTTTCTATGAGATCCATAGTTTCATCTTAGATGTTTCTGATGGTCTGTGCGCTCTCTGGTTTAAACATAGTGGTGACTAATAAAGGCGTTGAAATGGGACATGTAGTTTTCAAATAATATTGTATGGAGAATCAAATTCTGTTTTGTTCACTTTTTAGATTTTTATTAAGCAAGGAAGTTTGACCCTAGCACAGCCTGACTTGTAAATGTTTAAAATTGGCTTGCAGATCAAAAGTTCAGAGACTTTTGTACTGACTTGTTTATAAATTCAGTTCATATACACGATAATTCATCTGTCAACTTATCAAGCAACTTGATTAAAACGTTGATTGTAGTTCGGGGAAGGAAAATATGATTGGTGAAAGGTACCATTGCGAACAAAACATGATTGCCGCTGATTAGATACCAAGAGTTTGTGGATGGACATTGGTCAGTTGGCAATCTGTCTCCCTGGTCAATTATCTTCTGAGCTGGTCAGTTTCCTTCCTGTCCGCTCATTCTGTGCTTGGCAAGTTGCTACAAGATCCTGATTGACCATAGAGTCCAACATTCATCATGTTTCTGTTCCTCTTCTGAAACACCCATAAAACAGATCAAAACATTGATGAATATCTGTCTCTACAGAAGGGTAAATTACATTTGTTAGCGTGAATGTAAAACAATACCACTTACATGTGTTTGTAAATGTGTGTTTACATATTATGTGTGTTTATGTACATGTGTGTGTGTGTGTGTATATATATATATATATATAATATATATATATATATTCACATATGTACATATGTAGATGCATGTATGTGTCTACATATGTGTATTTATGTGCATATATGTATAGATGACTGGTATATGCTTATGTATACATGTATGTATTCTACTGATATATGCTTGTATATAAATATATAACTGGTATGTTTTTATGCATGTATATATAATGGGAATATATTTGTGTGTACGTGTTTTTTTATATATATATATATATATATATATGAGCGTGTGTATGTACATATGTGTATCTTGTTAACTGATATATATAAAACACACACACAAAACTGGTATATGTGTGTATAAAGGTGCTACCCAAAAGTTGGGGGAATATGAACCGTCTGATCACTCTTTCAATCTGTCTTGTTACCTAGCAATTCACACAATAATTATAAGGTCAGGCAGGGTTTCCTTACCACTAACCCAGAGGATCTTAGTGGTTCTTTTCTAGACCACAAGTCTTTGTTGCCTTGCCATCATGATGGTAATGCCAGTTGAAAATGCAGCCTTATCATGTACTTCTCATTGTATTCACTACTTTCCCATCATTGTTCATTAGCCCAGCTGTCATGTTCCCATAATGATACATTAATTCAGTGATTTAAGATTTTAATTAACTGGCCAGATGGCAATGTTGAGACTCTGAGCAATCAATGCAGACTTCAGCTGGAAAGGCAAGCCAGAGTTCTACATTATCTAATCTGATACAAATGGCATATCTTTTTTTTTTTTTTTTTAGAATCTGGTAGTTCATGTCAACAAACCAAGGGATCCTGTTCACTGTAGTATTTGGTCCAACACTGATTCCCTTTTAATTGATTTATTCATCTCAGTGTGAGGTTGATCCCATTGTGGACACAGACTACCAATTTTTATGCTATGGATAGGCTCTCCTTTCTGATGCGATGTTTACATTCTCTTCTCCCACTTGGGACATAGTGAAAGTATATCCTGCATGTTTGTGATAAGATAACTATTGTTTGGTGTTCACAATCCCTTGAAGATGCAGATACACACACACACACACACACATATATATGTATAAGTATACCCTACCCCAATTTTCCAAAGTTTGCCTCGCTCCACTGGCATTTTGGCCCCGGCCCCCAACCTTTAGCCTTTGGGGGAAGTACATAAGAAGATGGATCAATAAGTCTGACGTATAGTCATTAGCTGAGTTTTCATATGAAACTTTCATCATATAATGTTTGTTCTATATGATTGATATTCATCACTGAATTAAGTATGTTGACAAGGAATGAGATTACGTTGAAAAAATTTGTTGTATAAAATCGGGACCTGATATAAACACTAGCACTTATACAAAAAGTACCAACTTAAGAAACATACACTGATACATAGATATATATATGTATATGCCATTCATACATCTACTAAAACTGTACTCAATCATACTACATATTAGATATAAAAACTTACACTGGCATAAATGGGGACACTCACACAGTATATATAAACTTAGCACATACATACTCAGACACACAAGCAAAAGCATGCATGGTCGACATGCTTATATATATATATATATATATATATATATATATATATATATATATTCCTCAACTTCATTCATCCAGGAAGTCAATTCCTTATTGCTCTCCCTTCTTCCCTGTCCTCTTACTCTCTCTCTCTCTGCTGTCTACATGCCTGTACCTCTTCCTGTTTCTTCATTACTGATTAACTGAACTGTAGCCAAGTGAAAAAGATTACTAGACAGTGAAGCTTAGTGGGAAGCCAATGATGGGGGACTTTTGTAGGATGGCCAGATCTCCAGGAGACTAGAACCCCGAGTGAGGAAAGGAGGGGAAAGGAGCAAAGGTTCAACCCTGTGCAAATCAAAGAGAACTATGAGAAGAAAAATGACGTCTCAAGATAAACAGAGCTTCGATTCTTCCTTCTTTTTCTGCATTTCATTTGAAGTAGTATCAGCAAATTCATGCCTTGGCTTTTTTGGCAAATGTGATCAAACAAACATGAAAATTAGTTCAATTACAAAAAGGTTTCCTGAATTGAGTCACTAATTGGTGAGACTTTCCATTCAACACCAGGTAGAGTGCTCAGTTCAATTATAATTAATAATTATATAATAGTATGAAGAACATTTAAATGTGTATACGATTATATTGATTAATGTAACTCATTTCCATGTATGACACTGAACTTGGTCTTCTAAAAGAGTTATCAGTTCACCACTGGTGTATATATATATATATATATATATATATATATATATATATATATATATATAACAAAGAGCCCAGGGAATTCGTACAGTATGTGTAAACCGAGTGTAGTATGGATTATTGCCAGTACTCTTTGTAAGTCAGTGTGCAAACAGTAGACAAGATAATACTTCAAAGGAGAGGGGGAAAACTAGATTTTGAGGCAAGTACTTTTTTCAAAGGACGAATTCCCTGAAATCTTATGTAGGAACATGTGTATCTTATGTTGTTCTTGTAACTACTTCTTGGTGTATGAAAATCAGTTTGATTAGAAGCAAAAGAGAAAGAAGAAATAAACTAAATGACTCTTAGTAGAAAAAAAATCAATAGGTTTGGTTAGTCTGGCAATAGAAACAATCATGTGACCACTGTCTTTTGGTAGCATGTTGTGGTAGGAATGATCAATTTAAAAAAAATTGGATATGGCGTGATATTGAATAGCTTATTCCTTATACCTTTTTGTTGTCACTAAAAAAATCTGAATCTTCAAAAAAATGATTGTGAATGCTGCCAGACACAAACTAAAGGGCCAATTTAGCATAAATTTACACCATGAGTTGAAATCATCACTATAACCTTACTTAGGGAAGGGTCAAATAAACAAAACTTTTGTCTAGACTTATTAAGGAGAAATCATTTGAACTTTCAGCCCTCTGGTTCCATCGGTGTGGCCTGTATGTGTGATACATACTTACATACATAGCCAGCCAGACCAGCTTGAAAACTGAGGAAACCTATGTAGACACTTATGGTTGGAGTTTTGGTTTATGGTTTCTCTGTGCTTTGCTAAGGAGATATTTTTGTTTTGGAAAAAAATGGATAGAAAAATCCATATTGGCAGAATGAGAGAAAATTTATCATTATCCCAATTTTTGATCTGACTCCTTCATCAGAATCCAATTTCCTTTTCTTTTCTGATTGGATAAAAGAGTAGAAACTGTTTTTAATAATGTATAAGAAGCAAAAAGAAAATGTATACATAACATTATACAGTGAAAATTTCAGATAAAAATTCAGCTAATGACTATTTGTCAGGCTAAAGTTCTTCTATAAATATCCCTATTTGTAATATAGACTATTTTTGAGCATTAGACACACACACACACACATACATATATATATATATATATATATAGAAAGATAGATAGATATAGTGAGAGAAAGCTTTACTGCTTTAAACAGTAAACATTAAAAACATTTTATTTTTTGTTTTAGTTTCATTTCAGTCACTTATTTCCCAATATCTGTCGAAGCAATTTATGTAATTTTCTACAGTGTTCTTCCTCTGTTTCACATGTACTTTGTTATTATGGTACAGTCTATAAATGTTCTCTTGTAGAGACCATCAGTTGTTTACCATATAAACTGTTTTGGGGATTTTAAAAACAGTCATATAAACATGACACCCAAGCATTGTTGATCAAACACAATCTCCCTTTCAGCCATGATTTTGATATATATCTTATGTCATACATATAGTTTGATCTTTTTATATAGAGTATTATCATAATGTATTCTATGTGGATATTATTTAATACTACACATCATTTAATTTTTTGAAACGGTGCTTACTTATGTAGGTTACCCAAAAAACCTATTCAATGATGAGGGATCAGTAAGTATGATAATATACATATCTATATGTACGTATGTATGTATAATTTATATGTAGCACCATGACATCAGAGTATATGTAAAAACACGAGAAAACACTGACAAAAATTACATTAACAGATATCTGGGAAATAAGTGACAGAAGTGACACCAAAAAAATTTTGGAAATGTTTTTTCATGTTTACAGCTGTGAAGCTTTCTAGACTCTCTCTCTCTACCCTATCTCTCTCTCTCTACCCTATCTCTCTCTCTACCCTATCTCTCTCTCTACCCTATCTCTCTCTCTACCCTATCTCTCTCTCTACCCTATCTCTCTCTCTACCCTATCTCTCTCTCTACCCTATCTCTCTCTCTACCCTATCTCTCTCTCTACCCTATCTCTCTCTCTACCCTATCTCTCTCTCTACCCTATCTCTCTCTCTACCCTATCTCTCTCTCTACCCTATCTCTCTCTCTACCCTATCTCTCTCTCTACCCTATCTCTCTCTCTACCCTATCTCTCTCTCTACCCTATCTCTCTCTCTACCCTATCTCTCTCTCTACCCTATCTCTCTCTCTACCCCCTATCTCTCTCTCTACCCCCTATCTCTCTCTCTCTACCCCCTCTCTCTCTCTCTACCCCCTCTCTCTCTCTCTACCCCCTCTCTCTCTCTCTACCCCCTCTCTCTCTCTCTACCCCCTCTCTCTCTCTCTACCCCCTCTCTCTCTCTACCCCCTCTCTCTCTCTACCCTCTCTCTCTCTCTACCCCCTATCTCTCTCTCTACCCCCTATCTCTCTCTCTACCCCCTCTCTCTCTCTCTACCCCCTCTCTCTCTCTCTACCCCCTCTCTCTCTCTCTACCCCCTCTCTCTCTCTCTCTACCCCCTCTCTCTCTCTCTACCCCCTCTCTCTCTCTCTACCCCCTCTCTCTCTCTACCCTCTCTCTCTCTCTACCCTCTCTCTCTCTCTACCCTCTCTCTCTCTCTACCCTCTCTCTCTCTCTACCCTCTCTCTCTCTCTACCCTCTCTCTCTCTCTACCCTCTCTCTCTCTACCCTCTCTCTCTCTCTACCCTCTCTCTCTCTACCCTCTCTCTCTCTACCCTCTCTCTCTCTCTACCCTCTCTCTCTCTCTACCCTCTCTCTCTCTCTACCCTCTCTCTCTCTCTCCCCTTCTCTCTCTAACCCCTCTCTCTCTGTAGCCCCCTCTCTCTCTACCCCTCTCTCTCTCTCTACCTCTCTCTCTCTCTACCTCTCTCTCTCTCCCCCTCTCTTTCTCTCTACCCCTCTTTCTCTCTCTACCCCTCTCTCTCTCTACCCCTTTCTTTCTCTCTCCTCTCTCTCTACCCCCTCTCTTTTCTCTCTCTCTACCCCCTCTCTTTTCTCTCTCTCTACCCCCTCTCTTTTCTCTCTCTCTTTTCTCTCTCTCTTTTCTCTCTCTCTACCCCCTCTCTTTTCTCTTTCTCTTTTCTCTCTCTTTTCTCTCTCTCTACCCCCTCTCTTTTCTCTTTCTCTACCCCCTCTCTTTTCTCTCTCTCTACCCCCTCTCTCTTCTCTCTCTCTACCCCCTCTCTCTCCTCTCTCTCTACCTCCTCTCTCTCTACCCCCTCTCTCTCCTCTCTCTCTACCCCCTCTCTCTCCTCTCTCTCTACCCCCTCTCTCTCCTCTCTCTCTACCCCCTCTCTCTCTACCCCCTCTCTCTCCTCTCTCTCTACCTCCTCTCTCTCCTCTCTCTCTACCTCCTCTCTTTCATCTCTGTCTACCTCTACTTCTCTCCTCTCTCTCTACCTCTCTCTCTCTACCTCTATATCTCTCTCTCTCTCTAACTCTACCTCTCTCTCTTACCTCTACCTCTCTCTACCCCATCTATCCATCTATGTATCTATATCTAGAGAGAGACTTTTTTTCCATGTGACTTGTTATGGTTAAATTTCTGGTTAAATTGTTAGTTATAAAGGCCACTATTCTATCGAATAAAAATTCATAGTTGGCTTGCAACCAAAATAGTAGAAGATCCTAACTTGAAGATTCAGTAAGACATTCTTTGCCTGGATATAGAAAGGCCACTGACCATAATTCTATCTCCTGACAGTATTTACACGAGGAAATTTCCAAAGATTATAGGACATATTTTAATGCCTGTTGCATCCTCCATATAAAAAGCCTCAAACTGTACATACCAACAATGTAATTTTGCTGTTTCATTATTTCACCCTGTGGAATACTGTCACTGATGTTTTGATAATAGTTGTTTGAGTACGGTCATTGATATACAAGCATGCAATGGACTGTGATGGATATGGTTATTTACTAAGTTAAAATTAGTCAAGCATGACGCCACGAGTGTGAAGCACCCATTGAGAATTGAACTCACTCTATTAGTTATTATCTGTCAGATTAACTCTTCAACTATTGCTTAGAAAGAAGATGCCCAGTATACTTACTCTGCTTTGCTTAGTCTGGCACAAGGTCATAATTTTGGAGCTGCATTTGAAGATTGAACTTGCACCTATACTAATGATCTGAAACACTAGCTTGCCAACAACTAGCTTTACAGGAAGGCACTCTAGGTATTTACTACGCTTGGCTTGATCTGGCATAAGGCCATAAGTGTGAAGCTCTCATTAAGGATCTTACTTACTCTTGTAAGAATGGTCGGCAAGACTAGCTTGCGGTAGTAAATGGTTTGGAAGACCAAACTTGTTTTCTAGGATGAATGTGGATGTTATTACACACTCACTTCAAGCATAGTAGGATTCTCGCTGGAAAATTGTTTATATCCTGGGCTGTCAGTCAGCATTTAGGACATGTAATTTTTAACCTGACACTGATAGACTTTTTTTTTTTTGCTGTTGTTTTAACGTCTGTTGAGCCTCTTAACACCCAAATCTTGTTTAACTTGTTTTCAACAATCCTGCTATTGGAGTGATTTGCTAAAATGACATATTTGGCTGAAATAAACAAAAACAGCAGTAACAAAGAAAAAAAAGAAAAAAGGGATCTCAGGCAGTTATTTGTTGAATGTTGGTATGAAAAGACTATAATTTTCTATTTTTTTTTCAAGTTAGAATAACTGAAGTGTCTAAACTTTAGTTTGGTAGCAAATTTTTAGAATAATGTTGTCTTGCAATTCCTCCTTCGATATAAACTTGTTTTTGATGCTTTCCACTGTTTATAGCAGTCTGTTATCTAATGCATTCTTCAAGTTAACATATTTCAGGGGACACATCATTTCAAAGACTCTGCCTACGATGCGCCTTGTCTATGATGGTAGACTTTCTTTTCTTTGTTCACTGCAAGATTCAGATCCAGTCTACTTGCTGGGAAAAGTGGTCAGTGTGGATCTCGAAGTCTTGGGATATTTCACTCATTCTTATTTCCTGGTACAGCCTCTGGTTTTAGTCTATATCATTTGCTTATGTTGTTGAACCCAAGTCATTTCTGTAGTTCTCATTGTATTACTTACACTTTCATGCGTATTTTTATATTCCATTTGAGCCAGCTTGCTACATTCATGTATGATATGGTTTACAACCAAAAGTTAGTGTGGGATTCTTTTATATATATATATATATATATATATATATATATATATATATATATATATATATATATATATATATATATAATGTGTGTGTGTGTGTGTTTATGTTAGTTTGTTTGTTTGTTCCAGCACTCTTGGTTATACTGTTTTATCTACAGACTTGGAAATTAGCATCAGTACTCCCCTATATACCTTCTGAAAATCTTTTTTTTCTGTTTTGTTTTTCTTTTGGAAAAAAAATTTTTTGGCATTTTTAAGGTCTTGCACTGTTTATTTGTTTTTTTTTAATTTTTAATTTTTTAATTTCTTCCCAGCACTTTCGGCGATGCTGTTTGTCCTCGGACTTAAAAATTGGCACCAGTACTCTATTAGACCCCTTCTAAAGATGTTTTTTTTTGGGGGGGGGAGCTTTTTTATGGCTTATTCTGTCTTATCCTGGCCATACAGTTTTGTCTACTGACTTAAAATTTTGCATTAGTACTCCACTAGACCCCTTTTAAATAGGTTTTCTTTATTGTTGGAAAAATAATGGTTTGACCCTTAATCTGACAGGTTTATTAATGACATCTAGATTCTTAAGAATCTAGATATTTTTAGATGTTCTTTTCACTCTATTTTAGATGTTTTTCAGTGGAAAATGCCAGTGAAGTCATACACATAGAATTCATTCTTTGATAGAATTTTTTTCTACATGACTTCAAATTTTGACTCTACAGTTCAATTATTGACTGTGATGGTGAGTTGTGGTTGTTGTGACTAAAATATTTAAATCAGGGTCTTTGCTTCTACTGAAAAGAAAAGAAGTTTCATGTAATTTATATCTACCTCTTTGTGCAATTGTACTCTTTCCAGATGGTAAATATTGTATATTGTTAATCATCTCTGATTTTAAAACAAGATAAATCCAACTTTTTATTTTTTACTTGTATAGTAACAGTCAAAAATGATGGGATAATATACATATGGATTGGGACCTCTGCCTAGGATCAGAGTGTAGTATCTATGCACTCTGCCTTGCATCACTCCCTGACTGTTCTGTCTGAGTTCAGTATCTGTGCGTTCTTCGAATAATGTTACAAGGACCCAAAATTGTATACACACACATGTACACATTGCATTTTATACATGTGGATTATTGATATCATTTTAAAGTATCATATAACCTAAATGATGATCATTTATTATCAAAAAATTTCTTTGGGTGATCTTATCAGATATTCAAGATATTACCTTTGTTATCCTGGATGAAGACAAATACATTCTTTACATCTCCAAAAGACTCGCTTAACCAGTGCAAAATTGACCAATTATAATGGAAACATAATCAGGTTATTGTCTGAAAGGGACTTGTTGAGACCACATAACTTTATTTTAAACAAATTCACTTGTACTCGTTTGGTATTTTTCATGGAAGTTTTTATGAAATTATGAATAATTGAGTCTTTGCATTCTCAACCATGGTTGGCTATGACTCATATTCTTCTTCAAAAATGAATGGTGACTCACCATTCAACCAAGCACAGAATAACATCACAGAAAACGAGAGACCAATGTTTTTGAGAAGCTGCATAATGCTTCAAATCAGACGGAAATCTCTTTTTGGAAATTTTTCAAAAATCAGAAAATCCCTTAAAAATGATGAGTTAAATGAATTTACCTAAAATAGAAATCTTCATAGAATTCCTCACCTCCTGAGAACAATACAGAGATCCTTGAAGAAAAATAAGAATTAAATGAATCAGTCACAAATTTGGCTCCGTGTTCAAAATTACATTGCATTTTTAGAAATCATGGAAATATTTCAATAATCATGAGTACAAATAGCTCTGGTAGACTAAAATTGTTGAAATAATTTTTTTCTCTCAATTCTTACTGGATAGTTAGAATTATATAATAGAGACTTGGTCTCTAATGAGAAAAGAGATTTTGAAAATTCCTTTGAATAAAATCATTTGCACAAAATGCTTCTAAAAAAACAAAACAAACTTGATGTAAAGAAAAGAAGATTGATGTAATGTGAATGTAAAGTCTCTTAAGAGACAAATTCCATTGGAACATGACTAGCCGGTGATGAAATCCCGGTTTCTGTTACATGAGTCAGCTCAATGATCCTTACAAGTTTCAAGTGTGGTCAAAGCCTAGACTTTATTCCTACAAGTTTTTTTATGACCATTCCCTTGACAGAATGAAATCAAATGATTTAGTGTACTTAGTTAGCTGCTGCGTACACTTATCCTAATGAAGCAATTTCCACATACTTCCGGGAATCAGACCTGGGATCTACTGCTAGTGAGGCAGACGTACTATTCATGACAGTATCTGAGCCGGACTAATGTTGATGTAGCAACCTCATATTCCAATATTCACAGAATGCTTGCTGCTAAACCATTGTAGTATACAAGATGATAGGAAGGAGAAGGTAATATGCATAACATTTAGGTATGGTTTGAGTTTTGTTATATACAGAATATGAAAATGTTTTGGTCAATATATCATTCTTAAATGTTGAAGTGAGAAGGGAAACTAGTTTTACAAAAGAAAGATGAGAGATAGTTCTCTCAAAAAATGGAATCTTTCTTTCTTTTGTTTAGGAAAACAAAACCCCCACGATCAAAACTCATTTGATGTCACTAACAACAAGTTGATGAAAGTTTCAGAACAAAATACAAGCTCTGTTCACAAGGTTTCAAGCCATCAGGAATATATCAGGAACCGGTGGCAAAACCTTGATATAACTTAGCTATCAGTCTGATCAGAGATTCAGCAAATGAGGTGAACTCAGTTAATTTGGAATTAATCTTGTAATAAATGAAATTTTTCAGATTTTACAGCATCTAGATACAGGGTTGCCAGATTTGGCCTGAAAGGGAGATAATCTGAATATTATCTAGGAGACTGACTGGAAACATATTTGAATAGGGTTGAATTTGGAAATCGAGCAAGTCTGAAAGCAGAGCTTCAATGATTTCCTCCAGTGCTAAAGCTTGGATTATCTCCCATTCTGGCCAAATCTGGCAACCAGATGTATTGATAGGTAGTGGCGACAGAGGTTTGTAAAGAACCAAGCACTCATCAGTGTTGGTTACTTAAGATGCTTAGAGCTAGTTTGCAATTTGTGATGCTACTTTTATGATTTAGTATTTTACTGACACGTCCAAAGCCTGATATAGTTATTTGCTGAAATCATGATCTAAGATTTTCACTGTAAAATGTTTGATCTAAGAAATGCTTTTTTCATCACTAAGCCATGGACTAATCAATGTTCTTGTTTTTACCAAGAGGATATCTACACTAGTTCAATTTTTGTTGTCTCTATAATACTAAGAGTCTGTTTTTGATAATCTGTTTCTGATCTGGAAGTAGTTGAAACATTACATTGTAGCCAGTGGTATTGAATTACGATACCCCTGGAATGTGCTAACTAAAAGAATGCAAAAATGATTTGATAGATTTTCAATAATTAATAATGGTGTGGGGTCAGCATTCATGCTCATCCATTTTATAATGAAAGATTTTTCATAGGAAATAACTATTGAATACTAATTATAGAGTTTTCTTTATGTATTCATTTATTTAATTGCCCGCGCTAAAAATTTAGGTTAATTTTGGTTACATTAGATTACATTGTCTCTAATCTAGTTTATACTAAAAATAGAATGCAGAACCAAGATTTACTTGGCTTACATTACTTTGTATATATAGGATGCTAACTTACATGCATCCATAAACTTCTCTTCGAGAATCAACTGGAATATTCCAAGAAACATCTACAAAACCAGATGCTAACATCATTGTCCAAGAAGTGCCATAGAGATGACTGAACTAATAATGCTACTTACACCAAATGGTCTGAATAATTTTTCTCCCAGAAAATAAGATATCTTGATTACGTCTTCCACTCATCCATACACGAACCAAGAATTTGGCAGAAATCGATAGTTGCCTGCTTGTTGAAGCAATCAGACTCCTTTGAAAGAACTGTATGCCGATCAATTTGCTTTCATGGCAGATGGTCTTCAGTCTCCAAGAGTGAGCACCGGCCATGTCCTTTGTTTTCACATACGAAGGAACCTGCCATTCGGGTTAAATGGTAATGTGATAGAACATGAATGGACACAGTCCCTCATTTTCCCCTGATCTGTGATGCCAACTCTTGACCCCTCTCTAGCAGAAAAGGTTATAGAAAAAGATCGACAGTTGGTGTCAGCGATGTGAAGGATGCTTTTCATCAATGGCAGACATTTAAAAGGAAGAATGACCATTGAGCGACATGAAGTACATGTGAGATGGACGGAACTCCGTCAGCAGACTACGGAGAAAGGAGTCAAATAAGTGGCACTTTGTTAACCAGCAATGGGGAATTTTTGGTGAATGTAGATGAAAAGATTTATGAATATACATACATACACATATATGTATCATGAAATAGATGTATATGATCTGACTGAATGATTATAAATTGTGTTATATAGAAATTCTTATTTGAAATGATCTTCAGTCATTACAGGGTTAATGTATCACTTGGCCTAGACAGCATAAAATAAAATGAACAATCAAAGAGAATGGGGCTGCTGCAGGAATTGAACCTGCATCCAGTAAGGTAGCTGCTTCAATGTAGTATTGCTCTGACTGTTGAGCTAAATAGCCACTTGAAATGCAAAATTCCAAATCACTGTTTTCACTCCTAATTCTCATCTTGTTTTTTTCTCGGTCTATTCATTTCTTTCAATGCAACATTTGGAACACGCACACACATAAATAATCTTATATATCTTATGAATATACATACATGTAAATGTGTGTGTGTGTGTGTATGTATATATATATATATATATATATATATATATATATTCTAACACGTACAAGTTTACATACAAAAATTTGTACTTGTGTGTATGTGTGTGTATATGTATGTATATATATGTATACAAACATACATAGACCCACATACAAATCTCTGGGCTATTTTCCATGGTCAAAGCTGAAAAAAACTAGTCTAGGAAATAATACTGTATAGTATGTTTGATTTCACCAAATGCCCTACACTCGTGAGCTTATGCTAGACTAAATACACCTCCTCCGTGTGTGTATATATATATATATATATACATCCACACACACACAGACATGACTTTTATGCATTCATATTCTGGCTGAGGTACCTGGTGTTGCCTATTGGGGAGAAAACTTGAAATATGACAGAGAAGAGGAAAAATTTGATTTTATAGATATTTTATATAATTAAGTTGAGTGTGACTACGCACCTCCATTCATCCCAACATTGAAAAGCAAATTACATTTGATATAGCCTAGAAAAAGTTAAGGGAAGGATTTCACTCAAAGCACTCATCTCCCCACCATTTTGTCTGCATACAGAACTACATGCACATGCACAACTTATTCTTATATACATTTGGGCAGCCCATAATGCTGCAGTTTGGGAATCTATAAAACATGAAATCAGAAATGAAAATCTGTTGTCTTTATAGTATTGAATATATATATATATATATATATATATATATATATATATATATATATATATATATATATATATATATATATATATATATATACCCTGCTATATGCTGCTTCAATGAACGTATAATTCAATCATCAAATACAGTTATAAGATTACTTTAATATTGTGCTGAATATATTGCTATCAACTCATGCAACGACATAATTTCTTAATTTTAATCTGATGTTCATCAATGAGAAATGGTTTACTTATTAGATAAACAAATACGTTATTTATTACACACACACACACACACATTATATACACGTGTGTGTGTGTGTATATATATATGTGTGTGTGTGTGTGTATATATATATATATATATATATATATAAATAAATATGGATGCATATATCTGTATATATATACACGTTTGTGTGTATGTATGTATGTATGTATATATACATATATATATATATGTATATATATATGCAAATGGTCTACTTATTAGATAAACAAATACGTTTTTATTTTTAATTCATTACACACACACGCACACATTATATACACGTGTGTGTGTGTGTGTATATATATATATATAAATAAATATGGATGTATGTATTGATATCTGTATATACACACATGTGTATATATCTGTATATATATATACACGTTTGTGTGTATGTGTGTGTGTGTATATATATATATATATATATATATATATATATATGCAAACACTTATGTGTGTGTATATATATATGTAGATATGCACGCACACATTTATATATATATATATATATATATATATATATAAATAAATGTGTGCATAAATATATATATATATGTAGATATGCACACACACACATATATATATATATATATATAAATAAATGTGTGCATAAATATGCACATATCTATGAGTGTGTATATATAGATATATATCCATTCATACATATCTTCCTTGTATAATGTTTGATCTATGTAATTGATATTCACCATCACATCAAATTCGTTATGGAATGAGAATATGCTCAAAAAAATTATTTTATTAGCATAAAAAAATGCTTTTTCCTCATTAGGTCATGATGTAAATATGTATGTGCAGATTTATATTGTATACAGAAATAAGTCCTTTTCTTTCCATCTGTATTGAGTGATCAAAGGAGGCGTAATGCATATCCCAGATACTTTAATACATCTGTCAAACCGTAATAATAATAATATTTTGGATATATTATATATAATAATATATTTTGGATTTCATTTTCCAGCACCCCCCTTCCAATATCTACATAGGTTTCTTCACTTTCGAAGTTGGCCGCCTTGGCTGTGTATGTACCAGGCTGCCCCAATGAATGGCTGGAAATTTGAACTTTAACTTTTTATTTGTGGAGAAAAAAATTTTTTTCTCTTTTCATATTTTGAAAATACCTTTTCGTGGGAAGGGGTTCAGTATGCAATGTGAGTTTACACTCAATTAGTCACGTTTCATTTATTTTTTGAAAATTTGGACTTTTTAGTGATCACTGCCCAGCAAAAGGCAAATGAAGTAACTCTTTTATTAATCACTCCCCCCTTTTCCAATTGTCTACCTGATCACCCCCAACATGACATGCTAAAAAAAAAGTGTGTTGGTCACACAACAGTTACTATTGAATGACCAACCAGACATGTTTTCTTATAGAAACATTACCATTGATGCTATTGTTAAAAATCAGAAAAAAAACTTTTAAATCTTTCATCAAACTGAATACAAGATATTCTATTGGTTTCGCTTGATATTTCTTTGGAAGGAAAAATTTTTCAGTAAAAACCTCAAATGATATGAACAAGCTTTCATTATTTCTTTGATCATCATAAAGAAAAAAAAAGTCCTTCCTCCAATTGAATCATTACATCAGAAAGCAGAAACAATCTGAAAAGCTTTTCATTGCTCTAACTTTGATCGCTACTGTTGTTTTTCATATGGATCTCCTTGTATTTCTTGCAAAATTTGATCCAGAATAGATGTCCCCGATATTTTCAGCGTAATTCACATTGAAATAAGAACAAGGATAATCCCTGATATTTTTGTCAAGAAATCGGATAGAGGAAAAAAATTATTTTCAGTAATTGCAATAGCAATAAGAAATGAAAAAATTGGTATGGTGATAATTGCACTGCACCGATAAAGCTATCTTAAGGGTTTAAAAGTGAATACAATATTCAGTATTTTTTACTCCTTATTCCTCCATTTAGTTAATCCTCAGATCCATCCTGTTTTTTATGTGTCAACTTCTATTTCAGGGTTGGTAAAATTATATCGATAATTCAGTGTGAAGTGATAAAAAGCTCCTGAATTCGGATCTTCCTCCTCTTGCAGTCAGATGGTAAAAATTATTGGCCCAAGGAGCTATCACGTGAAAAACAGAATGAATTTGGGTATTGATAGAATGGAAAAACAAGGTGTAATGAGTTGCCTATGGATAACATAGAAAGACTCGATATTCTTTCAGCATTCGTTCTTTTTTCTTCTT
Source organism: Thysanoteuthis rhombus (assembly GCA_963457665.1). NCBI lineage: Eukaryota > Metazoa > Mollusca > Cephalopoda > Oegopsida > Thysanoteuthidae > Thysanoteuthis > Thysanoteuthis major. The sequence goes on along the minus strand of OY735222.1, from coordinate 27,983,367 downwards.
TAAAGTGAAACCATAAAAAAGAGGAATTATAACAAGAATATTGATACATTGTTATTAATATAATTCGAAGGATTTTATTTTTTTCAATTCTTTTTATTCATTGTATTCAAGATGATTTCAATACCAGAACTTCTCTTTGCAACCTCTTCACTATAGTTGTTGCCTCATGGAAGAAGGGTTTGATGAATGATTTGCATTCATTACATCCTATGTAACTATGGCAGAGAATATAAAGGTGAAACCAGCTGTCCCCTCAAAGTCACTCAAGGATTATAAGGAAGTGATATGCCAGAGGTAACGCGTGGGACCCACGGACAAGTGGGAATAATAAGTTGAAGGAGATGTAGTGCAACTTCTTTGATTGTAATCCAACTTTTTAGTTCTAAGTTGGAATGCACATTCCTCCAGATATTTATTGATCAGCTCATTGATACAGTAGTTTTCTACGATGTGTGATGATCAAAAGTTAGTCTTGCAATTTAATATCATTGAATCACGGCTGATGGATTTGGTGCTTTGGAAGAAAGTTGCTTTTCTAATAGTGAATTTAGTAATCATCTGGTCATTTATCTGCAGCCACCAATCCAAAAGATTGGTAATGTTGAGCCGGATATGAAAGTTTTCCAAAAATAAATCCCTGTCCAGCAAAATTCCACTCAAAATAGATCAAAGTAGGAAAATCTCAAAAAATTTATTCATTTTTTTAAATATGATCTTCAATCAATGTTTTTGAGGAAAAGCTGAAGTTACATTAATTAAACAAAGAATATGAAAACTTGAAGCTGTTTGTTTACAATTTTTTCTTTAACCAGGTAATTTTTCATTAAATTCAGACAATTGGAAGAGTGTCTTTTAATGTATCATTGTGAATATTTTAATAGAAGTCAGTGGTTATGCTAAAAATAAAATTTGTCTACATTTTTCACCATTTATGCAACATTTAATCTTCATAGATTGCTTCACATTTGTGGGCTTCTTAGAGTAAGTTAAAGAACAGAATATATCTTACTCATCTAACAGTTTGAAACAACAATTCTTTTCTTTTTCAAGTCCAAGGATAAGTTAGTTGGGTAAATTTAGATTAATTGATTTTTATGATTTATTGCTGATTCAAATTTTAACATCCTGTCTTTTGAAAGACGACTCCCAATGGAGAATGGAGGCCCAATTTCAGTTGCATGCATCAGCTTAGTGATCCTTGCAAATCTCAAGTCAGGTCGAGACCAGGACTTTTCTCCTGGAAATTTTCATGACCTCACCAGCGGCAGAATGCAAGTCCATACCTAAGGCGTACCTAAATCTCAATCATACAGCTTAGAGTGTTCTCAATTTGCTGCTCAGTACAGGAGGAAATTTGTCCTCATGAAAAAATTTTCCAGATACTTTGCCAGTACTGGGAATCAAACCTAGGACCTTCTGGATGTAAGTCAGATGTGCTAACCATTGCACTATTTAAGTAGACTCTGTTTCAAATACTTGTTCATATTTACCAAGTTTAGTAGGTCACAAGGCCTTATGGGAGTGGAAAATTGTGTTATGCCAATCATCCAAATCGGGAGGGCCTGTTTGCTTTGAAAATCTGCATTTGAAATCCTAGCCTTTCTCTTGGGCTCAAACTCTGACTACCAGCATGGATGGGAAGTAGGTAATTATCTCACTTACCAAGCTGGATTTTTTTTTTATCAACCATGTTTTGCTAAGTTTTGGGTTGAAAATACATGTAGGACAATTGTGCTCCACCAATTATTGTAGAGAGTCTGTCTGAGCTTGAACGGCACGTATGAGAAATTAGTGATCATCTCACTAAGCTAGCGTTATGATAGGCTTTGCACAGCATGGCTAAATGGAACTGGGCATTGGGCAAAGAAGATTGTATTACACCAATTATCTTAGTGGGAAGGGCCTACTCAGTTTGAAAATCACCATTCAAAATCCAGGCTTAAATACTTACCACTGGTGCCTGTAAGAAATACACAATTACTACTGCTACAAAGCTGGCTATTTGATTTATTAAGCTTAGTTTAGACTGTCACGAGGCCACACTAGCTTGATACTTAGTAAAGATTTAGCACTTGTGAATTGGTTTTTAAAAAAAAAATCTTGCTAACCTTTTGATGATGGGCACTCTGCACAATGCTTGTTGAGTTGAAATAAGTTTAGAGCTAGTCTCTAGACTGGGAAGTATGTTATTAAACAACATACCTCAGTGGCCACTTTATATTAATGTAAACACTGAGCTTTTCCTGAGGGTTCTTTTAGAAATGCAACAATATCTATGAGTCATCTGGCAAAAAAGCCATTACGCTTCATTTATTTTATTTGCTTGGAAAAAAAGTGACCATTATGGGTATGTACAAAAGGAAGACATTGAAGGTTTCAGGACCTAAACAATTGTGTAATGGGAGACCTGCAAGGGTAAGGGCATTCTCCAGACACTAAGATGAAATAAAAAAAAATAAAAAAAACCCAATACTCCTGTTTCAGTTGTACAATCTCTTTTATTTGTTATCTAAAAAGAGAAACAGAACTTGAAGAAAAAAAAATGGGTGGCAGAAACAGACATAAATGAGTCAATAGTTTTTATCTGACTATGGCTTTGCTACAGTACAAACTAAATATGATGTGTTATTGATACTTCCATACCATCCTATTGGTATGATTGATCACACAGCTTTGAATATTGATGATGCCGATAGTTCAATAGTTTCCAATAAGAGGAGGCATGTAGTCAGACACTAGTGGCTGATTCCAATTGGATCAGTTTCCAAGTCATGTGATCTGCCTACAGAAGTTGCATTAACCTGTTCGCTGCCAAGTATATTTTTCACCATAATTTATGTGTGGGATTCTTGTAGAAATCGGTGGAAATAGAAAGTCTCCTTTCAGTAGGTGTCATATTACCCATTGTCAGGTCCAAAATTAAAATTGGCCCCTCTAAAAGCAAGGCAAGGCATTTTGAGCAGAATTCTCAAAATACTTGATCTAACTTAATTCAAGGATGCTGATTCCAAATCCGCTGGATAATATTCTCTATTTTTTTTTGTCCTCAATGTAGGACAATCCATTCAAGTGTCCCTGGAGGTGGTAACTTTTTATGTAAAACAGATGCAAATTCCCTAGACACACTATTAGAAAGCTGATCAAATCCTCTTTACAATGATGCACATATCTCCATCAGGAATTGAATCCACAAACCAAAGAATGTAGATTATGAAATACATATATACTCAAAATTTACTTGTAAAATACTAATTACCTACCATCACATTTTTGGATGTAACTTTTCATGCACAACCAATTCAAATTCAAATTGACAAGGTACACTGTTAGAAAGTTCCTAAAATCTTCTTTCCAATGATATATATATATATATTCATAACCTTCAAGCAACAAATCTACAATCCATTGTCTGTGAACCATGAAGTACATATATATTGGAAATTTCCTTGTAAAATGCTGGAATACCTACTTTCATATTTTTGGCTATAACCTTCCATGCCTAACATACAAGTTGACAAGATACTCTGTTGAAATACTGATGATATTGTTGTCAATAATATATCATATCAATTCATTCACATTTTTTCAAGATTGACTATATTTTGCTCAAAATTCTACAAGTCTACATTGGCGTGAGCACAAACACACGTCCCAAACTATTATTATTGACATTTCTCCTGGGAATTTTCAGGAAGTATCTTGCTAAAAACATGCTTCGGTATACACAGAAAATTCTACCTAGATATACTGTGTTACACTGTCACACTCTGTCAGTGGCATTTTGCTTAAAAGAGCAATTTTGGATCTGATCTTGACTGAGCACCCATGTAATAACACAAAAATGGTGAATGTCATCTGGCTGAGTTTTCCCTAAATCAGAACGAGATTACAAAATAAAATGGCTCATTCCCTTTGTTCGAACCAGGAGATGATGCCATCTGGTGAAAGAATGATTTATTATCATAAGACGAATTATCTTGTCAAGGCTTTGGACTGACGACTTGATAAGACTGGTTATCTCATGTAGTAAACACAGAGGTTGATGACTGTTAGTGATCTCTTGTATTTTATAAAATTTTACTTGTAATTATACAAAAAAAAAATGTGTTGTCTCTGAAACACGAACACTGTTTGTCTGAAATTTGGTGATGAGTTTTTAATCTTGAATGTACCCCACCCCAGCACACTTACATTTAGACAAGTTCATTCCCTAGCCTCCGTTAGGGGAATATTTTAAAGGGGCTTAATCTTGTTATAGGTTTTTCCATGCTATCCAGAAGAAAAGTGTTCCTATAAGAACTTTCGTAAGCCAAAATGGCACAAAGTGAAGAAGCAATTACCATAAATCGATATGGAGAAAACTTTTGAGTGTTGCCAGACCCCCAATGGAAATGATAGTATGAAAGACTGAGTCAGAGGTTTTGGTGGTGGGAGGTACAGTAGACTGGGCTGTAGTAGAGAGAGGAAGAAGGTACATGCTGCCCCTATAATGGTTTGCTACAAAATAAATGCTAAATGCTATTTCTACATATTTACTAAACGTAAAAAATGGCTGAAAGCCAACTTTCAGTAAGCAGGGTAGACCTGTATTACTTCAGCCTCTCGTAATCCAATCAATGGTTTGGCATTTTGTTATGGTGCCTGTATGAGATCTTGCACCTAGAGACCCTGCAATTGCAATGAGTGGGAATCCATTGTGAAAAATCTAAAATATGTAAAAATTCAAAAGAAATTTTTTTTTTAACTGCAGGTGGAGGGGTGGGGGTTACACAGTCAAACTTTGTTCCATCGCTGCTTATATACTTACCCATAGAATGATAATTGTACAATTCATGCCAAACCCTTTATTCAATCCACAGGGGGTCAATTGTTCTCATTCCACTGTCCATACCAGAGGATATCTGATACCAGTTGATCCTTCCCAGTGATTTTGCTTGTCTCTCATCCGCAGGTACATTGTCCCATGTAGATAAAAGCATTGGTCAAGTGTATATAGTAGCTTTGCAGTCATGAGTTCAATCCTTAGTTGGGTAAGAGAAGGAGCAGACAAGTATTATAACAAAGACAAATTTACAAGGATGAATTAACATTCATCATCTTCATTTTATATTATTCCATACTATTTAGCTTCTTTTTCTTGCCATTATTATAAGAAACCATCAATATAGGTTTCTTCAGTTTTCAAGTTGATCTGGTTGTCTATGTATGTATCACATGTACAGGTGGCACCAAAGGAGCTAGAGGGCTGAAAATTAAAGCATTCACTCCTCATTTTGTCTGGAATTTTTTTTTTTTTTTAAATTTCCTTCAAGACAAGTTGGGTTTTTTTTTCGGTGGGCGTGTCAGTTTGAGATGTAAGTTCATCCTATTGATTCCTCTGCATTCAGACTTGTTGTTTTGGGTTTTTTTTGTTTTATATGCAAATTGAGACTTTTTGTGAACACTGCCCAACAAAGCATGAAAGAAGTAATTTATTCATTAATTAACTATCTTTCTTTGTTTTTAATTGATCATCCCAAACATGGCAGGCTGCAAAAAGATGTTGGTCAAGTGACGGCTTCTATTGAGTGATTGACCAGACCTTTTATCATGATTATTATCATTCGCTTTTTGTTTCCATCATCATCTTCATTGTGTTCAATGCCTACCTTGTAACCTAGTGGAGGGTCATTGGGGCACCACAGTAGATTTTATCAATAGTGTGAGATAGCCAAATGTAGCCTATCCCTCTTCAAGTTGGAATCAGAATAGACTAATGACCAACTGTAGCTCGAATATTTACCCATAGTTGGGCAAAGGAAAGAGAAAAAATGGATTCATGTCTTTCCCAAGGGTTATAGTGTATAATGGAGTCAGCCAGAGTCTCAAATCAACTCGGTGATTCTGGGGGGAGAAGAAGAGAAAAAATGGATTTTTGCCTTTCCCAAAGATATTAGTGTACAGTGGCCACAGCCAGAGTTTGAAATTGACTCGCTGATTCCTTTCTCAGTACTGTCAACCATTTGGTCACACCACAACCCCAGGTCAAAAACAGCTTTTACTCAATTTAGTCTGTGCATTCATGTGCTTGTAAATTCTGCAGTTGCTTGCATCTATTAAATTTAATTTTTTTTTTTCCTAATTATAAATTCTTAATTAAGAGCTTTTGATAAATTCAGTAAATTAAAACAAACGTCTGGAAAGTGGTCGAAATCATTCAAAACAAATAAAAAGAGGAAGAATAATAATTTTGATTGGAAATAATTACAAATTACTTTTTGTAGCTATGAACAACTCAAAATCAAGATGGAGAGAAAAATGAAGAGGAAACAGATTTTTTTGAAAGAAACCTTGTAATGGAATATTTGTAAATATGTTCAATTTACCGAATTAAAGGAGCAATGTCTGCCTTTTTTCTTTTTTCCTTTTTTTTTTGACTTTCGTGTCCTTGTTGGAGATTTTAGATTTAATTAAAGTGATCACGATTAACTGCACCTAAAAAGGAAGCTGAAATACTTGAGGATTTCTGCAGTTATTTGGAACAGGTCCTCGAAAAGTCCTTAATAGATTTTTAGAAATTTTAATGTCTGAAAGGAAAAAAGATCTCAAATTCATCGAAATGGTTATAAGCAACAAGAGCGTATAGTCAGTGATTTTCTATCATTAAATAGTTACACTCCCCCTCTACCTCCCACTTTGCAGGGCTGGGAGCGGGAATTTTTGGTTAAAGTAAAAAGTTAAACAGAAAAATTTCAATTAATTTTTTCCTCACAAAATTTCTACTGCTTTTGAAAATACAGAGGTTGATATGCATAAAAAAAAGCGTAATAAATTAGATGAAGGAATAAAAATAAAAATTGTTGAATTTCTATCTCCAAGTGGTTAAATTTGTTTTTTTATGACAAAAAAAAACGATTGCATATCTTAATCGTTTGCTCATAGAATTGTAAACTTTTTCAACAAATGTAATATTCATAATTGCCTTGTACCTTAAAAAGAATTAAAATATGGATTTTTATATCTTTATTTCGACCTTGAACATCAATGAATGTATAATTATTTAATGGCATCTTATTTAACCGATTTCTGCCATAACTTATTTAAATTTATTATGAACTCATTTGAAATCGGTATGCTTATGTTTTTATATCTCTATCTTGAATGTATATATACCTATACGTTTTTATATCTGTGTAAGTCTAACACAAATCTTTATTCTTTTACAGCTGTATATCATGTGCCTATATTCTTATACCGTTGTATATTATTATAGGTCTATATTCTTATACAGTTGTATATCATTATAGGTCTATATTCTTATACAGTTGTATATTATTATATGTCTATATTCTTATACTGTTGTATATTATTATATGTCTATATTCTTATACAGTTGTATATTATTATAGGTCTATATTCTTATACAGTTGTATATTATTATAGGTCTATATTCTTATACCGTTGTATATTATTATAGGTCTATATTCTTATACCGTTGTATATTATTATAGGTCTATATTCTTATAAAGTTGTATATTATTATAGGTCTATATTCTTATACAGTTGTATATTATTATAGGTCTATATTCTTATACAGTTGTATATTATTATAGGTCTATATTCTTATACAGTTGTATATTATTATAGGTCTATATTCTTATACAGTTGTATATTATTATAGGTCTATATTCTTATACAGTTGTATATTATTATAGGTCTATATTCTTATACAGTTGTATATTATTATAGGTCTATATTCTTATACAGTTGTATATTATTATAGGTCTATATTCTTATACAGTTGTATATTATTATAGGTCTATATTCTTATACAGTTGTATATTATTATAGGTCTATATTCTTATACAGTTGTATATTATTATAGGTCTACATTCTTATACAGCTGTATATCATTATATATGTATAAGCCTATATTCTTGTGTATGAGTACAAATTTCTTTTGATATCTGTGTAAGTCTATATTATCATATCATATTTGTATGGATGACTATATATAAAGACACACATATATATGCTTATCGATATTAACTAATATTCAGGTATGCAAGCAACTCTGAAAAATAAACTTATTGGTAATCATTATTTGATCATAAGCAAGGAAGTGTGGCTGTTTTTGCTGAGATTTTTTTCTTTTATTCATAGATTAATCTTTTCATCATTCCTATGTAAGACAGATTAGAATAAAAACCAATGTTTGGATAAACGGAGGATTTTGTCCCTGGCAGACAGAATTTTCAATAATGATGAAGTAACTTGTATTATATACTTTCCCATGTATAGTCTTATATACTTCACACGTTTCTGCTGAAATCATTTTTATAGAGAGATTTAAAAATTTTATACAATTCCAACTCGTTCTACAATATTATATGATACAAAACAATTATTTTCCAATCGCTCGTAATGTGCTGTACTCAGGGTATTCCATTTAGACAGAATTTGATTTTATTACTATTATTAAAATTTGGATCCTTATGTTGTATATTTAATTTCATTGTGGGGGTATTATCGGATATTCTATTATGGACCTGTTTGGGGGGAATTGTATATATATATATATATATATATATATATATGTGTGCACACAGGTGGGTTTATCAATAAGTCTCTAAATGGATATTGGCGGAATTTTTTTAAAGAAATGAACAGCAAGAGGGAGAATCTGATGACTGGGTGTCCGAGGATCTCCATTCGCTTCACCCAGACAGGTACCCTGGACTGGACACTCCATTGTTTAAGGAGATAGAACACTCGCTATTTAAGCACATATATATATATACCCGCACACATACACACACATATCTCTCTCTTTTCTAGAGAAAGAGAAACATACACTTACATACACATAACCATAAATAATCGTGGTATAAGTTCCAATGCCTTTATATACAATGTATATTTTCATTTACTATTTCCCTCTAATCTTCCTCTTTGGTAAGTTGTCAAAAATGATGGACGATCTCCAAAGAGCTTAGCAGAACTTAATGGCACCAAACTGAGGTTGTAGCCAGTAAATTTAAAACCTATTTCCTGAAAGCAAAAAGCCATTTCACCTGCTCAATAGGAATTCTGCAAATCCCAAAGGCAGAATAGTTGCTTGTAAAATTCTCTAAACCAAACAAATATTCAGTACATCCAAGAAATCAAATTACTCATACTTTAGTAGAGGCCATAGATTTTTGACTTTTCAGCCTTTTCTATTGTAAAGTCTACTTGAAAGTAATGTAATTGTTTATAAGTTTAATAAAGCAGTATGAATGACCTTGCCAGTTATGAAGATGTTTGCCTGTACTTCTTGATCAATTTTAAAGGATTCGTATTCATTTTAGGGTAAAAATGAAACAAAAATATTCTCAAATGTAAAGCAGAAAAAAAACAAGGTTTTCCAAAGTATGAGATGTGTGAAAAAAAACCCAAATATTTAAAATTGTATCAGATGTTCAATCATGCTCAAGACTAAAATATTGTGAAGCAGTGATCTTATTTTTTTTTTTTTTGTATAAAAAAAACCCTGCATCAAGCCACATTGGTTAATACCTGAGCTAGACATGCTTGAAACATCTCTTTGTCACACTGTTTTAAAATTTTGGTTTCTCTTTGGACATACCTCATATACTTATAGCCAGTCAGTCATCTGATCGACTAATTTGCAAATTTTGTTTAAATCTCAAAGTGTATTCAGGTACCATATTTGATTACGTATGACCCCTTCCCCATTTCATTAGGGACATTAAGCAAAAAAAAACAACATTTCCCTGAATTCCTCCCATTTATCACCCAGTCTTTCAAATCCTCCTCACATTTTAGCTAATGTGAGGATGGACAACAAGGCTTATGTTCATCTTCCGAGCCATTCTGGGAGAAAAAAAAAAGGTGAGTTTTATAGGCTATCAAATATGGGAATCTTCAAAACAATTCATCAGAAGCGATCCATTTGAATTTTTATGATGAATATAAATAGATTTTAAAAAATACATCCAGACAAAACATTAAATGATAATAAAGTTTGATTTTCTTGATTCGCTGTCCATAACGCGAGATCCTCACCGGAGGAGGCGGTTAATGATTTTGCTGATACAATCCCTCCATACCCACCCTCAGAAACTATCTACAATTTTTTTTTTTTTTCCTTTGAAAAAATAGTTTCATAGAAATTCAAATATATCAGTTAATTTTTCTCATGGGTATTATCTACCTCTTGAACTTTGCCGATAAAAATACTTCTTACCAACCTTCTGATACTATGGATTCTTCAACTGGAGCAAATTTACTATGATCGTTTTGTAGAAATTGGAATATATATCCGTGAATTTTTTTGTGGATAATAGCTAGAATTAGATAATAACCTGAAGTTCCTTACAATAAAAACAAAATTCAATTCCAAAAAAGTAAAGACATATTCAAAGAAAAAAGTTGAAGTTGATATGTCTGAAAGAATAGGATAAGTCACTAATTATACTTTTGAGATGAGTCATTATTATTCCAAGATTTGTCAAGATAATTAAACTCAAACTTGCTTTGTTTTTGTTGTCACAACAATGATTTGGCAGATCCTTTCTGCAGCCTTCTTCAGGTACACAATCATGATGATTACAGCAGGAATAACATTGTGTAGTTTTACTGATTTGTATTTGCTATCAACACATACTTTTAGCAACTGATTGAATGAAAAATATGAAGGTTTTTGACTTATTGTTTTTATAAATTGAATTTTCAAAAAGTTTCCTTGTAAATTTTATTTCTTAAATCCTGGGTCTAACTTTGGTCAAAATCCCTTCCTGTAGTTTCTCGTGTTATGTTTACCTGCTTAATACATATCTCAATTTCCGTGGAATATTGCTGTTAAGATGTTGGTCAGTTGTATCGAGTTTCCACATTGGCTCAGCTTATTTGTTTGTTTCTCTCTTCCCCTAACCCTCATTATTCAGAATGAATCAGCTCTCCTGACCTTTCTGCGATCACAAAATTTATGGAAGACATTAGTTCCGAGGGAATTTGTGAATCACCACCACTATCAAGTGTTTTGCTATGAAAATTAAGTCTTTGACAAAACAAATTGCACATAATATTTCAATAACTATTTATGTGACAACAACCTGCTTCTATGCCTTCAATATTGAAGTACTGACTCTAAAAATGACACTTTTTTTTCACTCTGTAAAACCAGAAACATGCTAAAAAAAAGAAGTGCCGAGAAACATAGTGGAAAAAAAGTGCTAAATTGGAAACACTGGCAACATCCTCCTTTCTGGATATTCAGAAATGGCCACCCTGTCCCCCACTGTTATTTTGTGGACTCCTAGAGGGTCTGCAGACTCGGATTAGGAACCCTGGGTTAAAGTGTCTTTCTTTTTAGAAGTTTGGATTAGGCCATCCTAGCCCCATACACTGTCTATTTCAGATACATAGACAGATAAAGCCTGGATTATGGTAGACACAAGAGGATTTACTTACATTACAGATTAACCCACCCCCTCTCTAAAACTATTCAGGGAGGGATTAAAAAAAAGAAACTGAAGATATTTTTTGTGGTCCCCTAGAGGAGCACGTACCATATTTCAAGTCTCTACAATGAAGTATGTGTTCAGTGAAAAGAGCTGATACATACATACAAACGTACATCCATAGTATGTGACCCCTTCCCCATTGTACTAAGTCCAGATACATAGAAGACTGTGAAAATTAAGGTTTTGACAGAAAAAGTAGTACCAACCGCTCTTCTAACCATTTGTATGACCGCAACCTGCATCTCTGTGCCCAATCCAAATACATTGATCATTGGCAAGTGATCACTAAAAAAAATATCTGAATTTTCAAAGAACAAGTGGGAACTCTAGGGGATACAAACTAAGGGATCAATTCAGGAAAAATTACAATGCTAATTGAACCCAAACCGTAAAAAAAAACTTGTTGGGTCTGTGTCAAGAGTTTATGCACAGTGTTTAGTGAATATAAGTATCCCCTAAACCTGACAACATTGTTGAAACTTGTTGTCTCTGGGCTGGCGTTGATTATTAGAAACCCCTGAATTGATTGAAGAAAAGAATTTCGATGGTTTCTTTGGGGGAAAAAGGTAGAACAGTAGACCTCCACCAATGTGGCTCTATTGTAACTTTGAGGAGTGCTGGATATGTGAAAATGCTGAATTGTAGAAGGATTTCCTCTATACATTAGCAAACTACCTCAGTCATGATAAAAAGCAACTGAAAATGAGAATGAAGGTAAAAACTAATCAAAATTAATAATAATGTTGCAATACTTTATCCAAAAATAAGATTTGAAAGATTAACAATGTCCTTGTATTAAAAGACTGCTCTATCTCAATTGTAAACATCATCAGCGTGGAACGTCAGTTACAAGGAGTTGGGTTTAAAATATAAGATCAGCTTCCATTTAACTATTAAGTCCCCATTGCTGAATGATTAAAAGTGGCTACGCATTTATTAGACCCCTTATGGTTAAAGGGTATGAGTTAGATTGCTGTTGCCATAAGATTACAGATCAATTCAAAGTTAAGATAAGCAAGTGAAAATTAGGATGAAGTTAATAACTAGTCAAAATTAATAATGTTGCAATATTTCATCCAAGAATGAAATTAAAGAAATTAACAATATCATTGTACCTCATCATTACTTAAAATAAAAATGTAATTCAGTATAAGTTAGGTAATTAAGGAATGGAAACATTAAATTGTCCTAGTTTTTCTTCGCTATTGCTTCTTCTTTTGCCATTATATTCTCAGAGTTCAACACCTTCACTAACACTAATTACTCCATTTTATGGTTAGTAATTTAGTCTTACAGGCCAGTACTAGTGGTCCCACTGTTGTGGCTTTGTATTGGAGTAAGTAAAAAGTTTTAACATAATTGTTTTATTGAATTTTACCTGGAATATCACTGGTTACATGATCAACTACTTCATTATTGTTTGCTTACAGATACCTGTAAATGTAGGTACATAAATAAATACATTGCCTTTGAAAAAAGGTTATTCATTTGACTTTATCTTACTTTTGGCTAACAGCATTATAATTACCTGACTAGGCTAGAGAGCCCAGCCTTAGCCAGAAAATGAATTCTGCTCACTGATTCTATGGTCCATGCCACTGCTGAACCCGGACCTCCAAGTCACACAACAAATATTTATTTTTCAACATGATCTCATTCCTTGTCAGTTGTGAATATCAATCACATAAATCAAACATTATGTAGTATAAATTTCAAATAAGAATTCAGCTGATAACAGTGTGTCAGGCTTCGGTCCTATTGATCCATTTATGCAGAGTGATACTTTATACTTACTAAGCAGAGCTTAGTGTAGCACAAGGCCACAGGTATAGAGCACCCAGTGATGATAGACAATAGTAATGGTCTACCAGATTAGCTTGTTAACTATCGCTGCATTGTAAGGCATTGAAGCAAAATTATATTACAAGACCTTATCGGCCTCTGCATGCCAGAAAACAGTATAATTCTGGGTACTTGGTGAGATTAAGGGGTAGGAAGATCATGTTTCACCAGTCTCCAAAGAGGTGAGGGCCTGCCTAGAAAATCAACATTCAGTGTCCTTGTTTTGCTTTTGGACAACACCAACTATTCGCTCTGATGGAAATAGGTAACAATTTCAGCCACGAGGCAAGCAACAAAATCATAAAATTCTTATCAGCGATTTATTATTCCTGAATGCTATCAATGCAGGAATGGTAATTAAACAGTAGACCTTGCCTGCAGTAGAGTATTTTGTCCACTATGCTATTTATATTATTCTTGTTTGTGAAATTTCTTGTTTTGTTGGCGGTGAGTTACTTGGTTTTTTTTGGGTTTTTTTTATTCGCTTGCTTTTGATATTACACAGACTCCTAGATGCCCTCTGAGTTCGATGATATTAATTCATTCTTGGATAATAGACAAAGGTCAGCAGAAGGTCAAAATATGTGATGTTTTTAGATGTAGAAAAAATACAAAAAAGTTCTAAATGTGTGTATGTATGTATATATATATATATATATATATATATATATATATCGACATCGACAAACATTGACATACAACAATTCTTATTCACTAAGACAGACATGACTCTCAGAAATGATACTATTATCTGCACATATGCTTGTTAAGATATATGTCTCACCACTGTTTGTGTGTGAGAGAAAGAAAGATGGAGTATATATCTGCAAGTATGTGAGTGTTTTCGTATATGTTTGTGTATATGTGTTAGGGTATGCATATGCTTGTAGAATGTGCGTATCAGTGTATATATGATTACATATGAAAGTGCAAGTATGTTTATACATGTATAACAGTGCACACACACATCAGCATTATTGTTCTGCCCTCATGAATGGAGTCTTGCTTACTTATGTAAATAAGTACAAAATACAAATATCCTTCTACATGTTATTCAAACTTATTCTTTGAGTTACTTTTTTTGTTACCATAATGTCCTTGTTTGCATGGAGTGGAATTCCCTATGTAACTCGAGTTGTTGGGAATAAGCTGATTATTTCAACAAGAAATGAAAGAATTGGTTTCCCCGTGGCTTTTGTCATTACTAGTAATAACAACAATCATGATAAAGATAATAATGATATTCTTGACAAGTGAATTAAAATTTTTTCTCAAATTTGAATAGGCTTTTCATTTCATCTTGAAAAATTCAACATTACACTAGCCTCCACTTATCCACGTGTCATATGTTCCAAGACCCCCAGAATATGCCTAGAAATGAGGATAATACCCAACCCTATATATACTATTATTTCTAAACATACATACCTATGATAGAGTTTATCTTATAGATTAGGTGCAAAAAGAGCCTAATAACAGTAAATGAAGTAATGAAGTACAATGATTGAAACAATATACTGTAATAAATTATGTTATCTATAAAAGATTTGTTCTTACTCTAGATCTTTACGACCTCAGCAAATGATTATTTTCTCTCTTTATTAAGTTGAGAACTTTGCTATTAACTACCAAGGAGCACTTTATAGCTTCTCCTGAGTTCATCCAAATTTTTAGCATCTGTACTATGGTGCTTTGGAACCATTCATCATCATCATCATCAGTCTTGTATTGTTTGTCATTGGACATAGACCTTGTCCAATCTATCGTGGGCATTGCGGAGTCAATATTTTCTGAATCAGTCTAGTTCGTCTTGCCATCTCATATTCTACCAGCTTCAGTTGCACATTTGATCACAAGGGATCCACATTTTGAGTCATCTCCATCGGTAGTCTTTTCTTGCAACATGGCCGGCCCATTGCCATTTAAATTTCCAAATGGTTTCTATGATGTCTCGGACTCCTTGTGAGATTGATGATGATTCTCTCATGTCCACGTTATATGGTTCTCAGTTTGAAGGTCAATCTCTTGGTTATATTCAATGTTTCAGCTCCATAGGTGACTGTTGGGAGGATGTATTATTTGTATACTCTTCTATTTAGGACTAATGGGATTTTCTTGAAGGTTGAGCTTGCTTTACCGAAAGCTTGCCATCTCAAAGTGAATCTTCACTTGATTTGTTCTTCTTTTGAGGATGTCATGGAGACTCGTTGTCCTCGGTAGATATAGTGATCTACTTTGTCAAAGGTTTGCATTTCCAATTTTGATCGTTGTGCATTTATTTCCGACAAGTTTGTTATACACAATCTTTGTTTGGTGAAGTTTATGTGGAGGGCAAAATTCTAGCTGTATTTGTACAGTTCATTTAGCATTAGTTGGAGGTTCTCTGCAAAATTTGTAAATTGTTTATTTCTCTGATCGATCGCTGGTAACTGGAACAGTTGAAAATCAAACAACCAATAAAAGAGGATCACTGTACTCTCCTAACATCTTAATATAAGATGTATGTGTTTTTCAGAAAAAGAAATCTGTGGGGCATGTAAGGAGGTTGAGTATGTTAGTTTTAGGATCTTGTGTGTAATGCTTAGTATTTATTACCTTCCAAACATAAAACGCTCTCAGGGAGACAATAAGTAAATCTTGTTGACAAAAAATAGAGTAGATTTTGTTCTCTCACTTGAATACACTTCCTATCATGAATTCTTAGTCTTTGAGTCTGGATCAGTTGCCTTAAGGAATAGCTTTATTCAAGGAAATCTGTACATGTACACTCTTTCTTAAATTAAAAATTTAACACTATTAATATTGTGCAGGTGGATTTACCAAGTGAAAAAATGTTCTGGCATGCTATGACCTGTATAGAACCAGAACCCTTGTAGAGAAGGGTCATAGAAGTCTGTCATTTTCCCCCTGCTCGAATCTTGCCAACATTTTAAATGTCAGATCCTGCACCTCTTGCCTCTCGATTCCTTTAAAGAACAAATTAGGATAGAAACCTTTCTGCTCTGCCAAACACTATCGCAAATCTTCAAATGATTTTTCTCTATTCTTTTATTCTACTCTTTATTTTCTATCATTTTTTTTTTTCTTATGTGGGTGTGGTATCCGGAGAGGAAATGCTTAGTTGCTCAGCACTTTAACTTGGAAAGGTTAAAACAGATATTTTTTCCTATCCCTCAGGGTTTGTCCAAACTGCTGATTCCGCCTTTCTATTAGAAGATTTTCCTGTCATCAACAGGTGGCATTATAAGGTTAAGGAAAATTTCTTTCCTCTTGTCCCCCTGACTATACACTTTTAAAAACCATCAATAAGATCCAGCCTCCAAAACCTCTCTATTCTCCCTCATCATTCAATTTCAAAAGTCAAGAGTCTCAGTCATTGCTGGCATCATATCATGATTGGATTTCACAAATACCATTCTTGAACTGTCCAACTTATTTATATTTCTTAAATGAAACATTTTTAGCTATAAATTTTTTCAACTAATATTTCTTTCATCCTAATTTCTATTGCTTTTTAGTGCAACTCTCAGACCATCATTCTATGGCCATAAGAAGCAAAAATGAATCAGAATTAAAGAATGAGCTTCTGGTTTGACATGAAATTGCAACCTTTCCCATAGGGAAGTATGTCTAATTGACATCTGCCTTACCAATTAGGTCACAGCTATTCTGAGGTTGCAATAAGAAGCAACTTAATTTAAGATGAAAAAAATACTAATCAAAAAATTAATATCAATCAACAATGCTTCATCGAAGAAATTATATTAATAATATAAAATAATATCACCACTAATACTACTAGTGTATGTAAATGAGTATGGTGTATTTCTATATGTATTCAAACATAAATATATGTATATATGCACATGCACACAAGGTTTTTCATTTCGTGGTAAAGTGATTTTGAGAGATATGTTGAATATTCAGGCAAGACTTGGGAACTTGACAGATGATTGACCAATATATTCAAATCCTCTCTTGGGTAGCACCTCCATTCTATGTGCATGTGATGTTATTTATCGTATGATCAGATAAAAGAGGAAACTCTTGATTAAAACAAAAAAAAAATTATGGATTATTAAAGAAGCGAGCGAAACATATGTCGGTTTAGTTTTCCTGAAAAATATCATCACTTTTCTTTGTTATCCCCCCCCCCACCATTTTTTGCACAAGTTTCTCCTTCTGTTTGAGTAAATAGCACTGTTGCAATTCAGAGGTTTTTGAGCTGATTTGGAGCGGGGGAGATGCCAAGATATTGAAAATGTCTTTGTAAAAAGAGTCCAGATGCCAAACCATCTGCCGAGTGCGCATTCCTTTACACATGAAATGAAAGAATCAAAGAATCGTTGGCTTTCCATCGTTTCAAGGTTTTGCCTTCATTCAAGGAGATGCCAGGTTACAGAGACATTTCCCTCCCTTTCTGAATTTCTCTCAGCTTTATCTATGTTCCCTTGTATGAATCTTTTTTTTTATTTTAAAAAACTCTACAAGGAAGGAATAACTTTCTTTTGTCTGCTTTTCTTCTTTGAGGGTGTCTTTCATATCCAGATTTTATGCATCTTTATAGAATTCTTTTTTTCACGTTTGTTCATTCTTTCAAATCTCATCCATTTTCTAATGCCTTCTCAAATTGTTTTACACTTGAACATTATTTAAATTCTATTTTGTTCCTCTTGTTTTAATAAGAATTTTCAGATTTTATACAAATTTTTGGATGTGTAGTTTTTATAGATTTTTTTAATCATTATTTCTCTATTTATTCACTTATTTTATCCTATCTTTTTTTCAATATTCATATTTTAAGTAAATTGTGAATGGTATGAACAGAAATTAATATCTCTTATCTTTGGAGCAACTGAATGAAAAAGAAAGAAGTTCGGAATGACAAGGAAAAGGCAGAAACTGTCAAAATCCTTCAGTGAAGGAAATGAAAAGCAAAGAAATGGGAAGAGGAAAGATGATTTTTTTTTTAAATGTACAGAAAAAAGAAACTTTTCATGTTTCACTTCAATAAGACTATGAAATTATCAGCTGATATTCGTATATGCTCATCTAAATAAGAAAGCCTCCTTTTTTTCTTTTTTTTTTTTTAAATTTTCAAATGATTCATTCCTTTCAAACACATCACAAGCCATATATACCAGCTGCTACAAAGGTTTCATTATGTATGTTTTATTAAATAAGTTTAAACTTTGATTAAAACTACTATCATTATTTTATGATTTATTAGTATTTTTCATAATCTCATTTTGTAACTTATCTAATACCATTAGTCTTGAAACATCTACAATGAAACAATGAAGTTCTGTGGGTTCAGTCTTCACTTAGTGAGAGACTAAGTTAAGATTTGTTAATTCAGGACACCTTACTGGAGAGTAATTGTTTGCAAGCTTGTCTCTTAGACTAACTTGCTTGTGTTGTGAGTTGGATTCTCATTGAGTGCCTTTCTACTTTAGGCTTAGGCTAGATCAAATTAGGCTCAGAGGAGTACATAGCGATGGAGTAACAGTTATTAATTTCATCTGACAGATGAATTCATGAATGTAGTAAGTTCAGGATTTCACACCTTGAAGAATTCACTGAATTGAAATTGGAATTGTTTTTTATGATGTAATACATAATTTACCAGAAAGGTTGTGTAAGGTCATGGAAATCAAGAGAAATACTTTGGTGACTGAATTATGATGCTATGAATTTATATCAACAAATGTTGGAAACTTTTGCATCTATCTAATATATTCTTGTATTTTACTCTTATAGAGGATTGATTGGCCTGTGCACATATTTCATTACAGAATTCATCAGATGTACAACTGTATTACTAACTCCAATTACATATTATCTAAGGCCATTGTTCTCCTCCCCCATGAATACATAGATGAACAGAACAGTTGTGATATCAAATGAATATGATAACATTAATGCATGGAGGTGGCCTAATGGTTGCAACATGAAAAATGAAGTTGGCAAACCAAGTTCAAACTTCTGCTGAGACAGTTTGCCTCCACTTTGCCTTAATGCCCTTAGGAAAGACATGGATTCATCCCGATGTGGGTTAATAGTAGGCTGGGCTCTTCAGTCTTGGTTAGCGACTGATGTAGGAAACTGATGGCTCAGATTCTAATCCAGCAATGTCCAATCTTTTTGCCGAGCAACGTGAGAGGTGAACCGGAGACAGAAGTGTGGAACGTGTTCCTGAAATGTCGGAAGTCGATTATGATAAGTTGATCAAGTAAAATAGAGGAGAATAGAAGTGGACCGATGAAACAACGTGATTGCCGTCTCCACCTTTCCTTGACAACCTGAGTATGAGTGGAAAAGATTTTTGTCCAATGTGTTATTGTTCTCTGAAATGGCAGAAAACTACTTGCTGTTTAGGAATCTGATAATGATTCTTATTCACATGCTACTACTATAGAAGTAAAGGATAATCTCATTAGCAGGTTAATCACTTGGAACTGGCTGATGTGATATCACAGAAGAAATTTCTTTGTCCTCGAGTGGCTGACGAGATATCTTGCAAGATTAATTTTTTCCTGGGGTGTCTGATGAGATATCTTGCAAGATATTTCTTTGTCCTGGGGTGGGCGACAAGATATCTCACTGATATGACACCACACATTGACATGGATTGTATATAGGAAATTTAGGTAAAAAGTGACAGTTCTTCACCTACATTATAAGAACAATTGAATAAAACAGGCCGAGGTAATCACTCAATAGAAATTATCATGTGACCAACATCTTTTGGCAGTGTGCTGTGTTTGGGGTGATCAATTGAAAAATTAGAAAAAAAGGGTGATCAATGATATGGGCACATAGCGCAGTGGTTACAGCATCAGACAAATTACTGTAAAGTAATCTGATGGTTCTAGGTTCGATCCTAGTGTGAGACAGTATAACAATACTACTAATGCTAAGAGGGGAGTACGGTCAATATACCCCCGTCGGATAAATAAAGGGTTCGGTTCGTTACTTCCCAAATCTACCAGTTGATACCTGACGAAGGCCGTAGAGTGCAACGGCTGAAACATTGTATGAAAAACAACCAAGATGAGGATGGTCCAAATATCAATAGAAATAATAATAATACCTCATCTCAATAATTCAGAGATATACTAATGAATAAGTTACTTCTTTTTTGAAAAGCAGCAATTACTAAACAAGTCTGAATTTTCAAAATTCAAGCATGAACTCTGCCAGATACAATGGGACAAATTTAGCATAAAATTTGATTGTAAACCGAAATCCACCCCCCAACCCCCCCTTTAAAAAGCTTTGATATCAATAGTTTTGGTTGATGGTTTCTAAAAAAAAAAATCGAGCCTGGGTCAAAGAATAAAAAAAAAAAAAAAAAAAAAGATTCCAGTACAAAGTGGTTAAGGAACAAACTTTTCCACAGCCCTTATCGTAAGAAATTAGTTATGTCCCCCTTATCCACTGTCAGAAAATGTAAATGCAAATGAAGATGTTCATCAATTTTATCCTAAATTTAGTTGCATGGAAACCAGTAAAAAGTAAATATCAATATTTTTTTTTTTTTTTTTTCCCCATTTCATCTCATTTGAAATGCATTTGATGGTAATTTTCGATCAAATTTCAACCAGATCTCTTCTCTCTTCGTTAGTGAAATGTTTGGCACAAAACACATACAAAGCAAACTATTCCCATAAAAATTGGCATCTAAATTACTTGTCCTGCCTGATAAAAATCTTTTTGAACTCTAGTTCTCACTTCAAAGTTACAAAAGCAACTGCATCTGTTTAATCATGCAGATATATTAATTCTTCCTTATTTATTGATTAATTGTTGTATCGAGTTCTTTCCTAATGCTGGGAGTGGTCACTTGCCCTCCTTGTATATGCAAGACTATAAAATGAATGGTTAGCTTGTGTATTTGGTGGACAAGGGCTTGCCACAATTCATCTGATCCCTAGAACTGTCAGTATCAAGCTTTGGTAGATGTCCCCCTAGTTATAACACCAACACATCGGACAAAGTAATATTAACGTTTTTTTTTTTATTATTAAATGTCCATCTCATATACTGGCATAAACAGTATCTATTACTCTGTCTTTATGAATACTCAAGTATAGTGAATTGGCCTTACTAGTACAAATGCATGAAATACTGTTTATGTTAGACCCTGTTCGGCTCCGAAATATCCATCAATGTTATTATATTAGAGTGATGCAAAATTTTTGAGTGATTTTGACAATCTTTTATTCATATAAATACATGGTTTCATTATTCAGTCATCAGAGTATTTTCCCTGACTGTCTGGGACCTTATACAACCTATGACTCCAGTTTTGATTCAATTAGTTCTTAGTGGAATTTTTTAAAAAAAACTTATTAGAAACTCTAACTGGAGAAAGACTGTTGCATGATGCAAGACGAGTGATTGTCTAAAGGTTACGATGTATGTGACAGATATTCCCACCCCAGCACCATGATCGATTGCGGGCATTGTGTTTGCAATATGAGTACAGGTGTTGTCATGTAATAAAATCACTGATCCACTTCCTTGCCCAGGAAGACATGTAAACAGTACGAAATGTGTATTTTATATTCAGTCATGATTTGCACCAAAACGAAAATTTCTCCCAACAGTTTTTAAAGAGTATACACATACAAGCTATAGAGTGCAGAGTAAACTTCAGAGACACTCCAAGGTTTCCCTAACAGCTTTTGCCTCAACCTAGTATCATAAATACTGTTTTTGTGTCTCAAATTTTCTAGCTAAAATGCACGGAAGATAAGAAATTTGAATCGAGGAAAAAATTCAATAGCATTGAAAAAGTTCATTCACTATCCTCAGAATCATTGAATCTGAAAATTTGTGAGTGTCATCTTTATGCTTCTAAAATACTAAAAGAGTTTTGGCTCTAGAACCATCTAGAGCATTTGCTATCCCATACATATCTCCATCCAATGGTTCTATCTAAGGCAATATAAATAGCCATGGAAATGCACGAGACTTGTAGCACTGAGCAGAGGATATGCCAAATATGTTCACTGCATGTAGCAGTGAACATATCAAAATAACTGCTCGTTATATAGATTTTAATCATTTTTTTTTTCTTCCTTTCTAGGTGAACCAATTGAGTGAATGCATACTGATGTAAACTTGAATAGAGATTTAGCAAAGATAAAAAAAAGAAGAAGAATCTGAAATTATGCAGATTTCAATTTAGTTTCAATTTAGATAGTCGATTGACAAGTTAAAATTTGATGTCAAGATGCTCTGAGAGAGAAAGAATTTAAAATGCAAGTTCTTTTGTATCCTTAACTTTATTTAGACTGTAGTCTATGAATGTGAGTGACCATTCTTGAGAAACTGGTGTTTTTTTTTTAAAGCAGCTGAGACTTCAGGTTTGTCATTGATTTTCTCTTTAGAATTCTAATATTGCTTGATTTCTTTTTCTTTTATTGAATTCAGTTTTTGTTTTTTTTCTATATGTGTGTAAAGATTTTAAAGAATACAACTTGGATGTGATTTATTCATTGAAAATGTTTTTTATTATGTCAAAAGCAAGTGGCAAACGATTACATATTTTAAAAATTATTTTGAAATTTTCATCTTTGATTATTCATGGGTGAAATGTCAGGTTATTTGTGAATGATATATCCAAATCTCGTACAATTTTTTTTTTCCTTTCTATGTGAAAGAAGTTAGATAATGTCTGGTGTCCTTACTGAAGCATAACTTAATATCTCAGTGAGGGTTATTCATTATGATCCTTTCTGACAAATCTTTTAGACACCAAGCATTATATCATGTACAGCATTCTCAATCTTCTATGGTTACCATATTGGCAATCCCAAAGGCAAATTTTTAAAAAATCTTCCACATTAGACAACATCAAAAATTAAATTTAGTCTTTGAAAAATGCTTCAAGATTGAAAAGAACTAGCATAGTACTCATCAAAAACAACGCAATTATTTACATTCGGATAAATATGTAACTATATATATATATATATATTTTAGTTTAAATGTATACAAGAAAAATTTGACTATATAACAATAAATTCATTTGTTTTACTTTTTGTTCAATGCTATATACAGTTTTTCTTCAAGTTTTGCTGAGACTAATTTTTTTTTTTTTCAATTCTTACTTTAGGGTGAAGCTTTATATGTGAATATTGTAAGTTTTTGTATGACATGTAACAGATCAGGAATGTTGATAAAAAATGCCAAACAAGACCTTACCCTGATATGATGTCACTTAAAAATTGATCTCAAGAACATTTGAATGAAAGTCCATGTAAATTAAGTTTCTGACAATCATCATCATGATTATCAGTCTTTTAGCATCTGTCGTTTGACAATGACCTTCCTCAAGATTCCTCAGACTTCACTATCCTAGGTGTCATGGAGCCAATACTTTTAGAACTTGTCAAGGTCATCTTGCCATCTTATATTCTGCCAGCCATGGTGAAGCATGTGATTTTTTAAGATCCATGTTGTGAGTCATGATGACCATTGGTTTGCTATTCTTTCAACATGACCAGCCCATTGCCATTTCAGTTTTCTAATGGATTCTATGATATCTCAGACTCCTGTTTTCTCTCTAATATATTGTGCTGTCTTGTGATCTCTCCATGTGATGTTGAGCATGATTCTTCCATGTGTATGTCGCACGGTTGTCAGTTTGAGGGTCAGTCTCTTGGTTAGGTTCCATGTTTCAGCTCCATAGGTGACTATTGGGAGGATGCATTTGTTATATACTCTTCTTTTTAGGACTTATGGGATTTTCATGTTAAAGGTTGAGTTTGCTCTGCTGAAAGCTTGCCATCCTAGAATGATTCTTCACTTGATTTCTTCTTTTATTGAAGGTTTCATAAAGATTCATTGTCCTAGATAGATGTAGTGGTCTACTGTCTCCAGCTTTGTATTTTCAATTTTGATCTTTGTGTTCATCTCCAGCATGTTGTTTCACATGTTTTACTGAAGTTCATATGGAGGCCAACTTTCTTACTTTCTTCACTGTCATCTAGCATTAGTTGGAGATCATGAAGGTTGTCAGCGAAAAGGATGTCGCTGTCAGCAAATCTGAGGTTACTTAGGTATTCGCCATCTGTTCTGATTCCTTTATTTTCCCAGTCAAGGTTTTGGAAGATCATCTTGAGGCAGGCTGTAAAGAGTTTAGGTGAGCTGGTATCACCATGTTTTACTCCTTTTTGGAGCTGGAATGGCTCTTATGATGCTGAGTCAAAGGCCTTCTTGAAGTCAATAAATGCTACAGCAAGTGGCATTTTCATTCTGATGCTTTCTATTCTAGTTGATCCATCGAATGGAGATAACGATAGTTGAGTAGCAACTGCTAAAGCCAGCCTGTTCCTGTGGTTGGTTTTTATCTAATGGTTTAGTGATTCAGTTGGTGATAACTTGAGTAAAACTTTAGTAAAAGCAGTTGAGTGTGCTTCTTGGCCTGTAATTCTTCGTCTTTTAGGTTTCTTTTTTTTTTATAAAACAGCATTATGATTGCAGTGTTCCAATCTTCTGGGGCTTTGTTTGAGGCAGAGAATGACTAGTTTCCATGTGATGACTTTAGAGGCTCTTATGAGTAGGTTGATGGTGATGTTGTCTGGTCCAGGGGCCTTTCCTTTTTTTTTTTTTTTTTTTTTTTTTTTTTTTTTGTTTGATGGCTCCCATGGAGTAACTTTTGGGAAATCTTCAAACTGATTGTTAGTGTCTCACATATCCTGTTCATTGTTCTGCATTCCTTGTTTTGGGTAGTTTAGTTTTTGTAGAATTCTTGGTCATGTTCAGTGATCTGGTCCCTGTTCATTGTTAGGTTTCGATTTTCTCTAAGTACAGCAGTTTTTTGTTTCTGTCCTGTGTTGTGTTTTGGTAAATTGAAATCCCAATCTTTTTCAAGAATTGTTTTGATGATTGCTGTCATGTATCTTCTATATTCTTTTCTTGGTTTCTTTTGGACAGTTTTATTTTGGTTGTTTGCTTCAATCTTTTCTTTTGTTGTTGCCAGTTGTTTGATAATTCTGCATTTTTCTTGTGAGACTTCACTAAAAGTTGGTGTGCTCTTTGATTTAAACATACCAGTGACTCCAATTAGAGAAGCTTTCATGTTGTTGTTGAATTTGTTGATGTTTGTGCCATTCTTTTCTGATTTGGTAAGAAGTCGAATCTGTTTTTTTAGTTCAAGCTTGGAGGATCGAAAGAACTCTTTTTGTACATTCAGTGGTTGTAGTTTGGAGTGGAATATTTTCTTGCATTCTTTTTTGGTTTCAAATTGGATTTTACAGCTTACAATGCTATGTTTTCTTGATTAAGAACTTGGATATCGTTAACATGTTGCTTATGCATACTAGGATGTAGTCTATTTAGCTCTTGGTTTTATGATCGGAGTTCTTTCAAGTCCATCTTTTATTGGGTAACTTTTAGAAAGAGGTGTTCATGATTTTGAACTTGTTCACTGTTGTAAAATTTACAAGATCATTAATTCTTTTATTCCATATTTTGTACCTGAACTTGTCACAGCAACATTCATTTCCTTATCCTGTCTTTGTATTGAAGTCTCCTATAACGAGGAAGTATTTTCTGATATCTTGGTATACTTTGGTTGACTATGAAGTGAGAGTAGACTTTAATGATGTTCAGTGTGTACCTCTCTAAGTGTTGTACGGTGACAGTGGCTATGCAATCCAAGACAGCTTTGAAACTTACCATGTTGTCTTTGTGTTTCTTAGTAATAAGGCAGTCTACTCCGCTTTGATTTACTTTCTTTTCTGTGCAGTTGTGACTTTTTGGCATTACTATTGAAAAAGAATTCCAAGCAAATGCCCGTATAAATTCAACCTTTGGCAATGTTACTAAAAAAAAAGATTTTCAACAGATGCCCATGTAATTAAACTTTTGGTAATATCATATTTTTTTCTCTTTAAATTCATTTTAAGCAAATAGAAAAACAGG
The DNA here is from genome assembly GCA_963457665.1 of Thysanoteuthis rhombus. NCBI lineage: Eukaryota > Metazoa > Mollusca > Cephalopoda > Oegopsida > Thysanoteuthidae > Thysanoteuthis > Thysanoteuthis major. The sequence continues at coordinate 27,957,079 of OY735222.1, read as the reverse complement.
TTTACAGTTATATCTTAAAACCTACTCTGAAAAATATTGCTTTGAGGTCCCAAAAAGAAATATGACTATCATTTCCTGATGGTGAATAATGCTTGAATGACAGGAGAATTAGGATTGAATGAAAAAAAATGGGATCGATAATATTAAGCAAAGAAGAGAAAATGATGCCATCAACTTTGCTATGGAAATTGATGAAATCTTATACGTAAAAGAATATCTACTCTTTTATTGAAATGGTGCCGCAGAGTATAAGACATGTTGAATCCCATGGAGCTGAATGGACTGCCATGAATGTATGTGATCTGAATATTAAATATCATCTCTTTATCTAAAACTACAGTGTCCCTCTCAAAAAATACTGATTCATCAAAGTATCTTTCTCTAAAATGTACAATGATGACAGTTAAATGTATACAGTCTCTTTACTGGAGGGAATCATTGACAATACTATCAGAGGATTTTAGCTTTCATAAAGCCTATTGTGAGTTACTCCCCTTTGGCAATGTGACAATCCAAAATCATGTTGATTCTATTCTTTCTCTAGTGATTCCTGCAAATGGTTGTCGGGAATGGAAAATGCTAATCACTTTGGCTAAAATACAGGCAAATGATTCAAAGCTAAAAGGCCATGTATTTATTTTCTTACCCAATTTCCCTCCGTGTCAATGCATTTAATTCAGTGATGAATGTCAATCACATAGATTGAAGCTTATACTTATGAAAGTCTAAAATCAAGTAATAGCTATGTGTCAGGCCCCCTTATATATATATATATATATATATATATATATATATATATATATATATATATATATTGAGAAAGAGAGTCTAGAAAGCTTTACAGCTTTAAAGTAAACATTAAAGAACTCTTTCAATAGATTTTTTCTGTTACTTCAGTCACTTATTTTTCAATATCTGTCAAAGCAATTTATAAAATTTTCCTCAGTGTTTTTTTCCTTATTTCCCCAATACACTAAAATTTTGGCGCAATGTATAAAATTGTCTCTTGTTTGGATCATCACTTTCAGGTTTTTTTATATTAACACGGCACCCCAGTTATGTTGATCAAACACTGCCTCCCTTTATAATATAGTTCATGCTATACATGTAGTCTGTCATTTTATATAAGGTTTTGTGTGTATTGTATATTGAAATTATCTTATTCTACATATCATTTATTTTTTCAAACAGAGCTTGCTTATGTAGATTACCATATACATATATTTTTTTTTCTTCGTATCTAGCATGAACTAAAGAGCAAGAAACATAGAAACAATAATATTAACTGCTAACTACAAACCTTTAACAAAAGCAATAACAATCAAAAAACAAAATAGATAGTGACTAGCATTGGTAACAACAACCCTACTAATGACTATCACCTGTCTACCCACCTATTCGATAAGGCTGATGGAAACATATCCCAGCAGCTGTACCCACTTAATGATGCTAGGGTTAATGAACAAAACATTGTAATCTATGAATGGCATTTTCTACCTGTGTATTCAGCTGTTGCATTAACACATTCAGCTCTAAATGTTTTCGCTACTTTACCTGTTAAGCACCAAACAACATTAATTACATAATGTCCTCTTTTTGAAATCTGTGCTTTGTCTTCATTCTGTCTTCTGCACACTGCTGAGACTAAAACCTGTTTTCCAATGATACTATTTAGACTCCGAGGAATCCCTCATCGTTCTCTTCTTGGCCCACTTAAATCAATGAAAATAAACAAAAAAAACATTGATAAAAACTGAACAAGTGGGTTGTTACCTTCATCTTGGTTTCGGTTTTCATTTTGCAAGTTTTTGACATTGAATTATTCCAGCAATTTTCTTTATACCTATGAAAATTTGAAAATAGTTCACTTTAAAAGGACATCATCGTTATGAATCTTCCTTGTCATCATCATCATCAGTCTTTTACCATCCGTCATTGGACATAGACTGTTTCCAGGATTTGTCACATATCTCTTTCGTGGGCATTGCGGAGCCAGTATTTTCTGAATTTGTCTTGTTAATCTCTCCATCTCCGGCCTCGGTTTAGCATGTAATCTCTGGGGATCCATGTTGTGAGATGTGATGTCTGTTGGTTGTAGATTCTATGATGTCTCGGACTCCTGTTTTCTCCCTGATATACTGTGCTGTCTTCTGATCTCTGAGGTTGAGCATGATTCTCTCTTGTGCGCATCGCAGGCTTCTCGGTTCACAGGTCTGTCTCTTGGTTAGGTTCAGCTCCATAAGTGACTATAGGGAGGATGCATTGGTTGTACACTCTTCTTTTCAGGAATATTGGGATCGTCAGGTTTTTGAAAGTTGAGCTTGCGAGTGATTCTTCGCTTGATTTTCTCCTCTTTTGTGGGTTTCATCCTCTAATCCCCATAAGAGCCACATTCTGAAGGGACATTGTGCTAAAATGGTGCAAAAATTTAGATTGATATCTTATATTGATATGAGCTCTTACTAATGTGCAATATTTTAGATAGGATTTGTCAAGCAAACTTGTCAAAACTGACAAATTCACATATACTCCAACAATTACATATAGGTTTAGAGAAGGGAAAAAATTAAACAACTATAATAATGATATGCATTACCTAACATATATATATATATATTCATAGACATTTTAAAAGTAAATGAACAGCTCAATTATCAGATGTAAGCTTTTATTCAATAAGTTCATTCAAGATATTTTATCACGCAAAATAAAGTACGTTGAACTTACCATTAGCAAATTTTTAAGACTTTTTCTTCTTTGTTACTGAACTTAGCATATCTGCTGTCATCCTTAGTGAGATATCTGACTAGGCTTCATTTAATAAATATACACTCATTGACAAAGCAGTTTTTTGGCAGTTTTTCATCCATTCATTTCATAGTTCAAAATGACTGTTCAGAAGGATATATGTCAAGAGACTGATTCAACCATGAGCATCTCTGAATTATTGGCTTTCTGGATCTGTTATTTTTGAGTCTTTTTTGCTGTATGGCATGAAACTACACCATCCATGGAAAGAGGAATGTTTTTATCCAAAACATTTCAGCACAATGGATATGACTTCTTAGTAATGGTTCAGGGCACCAGATATCACGGTATTTCATTGACACCAGATGTGATAGATATAACATGTCACTGCATCTGTAATCATGTTTTCCATAATATGCTTATAATATGAGATCTTGAATATTTGTTGTCATTCTTGAATTAGTTAATTTGCAAGTACATTATATCTTTCTGTATTACACCATACTTTTTTTTTTTCCTTTTTTTATTACATTTTTCTCACTGGATTGGTCTTTGTCTGCTACTATTGTCGTTACTTGGTTCATTGCTTTCCTTCTCTTCAACTACATTACCAATATCAAGTGGAACAAGAATAATGGTAAAAAATATATCTCAATCTTTTTATATAGAATTATCAGGCGATTTCATCTACAAGTGACAGAGTAATTAACACCAGATCTTCTAATCTATGGTCTATAAAAAATATCGTTTCAATTTTCTGCAATGTCACTCACAGTAGTCCCGATTATATTGGTGAAATTATATTATCAGTAAAGAAAGAGGAGATCTGATAAGAATTACTAAAAACTTCTAATGATGTAAAAATCTTGTGACATTCTCGGCTTTCACACGATCGATTGCATGTGGTCTAATGATTTGTCAGAATTTCTGAGATAAGTAATTATTATCATACATGAAACCTGTCTGTAACAACCGAGAAGACAACAGCGATTCGAATGAAACCGTGTATGATGAGGGTCAGATGATGTTGGCAATAAAGATGGGTTTTTTTTCCTGAGTAGAAGAGAAATGTGTAAACATTCCAAGTATTGTTGCTTGTATTTTTATTTTTATTTGATGTAATCTGAGAAATTTGTTGTTCACACCTGTTTTTTTTATTTTCTTGTTACCTTGTTAATACCAGTGCTCTCTCGTTCATATCTTGGCTTGTAGAACAAAGGAGAAGAAAGGTGTTGATGAGGTTTATATGAGGTGCTACATAAAAATTTAGGGTACTTCATATACGAAGAAAGAAATAACTGATAGAAAATGCTCTTCCTCATTTCGCGCTGGAGGGATTTTGAAAAATATATGAAATATCCGGTGAGACCTGGGCAAACTTGGGTAACCCAATCAATGAAGAGTTGGTTTAATCTTTCTAAATTCCCAGAACTTTTGGGAGGCACTTGGCGTTTGTGAAAAGTTCATGACCGACTCTCTTCCAAAAAGTTCTCTACCCAACCTACTTCAAAAAATCTGAGCATTATTTTGTCACTGTAGCTGGAAAGAGTGTTATTCTTTATCGTAAAGTATTAATTTTCTTTATCCTTGCATTTATTTTTGACAATCTGAAAAAAAATGTTTTATTTATTATCTATTTATTCATATACACGAGTAAATGTGTGTGTGTATATATATATATATATATATATATATATATAAAAAGCACTAGAAAAAACTGACTGATGATTATCTTCATTTCTTGCTTCATTATACATATAATGTGTGTGTGTGTGAAGTACTACCCAAAAGTTTAGGAATAAAATGGTTTCCTCAAATAAAGTAGGAAAATGATTGCAAATGAGTTTCTTCATTTCCATGGATGATTTTTAATAGATTTGTGAAATGTCTGGCGAGACACGGGAAACACTGAATAATTTGAGAGTTGTATGGATTGATCAATATGTTTGAATTCCCAGAACTCTTGAATAGCACCTCATATGCTACCAGTGTCATTGAGGATTGACAGAAAAAAAAAAAAAAGGAAACTTTTGTTTGTTATATTATTATATTATTTTTTCTATACATTCCTGGATTTAAACTTTTTTTGCTCTGGACACTTGATGATGTTAGTGATACTTGAAATACACTAATATATTCCTATATTGACTATTTCTTTTTTAGTTTAATCATAGAAAAAGACCATGCGTATAAGTTGGCACAGCTCAACCTACCTTCTTACATAACAATTTTATTCATTGTGCCAGGCAGGTTGAAATTTTTCAATATGATTTTTCTCTATTGACCTCTGTCAAGGTTGACTGTGGGGGTTTGTTTTGGTTGCTATTACTTGTGCATGTTGTCCGCTCAGATAGTGTAATGGTTACCATGTCTGATTCCCAGTATGAACAGAGAGTGTGGGTAAACTCTTCATGATGACAAATTTCCAATTGCACTCAGCAGTACACTCTTAGCTGTGCGATTAAAGAGGATGTATACCCCTGGTAGACTTGTATCCTGCCAAGGAAGTGGCCATAAAAATTTGTAGATATGAAGTTCTGGTCTCAACCAGACTTGAGACTCGCTAAGATCACCTAATCTGACATATGCAACAGAAACCGGGGTTTCATCATGGCTGGTCACACTTAAATGGGAATAGTTTCTTAAGAGACCTTACATTCACATTACCATTCACATTATATCAGTCTTTCATACTCCATTGGGGGTTGTCTCTTAAGAGATGTGGTGTTCTACCCCACATGTGCAAGTTAAGTGCTCACTCGCACACTCATCTTTGTCAACCGTGCCAGTGTCTAGATATATCAAGATATATGATGATGATACAGAGCACAGGGAGAAATGGGTTAATGCCTTCCCTGGGGGCACCAGTGTGAAGTGAACACAAGAAAAATCAATCAGAATTCAAACTCAGTTCACCAATTCTATTTTCTGTGCTAGAAATCGTTATACTACCTTTGCCCCATGGTGAGTGTTCTTGCTGGTATTAATCTGATCATCCACTTTTCTATAGAGATTCTATTTCGAGGTCTGGGTAGCAACTCTGTGGACACTACCCAGGCTGCACTTCTTAAATGCATTTTCCTTGTGCTCGTATTCATTTGATATGGCTTCGCGACTAACACTGGAAAATTTTTCCTGTCTCAAATTTTCTTATCACATGGTTAAGATGGCAAAATTTCCTATCAGACTGAATTCTTCTTCCTAAAAGAAATAATTTGTGACTGACAGTACCAAATTAGTACAATGCTAACAATTGGAAATAAAAAAGATTTTAATTCTATGACTTTAGGTTTCTGAAGACACTGATCAAAATAGAGTTAGCAGAATTTGTTACATTGGTTGCACACTATGGAATCATTTCTTATTTTACATGGGTTAACATTATTCTAACAGTTATGCATTTACCTTATACTCTGAATATCTCTGTTCTCTCTGTGATACTTCCTGATTTTCGATGCCAGATTAAATACCAAAACTTATTAAAACCAATTTTAGGTTAAAAATAACATAACATAGTGCCTAATCAACATGTTTTTTTTTTTTTCTAATTAAAAAAAAAAGAAGATATTTTGTTAGCCTCAGTTGTTTTCTACACTAAGTGAAGAAGTGATGAACTTGTGGAGTAGTGGTAAAGACATTGGGTAGTGAGAAAAATATTGAAAATACGGAGGGAACTAAGATAAAACTGATCATTATTTATTTTTCTCCTCTACAACCAGAATGTGCCGCATCACTATTTAATCATTAGAGTTAATGAATGTCTTGATGTATTTGATTGATTCTGAGGTGATATCATGATGTACATCAGTAGCTAATACAAGTATGTACGTATCTATCTGTACTTCTATCTATCTGTATATAAACTGCTTTCTCAACAAAAGTGCGCTTCTAATTATTTCGAGCTGGTTGTGGAAGGTGGATCGAGATGGACTTATTGCTATCTGTGTTTGTTGTTTTCCAGATCATCCTTTTATTCTTAGTGATTAAGCCCAACCGATTTTGCAGTGATGTTAACTCAGTAGTCTTTGAAATGGAAAGACCTCAAACAGCAGACTGACCGGTTGAGTGACTAACATCAGACTGACCGACTGAGTGACTCATGTCGAAGAGAAGAGTACTTCGGCCGCCCAACCTGTAGCATTCCCTATTTCCTCTTTCATTCCCTGATCGTCCTCAACCTCGCATACCTCTCATTACCTAACACACATTCACGCACACGTGCGATTACGTAGTTATCAGTTACCATTGCAAGGGGATGAATGATTTTACCCAAATGAGTCACTGAGGAGTCATTTATTATGGATATTTTCCCTTTATCTATATCTGTAATAAATATACCAACAGTGTATGCATATCTATCAATATATCAAATGAACCTTTGTTCAAAGAACATGCTTAATACCATCAGGAGAGTGGTTATAAAATTGGTATATTTTTCAATTGTTCATTACAAATTGCAAATGAAACAGAGCGTACAATCCTTAATGAACCATTGGAATTGTGTCTGTGTGTATATATATATATATATATATATATATATATATATATATATATATATATGTATATATGCAGAAACATATTGTTGTAACAATCATTCTAGTTTGGAGGGCCTTGCTGTCTTGAAAATCTACATTCAGAATCCTAGCTCCTACTTGAACCCAAATATCAACTGCAGGTACCTTTTGGTTAATGCAAAATCAAGCAGGCCTGATAGATATACAATGTTGATATAATAGATTTTACATGTATGTAGATGCGTATAAATTGCTTGAGAGAGAGAGGAAGACTGTGTTGACCTAAGCTTCCAATTAGGGGAGACTTGCCTGCCTTGAAAATCAACATCCAATATGCTTGCTTTATTCTGGATTTGAATGCAATATCATTTGATGTTGACTATAATAGCTGAGGGCAAAAATATCATGATGGTTTTTGATTATTTTCCCTGGATCTATTGGCTCCTAATGTCAATTCTTGGTTACTTGACATATATCAAGTAACTAAGATAGTGAACTTCCTGGCATGTTAGTCACCATAGCCATTGATATAAAATTTGCTATTTTGAAAATGGCAATAATTGTTGATTAATCATGAAAAAATTTTTCTTATATCACCAGAAATATTTAGCTTGTTAATGGGGAAAAAAATGACTTAAGCAAATTTGAGAGTAGTAGGCAGTGGGCATCAAAAAAAAAAGAAGCCAAAACCTTGTCTATATATCTGGTTCAAATACAGTTAACTTTGAAGTACAACTGTGGCTATTGCTTTATTTCTCCCCCCCCCGCATTGAAATTTGCTGTATTACTATATATATGATCATTGAACTACATAAATACATCTTAGTTACTTGATATATTTGTGTCTGCATGATTCATTCTCGAAAAACCTTCCATATCAAGTTACCAAGAATGGGTATTACTGGCCAATAGATTCAGGGAAAATGATAAAAAATTGATATTTTTCCTATCAGATATTTTAATCAACATCAAAGTGATATTGTGTTCAAATCCAGAATTAAGCCAGCTTATTGAATGCTGATTTTCAAGGCAGGCTAGTCTAACAGACCTTCCTTACTGGGATTCGGAGAGCTTGTTGGAATAATTTTATATCCTCAGAATTGTGGGTCCTTTTTTTTTACCTTTGATTTACTTGCTACGGACTTGTTTCGTTCTTTGCTTGCTCAATTGGCTTTTTTTTCAGACGTTGCTGAATTGTTTGGATTCAGTGCATTTATCTTTGGTGAGGAATCATTGAATTTGCAAACTTTAAAAACCTTGAAATTGAAGCTAGTTTGTTATGAAACCTTGCCTGTTCATCTTGTTAATATCAGTGCTAGAGGAAGGTATGGTAAAGTAGGTGCTAGTAGGAATTCCATGCAGTACTTTTATCCAAAATAGACTGAATATGACTAATGAAAATCTTCATGTATGCTACCCATGACATCAGAGTTTACAGAGCCGGGGTTAGTCCGAAAATAAATTAAAAGACACAGATCAATAGTGCCAGACTGAAGATGAGCAGACTGTGATAGATATGAACAGCCTGGGGTTTATAGCTGGAAGAAAAGGACAGATATAAACAGAATAAAAGACAGTTCTGGTTAGTCTCTCTATAGAAACTGTCATGTGACCCATGTCTTTTGGCGGCATGTCATGTTGGGGCGATCAATTGAAAAAAATTGGAAAAAGGGATGATCAATGAATAAATTACTTCTCTCACTTTTGATTAGATGGTGATCATTAAAAAAAGTCAAAATATCCAAAAGAACAAGTGTGAATGCTGCTGGAGACAAACTAAGGGATCAATTTAGCATAAATTTACATTTTAAATTGAAACCCCACTAAAAACCTATTTTGGGAAGGTATTTTCGAAGGAAAAAAAATGTTTTTTTTTCTAGGCATTATAAGGTGTAAATGTTTATGAATGAATTTTCAGCCCTCTATCTCCAATGGTGCAGCCTGTACATGCGACCCATACGTGGATAGATAGATTGCCAGCCAGCATCACTTGAAAACTGAAGAAACCTACATTGTTAGATTTTGTGACAGTTTTGGTTGAGAGTCTCTAAAACAAGTTTTGTATATATTTATTCAGTAGATATAAAAAGCACTAGTTTGAATTCTGCACAAGGCTACCAAAAGAAAAGACGAAGGTTAGATGTTACATTTCATGGTGGTCTTTTACTTTTCCAGCTGAATTCATACACCATTCTTTTTACTCTGACAATCAATAACATACCTGGCCACATTCAGAATCCATAACTTCCTCTCAATCTCCGAGAACAGAAGAATGAATACAAATGAGTATACAAGATCTGTTTTGAAAGTTTCCAGCTATTTTACATTAACAAAATAATGGCCCTCCAGGTACATAAGTCCCTTTCAAAGTACTCCCCCTGATACCACACTTATTACGGCGCTCCTCCCACTTTTCAAAACGATCTTCAACTTCCTCTTTTGGAATCTCCATCTGCTACTTCATCATATTCTCCTTAATATTGTCCACAGCCTGAATTATCCCCCACTCAAAGACAAAAAGGGGGCCAAATATAGACTGTAAAAGGGCTGACTAGTCTGGGTGATGCTATGTTTTGCCTAAAAACCTGGCATAAAAAAGACTCACTTGGTCATAATGGATGTAATACTCACACAGTGCACAAGCTGACTCAAAGGCATAACCCAATAGGAAAGTATTTGTTTACGTTATGTTTTGTTACTAAGTTATATCACAGCTACATAACTAGTTCTTCACATGATGGCTGAATACATTCCGAATAGACCAAATTGATATTTATTCAGAGTTTGGTCCGACAAGTATTTATATACCCAATGGAACTCAAATGTGGAAACCAAGATACTTACATGTCATAAAGATTGAGCCGTATATCGAAAGACAGACACACTTCTTGAGCATAGAAGGGTCAAAGGATAGACAGAAAAGATGAATAATCAGTCTATTTAAGTACAAAACTCAAATCTTATCACCTCCCCTAACACACTTGACCGCAGAAGGTCAACTATCAGTTTCAGGTTGCCTGAGTTACTACAGCTCGTTTGTTCCCAACCCTCATGTTATCTGTGAGAAATCGATGTTGGTTGAGATAGAGATGGAGTCTGGAGAGGGTTAACTTTTCAGCACCAAGTCAAAATACGGGCCACTCATCAAAATAAAGTATTCCATGATTGGACTTTTGGTGCCACTCTGGACAGGCTCTTCGGTGTCTTCCCAAAATATATTGGCTTTCTGATTTCATGTCTCGTGGTCTTTATATAACTCTGAATTTCAGCACTGGTTTCCTGCTTTGGTCAGGTTGTGGAGGCAAGGCAGGGAAGGTGGGAATCAAAATTATTTAGTTCATTTGAATGTTACTATAGCTGAAACATCGAACCTAACCAAGAGACTGACCCTGAAACTGAGAATCATGCAACGTGCACATAAAAGAATCATGCTTAACCTCACATGGGGAGATTGCAAGACAGCACAATATATTAGAGAAAAAACAGGAGTCCATTAGAAAACCCAAAGGGCAACGGGCTGGTCATGTTGCAAGGATGCCAGACAACCAATAGACATCATGACTCACAACATGGATCCCCAGAGACCATATGCACAACTGAGGTGGGCAGAATACAAGATGGAGAGACAAACTAGACAAATTTTTAAAGTATCAGCTCCGCAACGCCCATGATAGAGAGATCTGGTGAATCCTGGGGAAAGTCTGTGTCCAACAGTGGATGTTTAAAGATTTATGATGACGGGTGTGCATACATGGACACACTTTCAATCAAAACACAATGTTTTTTCTCATAATTATCAACTAATCCATGACCTGTTGCTTTTCTGATGGGTATCCTCAGTGTACTAATAAAAATCTCATTATTATATTAGGTAAAAAATTACCTAATCTGATGTGTTATTTTAGGGGTAATTCAAGAAGTGTTCATGGTTGATCTGACAATACTTTAATGACATCATGTTAGTTAGAATGATCGTTGTCTTCAATCAATATACTTATTCAGTATTATGCAATTTACTTACTTACATATCTATTTATATGTTTATGCTATTCACTAGCATATTGATCAGTTCTTCCTTTTATAGATGACATTTCTTTTTAGTTTCCTCTTTCTTTCTTCCTCAATATGATGACCATGCCTTCCTCTTGCTCGGTTTATATATTTTTAAAGACCTTTCAAGCCAACATAAGTGTAGCACACATGGATCTAACTTCCTATGCTTAGCACTTTAACTGGATGATGATGGGTGGTGTTGTTGCTACTGATACCATGAGTGTGACAGGCATTGCTCTTATCATATATATGATTTATTCTTTGAAGATGATTTGTGAATTGTTATTCATTTTCAACAAGTATTTCTTACATCTTGATTTCAGTAACTTTTTATTGCAATATCATACTAAGGCTGTTAGTATACAAGGTAGATCAGAAATGAAAAATAATCCTCCAGCAAGACTCAAATTGACATTTCCTCTTGAGAATCCTGTCTTTGTGTGACAGCTGCCTCACCAATTTGGCTACACTTGAAAACTTGAATATGTATCAGAAATTCATTCTGTATAAAAAATAACATTATATAAGCATTTGTTGAGTCATGGAATGGGAATTCATGGAAGTTAATTTCATATAATCATTAGTTCATGGAACAGCAATTGATCTTCTGTCTAGTGTATATAGGAGTAAAAAAAAACACATTTTCAGGAGGTGATAGCTCATATTCATTCATTCAAATATAGGATGTAGAGAGGAAGAAGTTGAACAAGGAATGAGATTTTCTTTTTTTAGTTGTTATGATCAAATAAAGCACAGGGTTTTTTTTTTCAAAGCCATACAATTTCTAAAGTGTACCTCGGTCTCAAGACTATATTTGTGCTTTGCCTACATTTGACAATGCATCTCACTGATGTGTCCTTTGAACGCATCATCCACCACTCTTATCACTGCAGAGCCATGTTGCGAAATATTTTACAATAATATTTGAACAGAATCTCAGTGAAACTTTTGGGGAGTCTGCTTTTGACTTATATGTCTTTGTGTAACCCATCAGTAACACCAGGCTAAATGCCTTTAGAGCAGTATTAAAAGCTTTTTCTCTGAAGACCACCCAGTACACTGAATGAAGCATCAATTACAAATCCACTCTATCTTTGAACAGCAACATAAATAAAACCTACCTCAACCTATATGTCCACCTCCTTTCATGAATATGTGAATAGCCTTACCTCTATCAGATATTTTTTATTTTTTTTGGATTCGAGGCTCCAGGCTATGGCTAATTGTAAAGACAGCAACAAAGTACTTAGCCATGTGAAGAAACCTGCTGAGTAGAACAACCATTTTTTTTCTCTCTTGACTTAAAGATTTTGATGCCAGTATGGCTGTAAGACAAATCATACCCACAAAGTTACTCTCAGAGGCCTAGCCAGCCTTTCACAGTACCATTGTTACACACTCATTCAAGGCTGATGAGGATAACCATGAAGATGTTCTAAACCGAACATGTTCTAACTTTATAACTACATTTGGGAGATCAGTCGGAAAATAAGTACAAAAATTTAAAAGATAATGTTACCTCTCATTCCTCCTTTTTTCTAAATACTTTAGATGCAATACTGTCCAACGAAAATGTTAGATTTCTCACTGGAATTTTGGGGTTGTTTGTTGTATCTTATCAATATAATGTTTGTACAGTGTTTGCCCATGGACCTTTTTTTACCTTATCATTCACACACACACACACACACATACATATATATATATATATATATATATATATATATATATATATATATATATATATATATATATATATATATACTCAAAATACTCATTAAAAATTTGAGGAATTTTACCTTAGAAATGATTACCATAACTCTTTCATGATCTCAAATAGGGTAGCAGCATAAGTTCATAATACATTTGGTTCACAATGGTTGTTCCTTTGGGAGGCACCTCACACACACACATATGTACAATATATGTGTTTATTCAATATATGTATATAATGATGATGATCCAAGCTAAATGATATCAGATTTAGCCTGTTTCAAAGCAACACTTATATCATAGACCATAGACTTCACCATTCAATATTCTAACCCTGTAGCTATCTCAGAGTTATTCAACATAGAATATTTTGCTTGGTACATTTGTTAAAAAAATGTCATATTTTTTCCCCTCAAGAACAAATCTATGAAAAAAAATCTCAGTTTTATAACCTTTGAAATTTGAGATCTTGGAGATATCTTCCCTGGTGAGTAAGAAAGACTGATTCATTGTCCAAAAACTAATTTCATTGGAAAAGGTTTGAAGAAAAAATAAAATCATTTTGGAATATGTTTCCAGCGTTTTGCTTGTTTTTTTTTTTTTTGCTTCTTTAATTTTTGGTACATTCTTTAAACCATTTATTAGCGACTTTGTTTTTTTTTTACTATACATGACCTATGGGTTTTAGTAACTCTACCAGTTCTCACCGGGGTTTACTTTCGTCTATAAGTGAACAAGGTCATATTGAATCAATAAACACTCTTGAAAGAAACAATTATACCTGGAAAAAAAAACTCTATAAAAATTATTGTTTTTAACATCTTGGCTTTAGCATGCAACATACGTATGTCAATAAGTCCAAAGCTTAATGATGAAAAAAGCATTTCCATTATTTTACACTAGAAATATATTTCTCTGCATAATTTCCCTCCCTGCTTATGCACTAAACCCCATGTTTACCCCTCAATCATGTCGATTGAAAATTATACTGTGAAAAATGAAAATTCTGCTAATAGCTTTGTTAGGCTATAAAACTCATTAATCAACCCTTGTAAATTGTTTATTATAAAACTTTAGTAATTATCATTTCATTGACTATTCTGTAAGAAGCTTGTAACTTTGAGAACTGTATGGCTCCCATTTGATCAATATACAGATATGATTGATGATTCCATCTGTAATTCTGTGATGAATCATTAGCCTTCCAAGAGTCTATTGATCCTATCTTTTTTTAGCTTTCATTGTCACTACATTTCATTTGGAGAGCAAGTCGATGTATGAAATATGGAATTGCTTTTACGTTGTTCCTATAAGAAATATGTTTGTCTCTTTTGTCCTTTTACTGTTGGCTTGTTCTAATTTGCACTATCAAGAAAAAAAAACATGTCTGAAAAAAGTTATGGAATGGGTCAGCCTAAATGTTGTAGCAACATCAAAAACAGCCAGAAGAAAGAGATCCACAGTCTGAGTGAATTTTGAATTGATGAATCCTTTGCTTTGTTACAAAATATGGTGAAAGCTACTGAAACATAAATAAAACCCAGTACCATGTGATACAGAAAGCTCAAAGTTTACTGTGAAGTTGCACATTTCAATATAGACTTAACATGACTTTTACCTTGTAGTTTTTGATCGAAATAACAATTGATAACTTTATCCCTGATTACAATAAACAGCTTTCCCTATATATAAACATAAGAGGCAGCTTCTGTTCGATCATTCTCACCCTCCCTCTTTCTTATTTGTGTCCATCTTGATTGATCAGTCACTCGAGTGCAATGTTCTATTCAACCTCCGGCTTAACTAAAACATGCTACGCTTGTCCCCCAGATCGAATCGAAGTACACTCGGTGCATTCCATTGTATTTGGCCATTTTGCCAGGGTTATTGGACATTCAATCAATTGTTCTCATGTCAATCAATCACTTGTATATCAATAGAACTTATCTGATTAACATTGCTGCAACCAGAAAGAAATTAAAGCTTTTATGTTGTAAAATCAATGTGATGTTGGACTGGCACTTAAAAATATTAAATAATACTGTTTCTCTGCTGTCACCAGCCAGTGAGAATAAGATGAAATATTTTATTTATAAATATATCATGGTATGCATCAATACTTGATGATTGTGAGGTGTTCTCACTTTAAATTAGGATTTACTTGCATCAGGTAAGTTGAACACAGATTGGTTTGGGTTTTTTGTTTGTTTTTTTTTTTACTATCTTTCAAAAGTGTATTTTCAGGTTCATTTGCTTCCACCCAAATTTGAATACTGCCTAGACTCTTAGCTTCCTGTATTTTGTGCGTCTACATTTCATCCATGCACTCCTGAGGTTCTCAACCTTTTTTCGCCAATGAGCCCTTTTCGTCATATTTCAGAATGCCTTTCTCTCCTTTCAAGATTATTTGACACAAAAGGTGCATTACAGAATTGTGGTTTGTAGACCGATATTCCAAGAGTTTAAATCTGCCAATCTGTGTTCCGAAATCCCTGCTGAAAGCCTACCCCCTACCTTTGAGGAAGGAGAATTCCCCCCCCTCCCCCGGTTGAGAACATCGGAGCAGATTTCAGAACTAATGGTATCCCAAGTTTGATCAAATTCTGTCACAAAAGTATGGGGTTATATACAATTTTACATACCCAGCCATTTTTTTTCCTCCTTTCTAAAATTAGTTACAATAAAGCACCAATATTAGAGACTTGTTGATCCCTACGAAAATATACTTTTATCATGTTGTAAAATGACGAACTAATGGTTTTCCTGGTATGATTACTTTCTTTTAAAAATTTCAAGTTTTACACAAGAAAAATGGAAAAAAAACGCTAAAGATTTGGTGAACTTTAGTCATTAAAATATAACTTAAATGTATTTAGAGTAATTCACTAATGGTTAACTTAATGATGAATACCTCATTTAGTAATGAAATTGCCGAGATATTGGCAAGGCAAAAGTTATTGAGATTTACTTAAGCAACTATAGTGCACCAAATCGGGGGGTTGGGTCACCTAGTATTTTTCAAATTTTTATAAGTTCTTAAGCAGTATAAGCAGTGATGTGAGGATTTCCTACAAAAAGTTCATTTATTCATGTTGGCTTCTTGCTTGTATATATATATTTGAAATAGATTCTGTGCGATGCAATTAAGTAAAAACCCATCTTGTTGAAAACTGCGGTGAATTAACATTGTATTCAATTACTAATCATATCAACATTTCCTCTTTATCCTTTCTTTATTTTACCAACTTTCTCTTTTTCACATCTTTGTAAATATTTGTTGAGAGAGAAGAATGTATGCTTTTTTGGTAATCACTCCTTATTCTATTGCAATACTGGCATATTTGAAATATCATCAATTATTGCAAGGTGTTAATATATTCACCAGAAACAGGTTAAACTATGGAACTGGGTCCAAGCATATTCGATTCCAGGTTTTGTTTTGAGGAACTTCATTTTTTTTTTTCGATCATAAAGTTCTCACTCAGAGCTGAATGTCATTTTAACTGAAATACTGACCCTATTCCAGCAAGCCCTGCAAATTATAATTCTGTTTGTTTCTGATATATTACTATTTAGAAAGATACACAATATAGTCACTGATGTTTATATATGCAAAGAGATATGTCACAACAGATTATTATTTTTCTCATCATCATCAGTCTTTTATCGTCTGTCGCTAGACACAGACCTTCCCCAGGATCCGCCACTATTCTTTATCATGGGCATCGCGGAGCCAGTATTTTCTGAATTTGTCTAGTTCATATCTCCATCTTGTATTTTGTTGGCCTCAGTTTTGCATGAGATCTCTGAGGATCCATGATGTCCAGTGGTTGTCTGCCATTCTTTCAGCATGACTTACCCATTACCCTTCAAGTTTTCTTGTAGTTTCTATGATGTCACGGACACCCATTTTCTTCCTTATATACTGTATTGTCTTGTGATCTCTCCAGGTTAAGCATGATTCTCTCTTGCATATGTTGCATGCTTCTCAGTTTGTTGATCTGTCTCTTGTTTAGGTTCCAATTTCAGCTCCATAAGTGACTATTGAAAGGATGTATTGGTTGTATACTCTTCTTTTTAGGATCATTGGGATTATCTTGTTTTCGAAGGTTGAGCTTGCTCTGCTGCAAGCTTGCCATCCTAGTGTGATTCTTTGCTTGATTTCTCCTTCTTTTGTGGGTTTCATAGAGATTCGTTACTGACTATACAAAAAATGTCCAGAGAAACAACCATGTAATCACTTCTCAATCAATGATGAAAATGGGTTCAGGGAATAAAGGGAACTCTTATATGGTAATGTCTCCATTGATAGACATTGAATATAGAAAAAAAACCTGGATATTGAGAAGCTGTAAAATGCCATACCCCAATTTCCATCCCTGTTTACAATACATCTTGCCCCAGAAGCTTTGGAATCGTCAGATGTTGACCAGTCCCCAAATGGAATAAGCTGGTAAAAAATAACACTGCGAAAAGATAAACACATCTCTGTTCTTTTATCAAATATTGATTCTCTCAAAATGTTCTTAAGATTTAAATTTCACTTCTTTGCTTTGAAATTTAAGCAGATTTTTTTCTTTTGTTTTGTCTTTTTTTTTTCTTTTCAAGATTCAGTAAGTCAATTATAAAAAAAATATTTTGCTTGAAGACAGTGACAATGAAATTATGGATGTGTAGGCTTAAAAAATATCTCTTCTCTGTACTTACAAAATATCAATTCAAAAATAAATAGATACATGCAAGTCGTCGCACACACACACACACACACATATATATATATATATATTGTGTTATATGAAAACTTGAAAAAATGTCACCTGATCAATGTCTTTTGTCGTGTTGGGGATGATCAATCAAATTTTCTTGAAAAGTGGTGATTGATGAATAAGTTACTTTTCATGTCATCTGTTGGGCAATGTCCACTGAAAAAAAGTCTGAATTTTCAACAAATAAGTGAATGTTGCACGACACAATCAGAGGGACCAATTTAGCATGAACTAACATTGCAAATTGACTTCAGCACTTAAAACGCATTTAAGGGGGTGAATTAGAAGAAACAAGAAAAATAAAACATTTTTCTAGACACAAGTGAATATTTGAATTTTCAGCCCTCTAGCTCCATTGGCACATTCTGTGCATGTGATACATACCTAGCCAACCAGCTAGATTTGGTGACAATTTGGGTTGTCTGTTTCTAATAATATGATGCTGTTATTGACATAACTTGTTCTCTTTCAAATTTTATTTTCTTGGGGAAGGTTCATGTCCAACTACTGATGATGATGATGAGTTTTATCGATCTTCATATAAAAGCCTCAAATACAAGAAAAACTTTGAAACAACAGCTTACTATATTTGTATATTTTTTACCAAACTATTTGAGAGCATTACAATTTCTACTTATGAAACCTTCCATAGAAACTGTGAATCCAAAGAATTTTTATAAAGAGATGGAGAAAAATGAGAGATTCTAGAGAAGAAGCAGAAATCTTCTGATAAGATTTCTCCCTTTTATCAAAATCATTATTTTTCTTCATTCTAAAAAAAAAAAAAAAAACTAATAGAAGAGCTAGAAAATAAAATGTATAATAAATTCTGATGTTTACTTTTAAAATAAAGAATCCTCTTTGGGTAGTTCTATTTGAATGTCTGCAGCATTCCGATTTTAAACTTTAAAACTCTTAGTAAGTCATAAAATATAATACCTCACACAGACAGCCAAAGGAAAACATCTGTGTTTGAATTAATGCCTAGCAAGTTTCCAATTCAGCTGAGTTAAACTATATATATATATTGATAGCTGGGGACATATTCACCAACAGACATTTATACATATAAGATAAATGAATGAGATTGGTACAGAGCATCACTCTCAAATAAGATTTATATAAATACCAGGAAGCTTTTAGTTTAGAGAAAGTCACGACCAAGTATATTGATTCATACATATCTATACATGTATAAGTCATTCATATTGGGAACCCTGTCACGAAATAATGGTTAGCAAACTGGTTTTGTTATTTAAAGAAAAATGTACATAAATACATACCTACAGAGAGTTGTGTGTGCATTTATGAATGCTCTCTGCTTGTCAATGTTGACAAAGAATATAACAGTTTTTTTGCTAGGATTATTTGGGTTGGAAGTTCTGGGAGAGTATATAGCTCATAAAGTTGGAAACTTTTTTTCTCAGTTTACCTTCATGGTTTTGCAATGAACAAGACCATAGCCAAGATTATGTGTTATAAGATAGAGAGCTGGGAAAAGCAGTCTTGCATCTTTTGTCAGAAGAGTATTAGTGTAAAAGTGACACATGTAATGATGAATTCAAAATTGCTTTGCTGATTATGTTTTCTGCATCAGTAATGATAACATTCCCTCAAAGATTATGCTTATATATATATATATATATATATATATATAGACACATGAAAATGCCAATGATAGAAGACATTTACAGGAATTCCCAAGTCATAATCAATATATATAACTTGGGAAATATACAAGATGCTCCTAAAAAATTGAGTGAATTTTAACAGTATATTTGAACCAAGTATCACACAGACTTTTGCCATTACCATTTGTGGGACATTGTGCAAACAGTAAGCATGTGAGATATATATATATATAGAGAGAGAGAGAATGAATCACGAATTGCGTTATATTATACACAAGCTTATTTGAAATGATCTCCGATCGTTACAAGGTTAATATATCACTCAATTTAGGCATTGTAAATAGAATGAATAATTAAAGAAAATGGGGCTGCTGCAGGAAATCGAACCTGCCACTGATAGGGTAGCCACTTCAGGAAAGCGATGCTCTTACCATTGAGCTTTTCCTGCGGCAACCCCATTTTCTTCAATTGCGATGTTGAGCATGATTTTTTCGTGTGCATGTTGCATGGTCCTCAGTTTGCAGGTCTGTCTCTTGGTTAGCTTCCATGTTTCATCTCCATAGGTGACTATATGCATTGGTTGTATACGCTTCTTTTTAGGATTAATGGGATCTTTCGTTGGTTTGATATGACGCTGAGCTAGGTTGTGCTATCAGTGAGGACTAAACACACTACGCAAGTAATTATCTGCTAGACTATCTCCCTAACCCTTATACCACAGTAAGTTATTGTCCTATAAAGCTTCATTATTCAAATGTAGCCTTTCTGGTTTTATATATATCACGTGTGTGCAAAAGTTCCCAGTGTTTTTTTTTCTAAAGACTTAATACATAGTCCAATTTTTGCCACTGAGAACTTTTGAACATTCCTAATACTTGAAATGTTTGTCGAAAATATCAATAGTTTATTTCTAGCACTAGGTTAGAAGGCAGAAGAAAAAAATCTTCAAATAAACAGGGATATATCATCAGTTCTGTAAAGAGAAATGCCAGACAGGTAATCCTGTAGGAAGGCTATAATTGTACGTAGAAATTGGTTCACATCATATGAGTTTGCTTGAACCAGATGAAGAAATTGTCTGCCACCAAGAATTACAGCCTTACCACATGGTGTATTGTGATTACAAGATTACGAATGCAGGCCAACGGCTTTACAATAAATTATCAAGTGATAAGCATCTGCCGAAAGGTTACTGAAGAAATTCCACTGACCATAAGATTAGCAAAACCAAATTCCTTACAAAGAATCTGATATTCATCCTCATCCACCTCATTCTAACTTGTTTCAAGTTTGTTTATGTACTTATATTTGCAGCTTTCCAGCTCAGACCCTAATATGATTAACATTCAGTATTGTCTACATTGTATCCAAAAACATTTAGTTAAGAATGGTAAGAACAAGGATATCCATCTAGCAAGAATGTCATTATAATAACCAGAGCTCTGAGGATTTCTTCCCCACCAGATAATATCGTTGTCTAGCTTCATGAACAAGAATCCAACAAGGTGTTTCACTTCTGGTACAGATCTGCTGGTGGTTGATGAGGTCAATATGGAACAAGCATTATTAATTTGTGTCTTTCGTTTCAATTTTAGTCGGCTCTCATTGCAACTAAATGACCTTACTTCAAGTCTTGCCTGGAGTTTATTCTTTGTCCAATCAATGCTGTTTAATGATAGTCGTGGACTGATAGCCTGAGTATGTTGCGACAAAAAGCAACTGAAATCAAGATGAAAGAAATTATTAGTCAAAAATTATTAATGGTTGACAATGTTTCATCCAATAAAATGTAATTCAAAATAGTATTACTCCTACTAATATTGCTAGTGTAGGTAAAAGCGATAACAAACAGGTCTGGTTGGTCATTCAGTAGAAACCTTCTCACGACCAATATATTTTGGCAGCATATTGTCATTGGGGTGATGAATTAGTAAATTTAGAGGAGAGGTGATCAATCTATTAGCTATTTTTCTCACTTTTTGTTGGGCAGTGATCACTAAAAGAGTCTAAATTTTTGAACAGAAGATGGATATGAATTAATGGATCAAATAAGGATAAACTTACATTGTAAATTTAGATCCCCCACTGAAAACCTATTTAACAGGGGAATTTCCAAAATCAAACGTTTCTCCTAGACATAATTAGTAAATGTTGAAAATGTCAACTCTCTAGTACTATTGGTTGTGGCCTGTACACATAATACATAGCCAGCCAGCCAAGCTTTAAAACTGAAGAAACCCATGTCAACAGTTTTGGACACAGTTGACTGTTTCTAATATGGTGCTGAGTCATTGGGAAAAAATAAAGAATGAATTTAATGGTTAGATTGCGGGTTAAAAGCAAATTTTTCCATTTAAAATGAAAAGCCTAGATAACTGATAGACGAGAAACTACTCCGTGACAATGAAGGTGGCAAGACTGAACTGACACTTTAATGGTCCATTCTACAAAAATATGATTGATTAATGCTCTTTTAGCAAAATGCAATAGTGTAATAGAATGATGCGTTCTTGGCACCATCATCATTCACTGAACAGTTTGTCCCAAGAGTAATATAGATTGGAAAATTGATACCAAAAAATGGTAGTACTTGAACTGCTTGAAATACACCCAGAACCACTGGCTGAAAATAGAAATTGATATCAGATTAAAAATGCCGGTTCTAGTTCATCTCAAAACAATAACTTGAATTGAAAAATTCATATAGCATGAAATATACTCAGAATCACAAATAGAAAATATTACTTTAATATCAATAGATTCTATTTCTTCTTAATAATAACATTGATAATAAAAATCAAACAATTGAAACTACTTGAAATACAGCTGTAAATAAAACAGAAAATGAAACTTAACTATCAGACTAAAAAGGCATATATGTACTTGGAATCTTATTCAAAAGCTACTATCCAGCTACTGAATATATGCAATCATATATGAAACAGGATAATCTGCTATCTCTGCAATGATCTTAATTCAAAACATGGTTTACTTATCAATAAATCTGTCTGCAAATCATCTCTATAAACTTACAGCTGTTGGAATAATTCTTTCTCTCTGTCTCACACCAAAATGATTCATTCATTTCTTTTCTCTCACACCCAGGCCAGTCAGAGGGTCTGGTGGTGGCGCCAGGAGGTCCTTCCAGTTGGGCTATTGAGCCTAGTGTAGAAATCTGTCTCCTAGAAATGATAAACAGTTCCCCTTTAATTTTGAGCGTGAAAATTGAAAAAATAAGATCCCTGATTTGGACCACCCCAAATGATGAAAAAATCTCCACCCTTGATTTTGTACCCTAAAATAGAAAAAATTCTCCCCACTCCTGATTTTGACTTCTGAAAATAAAATAAAAAGTTGCCCCAAGATTTTGATCCCTAAAATTCAAATAAAAAAAATTATTGCCCTCCATTTTGACCCCCTGAGAGTAAGAAAAATTTTATTTTCCTTTGATTTTTTACTCCTAAAAGTGAGAAATAAAAGTTGCCTTTACATAATCTATGTAACCTTCGATCCCCGAGTTTGCTATTTTTGAAAAATTATTTCTCATTGAAGTTTAAATAGAAACCTCTCTACCCCCACCCCTCCAAATTTTGTTTTCTATAAAAAAAATGATTTGCGGGTAAAAAGATTTTTTTTAAATTGGAAATTTAGTTCAATCAGAATATAAGATCATGTGAGAAATTATTCCAAAGAATAAATACCAACAGAATAAGTATTCATTTTCCACTGGAAACAAAAATAGGGATCCTGTCCAACATTATAATCATGTAGTAAATAGAACCCCTCACCTCAAAATCCCTTAAAATGTTACAATTCACCCAGGATTTTTCTTTTCTCCTTTTTTTTTTGCATGCCCTAATCCTGCACATTTTTAGTGCACCTTGAACCATTAACTCCTATTGTGATGCACAAACTTTCATTAATATAAGTATAAAATTCAATGAATAAAAGTAAAAAATCAAAACTGTCCTCTTAAGCAGGGTCTGTAAGATCAATGTTTGTCCACTTATCTTCATCTGAGGACAATTCAACCATGAATTTTTTAAGAGAGCAGATGAGCCTTGAACTACTACGAAGCCCATCAGATTCAAAATCTGTCTATTATCTGGTAATTCTGGTTTTCTTGGAGCAGGATAAAAGGTCTTGTACTGTATCATCTAGAATTATATGACGAATATTGTGAATTATTCAAACGAGTATCCTCATCGATATTTTTCTGATCACAATCATTTGTCTGGTAGATTCTTTGGTCTTCCTCTGGTACATGTTGCATCCAGTGGTTCTTGAGTGTTGCCCTATACTTTCAGACATCTTCAAAGGAAGATATATCGTTGATTCCAGCTCAATTGTATATGTTGTGGTTATAAAACAAGTTTGGGGAACTTTCTCTACTTAGCTTATAAAGAGCGAACATGACCAGATGACTGAGAGTAGTGCAAGTCACATTTGCATAAGTCATAGCAAGGCCTTTATGCATAAAATCATTGGCAAATGCATAATGAGTGTAGCTCATCTCATAGCCTCAAGGCACAAAAAGAGCTATGTGATGGAAGCATGTTTCCTACAAATGAAATGACTGGCCTGACATAACCTTGAACCCAAAGCAAATCTCAACTCTGCATATAAACTCTTGCTTTTCACCCAGCCCAGAATCATCATCTGAGTTGATGGCGAGGAAAACACTTGGCTTGTGTTCTGGATCCAGCCTGTCCGATTCTTAAGGTTCCTACAATGATAGAATCCATTAAAAGATTACCAAAGCATGCAAGCATAATATTTTTTCCCTATGAAAGTTTTTATGGTTTGGGGCTTTCTGCAGTTTTTTTTTGTTTTTTTCATATTAAGTTTTTTTTCTAGAGAAAGGTTCACAAGATGGTCAGGAAATATATTGATAACATGAACAATATTGTCTATATAATAAAATGTTTTCTTTTAAAATATAGCATATATATATATAACATGAATATATAATTCATAGAAGATGCTGCTGAAAAATGATTCATTTCAGTCTGTGAATGTGCATTAATTTTTGTGCATAACTATATGTGCTAATACGTCAAAATATGTATGAGAGGTCATGTGTAATTATTGTTGCGATACATATCTCTCTCTCGCTTTAAACATATGTAATGTCATTTTATCTGTACATAAATACGAATATCTGTGCAGTGCTTCTTTATCTCATTGAACTAATATGTGAATACATCATATTTTCTGTCGTATAATACTTTTTTACCTCAAGTTTTTACTTTGGAAATCACACTGCATATCAGACTATAAAGTTTATGGCTTGGGTAGGCCTATGCCAAGAGTGGCAAATCTATGGCACGTGAAAACATTTTATTGACGCATTGAAGATATGATGTTTTGTTAGTGATTTCATGTAAAAATAATCAGCAACCTTTAATTTATCAGCAAGACATCAATACATCATAGTTGATGATTGACAGTTATTTATGTTACCAAATAAAATCTTTGTATACATATATAAGATTTTTTTGTAATCAGGTGATGTTTTTCAATATGCCTTATCAGAATGATAGAAAACTTTAGAATTTTTTTTTTTTTATCGCTAATGAGAGCAAAAGGTCTCAAAAAGGTTTACCGCCCCTGATTTATGTTTTCAGTTGACTGGTATCCTCACATCCCTGTTTACCTAGATGGAGTGAGGATAACCCCCAAACTAAAATATATTGTGCATATCAAATGGCAGAGAGCATGGTGTGTATATATATATATATATATATATATATATATATATATATATATATATATAGTATGAGAGAGAATGTGTGAGAACTGCAGACATGCATATACAATCATACAGAATGTGTTCATATTCTTGTTATTATTCATACGTAGGCATTTGTAAGATTGTTTACACAAACATGTGAGATTATATATATATATATATATATATATATATATATATATATATATATAATGTGTGTGTATATATAGAAAGGGATATTTTGTTCAATATACATCGAATACATGTCAGCATTCACTTATATTGATTTATTTATATGAAATGTATTCAATGAGCAAATCAAGCTTGGTTGCTGAAGCATTAACATGTGAAGGGCCATTAACCTTTCTGATGGTATCCAATGGTCGGTTCAGTGGTGATTTTTGGAAGTTGCATATGGGACCGAATGTTTGAACGATACACCTGATTAATATTGAGGCAAATCATGACAAGCCTTCATGTATATCTAGATCAGAACTCTGTGCACTGGGCAACATGCCATGAAATGCATTTTGAACCTTTCTACCTGCTTATATCCATCTCTGAGGTTATTCTGCCTTAGCAGCTAGAAACCGAAAAGAAAAAAAATTATTGTCTGCCCTTATGCCTGGGAGTTGCATGTGACCAAATGGTTAACAGATTGGGAAAATGTTCAGATTCCAGCTGAGACAGTTGGTGTCCACTCTGCACTAATGCCCTTGGGATAAGTATGAATCCATCCCTCCTTCCAGCTATAGGTAAATAGTAGAGCCGACTCGGCTTTCTATCCAGGGTCACCATCCCCAGCCCCAGATATAGTTGGATAGTAGGATAGATTGAGCTCTAACGTTAGTTGGTAACCGGTCTAGGAGACAGACTCCTCTGATTCCAAACCTGAGTGGAGCCTCTCAGGCATACTGATTCCAATCTTTAGATCAGAGATTACTCATTGCTGCTGTTACCATGTAACCCAGTACAAGTTGTTGCATGTTGCTATGAGAAGAGGTGGGCATCACCAAGTAAGGCCTATTACTCTGAAAAATGCAATGGAGTTGCAGCACTCAGCATGACACCCCACCAATCTTTTAGCCAGGAATGAAAGTGATATTATCATGTACATTTATTCAGTACTGCAGCTGATAAAACCTATGCACGCTTTCATTGTTTCAATTCATGGCTGCCTTGAATTTTGATTCTGTAAAAGATGGAAATAAATTCTCCAGTCACGTATTTCACTGTGAAGCAGTAATCTTACACGGTACTGATTGGAATCTCCAATTAATTGCATTAGGGGATTTCAGTTTGTCTTTTGGGGAAGTGTGTAAATTTGTGATTTTGAGGTCTGTCCAGAAAGTGTCCAGCCATTTGATATTAACCGAAAATAGCCTACTTAGGGCAAAGGCACCTTCATCATCATTATCATCATTGTCATCAGTCTTTTAACGTCCGTCATTGGACATAGACCTTCCCCAGGATTTGCCACACTTCTCTATCATGGGCGTTGTGGAGCCAGTACTTTCTGAATTTGTCTAGCTCATCTCTCCATCTGATATTCTGATGGCCTCAGTTCTGCATGTGATCTTAGGGGATCCATGTCGTGAGTTCTGATGCCCATCGGTTGTCTGCCATTCTTGCAACATGGCCAGCCCACTGCCATTTAAGATTTTTAAATTTGTCTTTTCCTGGATGTACTGTGCTGTCTTGTGATCTCTCCATGCATAATTCTTTCATGCACACGTTGCATAGTTCTCAATTTGTGGATCTGTCTCTTGGTTAGGTTCCATGTTTCAGCTCCATAAATGACTATTGAGAGTTATGCATTGGTTATACACCCGTCTTTCTAGGATTAATGGGATCTTATCATTTTTTAAGGTTGAGCTTGCTCTGCCAAAGGCACCTTAGCTCTTTTCAAAATCCTTCTGTACCTCAAACATGCATCCAAACATCCCTTCCACTTTTCAAAATGGTCAGAAAAGTCCTCTTTTAGGATTGCCAACTGCTATCTTGTTTCATTCTCCTTAGTTATGTCCATGGTCTGGAATCTCCTCCCTTTCCATGGCAAAGAAGCCAGAACAGACGGATGATGGAATGCTTTGCCCCCAAAATCCGTACAAAATATAAAGACTGGGCAGGCTTGGTCATTGTAGATGTCATACAGTACACAAGCTCACTCAATGGTATCTCACTGCTGATTGAGTACCTCTTATGAGAGAGTGTCTCTTCATGCATGTCCAGTAAGGTACTCTCCTAATTGGTTGCCATTTCAATGAACTACGAAGATGTAAGTAATATTACATGTTCCGCATGTACCTATGCATTTGTACATTTTGCATTCATTCTGGTATTTTCAAACCATTGTCAACCCCAAGTTGACCTCTAGTAAATGTGTGTGTGTGTGTACATATATATATATATATATATATATATATATATATATATTATGACGCAGAATCAGTGAAATTGCCTAATTGGTGAAATTCAACAAAAAATAAATAAATATATAGTTTTATTTTGACCAAAAAAACAATCAACAACTATTTTTTACGATCAAAAGTTTGTGACATTGAACTTTATCACAGAAGAATAAATAATCAATGTGAAATCCAACTTTTTCTATAAAAAATAGATAAATTTTGCTAATTATGATTCTGCCCTTTGGGCTTTTTCATTATTTCACGTACACACACACATTTAATCCAAGAAAAGAGATATATATACACTCAAAAGAATCTAATATAAGGATATATATGTATACGCACACATACACTCAAGAGTTAAATCTGAAAATATGTGTATATAGATATATGTCTATATATATATCCTCAAACACAAGTTTCTTCCATGTTATCAGTAAATGACCCAAACTCTGCTCTCTGTATAGGATATTCTCTGCACCAATAGATGGAACCTCACTCGAGTGGTACATTTTTTTTATCTCATCATATTTTTAGGGTTTCATTCAGATTCCTTTCCTGGTTTTGTTGATCCTTATCCGTTCTGTTGAGTCATGCATGAAAAAAAAGAAAAATGAATAATTTCCATTTTGTCCACTTCTTCTAACATCTGAATGAAATGTTTCATCTGATAAAAGCATTCTTAATTTGCCATTCATTTAGCTGCATGCACACACGCACACATGCATAATGTGCATTTATAAGTCCATGTGTGTTTGGCTGTATAAACACATGTGAGTATATATATATATATATATATACATATAGATATAGATATACTGAAAGAGGGTCACACATAGACTGTGTGTGCAAAAGAAGGAAAAGTATACTATAAATTTCTGATTATGCAAAAGGGTTGTATGTAAAAAAAAAAAACATCTTCCATTGAACACTTTCTTTCCTTTACAAATATATCAAGAGACTCTCCCAACATTTCCTCAATATAAAACAAAATAAGACATGTCTGGCTGCTACAGTGACAAGTGACAAACTCCACTCTTACTTCTGTTCTGACTAAAGATGATTACTACAACTTTAATATTGTACATGCATATATATATATATATATATATATATATATATATATGAATGAGAACTCCTAAAAAAAATTTTTTCTCGGTGTAAATATATCTGTTTTTAGAATGAAATAATCCCTTGCATGTTTGTAGGATTCAAGAGAAGAGATGGTGTCACAGGTTCTACCTCTCTGATCTGGTGCTCTGTGTTATGGCAACTTCTGCTTCATTATGTTTTGGATCTGTTGCCATTAGTTTTCTTATCTGCCCCTAGAGTTCTTTGTTTCAGTTCCAAATCACGGTTGAAACTGTAATTTAGCAGTTTATAAACCAACTCATTTGACCAAATAGGTAAAAACCTAACTGCAGTTTGAAACCGAATCAAGAACTCTAAATCAGTAACGTACAATATTAGTTTTAGCATAAAATTAGACATGTACTTATTAATTTATTCCGAATCTTATGAACTATTTTCAATACAACCTATTGAAAGATGTAAGTTAGCGCAAATAATTTTCAATCATTAAAATATATATACATTATATAAATCATTGAAAAATGTCCTATTTTTCTCACTATTATAAAAAAATTTTTAAATTAACTGTCAAATTACTATTATTTTATTCATTATTATCATTATTACTTAATGAAAAAGAATAATTCAATTGATATTAGGTCTTTCCGGTTATAACTGGTTGATAGCAATAAGCAATGTATATAAAGACTGGAATAATTTACGATGATTTTTATAAATTTACATTCATCGTTATTAAATAGATTGTTATAAATAACCTTACATTATGAAGAATTATTATGACATATATTTTTTTAATTTGTTCTGAAGTGTTTAGGCCCAACTGATTTTGATATCTGCATGGTTCTTAGTTTGCATGTCAGTCTTTGGGTTTACGCTCAACATCACATGGACAGACCAGAAGACAGCACAGTATACTAGGGATAAAAACAGAAATCTGACACATCATGGAAACGCAAATAGCAATGGGCTGGTCATGTTGCAAGAATAGCAGACAACCGATGGCCATCGCAACTTACAAAATGGATCCCCAAGTATCAAATACAGAACCGAGGCCGGCAGAATATAAAACAGCAAACCAACTCAACAGATTCAGAAAATATTGGCTCTGAAACGTCCACAATATAGATGTATGGCGAATCCTGGGGAAGGCCTATGTCTAACAACAGATGATAAAAGACTGATGATTTTGATAACAAACATTTAATAACCTCATCTGTAACTATGATAAACAACTTCCTCTGTAGATAAAAATTTCACAAATTATGATAAATTTTGCCAATTTTCATTTTCTGGCATCTTATGTGGTCTGTCAATGTCAGAGGTCTCAAGGTTGTTTGATTACAGAAATATAACTGCATTTTATATGTTATGATTAAGCCCAATAATTGTTTGGGAATCCTCATTATTTTGACAGATCCGTGTTCATTTCATAATCTTTATTATTTTTGTTTCCCACTAGATGTTCTGTTCTCCGAGCTTCTCTCTTTCTTTCAAGCTGGGTTAGGTATTCGGAGAAGAAAAAAAAAACAAAGAAACACACTCATACAATTCATTTTTCACTCTTTTTTCGTTGCTCATTCGTTTGATTAATAGATTGAGAATGAAATCAGAATATTTATTCTCCATTTTGAAAGAGTAACTGAAGCGTGCCAGAGATTTTTTGTCCCCAACGCCTTCATTAAAGTTACATTATGCCATTGAAATTCTCCCGCTCATCATGCTTCTGTGGGCACATCCATTCTTCATGTTCACTTCACTTCTTTAAGCATCTTGTCAATTATCTCGGAGCAATTTGTTTGTAGGTTCTCTCCTTCTTCCTTTATTCTCATTAGGCAAATCTCAGTCCTTACACATGCATAAATAATGGAAGGAACAATCGAAAACACAACTCTCTTCTATATAAAAATTTATGTGTTCAAGAAACATATTACCTTTCGACTATCTCCTCCCTACACACACACACGCACGCGTAAGCATCTGTATTTCCTTTATATCGATAACAAGACTATAATGGATATCAGTGGTACTAAATGTTCAGATTATAAGATTTAACCCTTTGGGTGTCGAGTTTTTTAGGTCAATTTCATTAATTTGGCTTAGTGTTTTTTGAAGGGCTATACATGTAGAATGTTTTAGAATTTTTAGTACAACTTTCTTACCATTTAAAAAAAATAACTCTGCACTGTTTTCTTCAAATATAGTCCATATTCTGAATAGAATGACCAAGGTATTTTACTTCGTAAATGTGCCAATATATGTGGATTACCTATTGGCTATAAGATCAGTCTATACTCTCTACAATTTGCATTTTAAGTTTGAGTCTTATCAAGAAGCTTTATATCCAATCTCTGCTGTCAATAACTGATGGTCATAGACTGAAGGTCTGAATTGTTATGTTGAAAAGCAACTACAATTAAGATGAAAGAAATAGTTCTGGTTAGTCACTCAATAGAAACTGGCCCAGCATACCATGTTAAAGGTGATCAATTGAAAAATTGGAAAAAAGGGGGATCAATGCGTAAGTTTCTCCTCTTTGGACCTGATCACTAAAAACACTGCATGAATACTGCAAGTCACAAACAAAGTGATCAACATAGCTTAAACTTACATTGCAAATCCCCTCCTGCTAAAATTTTATTTATGGGAGAAATTTTCAAAAAGCGAAAAAAACATCCTCATATACTTAGACGCACACACATAGTGATATAGCCAGCCAGACCAATTCAAAAACCTGAAGAAACCTATGTTGACAGTTTTGATTGAGAGTTTCTAATTAGTCAAGATAATTAGTAATGGTTAATAAAAAAGACTTTATCGTGTAATGTATTATAGTTGAAGTCAGTGTTTGGTCACTTACTAGAGAGCAATGATTTACAGCTAATCTGTCTGTTAAGGCATATGCAAACCTGAGTTGTAGAATTGGTACTTAAAACTGACTCTGATTCCAACTCCTGTACTTTTCAGATGCCTAACTACAAATTCAATTTTAGTAAATATAAGTTGTAAATTAGTTTACTGACCTTTCATAGTGGACATTTGGTTGAAATTTATTCACATTGAATGATGCTAACCTAATTCCTTTTGAAAACTAGAAAGACATTGTAATGTACAAAAAAATGAAGTCTTAGATTCATGACTATTAGAATATTTAGAATTTGTTGTTTTTTAGGTAATTCACTTATATTGCTGTCCATCCAGTCACTTTGTATTAGTCAATGCTAAGCTTAATAATTATCTATAATCAACGTAATCTACTCAAGTTGTTAGTCATAAAAATGTCTGCGGATTTATGTCAATAGATAATGTTCTATCAAATATGGTTTGTCTCCACTTTCTGGACTGTGAAATCAAATTATAACAAGAAAGGAGTTGTTTCCTCTGAAGACACTTTGTATCTCTTGACCCATCCAGATTACTGGTAAAAAAGGTTTGGAAGATTCATGCCAGCTAATTTTTTTTTTTTTTCTTCCATCCCCTTCCAATTAGAACTCAACAAAGATACTAATTTTGGTTACACCGGTACATGCTTTGTGTGCTAATTATGTACAGAGTTTCAAGATACACAGAAAAAACAGGCAACAGAGAGAAGGTGGGACATGTATTTATTCTTCATCTGGTTTTCAAGCTTTTTTCAAAGTAATCATGCTATATTGATATATTCCTCTCTTTGTTTTTTTAACTCTTTTTTTCTCCTTTGTATACCCTGTCTTTTTTTCTTTTATCATTGTTTTATTATTCCTTTTTTTCTTTTTTTTCCCCACTACTCTTCCCTTTTCTTATTTTTAATTCATTCTTATACTCTTTCTTTTTTTCGTTTATTTCCCCATCGTCTTTGACAATATTTGCTAAGCCTAGCTTATTAAATATGCAGGACTCATGGTTTATGAGGGTATTTGGTCTATAACTCACCACAACTCATCCAACAGCCATAGCTGTCGAGCTTTGCTAGATGGCCCTCTAGTCATAATACCAGCTCATAAGATGCAGTGTAATATTTGCATAGTTTTTTGAATTTTTTTTTTTTCTAAATTCTGTTATATGTATTGTTATGAATGGTAGATTGGCATAGGGCTAAGTGATAGTTAAAATCATTTCGCACCAATCTTACAGATAGATAGTGCCTAATCAGCAATTGAACCCCTTCTTAAACTTAGGCTTGTTACCAACTACTTCGGCAGGTTGGAAAAAATACCCAAGTGATCTCAGTCATTGGCAGACCCTAAATTTAGCAGTCTTCCAAGTGAGAGAGGCCTGTCTAACTGGAAAATCAATATTCAAAGACATAGCATTTCACCTGGGATCAAACACGGCTACAAACACGAGAGCGAAGTCCAAATTTACCTCAGTCATTACAAGAAGCCTTTCATTCATACTCTTTTACCTCTTTCTTCTTGATTTTTTTTTCTCAAGCCTTACCTTCTTTTGCATTTCATGATTTCATTTTTTCTTTTTCTCTTTATTCTGTTTACCTTCTCTCTTCTCTCCTACCTCTTCCTCTCCTCCTTTTTCCCCCTCATATGGTCTTTTATTACTTTGTTGGAAGTATTCCACTCTTTCTTTATTATTCTCTCCATCTTTTTTTTTTTCTCACAACTCTATTACAGCATAACCTTCATTGTTTATGATTACTAGTTTCTGAGGACTTCCTTTACCCATTTCATTCTCTAATTGGGAATGGTTAATGAAATTATCTAACCCCGGGGTCAAATCATTGGTCATTATTTGGTTAATTAGGACAAATCTTTTTGGCTTGGTTGCATTAATAGCTGCAGCAATTTAAAGGTTTCTATCAATAAAATACCCAATTTTCGGTTTGCCTTTAACCAAAGAAAGGAAAATAAAAGATTACCAAACTCATTAAATTTTTGTTTTCTCAGAAAGAAAAAAGGGTCAAGCCAATATAATATTTTCATGCCCAAGGGTTTCACTAGCAAACTGAAAGCATTAAAGATGGTAAGAGAAACCTTCCCACCTTGGAGGAGCTGAGAAAATTTGCTAAGATTATATTGATTTACAGACTCGAATATCTTCAGCAGGTGACTTATGGGTTAAAAGTACAGGAAATGGAATAGGCGAAGCAAGTTCAAACTCTGGCCAAGGTAATTGGTATTCACTTTGCACTAATGCCCTTGGGAAAGATATGAATCCATCTCTTCTTCCTCCAGTTATTGATAAATAGCAGGGTAGACTGAACTCTTGAGCTTTGGAGATGGAAAATTTTGAATTCAAACCGGGAACGTCACTCTCCCTATCCAGTGTTATGAGAGACTAGCTAAGGACAGAATAAGGAACAAGAGATGAAATGTATGGTTAATGGCACTTGGAAGAAATGAAGGAAATTTATAGATAATGAATTCATTGAATATAGATTAGTATCACATTTTAGATTAATAGTAATGTATACAGACTGCCTTCACTCTCATAGGGTCAGACACAAACTAGTAACATTGACTTTGACCATCAGATAGGATCCATGAAGTACATACAAGCAGCGAGCAAAAATTTGGCAATAAAACATTAAATCAATTTTCCATTTAATTAAATGCACTGCTGAGGATCTATTTATAAGCCCTTCTTTGGAGCCTACCCAAAATCTATATAAACAAACTCATGGATAAACAAATGAGCAGTCGTTCACTGAAACACAAACTTACTGCATTACTTCTTCCAGCAATTATTCTGTCTCCACTACATTAAAACTTTTTTCTCTGTCTAACCCAACAAGTAATAACTTCATTCATGACAAGAACAATTCTTCCAGGTTGAACTCAGTTCAGTATTTCAATTTTGTTCAGCCAGTAAAAATAAACCATTTGTTATATTGTTTCATATTGTCATTTCCCATGATTTGATATTTACCTTCATCATCGGTCTTTTATCTTCCATTGTTAGCCATAGACCTTTCCCAGGATCCTTCTTTATGTAGAAGCATTATGATTGCAGTGTTCCAGTCTTTTGAAACTTTACTCTGTTTTAGACACAAGTTGAATAGAATAGCCAGTTTTTTGTTGACGATCCTACCAACTCTGTTGATTAGATCAATGGTGATGTTATCTGGTGTAGGGGTTTTCTTTTTTTTTTGTCTGTTTGATGGCTTGTTTTACCTCGCATGGTGTAACTTCTGGGAAGTCATCTTACATATCCTGGTTATCGTTTTGTTACCTGTGTCTTGAAGAGTAGAGTTCTTGGTAAAATTCTTGGGTGCATTCAACAATTCTGTCTCTTGTTGTGTCTCCTTTTTCTTCAAGCATGCTAGTTATTTACCTTGAATACAATAGAATACAATAAGTGAATCCCTTTTTCCTTACCTTCTGTTAAATGTCAACATGGATTCAATTAAAATACTAACAAAAAAAAGGGCATAAAGAAAGAATACAAGTAACCTCTTGCATACCTGTCTATTTCAGCATGATGCTTCAATAAAACATCATTACAATCAAGTATACGTTTTGATTTTTTCTACAACAAAACAAATGTTTACACATATGTATATAGATATATATAAAGATTTAAGCACCTGAACATATGTAAGTTTGCATAAGTGTATCAGTGGGAATATATGCTTATGCCAACATAAATATTTGATAAAGATGCGTGTGTCGGATTGTCCATTTGTTTGATGCAAAGCAACTTCATAAGAGAAAATCAAGTCTATGGGCATTGATGGTATGGTAGTCGCCAGAAAAGTCCTGGAAGGGACATGCCTCAACCTCATTATTTTCCTTCCCTGTCAGGACCTCTCACAACTAGGTCACCACTACACTCCACCTAGCCTGTCTCACATTGATTTCCTATTCATTATTTTCACACCCTTATGCTGTTTATTGTTGCAGATTATCTCCTTTGTGTTAATTGGACATTGTTAGGTTTTTGAATCTGTTTTTCTATCTCTAATCTATACAATCTATACTTTTTATCTATGTCTATATCATACTCCACACTATCTTTATCATAGTATACTGAGATTAAGATAAAAGGTATAGATAGTACAGATTACAGTTAGACAGTCTATACAATTCTGATCTCGGTCTATACAATTCTGATCTCGGTCTATACAATTCTGATCTCGGTCTATACAATTCTGATCTCGGTCTCTACCATGTGCATCTCGGTCTCTTACTGATTCTGTCAATACTACCCATGACAGTTGATCTATGCTATCTATCAATCTTTGTCCGAATCTACGCTATCTTTTTTTCTCAACATTTTTCTCTTTCTTCCTCAAAGAATTCTCTAGGATCACAAGCTTTCAATAGGGTTGGCTCAACCTTTGCAAACAAGAAAATCCTAATAGTTTCAAAAAGGATCTACAACCAATACATCCTCCTGATAGTCACCTATGGAGCTGAAACATGGAACCTAACCAAGAGATTGACTCAAACTGAGAACCATACAACATGCTCAAAATCACATGGAGATATCACAAAAAAGCGCTGTATATTAGAGACAAGACAGGATTCATTGAGCCTGCCTCTACTCTATCACTTCTCTGCTTCACTTCATCCATTTTCTGCACTAAAAAAACTAAATTATTGGAAAAAATTGATGATTAAACTCTGAATTCTGTGATTTCTGATGAATTTAGTAGTATAAGTACATTTCAGAAGCTAGTAAAAAATGAATAATGACAATTCTCAGACAGGCTCTTGAGAAATGCTAATTCAAATCTTAGTCACTTATAGGCTGTAAGATGCAAAAAAAAGATTGAAGAGTTGCGATAAAAAGCAGCAAAAATGATATTAATGAAAAAAATTAAAAATAGTTCTTCATAATAATAACAATTGATCATCATTATTAATGTTTGACTAGTTTTTCCTAATAATCACCAATGAATATCATTATCATTATATTTTGTCTAGTCTTTGTTTCATCTTATTTTTGTTGCTTTTGCACACCTAGAATTAGATGTAATAGTTTTAAGTTGTCTAAATTTCTCAGATGAAGCAGCATCTTCAAAGAAATTTTGGTCCTCTTTCTTAATTTGTCGGGTGACATTTTTGTGAGCTGTATAGACTTTACAGTTCTTTACCATTATAAAAAAAAGGGAGGGGAAAGGTGACAATAGCATGAAACCATTCATTTTTTTTTTTAACCTTCATTCTTTACCCGCCTCTTTTTTTTATCAAAATCCAGTTTAGAATTGTTGAAGGTATTTTTTTTATTCATCACCCGATCCAAAACATTAAATCAGAGTCAAAAAATAGATGCTTACAAGGGTACAAAAATGAAAAAGTTTGCTAGGTAGGATTTTTATGACAGTCTGAATTAATCAGAGTTATCACAGCTGGAATTAATAAACAGGTCTGATTACTCACTTAATAAAAACCATCAAGTGACCAACGTCTTTTGGCAGTATGCTATGTTGGGGATGATCAATTGAAAATTAGAAAAACAGATGAACGATTGGTAAATTATTTCTTTTGCTTTTGTTGAATCACTAAAAGGTCCAAATTTTCGGAAACCAATCACCGAAGTTGCCAGAAACAAATTATGTGACCATTTTAGCATAAATTCATATTGCAAATTAAGACCCCCTCCCTAAAAATTGTTTGGGAAGGAGGATTTCAGAGAAATGGGAAAAGGTTTTGTCTAGACGTAATAAGTTGTAAAAGTTTAAATTTTCAAATCTCTAGTTCCATTAGTGAAGCTTGCATGCATGATTGATTGAAAGATATATATTCAGCCTGAATAGCTAGAAAACTGGAGAAATCTATGTTGACAGTTTTTGATGTTCACTTCCAACTTAATCCATTTCTCTTTTTTCTTCTTTTTCTGCCTTTTCTTCAAATCTTCCTTTTACCACCCCAATCTTGTTATCATTCACATCGTCCAACAAAATCTCTCCATAAGAAATCATAGCAGTCAACTTGCTCTGCCTCTTGTAGGTCGAAGAAAATGAATCAAGTTCAAATACAGTCGTCACGACAATTTTTTTTCATGTTTCTATAAAAGAATGCAACTTTTTTTTGTATTTGGCCTGTTTTTTTTTTTTTGATTTCTTAGGTCACTGTGGAAGTGGACTGCTCAGATATAACACTACGAGAAAGAAAGAAGATAATTATCAATTTTAGCACTCTCACTGTGTGTAGTAAAAAAAGTGAATGAACTAGATGATTGTGATTAAAGACTTGATGGGCAAATAGATAACCAAGCTAGAGAGCGAGAGAAAAAAAAAATCAGAAATCTATGTTTCTCGATTCGAGTGAACATTGAAAGCAATGCTGCACAGAATTGATTCTAAATCAAAAGACTCGTACAATGAATCAATTAATGAAAAGATTTGAATAATGAATTGAGAAATTAGTAGAACAGGTATTGTACGTCACTCAGTAGAAATCGTCTTGCAACAATATCTTTTGGCAGCATGCTGTGTCGGGATGACCAATTAAGATAGGAAAAAAAGAATGAATAGGTTACTTGTTTTACCTGGGGTGGGGAGCGATCACTTTTCAAGAGCAAGCATGAATGCTGCCAGACACAAACTAAGGGATCAATTTAGCATGAACCTACATTGCAGATAGGACCCCCTACTGAGGACCTATTGATGTGGGATTGAAAAAAGGATAGTGTTGTTTTGTTTGGTCATTTTTAGACATTATAATGGGTAGATGATGAAATATTCAAATCAAATCAATTGATTTTCAATTGTTTTGTTTCATTTTAATAAAAAAATCTCAAATCTTTTCAAAAAAACACAGTACCAATTATTAAAGATGTTTTTGAGATGAGAAAAAAGAATGAGATGAAATACAGTTTGGATTAGAACCTTTGTGAGAGGTGTGCACATGAGCGTACAAGCCAGGAAACCAGGAGGTGGGGGTCAAATTCAGACAAAACAGTGTAAAATTTCAGGAAAATCAATGTAAGTCTGGCAAATTAAACCCTCTAAACTAAATTATTCCCATATGTTCATGGGTGTGCAAGGGGTATTAAGGGGGCCCCGATAGCCAAATGGGCCCAAGAATTTCCTGGAATCTCAAGCAAGAAAAACAGCTTGACTAATGGGAAAGATAAGAAAGCCCCAAAAAGAAATTTTGTACTCTCTTCGTGAAAGTTTTCAATTGTGCAATTCCATCATCAAGCTAATCTGACATTTTTATCGTGAGAAGTAGATCTTGTGATACTTACATTATGGTTAAACACAAGCCACAAAATTATGTTCACACCTGCACTGCATCAGAAAAGGATACACATTAGGGAAATGGGAACTCAACGTGTAAAACAAACAGAAAAAAATACACAATTTTTTTTATTTTGTGACCTTACGTATGAAATAGATATCAGCTAATGCAGAAAGAAACGATTCTTCATGCCACATAACCAGAGTCCCTTCTAAGCTGCACATGTCTCCATAAGTTTTTCACACAGGAAATTAATGTGCACACAAAAGATTTCAAATTCTGTAGCTTACTGAGTTTTTATTGAAAGAATATTGATTCCATACGTCAAATTCAAAAGTTCGCACATACTTTTGTCGTAGGATAAGAATTTGCACGGCATAAGGTTTTTGTGCCAATTGAGTACAAAAAAACATGAAGTAACATTGTATATAACCTATCTTTCATATTTATGAAGCTTACTGTAGTAAAGTACAAGGCTAAGTTGTGAGTAATATGGATATTCCAAGTTGAGATGGTCTGCGTTGAAAATCAATATTTCAGTTTCTGGCTCTTATCTGGGCACAAACATTGACTATTGTGCGGTTGTAGATATGCAACTAACTCACCAGGCATCATCATAATCAGACTTTAAATCCAATGTTGGACTTAAGTCTTACCCAAAGTCTGTTGTTTTAAGTGTAAGACATGGAGATTACATGCTGATTGGGAACCCACAAGGCAGAGCCTTTCTAATCCATCAGGTAGTGTTTCAAAAATCAAAATCAGAAAGCAACTAATTCTCATTTTAACCTTCCATTTGAATTTCTTTCTATATTTCCATTTGAAACTTACGTTCATTAAATCGGATGATGATTTCCTAAATTAGAGATAATGAGAGTTGAACTAAATTTACTCCCCTTGATACTTCAGGGAGCAAATAATATGATTGATGATATTTTTAAATAGATTCTTTGAAACATGTCTGGAAAGAGAAGAGGTCTGTTCTAAGGAGGCAATAGAAACTACTCAGGGACAAAACTCACTGAGTGTTGGTGAACTTTCTAATGAATAATTTAACCATGAATTTGCTTTTAAAATCTGAATCTAAACAATTCCTTCTATTGTCTGATGGCAATTCTTTTTTTTTTTTTTAAATTCTAATTCTGGATTTTTGTAAATTTTCTTCTAGCATTTTTTAGATGAATTATGTCTGTGCTGTCTGAAATGGAGATTTGATTTGATTTCAAGAATATACTCAACATCACAGTCAATAATCGATCAAATTTGAAGTCATGTAAAAAAAATTCTATCAAAGAATGAATACGGTCTGGATAAATTCTATTCGACATCACAAGTGTTTTCCACCAAAAAAAAAAACATCTAAAATAGAGATTTAAAATAAGACCATCTAGAAACGTGTAAATTCTGGAGAATCTAGATGTTATCAATAAATCCATCTGAATGAGGCCCCCAAAAGGTTTATAAAGCTTTTTTTTCAAAAAATTGAGAAAAAACAAAACTTTTAAAAGAGCATAGTGAAGTGCTGATGTTAACTTTTACATTTGTAGACAAAACAGTATGGCCAGGAGTGCTGGAACAAAAAACAATTAAGGAAGCAAATATGAGCAAATGCACATCTAAAAAAGTTAGAACCCTCCGCCATCTCTGA
This sequence comes from Thysanoteuthis rhombus, assembly GCA_963457665.1. Classification (NCBI taxonomy): domain Eukaryota; kingdom Metazoa; phylum Mollusca; class Cephalopoda; order Oegopsida; family Thysanoteuthidae; genus Thysanoteuthis; species Thysanoteuthis major. The sequence continues at coordinate 27,916,651 of OY735222.1, read as the reverse complement.
TGGCTACAGTTGTTCACTTATATATTGATTTGGATCAGTTTTCTTGTCTTTGTTGGTTTAAATCAGAAAAGAACATGCATTAGATTTAAGGTTTAAAAAATCACTACCTGAGATGCGATCAGTAAAACTGGTGGAAAAAATGATAGTGAAAAGCTGTCTAGAAGGCAACAGTTATCTGGTAGAGTAAAACTGGTTATCAAATGATAATTGTGAAAAGGCTTAATCTGAAAGCAACAATAATAAGATATAGTAGAACTAGCACAGATACAATAATGCTTCACCTAAAAAGTCTACCAAAAATTACCCATCTTACATCATGTGGGGATGTTGATAGCTAACTAGACATTCTCTTGAGAATGAGGCAGCCGACCATTATCTTCGATTTCAGCACTCAAATGAGACAGACTAATATAAGTACATATCATATTTTGCTGTGTGTTATTATATTATGATAACACATTACTCAATGGAAAAAACATGCTGCAACATATCCTGACACTGAAATAGAATATTGAACAAAGAAAAACTCCGACATTAACATTAGAACTAACCCAAAGAATGCAAATGCATCTCTGGACTAATATCTGCCGTGTTTAGAAGAAGCCATTACAGCAATTCAAACATGCCCCATCACTTCTACATATTCCACCCACTTTTTTCTTCAATTAACTCTGACAGCTGAGTATCAAAGATCCCATATTCCTTCTGCTATATTGTTGCATTAATATCATCTAGATTTATGTCACCTACTCTAAAATTTTACTTTTTAAAAATATTTTTAGTTGATAATTTTGTGCCATATGTTTGAATCTTTTCTGTCTCTTGAGAAACCACTAATGGGAAGTTTGCTTCTTTTTTTTTCTTCATATTTTCAAGGTGAGTGAAGTGCTAAGGACTCTACTTGAGTGAGAAGACATATTCAGTTGAAATATCCTGAATTCTTTCTGTCTATTGAGCTATGTTTTCGTGTCTTCATTTCTTTCTGTCAGTTTATCTATCTGGTTATTTCAATCTGTCTCCACTTTACTACTGTTTCATATCCATGTCTTAATTGTGTTTTCCAGTTTCTACCTATCTGGTTCTCTTTGCGCGCGTCCTACCTATCTCGGTTATTTCAGGTCTGGCGATCAAGGCCTGTCCATACATGTCTGCCTATACATGTGACACTGTGAATTTAATACTCCGATTGAAGAGAGATTTTCATGTATTTCTTTGATGAGACATCTCTGATATCATTGGTACCTTAAACAACTAGTTCCATTATTTGTAAAAAAATCTTGTAACAAGAAAAAAAATTTTACCTACACTGAACAGTGAATGCCATTCAGCTTTTAAGAAATCACTTCTTTAATCGACAGAATACTCATAACCTCCATTCAAACCATCCTGCTGCATGTCTCTTCAATCCCCATGAAGTTCATTTTCAACAATTTGAATAACTACAATCATTTCTTATTTTACACCTGTAGTTATTCAGTTACTGCGATCTGATTGAACAGGGATTCATTTTAATTATTCCCATTGATTCTATTAATTGCTTAATGCTGATTTCATCTCATGCAGGGTTGGAGTGCCTGCCGGAGCTCACTGAAGTGCAGCTCCAGCACCTCTGTAAGAAAAACTTTCTTTTAAAAAGCCAAAATAAATTAACAAATGAAACACTCTGGTACCTCAAAAGTTACCTCTTCACCACTAGTCTTATTCAAGTGAAAATTGGGATGAATTAATTGTGTGAAGTTGGGTATGCTTGAACTCCAGTATTATTACTTCTCTCATTATAGAATGAAAACTGCTCATTATTATGATTTTATTTCAATAGAATTGCTTATAATTTACGTTTACAAATCTTGTCATGAATTCAATGGTTGATAAGAGTAATTTATACATACTCACCTAAGCTCTACCGTGCCGCCTGAGACAATCATCTTATCTTGTTTTCCACAATGATCCATGGGGACCCAACTGCTGTTTGTAACAACTGTGGGTCTTTTAGAGCCAGGGTGCTAGGAGAGTAGTGGATTTACGTTTTTCTCCGAAACTTTACTGCAAAGTGAGCACAAACTGCCCCAGCTAGAATTTGATCTTGGTTTGCCAGTATCACTCTCTATGCCATTAACTGTTGAGCAATCTGTAACTACCAATCTATACATGACTCTGTAATAATCAATCCTTCTCCAAATAGACCAAAATATACCAGAATCGCATGGGATGTGTTATGGAAGATTGAAGTGAAGGTAGATTTGGAAAGACCCATTTTTTGATCACAGGTTTTCACAACATGATTGAATACCTTGTCATTTTTATAGATTATCAGAGGCAGAAAAATGATTAAGGATGTTCAGATTTGCTGTAGGGGTTCATCCGGAGTTTTGGGCAGCAAACCTCAGCCTCTTGTACAAGTTATCATCATCGATTGTGGATGATCTGAAGGAAAAAAACATTCGAGCTGGATTCAGAGGAAAGTGAAAATAGACAGAAGGAAATAGAGGAGTAAAAAAGACAAAGGAAATAAGAATAGAAAAAGGAGGCAAAAAAATTAAAAGGAAGAGAGAAGGAAGGGATATAAAAAAAGAGATATGAATACAGAAATAATTGAAGGGCTAAGCGGAATAAAGAAAGAAAGAGAGTAGTAAAGAAAGTCAGGGAGTCCCAATTAAGAGAAGGAAGAAGAATGATAGAAAGAAAAGTACAAAAATGATAAATAAGAATCCATCGGTTGTATGATGAGCGAATACAACAAGTTCAATATAGAATTGACTGGGTGGGAAAGGAGATCCACTGAGAATTGTGCAAAACCCAGGAATTTTACCATGCAAACCAATGGTATATGCACGCATCAGAGGCTGTTGTATAGACTAAAAAACTTGAAATTCTCTGAGGCTTTGAAATTAAATCAAGTCCCTCAATCCAGACTAAAAGACCGGATCTAAAACAAGAGAAAAATTTATCAGATGTTGTCACTGTACCAGCAGACCTCTGAGTAAAACTGAAATTAAGTGAAAAGCTGAAAAAATATTTAGACTTTGCAAAAGAACCCCCAAAAATTGTAGAACATGGTGACAGTTTCACCCATTTATATCAGAATGCTTAAAACTGTCCCAAAGAGCTTTTGAAAGAGGTTGGAAGAATAAGAAATCTAGGAAAGAATAAAAACTATCCAGATGACAGCATTATTGAATACTGAGCAGAGTACTGGAGTATTGAGAAGACCTGCTGTCTCTTGATCTCCATAGAAAGCTACAAGTTACTATTGGTGTGAAAACTCAATGAATAATAATAAGAGGTTGAGAAATCTACAATGAGTCTTTCCACATTGCCATAGAATTTGGCCAAGAATCTTTCTTCTAATAAGAATTGTTACTTTTGCCAACTGTTTCTTCCCTGCAGGTTTTGTCTAAAGGGAGACAAACCAAACTAAGTCAAATTCACATGTTTATTGGCTCTTACCCAGTTGCACACACTTATCCTATTCCCCATTCTCCCAAGATTAATACAGTATTTGCTCATCAGTAGAACATAAGACTATAGGGCACACAATTTCAAGGATTGATCCTTAGTGAAGACCTGCAGCAGTTTGAGTTTAGATAAAAAAAACTGAAATAAGGGAAAAACAGAGCCTTAAAAACAAGGTCTGTCCAGAAAATATCCTGCCATCTCATATCCACTTAGAAATAACACACCAAGGGCAATGGTGCTTTAGTTCCATTCAAAATACTCCCCTTGTGATCCCACACACTTATCCCTGTGCTGCTTCCACTTTTCAAAAAGTCTACCAAGTTCTCTTTTGGAATTTCTCTCAGCTGCCTTGTCACAATCTTGTCCGCAGTCTGATATCTCCTCCTTCTGAATATCAGAAAGCCAAAAATCACATGGAGTCGAATATGGACTGGAGGGGGCTCGTAGACCTCATTATATGATGTTTCTCCAAAAGAAAAAAAAATACGGCACGGAATATGAAAAATAGCCAGACCTGGTCAGTGTGAATGCGATAGTCATATAGCATCTTGCTGCCAACTGTGTAACTTCACAGAAAAGTATCTGTTCACACATGCACAAAGAGGTACCCTATGATTGGTTGCCAACTTATACCAGTTCTCGAGATATTAAAAATGGCTGGATACTTTCTCAACAGACCTTGAATTCCTCTTTGTTGAAAGTGCTCTATGGGCATTATTGCATTTACATAAAATAAGATTAATAGTATTGGTAACTTGTGTGAGATTCTCATAATACTTTCTTTCTATTGTGTTGTAACAGTGACAACTTTATATCAAGGTGACTGGTAGTAGGATAATATGTAGTTAAATCTAAGGCCCTAGAGGTTTCACTAAAAGTATAACAAGCAGTTCTTTATCGAATTTTGAAAGCATTTTTTTCCCCATTTCATATTCAGTTTCAGGTCATTTTTGTTCACCCAAATAAACCCTAGAAAAACCATCTTCCATTTAATCAAAGAGTCCAATACCAAAAACAATTGTGTTCTCAGATTTTTTTTTTTGTGAGACTCCAATTCCACTCAAAAGCAAATAGAAGATCTGATGTAGGGTCTTATAGATTATTGATACACTATCTTATCGGCTGAGATTGATTAACCATTGTTGGCAGCAGTTCCTGGAAATGCATATTTGTCCTCTAAATTATTACTATTTCAAGGACATTGTGTTCGGAAAGAAATCAAGTAACCTGAATTGATTGTTTTGCTCTGGGTTCCTTTTATCATAACTACAATTTGTGTTGACACTGAAGCTCTTTGTCACTTAGAAGAATTAGGTTTTGTTTTTCAAGTCAGTACTTGATGTGCCAAAATTTGAGAATTCTAGGTGCAACCAGTTCAAAGAGAAAAGCAACTTAATTTGAAGCCATTGTAAAAAGCAATTTTTGTTTTGTTTAGTGTGGCAATTGTAAAATATGCTGATATTTTTGTGGTATAAATTTTCGATGTGATCTAAATATATTTCTGCATCAAGAATAGATCTTGTCAGCAAGGTTATTATTTCATGATGCAACAGGTATCTTTATTTGGAATCATTTCAACCATTGATATATCCAACTGGTTTGGTTCTTGAAATTCTATAGATCTCATTGCAAAATTGGTCAGAGTTATTCTATTGATAGTTGCAAATCCAAAGGCACAGCTAGAGCAAATTGACCTTGGCTTGTGTCCATCTTGTTACTGATCAGTTGGCTTTGAAATTGTTCAGGCAATTTCTTCTTCCCAGAATGCATTTCATTAGCCAAGCCCACAATAGTGCACTTCCTCCCACTCCTTGCTTTTCGGATGCCTTTAGCAGAATAACAATGTTACCCTAATGAAGCAAGCATGCTGGACTTTGATTTGATGTAAATAAATAAAGTACATAAAAACAAACAGAAAAAGTGAGATTGAAGGAAAGACAGAATCGAAGCAAAAGGATGAATGAATGAATCCCTGAGAGAAAGAATTAAATAAGAAAAATTGGAAGAAAATGCAAGTTAGATAGGTGAAGAATAAATGAATGAAAAGAAAAGAAGAGGGGGAGATGGAGAGATATGAGAAAAATAGAGGTATGATTGATAAAAATTGAAGATTGAAGATATGGTTGAAAGAGAAGGGAAGAATGAAAAAATCTCATTTAACAAAATGAATGATTGAAAAAGAAATTGAAAAAAGAAAAGAGAAGTGGGGGTGAAATGAGTGATAAAAGAATAAGCTAGCTCTTTGGGGGGCTTTTCAAGGTAAAACAAAGAATGAGTTAGTAAGGGGAAAAAATTAAGAGAAGATAACGTAACATTTGGAAATTCTGAAAGAAAATGTGAGAAAATTTTGAAGAAATGAATGGTTTTAAAGAAATGTGTGGTGGACAGGAAGAAATAGAAAAAAAATGTGGAAAGAAAATTTCAAAAGAGCTGGAAGATGTGAGAAATGAAACCACTTTTGGAAGGAGAAAAATGAGAATTTTCTGTGAGTGAAATGAGAGAAAGAGACTAATCAAACTCCATTGAAATTTTTTTTAAGGTTGTGAGTATGGGGTTTCATACTGACACAACAGCATTTTTTTTTTCTACAGTATTTTTAAAAACTAAATCTTGGGGAAATAAAAAGGAATCAATAATAATAAAATAAAAAATGGAAAAAGAATTTGTTTTTAAAAGTGTGTGGTGCAAATAATAACCTGTTTATGTGCTGTTTTTAATGCATTTTCATAAACAATTTGAAAAACATCATTTTTTTTTTTTTCAAGTTCAACTGTTGAATCAAGATCTATATTTTAAAAATCCTGTATATAACCACAGGACATTTTCTCTTTTTGTTTTCCTTTTCTTTCTTTAATTTGACTTTTCTTCTTTTTTTTTTCTTTCATCTCCTTTCTTCTTCCCATTTCTTCAAATTCAATTTTCTTCTATCTTTTACACTCCCTAGTTATCCTTTTTCTTGTTCATTTTTCATTCCGCTTCTTTTTGTTTATATTTCTCTCCACCTTCTTTTCCCCCTCCTTCATTATTGTTAGTTATTCCTTTTGTTTGTTTTTCTTTTCTTCACCTGCACCCTCTTGTGTATGCAAACTTTCTATCCCTCCTTTTTTAAGCAACCACGATAAAGGAAATCCAATAACCTACTTCAGATCCCACAGATCCAATGTGTAAAAATAGAGGGTTTATTGGATTATCTGGGAATGAAATGCTTAATTGACTTCATTTATACCAGCAGGCAATAAATCCTTTTGCAGCTGCCATATTGAAAATGTCGGATCCCATGCAGAACAGGCATTCAACTCTTTGGAACATCCCATGGGCTTCTTTTACCAATTTCTATCACAGCAAGCATTGCAGACTAAAGGAATATAGAGTCACTGCTATTCTAATGTTGTTGTTTTTTTTTAAATTCACACACTTTTTTTTTTTTTCTCAAAAAAATTATTTCCATAAAAGTTGCATTATAAAACTTTGTCATCAATTCTCATAGCTATTTCCAATGATCATGCTCAGCTTGGCTCAGAGGAGAAAAACTGTTTCAAATAAATCCTATACAATTTCTTTGCGTTCTGAAGCCCCTCCCTCTTCTTTCTTGAGATATTTTTTCCAGCTGAGGAAGCAAAAAATTAAATTCAATTTTTGAACATTTCAAAATTCAGGAAAATTATTCCATGTGGAAAAGCTTCCCATTTTATTCTGCAGTGGATAATACTCTTTACATATTCTGCTCTTCATTGTGTGTGTGTGTATGTATATATATATATATATATATCATTAGGTTGGACAGTTCAGGTTTGAATATTAGTATTCCACAAGAAGAGTCCGACAAATGTAAGAGATAAGTAAAAAATAAGGAAAAGCCTCCCTGGTTGGTGATTACTTGATCTTAGATATTTTGTAAAAAAGATTTGTTAATAGAGGTATTTCTCAGCTTATAGAAAAGATTCCTTTTTTTTTTCTTTTTTTTTTTTGCACCAGTTTAATCTCTTTTAAACTGTGAATTTTCCATGTGTTTACTGCTGCATGTCAAAATCAAAGCGTTAGCAAGGCAAACCACCCCAAATTTTACAGCATTATGTAGGAGTGTGTGTGATGTGAAAGAAGTTGTTTAATTCCTGGGCAACACTGGGAATCCCTGCTAGTGTGTGTATATACATATATATACAAAACAAATCAGGAATTCAATATAATATAATTCAATATCCGATGTGTGATGGGTTTATTTTATAAAGTGCTTGATTCAGCATTAACCATTGGGTTGATTTAGAGTATAGCTTAGAATATAATGAAGTAAGGATTTGCTACTCTAACACGTTTGTTTCTCCCATTTTTTTATTTATATATATATATATATATATATATATATATATATATATATATATATACATATATATATATATATATATATATATATATATGACAATCAATGGACATCGTGAATCACAACATGGATCCCCCGAGACCACCTGCGCAACCGAGGCCGGCAAAATGGTAGATGGAGAGACGAGCTAGACAAGTTCAGGAAGTACTGGCTCCGTGATGCTCATGATAGGGAAGTGTGGCAAATCCTGGGGAAGGTCTATGTCCAACGATGAACGCTAAAAGACTGATGATGATGATATATATATATATATATATGCACACAAATGCAGAGGTATAACAAAAGTAATTATGACTTCAAACAAGAAATCAGCAGATTTCATCAGATCTGTTATCTTCTATGAAATATCTATTTAGACTAGATTCCACATACAAAGCAAATCTTCTTCAGTTTTTAATCAAAAATATCCCTAAATATTATGAGAAAAGTCTGTCAAGAAAGTATCCAGCCATTTTGCATGTCTCAAGAACTGGTTGCATAGATCTGACATAACCTTGCAATCAATCACAGGGAAGTCTACTGCACATGCATCAACAGGCACAATCCTGTGGGGTTGCTCAGTTGACAATGAGACACTATTGATTGAACTTGTGCATTATGGCCATCACATTCATGACGATTGAGTGAGTCATTCTTCACATTTAGTTCAGGTTTTTTGGTGAAACACCACATTGCATGAGGATATCAGTTCCTTTCAACCCCAACCCCAGTCTAGATTTGATTCTTTGCAACTTCTGGCTTTTCCCCAAGAGAATTCAGACTGGATGAGAATTAAGGAAAATACAATGAGGTAACTGATAACAACTATGAAAGAGGACTTCTTAGACTGTTTTGGAAAGTTGAAGAGGCTCTCTGATAAGTATGTGGGTTCCCAAGGGGAGTACTTTGTAGGGATCTATGGTGCCATCACACTTGTTAGGCTCTTTTTCCTTAATATGAAATGGCTGGATATATTCTAGGCAAACCTTATATATATTTGAGCCATGTATACTACAGAATGTTAGTTTTATACCACAGTGTCTGTTTTTAGATATTACAGGCTGTTAGAATGGTCGTACAAGTTTTCCCCCGTTATCCAAAAGTAGGGTCTCCCAATCAAACCTTTCATAAGCTAAAATAACATCAAGGGAAAAAACAATTACCATTTACTTATACAGGGATAAAAAAATTTGAGCATTCTCAGCCCCACCAAAATAAGCTTTCGCCAGATGTTTGCTATGATTAACAGTGCTGCAATGATTGCAGAAAAGTTTGATTTTAATTTTGAAAGAGCATGTCGGCTTAGGATAGGTTTGCGGAATGTTTTTAATGTCTACAAGAAATCACTGTGGTAAGAAAATGTGTGAGGCAGTCAAGCATACTGTCATATTCCAAGCCCTTTTATATCAGTCATAGCAGATGACAAACCTTCCCCTTGACATCAAGCCAAGTAAACATAGAAGAAGGCTATCTCTGTATCTAGGAACTATCAAAAATGTTTGCCATGTAAATTAATGCTAATTGCTTTTTCACTTTATGCCATTTTTGAATATGGGTGGGAGGACCTGTTCTGAAGGTAAAATAGCATAAGTAAACTTTTTAAGAGCTGGAGATACCTCCATCAGCTTTCTCTCAGCATAGTCTCTTCTAATCTGTACACTGAATGGGCATATTTTCTACCCCATGATTGGAATTTTTTCCTCTATTGTAATCTTATCAAAATCATAAATAATCACTTCATTGTATGATGTTAACACGTTTCCCATTATGCATCAGTTGAGAAATGAATTTTCATTTTTATTGCTTTGCTAAAAGAAATTGTAGTTTAGCAATGAATAAAAACTGTGCTTCATACACAAACACCAAAATGGAGAAGTTTCATTGTTTCTGAGTGATACCAACCAGAACTAGTGTAATAGTGAGTGTAAAAGTTCCAATGTATTTTTAAAAAGGCATTACCGTAAGTGATTTGATTACTTATACAAGCCGTGACAAACAATTTTGCATAAATTCATGAATACTCTTAAACTGCATCCTGTTGCTGTGCTCTCACCCTGATTGGCCTTACCCCGCACTCCATGAGACTGTATACACAGGAAGTAGGCATCAGGACAAAACCAGATTCTTTGATGGGCCCCCTTTAAATTTTTGTCAGTTTTTCACGCCAAATAACATTGCCGTGACAGGAATGTTAAAAGAAGAGATTTTAGCTTTGATGCTCTCTCACTGGACAAACACAAATTGTGGGAAAGTTTTCAGTGTGCACAGCAGAATGATACATAAAGTTTAGTTTCATCCAGCAAAAAGCCAAATGAAGGGCAATGGTGTAGCAGGGTACCAAGATCAACTCTATTCCTGTACCAATCGATATTTACTGAGTTTAACTTTGTAATACACAATGCGAGCAATGGGAAATGAGACAAGGAAGATAGTTACAATAATCTTCTTTTCAAATCATGCTGTGTCCTCCACTGGAACAAGTCCATGGTCTGAGCATTGAAATTGATCTCTTACTGTAAAATCTTAATACAAGAAAGCCAGACAATATATCTGCTGAAATACGATACAAAAAAGCAACAAAAATGAGGATGGTAGCCCAAACTATTCACTGAATAATGATAGTATGCTACAGCCAAAATATACACATGAAAATGACGGAGATGATGATATTCCTGTGAATAATTCATGGGAGGATGCTTCTTGGTGTTGTCTAAACATTTAAAAGGGTAGCAACATTATTAGGTAGATTTGAGTTCCCTTATTCCACACTTTTCATTTGATCTGTTTTTTCTTGAGTGATTCATCAACCTCTTCGATTATTTAATTTCTAATCTAATCTTCTAGTAGGCAATTCCTAATCCAGAATCCAAGCTAATCACTTGGTTCAAGAGTCCATTCAGCTGATGGATCTGAAATCCTGTTTTATAACTTGACCCAAGATGATGATCGGTCACCGTATCAGTATCCTATTCTTATTCAGTGACCTGATCTAAGATATTGTTTCTGCATGCATGCATGGCAGTTGGAGCTTGACCCAAAGGCTCCTCTTTCGGTCTTTCAATCAAATAGGAGAGGACACAACTCGATTTCCAATTTTTTCCACCCTAATCACACAGTTTAGGGTGTATTCAGTTAGTTGCTGAGTGCAGATTGAAATTTATCCAAATGATGAGTTTTCCAGATGCTTTGCTCATACCAGGAATTGAACCTGGATCCCTCTACATGTGAAGTAGACATGCATAACATTTGAATAATTCTATTGATCATTTGATTCAAGATCCTGTATTCTAGTCTGTAATTTGATCCAAGATGCTATTGATCCTTTCAATTTTTGTGATCAATGGTTCCCTTATATCATTTTCATATTCTCATGGATTACTTGATCCATGAATTTAGGTTTCTATACTTGTAATTCTCTTTGATTACTTGATCTGAGATTTCTTTCATTTTTTTTTTTTTTATCCACTTGATCTGAGACCGAACTAAATCCTTTTGAACTCATTGAATAGTGTATTTTTTTCAATGGTTCAACTTGTAACATTGATTTCTTATTTGATCAGAGATTCTTTTCACTTAATACTATCTTGACCAATGATCTTTAGCAACATGAAATACGAGGTCACTACATGCTTTCCACCTAAAAAAAATCTTTTTTTTTCTTTCTCTCTTTATCGTCATTCTGTTCTTATCTGAAATTATTGTCGAACATACATAATAAAATTAATCTTTCCACAAGATTTTGTGAACTTTGACTCTCGTCAGAGAATGGTAGCTAATGAAGCAATTCACTTGGGCACAGAGAATTCATTTAACTGGTAAAATCTCCCCGTAGCTCTTCAACGGAAGTTAGGGCATTCCATGATGTCTGCCGTTGAAACTAGTGTCACTGGCTTACAGGGGAAGAGCCAATCTTTTGAAAATCCATGTCACATCCCTTATGTGGATACATAGAAGAAACTACTTAGTATGTGTGTAATTAATTATTTTCATGCAATTTGGATATAAGGTCCACCTTTGTGCTTGGAAAAAACTACGGTAAAGAATATGCTGAATAATTGTGATGAATGAGTACGTGCTGAAATGGATATGTATGAATACGAATCAACTATGGATATATATGACAATGTTTGTTTGTGTGTATGTATATATATATATATATATATATATATATATATAATGTGTGTGTGTGTGACAGATAAGTCATGGGGAGTTGAATACTTGGGTAATATGTTCTTTATACTTCATTATAATCATGGACAAGAGCAGTAAATAGCTGCTATATACATTGTTTGTTATGACAAGGACCAACTTAGATCAGTGTTAAATCTTAAAGTTTGATTTTTAGACCAAATATCTATTAAGATTCAATTTTCATTTGACATTTGTGACAGGTGAAATTTGCATATGATGTAGATGTAGGACAAATAGAAGTTTGGGGACATTTTTCATACCAGAAAGAAACAAATTCTCTTTTCTGAATATCATTTTGTCCCGAGAAGTAAAACAAAAACAAAAGATGTTCCACTTCATTCTGACCCTTCCTTACACAAACTGACATGTCTCTTACTTTCTATAGTTGTCAGTTATAAAGATTTTTGATTAATCATGTTTTCATTGTAAGAACACCATTGTATGGGCTTCAGTTTGTATGTATATACATGCATTTGTATGTAGAATATGCTACTCAAAAGTTCATGGACTTTGACAATGGCAAAAGATTTATTCAGAGTGACTCCTCATTAAACTGGCTCCTTCAAAATAGTCCCCTTGGGCATGTATACCATGATCTCACAAAGGGTTCTGGCATAAGAAGTACACACTGTTTGGTCAGTGTACTCTGTTCTAATTCCTGATCCTTCTGATAACAGCTCATACGTATACTCACACATGAGCGCACAAATTGAATAACTAGAGCAATCATGGTGAAGATGATGAAAGGTTTTATCCTTTTGTGTTTGTTAGTTTGTGTGTTCCAGTGCTCTTGGCCATACTGTTTTATCTAAAGATTTGAAAATTAGCATTAGTGCTTCACTAGACCCATTCTGAATGAGAAAAAAAATTATTTTTGGAAAAAAAAAATGACCTATTTGGGGTCTTATTATTAACTTCCAGATTCTAAATGTTTCTTTTCTCTCAATATTAAATGTTTTCCAGTTGAAAATGCCACTGCTGTCATGAAAATAAATTATTTCTGACCATATTTATTTTCCAATGAAATTTTTATACACTTCAAATTTTGATGCCACAATTGTTCAATTATTGACTGTGATGGGAGGTTGATACAAGGGCTGTCCAAAAAGCCAAAATTTTTAAACTGTACACCAATGAGACATTCATACATGCTCACTACTGTTATGTAATATAGCTGGGACTTTGAACTTTTTTGATGAAGAATGCATCTTGCCACATTAGTTAATACTTGAGCTACCCATGCTAGAAGGAATATATGTATAGTGCATTTGGTGTTATTTTTTTCAAAGTGAACGGACGATGATCACAGTGAGAAACTGCATTCTGTGATCTGTGGAAATCGTTATCTGGCTGCCCATTGAGATTTTGAAGAGTTAAGAATCTGTAAAACCTATATACAGTGCCCCTCTATCAGTGGGGGGGGGCGCTAAAAATAAATAGAAATGAATAAAAACGAAACACATTTCAAAACTTCCCTAGTGGTTGCTGTCCTCCCCTGTTAACATATGTCAATTCAAAAATAGGATATTCATGTTATATATATATATATATATATATGAGAGAGAGAGAGGAAATGGCAAACTTTTTCTCGGCTCCGGCACCAAAAAAGTTGGCCCTTCACCTTCACACGTACAAGATCAGAGTTATTGATTGGCAATAAAACAGAAGGGAGGGCACCTTTTTTACAAACAAGCCAACAGCTGTTCATTTTCCATATAAATAGATTCAGTAAATAAAATAAAGTAAGAGACACCTCCATCCTCTTTTTGAATTCATCTTAACATGCATAGAACCCCGGAAGTAAAAAGAGACAGAATTAGACGATAGCTACTTTGGAGAAGAGAGTTGGCAACGAGATTATAGATTTGGGTCCTGTCTTGCCTTGGGGCTTTTGCAGCCAAACAGGTTAAGGCATTCATTATTAATTTTTGACTAACATTTTTTTTTAAATTTAGAAACCCTCAACCAAAACTGTCAACATAAGTTTCTTCAGTTTTTAAGCTGGTCTGGTGGGCTGTTTTGTATATTGCGCATATATGCCCGCGCTAATGAAGCTAGAAGGCTGAAAATTTAAACATTTACTCCTTATCATGTCTGCAAAGAACTTTTCTTTTTTTTCTCCAAATAACCACCAAAATAGGTTTTTAGTAGGGGTTCCATTTGCATTATAGTTTTATTCAAATTGGCTCCTTAGTTTGTGTCCGCTAGCATTCACTTCTGTTTTCTGAAAATTGACTCTTTTAGTGATCACTGCCCATCAAAATGCAAGAGAGATAACTTATTCATTGATCACCCCTTTTTTTAATCCCCTAACACAACATGCTGCCAAAAGACATTGGTCATATGACAGTTTCTATTGAATGACTAACTAGACCTATCATAATTTCATTTACTTTTTATTGCAACTATTCAGACCACAAAACTAAAGCCATCAATAAACAGCATGGATTAGATAGAAACAATAAGCTCCAGGCATTCCTTTTCCCTCAAAAAGCCTGTCTATGTATGGCAGCTACTCTACCAATTGAGCTACCAGAGCTTTCAAGGTTGGCAGAAATCAGTATGTTTAATCTGAGATTCACTGATTGCTGTAGTTACATGGTCTGAATAATTAATAATGATTGAAATTTCATCTGATAAAAAAAGATAATATTACTAGGTTGTGGCATTGTTCATGTAAGATGAGCTTCCTAGATAGGTGCAAGTTAAAGCTTCATTGGAAGCTACGTCTTTATTCTGACTTCATGCTACTTATTCTCATGGTCAAAGGATTTTAGAGCTGTAACATTGTGGAAAAAAAAAGTCTCAATAAGATGGAGAAATTAGTAAAAAATTTTGATGATGAAAATACTTCATCCAAGAATTTATATAACTTGCTGCTACTACTCCGATGTAGTAAACAAACCATATGACATGAAGATATGAGGTGCTATCTAAAAGTTTTGTGAATTAGAGCTGATTGAGAGATCAGTCCGTCTGTCAAGTTACCCAGCATTTTTCATGTTTCACCGGGCATCACTCAGATCTCTTGAAATCACTCGACAACTTGATCAAAGGACTGGTTAGAAAATTTATTTCCATTTGAATCAAAGAAATAATTCTGATTTTGAAACTTGCTTTTTTTCATTTTTTTTATTCTTTCTTAATTTTAGAATTACTCTTTTGTACATATATGAGGTGAATTTATTGATAATATTAGAAACTCAAAATTAGGAAAATGGTTGTCTTACCTGACTCCAAAATACCAATTGCGAAAAGTGATAAAATATGCCAAACAGATGGAGTGGGGAAACGATATGTGATGGGGTTTGTTTTCAGTTCTGATAAGTCAATAGCAAAAAAGGGATTATGTCTGGGTCAGAGTTCAACAAAATTAGGTTGGGTTATTTGTATAAGTAAAAAAAAGTAAAAAAGGAAATAAGTCATATGGATAAAGTGAACATCTCATTTAGAAGGTTTTTGTTTGTATACAGCATATTTTGTGTGTGATGATGATTTGTGTTATGTAATATTTGCTTTGTATGTGTGGGTTAGTTGTGAGTGTGTGCTAAGGGTGTATATCAGTGGAACATAGTGTGTGTGTGTGTGTTTTTGCTGATAAGAGTGTGTCTACATTGGTATTTTGCTGCGTGAATTTGTGTGTAATCCAATATTTTAGAAGCATATAGGTTGTATATTTTGATTTGTACAAACCTGCATCCATCATATGATGTGTGTATTTAGTGATACCTGTGATGAGGCCAATTTGTATTAATATATGTGCATGATGAAACTTCTGGTTTTGCTCACAGACCAGATTATGAGCAAAATCCAACTAATAACTGACCCTATAGAAAAAAAAATATGAACAAATATAAGGAATAGATTTTGTTGTTTTTCAACATTTCATTACAGAGAAATCTGCTCATAACATTTGGTCACTTTAAAACTTCTTTATTTTTGTCTCTAACAAGATCATTATAAGCAAATCCATACCACTTCATTAGACTTTGAACAAAGAGTTAGATAATGTCTCAAGACTAGAATGTAAAAGCAACATTTGTAACAAATTAACTAAATTGCTCAAATCAATGTCAATTTCCAACAGCATTAGATTAGATTAGAACGATTTATGGACCCTTGATCTACCTTTTTAGGCATTTGTCTCTCCTCATCTTAAGAAACAGTTGACAGATTTTTTTGCTTGTTCTTTTTATTACAGTGACTGAGTAAAAGAAGCAGATGCTTTCCTTATTCTGAGTCAATTTCATTACTCTACAAGTGAGATAAATTTCTTTTTCATTAACATATCATCTTAACTGAAAACCAGCTTTTTTGATATACTTTTACTTCCTGCCTTATCTTCTATAGACCTCAGCTCAAGAATCTTACATTAGGGATTCAACAACATAATTGATTATTCTGAGTCTCTTTTAATCCATCTTAGGAAATATTTTGATAATTGATAAATCACAGAACCTAACTTACTTCTTGATCTTGAACAAAGTTGTCCATTATATCTTATATTCTTGCTTCAAATCTATGAAATTGAGAGATTTGATTTAATTTTTCTGCCAATAAATAATGATTCTATGAATTTATATTGATAAAAAATTTATTAAAAAATGTTGGAAACTTTTGCATAGATTGATAATTTTTTTTTTTTTTTTGCTGTTTATTTAAATTTATGTCAAAAAAGAAAACTTACGAATACAGATTTACAGATATTTACTAAGTCTGATCTGTGAGTATATCTCCTCTCCCCCCCCCGCCCTGCTTTTAACTTGTCTATATTAAGGAGGAGCTACAGAATATATTAGGTTTAAAATAACATTTTTCTTTAGTTTAATTCTATGAACATCAATGGGCATAAAGTTTGTCAGCCAATATATCAATGATACCTGTTATTCAGGACTTAATACTACAAGAAGTACTTCCAAATTTTAGTATAAAAAAGAAGAAAACAGACGTGCAAATAAAGAACAATTTGTTACTTAACTTTGGTTAATCTGAAATATTTTTCATTTCCATCAGACAGTTATAGGAACAAACTCATCAGACAATTGTGACACAAAACCAGATGGAGCCAGGATGATATATTTGTTCACCAAAATGGAAAATATGAAACAGTATCAATTTAGAATACACTGTTTACTGGAGTGACTAAATAAGTACCAATTAGCAGCCGTGATTACTTTTTAAATAGAACTACTGTGCAACTCAAAAGTCATTATTTTTGTCAATAAAGCTAGCCACTTTGATTAGTGTAAAATAAAAAAAGTGGCTAAATTAAGCATTATTTAAAAATTGATTTCTGATTCCTAGTATCTTAACTCCTTACTTTACCCCAAACAGATTTTGCCAAATACCAGGTTAGATAGGGTTGCCATATTTGAACATTTGAAAAAGAGGACATTACCGTTCACCTAAAAAACAAATATTACAGTGTAAAAAAAAAACATAAGAATAAAGTAATATAATTTCGAAACCTTTCATTTATAGTTGTAATGGCAATAGGGAAAATGTTATTGCGTGTCACTGAAGAACAAGAAAAAACAGTACATAGAACAACATGCTAGCTCTAAAACTGTTGACAACATGGTACAGACATCCTCCTCTCTCTCTCTCTCTCTCTTCATTACAGTTTCATTTTTTTTTTCCGTGGAGAAAAGGATGGAAACTGAAATTCTGAAAGCTAAAATTTT
Source organism: Thysanoteuthis rhombus (assembly GCA_963457665.1). Classification (NCBI taxonomy): domain Eukaryota; kingdom Metazoa; phylum Mollusca; class Cephalopoda; order Oegopsida; family Thysanoteuthidae; genus Thysanoteuthis; species Thysanoteuthis major. The sequence continues at coordinate 27,898,963 of OY735222.1, read as the reverse complement.
TTAAAAATTCCTTCCAGATTAAGATTTTGAGAATTTAATGAACGGTATGTCTCGGAAAATACATACAAATGGCAACTTGAAGTTTGGAACTGCCATTAACCTGGCAGTATTAATGATTTTTTGTCATAATGCTTTTAAGCATATTATACTACTTACCCATACCTATATCTTCTCTCTCTTTTTAGAAATATTCACATCCTATGATTATCACGGAATATATGAATAAAAGATTGTAAGATATTTATACAGCCTTATTTTGCTTTTTAATTTGCTCTGAATTTGAAGTTGAGGCTGTTGAAGAGAGTTCCAATTTAGTCCATGTTTTAATAAGTTACATGCATTCGATCTTTCTAATATTGACTAATTGCTTATGTAATGCCGTAGGTAGGATTTAGGAAACAAATGAATCAAAACTTTCATTTGCTAATGATTAAATATATAGTGACAGTACTTTTCTGGTTGTGTGTGAAAAAAATAAAGTAATAATCAGTTACGTTTAATTATTGACTTGTATCTTTTTCATCTTGATTTCTACTGGTATTTATTGCAATTTCTTTGGCTGTCATTTCAAGTAGGTTAGTAAATAGTGTGGGTTGGAAACAAAGATTAAGCTTCTGATGGAATTCAAACTCGCATCTCTTTTTGTCAAGAAGCCTGTCTTGGCGTGACAACTGCTTTACTTCTTGAGCTACCGATTATCAATTTTTTTTTTTATGAGTATTTCTTTCATTTTAATTTCAGTTGCTCAATCAGCAAAGAAGCTGCCATGCTAGGACAGGCTTCTTGAAGAAAAAAGAATGCAAGTTTGAATTTTGCTGGAAGCTCATTTTTTCATTTCCAATCTGCAGTTTTTGCTAATGGCCATTGAATTATGGTCTCTACATTTATAATCAAAACAAAAAATCAAAAGAAAAGAAATACCGAGAAGAAATTATCAAAAAATAATTGATAGAGCTTCATCTAATATTAAATTCAAGATAATAATCTCAGCTGCATTCAAACCCAGCATATATAGGTAAGGTTTCAGCTCATATTTATTGCTGACCTCTGGCTTCCATCACTTTTTCATACCTCCCCATCTTAACTTTAGTCTTCTTCGGCACTAACTAAATAGTCCTTACTTTAGGGAGGAAATTTGATGATTGAACCTTGAATTTTGCTATCTTTTCCTCAAATATTTTGGGCTCATCATGTATAAACACTTAATTTGACTGAAAACGAGGAGGTGTGGCTAAGACATTGCTGTACAGATTAATACGACTGGGTATGAGCTGAAAACAAAAACACTTTGAATTATAATGAGACCTTGAGAAGTGCAGTGTTGAACCAGCACACAAAATTTGGAAATGAATTAACCACAGGAATCAAGGTTTAACTGCACATTGTTAATGATTTTACAACAGAAATGCATTGACAAGTTTAAATAAAATGGTATAAAAACGTATTCATATTAAATCAATTTTCTGGGGACCTTCTTAATTATTTTGTTGTTGGAGGAAGGGTTCAAACTTTTAATTAGTAAACAATGATTTTTATTGAGTGGGGAATGTAGGCTTCAAATTTGGTGGAAAAGTCTTTAGACTTTGGGATTTGTTGTCGCTGACAATACTTGCTTGCTAGCTACTGTCCACTGTATTTGATTTTTTAGCAATTGAAGAAAAATGATCAGTTGAACATTTCAATTTACATATTTACCCATGTTTTTTGGTTTGCAAAAAATATAAGTTTGCACGATTTTTTTTCTTATGTTTTATCGAACAAGAAGATTGATTTATTATTTAAATGTATTTTCATCTTTTTTATAAAATGTTAAAAACTATTGTTTTCTTGTTGATTTTACAATATTGTTCAGAGAAGTTTACAAACAGTACGGGATATATGTATTACAAATTCTGAAAGTAATATTCTTTTGGTTGCCCCTTTTACAAATTTTTTAATTGATCATCTCCCAACTAGGCATGCTGCCAAAAGACATTGGTCACATGACAGTTTACATTGAGCAACTTAACAGACCAAAGTTATTGATTGGTATTCAGATATCAGCTAAGATGTCTGATTCATTTTCTGAATTTTTTATTTGAAGAATGGTCATTATTATACATTATTCTATTTGGACTAATGTTGTAATCCTCATATTAGTTGTTATAGTCCCAACATTTCAGCCATTGTACTCTCTAGCCTTCTTCAGGTGTCATATTCAATAATCTTCCTGAAATTTTGAACAAAGTTCGCTGATAAAAAATATCCCCTTGAATGGACAGTAAAGAAAGGACAATCTATCCATATATATTAAATAAAAGGTTTAGCTGAAAATTCTCAGGACATTACCAGATATGATAGACTCTTGAAGAAGGAGAATAACTGATGGAATGTTGTTATAACAACAACCAAGATCAGGAAACTATTTTGAGTAGATAAATGTATAATAATGTCATCCCTTTTTTTTTTTTTTTTTTTTGTTTTTTTATAGATTTTCTTTTTGCATTGATGAGTTGTTATGCACCAGGTTTATTTTAGGGAGCATTTGGTTATAGATTAGAGGAGAGTGTGTCGCTCGTTAAAACTTCGCTGGTGAATTGTAAATGATGAGCACACATTTAAAGAAGAATGTTCCTAACTTGACTTTGCTTAACCCTTTCAAAACTCCAGGTGTATATGTATCCTTTGGTTTCTATGTGTTCTTGGATATATATATTCTATTGATCTTTTTAGAAGTCTACTGGGAAATTTTAAATCATGCATTAAGTACTTTGATAGATTCCTCTTGAAGGAGTTAAGTCAGATGGAAAAGTCCAGTAAATCAAGTTCAAGCTTCTTGATAATGGGTTTTTAACTCTCTTTTGCATTCTCAGTCTGATGCTTTAACCTTTGAGCTATCATCCTACATAGATGAAATGGAGAGGTCATTAGTCCTTTAAAAAACCTTGAGAAAAGCCACAACTTATCTTCATCATTCGACATTTGTAGTATATATATGTATATGTATATATTCTATTTCCTCTGTTGGTGAAAACTGCTATTAAGTACATATAAAAAAAAGTCTTATTTGAAGAGTGAGATGGAGCCAAAGTTCTTATTCTCATTTTCTACCCTGTCTTGCCTCATAAACTACAAGCACTTGTATACATCATCAACAGCTATCTATCTGTGTTTTTCTATAAGTATATTATCCAGCTACACATTTTAGGGTACAAAAGGAAAGAAAAAGATGGCCTGTAGAAGAAAAAGACATAACTGTTAAACTCAATTCTCATCTTTCAAAGAAAAAGAGGGGCTTTGTTTCTTCTGATGTTTTTTTCCATAGTTTTATGAACCTCCTCTATTTATCAAGCTATATGTCTAATATTCAGGCCTGACAAAGTAACTCTTTAGCCTGGGAGATAAGAAAGGAAAGTAACGAAATTATTATTTGCTGAGAAGTTGATAACAAGAAAAAAAGAAGCTAATACAAATTTTCTTTTTATAAAGTAATATTGTTAAGGTTAGCTAGTTCTAATACTTACTTAGCTTTGCTCAGTACAGCCAAGGCTGATGAGATGGGTCGGATCATGTGGTAGGGGAGGAGGGGGGTAATCCTCTCTGGAACCAAAAGCCCCCCCCCAACCACATTAACCCCCCCCAACGACACTCCCCCCCAACGACACCCCCCCCCGGAAAGTAATGGATAAAAAACAGGATGATTAACAGACAAGAGAAAGGGGGCCCAGAAAGAAACTTTGTACCCCTCCTCATAAATCAGAGGCTTCAAGCACAGCATAAAGCCAGATATATGTGTTGTGTGTGGAAAGGAGAAGTGTTCGTTGAGAAGATTGTGTTGCACCAATTTTCCTATCAGAGAGAGCAAGCCTGCATGGAAAATCAGTGTTTGTAATTCTGCCGTTTACTCGGATTTATGCACTGACCAGTTGCACCATTAGGAAATACACAACTATCTCAACCACAAGTCTCAGTCTATTTGTCTCTTTCAGCACTACAATTACATATTAAGAAATGGATGTATATGATCTGACAGAATGCTTAAAAATTACATTATATTATACAGAAAATTCATTCAAAATGATCTATCATTACACAGTTAATGTATCACTCGCCCCAGACAGCGTAAATAGAACAACTTTGTTGCATTGAAAGAGATGAATAGACCAAGAATTTAGCATGAAAGCGGTTATTTGGGCCTTTGCATTACTATTGGCTATTTAGCTCAATGGTAAGAGCTTTTCTCTGTTCAAGCAGCTATCCTATTGGTGAAAGGTTCAATTCCTGCAGTAGTCCAATTTCTTGAATTGTTTATTCTATTTACATTGTCTACCATGTAATGATGGGAGATCATATCAAATAATGTTTCTATATAATATAATGCAATTTATAATCATTCTGTCGGATCATATATATCTATTTCAAATATATATATACATATGTATGTAGCATTTTTTCTTAAGATACAAAAGATTCTTGAAAGATGTCTACAAGGTGTATTCATATGCATTTGGAAGGTTCTCTGATAGCACTGACAGAGGGTTAAGAGTCAAAAAAAAAGTCCATTAAAAAAAACTTTTATTTTAATTGTTAAAATTTAAAAGAATATTGTTCTATAAAATGTCTAGTGGAGTACTCATGCAAATTTACAAGGTTCTTGGTCAAATGATGTTTGGTAGCACTGACACACACCAAAAATACCTGAGAGAAAAAGGGAGGAATACCTTACCAGCTTCCTTGTTTGGGTTGGTGATCCTGACTACAGTAATTCATCATCTTGTATCATTACATACATGTACACATACTTAGTTCAGAAAATATGAAGAAAACCCATAGAAATTAAGTTCAAATATATCACGGTAATAGGGCTCAATCTATCATCTTTGACTTCTGACATTGCTCTCCGTTCTGTAACACCCACTAGTAAGATCAATTACAGAATGTAGAGACTCTTTCAAGCTTATATAACTACCATATTTTATCCTCTTTTGCTTTGATCATGAAGCTCATACATCAAAGAATATATGATTCTCTTTAACATTCATCATAAAACAGTGATTTAAAACATTTCTTCCTTTTCTGTCAGAAGAATTAGAGAAGGGATCTTCACCTTAATCTCATATTTTCATTGTTTCACTTATTTCTGTAAATTCTTTCTAAAGCAAAGGGCTACAACCACTCTGCTACACCCTCAGTATCAAGTATGTTTTTATGGGATGGTGTTGTTAGTCCCGGGATATGGATGAAAAGCTCACCAGATAAAATCCTCGCCAGACAGAAATCCCATATAGTAAAAAATAAACAATTTGTTTTCAATAACTTTCTCACATATCTAAAAAAAAAAAAGTAATATTTTATGACAATATCTTTTAATTCTTTTAATTAAGAATTATACATTTAGAGACATTGTATGACTTTTGAGACCAGCCAAAAGTAAAAATTAACAGATATCATTTTGTTGTAAGAAATTGTCCTAGAATATGACTTATTTCTCTTAAAAGTATTATATATTTTTCATTATAAATTGAAGAAAAAATTGAATCATTATTTTTCCTGTTACACATGGTACCAAAAAAAAAAATGTCCATCCATTCAAAATAACAAAAGATACTAAATCAAATTACTCAATTAGTACAAATTCAGTTAATATATTTTATATCATGCTGTTGACATTCTCCGCTGATGCCTTTTAACTGATCAATATTGTAACTTGCAGTAGTCCATGCTATCATAGTGATTTATGAGAAAATGATAATTCTGTTTTATTTTTATTCAATTTTTCTGCTATATGGGGATCTTGTCTGCTTGAGTTATTGTCATGAATCCTTACCAGAGCTTGGGACCAGCTATAGCAACTGCCAAATTGTGGGATTTTTCTGTCAGGGTGTATTTCTCTTTGAGGGACTGCTTTACAGGGCTGAAGGGCTCCAACTACTGTCCAGGCTCCCTGCAGCCTTGCTTGTGCTTTGCTTGGGCTCACATCATTCAATCACAATGTATTTATTACTTGTATAAAAATATATAGTTTTCTAGATAAACCTTGCCCAGGCAAGTACAAAATCCTGTCACAACCACCAACTCTAACCACCCTGGAATTTATCTCTATATATTTTGTGTATGTATGAATGATCCTCTTCATCCATTATATTTCAAGTAAACAATTTTTAAATCGATATATTAGTGTCAATTTTCTGTTTTTCCAGGGCGTTTCACTGATGGCAGGTGACTGCTGCAGTGGTTATAGTAGTAGTTATACTATATATTTCCAGCATTTGCTTTTCTGCCTCATGCAATCAACAAGGGTAACATTGGCAAAACAGTCACTTGCCGTCTAGCAATACTTTCACACCATGTCTCGCAATGATCTCCCAGATTGTAAACCTGTAAAATCCAGCAACTTACATTCTCTCTCTTTTCCTGAATCTTTTTCCCATTTGTACATGTGTAGGAGTGTTTTGAATTAACACCAGATGAGTATCTCAGTGGATTTGAGTCTCCGTTTACTCTCCTGAAGAATTGACTTTTGTTTCTGTATTGACACTTATCTTGATTAACTTTTTATAGAGTAACAGTGAATCATGGGAAGGATGAGGATTTATGGGAAAACCTTTGCTTGTAATTCTCTCATCGGAGATTAGTATCAAAGCAGAACCCCGAAAAAAAAAATAATCACCTAGGGCCACCTTTACATCTGCGCAATTATTCGGGTGGACCTCATGCTGTCTAATGTTTTATTAAAATACAATATAGTTTTTGTCTTTAATTCCCAGAGAGAGAGATTCATAAATAAATATCTATACAATGTTGCCATTACAAATACATAAATTTATTGGCTGCTCAACAACAGTAGGGAGGAGATCTAGAAAAATCACATTCAGTATCCTGGCTTTCACGTAGCTCAAATTATCAACTAAAGGTACTGGAAAAAAGATTCACTACTGTCTCAGCCACTGAGCAGATCCATATGTAGATTGATTATTAAGTGTATCTGTCTACGTAGATAAGTTTGCACATTTTGTGTTTGTATGAATGTGTGCATGCATAAACCCGTACCGTATCATATTTGTTCTCGTGTATACTGCGGTTCCGTATGTTTCAAGTAAAAGCCAGTAATATGTTTCATGCTGAATGCAATTCCCCGTATTATAATGTATGGAAGGTGAGAAACAATCAGTTCACAGGTTATGCATTGCATCGTGAGACAAGTTTAGAAATCAACATAAATTCCAGATTTTGATATTTTGGCTGCCTTAGAGGGTGCAAAACTGAAGGTTTCCATCTTGAAAAAAAAGTATCCATCAGCTGTAAACCTGGGGTAGCCATGCATGAGAAGTAAATTGACATCGCAAGTCTTTTTAGCCAATCGAAAGCAGTCAGGTTAGCTGTTTTTGAGTGGAGCCAGTTTTCAGTAGAACTACTGTATGATGTTGCTACCTAATTGATCATTATCGTCATAGCATCTGTTGTTGGACATAGACCTTCCCCAAGATTAACCGGACATCCCTATCGTGGGCGTCACAGAGCCAATACTTTCTGAACTTGTCTAGGTTATCTTACCATCTTATATTCTGCCAGCCACCGTTTTGCATGTGATCTCTGTTCGGTGGTTGTCTGACATTGTTGCAACATGACCTTGCCATTCAAGTTTTCTTATGTGCTGTCATGTGATCCCTCCATGTGATGTCGAGCATGATTCTTTCATGTGAACATTGCAGGGTTTACAATTTGAGGGTCAGTCTCTTGGTTAGGTTCCATGTTTCAGCTCCATAGGTGACTATTAGGAGGATGCATTGGTTATAGACCCTTTTTTTTTTTTTTTTTTTTTTTTTTTTTAGGACTGATAGGGTTTTCTCGTTCTTGGAGGTTGAGTTTACTCTCCTGAAAGCTTGCCAGAGTGATTCTCCAGTTGATTTCTTCTTGAGGATTTTTTGTCCTAAGTAGATGTAGTGGTCTACTTTCTCCAGTTCTGCATTTTTGATTTAGATACTTGTGTTTGTCTTCAACATGTTCGTTTTACATGACCTTCGTTTTACTGAAGTTCATATGAATTGGTACAAGTAAACACAATTGTCAAATTATTAAACTTGCGTACAATTTTAATCCCTCTCTCATTTTGGTTTATTATTCTAATACAAGATTACTCACATCCAACAAGAAATCGTAGGTACATCAATAAGTCTATAGCCTAATGATGAAAAAGGTATTTTTTTTTCATAATTATAATCTCCTTTCATGTCAATATACTTCATTCAATGATTGAACATTATACATTGAAAATTTCAGATCAAAATGCAACTGATAACTGTGTGTTAGGCTACAGTCTTATGTATATCTCAGTGGAAGTGTCCATAGTTTCAAAAGGTTGATAAGAGATAATTTTATCTGCAATATAGGTTCAAGTTAGAGTCTATTGTTATGAAACATAATGATCAGTATGACTTTTCTAAGTATCTATCGATCTATCTATATATATATATATATATATATATATATATATATGCACACATACATATGTTGGTGCGTCAGCAAGTCTACAACCTAATAATGAAGTAAGCATTTATTTCACACAATAAATATTCATTTTTCAACATAATCACCTTCCTTATCAATGCACTTAATTTAGTGGTGAATATTAATTACATTGTTCGAACATTCTATAATGAAAATATCCGATAAAAATCCAGCTAATAGGTGTATCTGGCAATGGACATTGATCTGTCCTCATAAATATGGTTGATTTTTTTTTTGTTGTTTTTCGTTTTGTTTCAATGACAGTGAAGATGAATATCTCTGTGCATGATTTCTTTCTTCATTCTCTTTTTGACACAAGGTTACTGAAGCACTCTGAAATGAGATCTTTCATCTATTTCCAAGTATGAAATAAATGCATCCATGTTTTCTCCCTCCTCCCTCCCTCTATCTATACATCTACATCTATCTATTTATACCGGTCCATATCTGTCTATTTATGCCGGTCCATATCTGTCTATTTATGCCGGTCCATATCTGTCTATTTATGCCGGTCCATATCTGTCTATCTATACCAGTCCATATCTGTCTATCTATACCAGTCCATATCTGTCTATCTATGCCGGTCCATATCTGTCTATCTATCCCAGTCCATATCTGTCTATCTATCCCAGTCCATATCTGTCTATCTATGCCGGTCCATATCTGTCTATCTATGCCAGTCCATATCTGTCTATCTATACCAGTCCATATCTGTCTATCTATGCCGGTCCATATCTGTCTATCTATGCCGGTCCATATCTGTCTATCTATGCCGGTCCATATCTGTCTATCTATGCCGGTCCATATCTGTCTATCTATGCCGGTCCATATCTGTCTATCTATGCCGGTCCATATCTGTCTATCTATGCCGGTCCATATCTGTCTATCTATGCCGGTCCATATCTGTCTATCTATGCCGGTCCATATCTGTCTATCTATGCCGGTCCATATCTGTCTATCTATCTATAAAATGTATGTGTGTGTGTGTTTCTTACTGTATTTTTTTTTTCTCTGGGTTTTGAATCTCAGTTATTTTTCACTTTATTTTGTACAACATTGTTTCCCCTTAACAGTGTGCACCCTGTTTCTGTACAAATTCATTGCAAATATTCAACAGGTTTCAGTTTGTATGAAAGAAAAGAGGTCTCTATTGCCTTCAAGGGTCAGAAAGAAATCAATCTTCTCAGTTTAAGGATGGTGGAGCATAGAAATGAAAAACAACTATGGAAATCGATAAACGAGAGAAAATAAGAAAAAATGATTCAGAAAATGATAAGGAGCAAGAGTGAAAGAAAGATAAGTAATCGAAAGGGGGGATGGTGGATGAAGAGAAGGCGGGGGGGGAGAAAAAAAGGAAAAAGGGTTGAGAGTATGGTGCAAAAAATGTGAATAAAAAAGAGGAAAGATAAATGGGAGATTCAGATAGATGAAAGAAGCAGAAAGAGGCAAAGAAGAAAAATAGGAATGAAAAGTGAGAATTTGAAAAATGTAGAAAAAAATGAAGAAAATCTGAAGTAAAGTAAGCAGAAAAGGAAACAAATTAGAAATTGAAAAAAAATCAGGAAAGTAGGAAGAATTAGAATGAATCAGGTGGTGTCAAAGAATAAGTAAGAAAATAGGAGGAGCAAAAATGGAATGAAGGAAAGTGATTGAAGAAAGAATTGAAGGAAAAACAAATTGAGACATATAGAATGAAGGAAAGTAACTAAAAGAGAATATAGAGAGGAAAATTAACCTAATGAACTGAAACAAAAAAAATGTAAAGATTACAATTAAAAGAGGAGAGGAATAAAATAATGTGAGAAGAAATGAATGAAAATGAAGGAAGAACAAAGAATGGAGGAGGCAGAAAGAAGGAACGATGGAAGAGAGAGAATGAGACCTATTCTAAAAGGAAAGGAATGAAGAATAGAAAAAAAAGAGGGAAAACTGGATGCGAGAATAGAAATATATATTTTAAAAAGAGAATGAATGAATGAATGAAGAAGGAAGGAAATAATGAAGTAGAAATTATAAAGGAAAAATCTACTCTAATGATGATGTGATAGTCTTGGTTTTCTGGCTGTAACACTGGACTCTTACTGTGGGGTTAAAATTTTGCTGAAAAAATACTCCTACCCACCTTTTCAAACTATGCACTTTCACCGGTTTATGAATTGAAAAAAAAAATGGATCAGGACACACATCATATAACAATGATCAACAAGCTGAACCTACAAACCATTGTTGGCAGGCTGGATGCATCATAAAACTATGATTAGTAAGCTGATCTTGCTGGCCATTATCAATTGGTTCAATTCTCATTGGATTTCCCACTGTTGATGGTCTGAAACAAAATTATGCTAAGTAATTATAAGAAGAAAAAAAAAAGATCAGGATACACACTGTATAAGAATGATCAGCAAGCTAAACCTATTGGTGGGTTCAATCCCTATCAGATGTATAGATGGTCTGATACCATCCCATGCTAATTTATTATATGACCTTTTTGTTTTTCTGGCCAAAACTCTAATCCACCATTTGAAACTATGGACACCTCAAATGAAACAAATTCACTACTTTTATTTTTTTATTACAAAAATTATTTCATAGAAATTAGAATATATCTGTGAACTTTTTCATGGGTATTAACTAGTGAAATAAAGAAGGTTGAAGGAAAAAAATAAAGTAAAAAGAATTACAGTATGAAGGATTAAAAAAGAATAAAAATCTATTGATCCGAAATAAAGAATGAGTTGTCCTGAACCAAGTCTGCTGGCATGGTGAGGTTGCAGACCTTTGCTCCACAAGTAGTTTATAGGAATAAACAAAAATGAAAAAAAAGCAGAAGAGAAATAGCTGAAGAAAGATCAGAAAAAAAAAGAAACAATTGTGAACGAAGAATTGGAAAAATATGTTAAAAAAATAGGAGTAAAGAAGAAATAATGGGAAAGAAAAGGAAAAAGATTTTTAAATGTCATCTCATCGAACAAGAACTTTCACCTTCAGTGTGAAACAATTTGTTTTTTTGCTATTCATTATTTTTTCCTGCTAGAGGAAATCTTCCATTTCCTGCCCTTCTGTCAATGGCATTGTCAATTCTACTAAAACCACCACCATCATCATCAGTATATTTCCAGATTTGTTATTTCCTCCTATTTAAGTCTTCATGCCCTATCTCAGGGAAAGATCAAGCATACAACAAGCCCACATGGCAATATCCCATGACTTCCTCATCATAACAACACCTAGACTATTCAATTCAACCAGGAACATTTGTTTTTTAAATGGTGGGAAATAGGGATAGGAGTCTTGAAAGGAATAACTCTGACCAATCAAAAGCCAGCCTTTTTGTACATGCGGGAGTCACAGTAGTGATGGCACAGAATGGGATCCCAAAGCTAGAATTTTTTTAAAGTTTCATTGGTTTTTATCACATTTTATGAGATATATCTGCGGAACCTGTTCATTATACCAGAACCTCAAGTGGAAAGAATAAAAAGTATGCCAAGATACTGGAATTTTGGCTTCCCCCCAGGCTCCATTACCCTATTGCACTTGACAGGGTAGGGTCAAAGTCTACGCCTGAGGCAAGTGCAGAAAGAACTGGACAATTTGTCCCAACTTACACAAATGCTTAAACTCAGTTTTCCATCACACTGTATACCCAGGAGGAGGTAGATAAATCCAATTCATTAGATGTAAATTAATTTTCCACTTGAAAATTTTCTCTTGGTTGAAAAATTTTGAAGTACCTAATTTGACATCTCGATGTGTAAATAATCCCATCATTTTTCACCGGTACTATGCTAGTATTATGTGAAAAAAATTGCACTACTATACATGCTTGACCCACTAAATGTAAGAATCTATTACTTATATGTGTATTACAATTTTTTATCTTGCACTGGGATTCGTACCATTTATGGCCAAAATCAGTAAGAATAGGTATTGTAGCTTGGTCCCTGGGGACTTGTCCCCTAACCAAAGCTTCCCCTCAGCTCTAAAACAGCAAGCATCCATGGCATGCCCTGATACATTGAAAAAGCTGATGGACTGTGGAAATTTCTAGAAACACTCATCACTTGAAAGTGTATGTGTGTCACCTTTTTGCTCTTGTCGGGAGGCAATTAGATAATTTTAGGTCGGAATGATTGAAAGTTCTGGGGTAGGATAGAATTATGAATTTGCCTGAATGATGCCAAAAGATATTAGAATAGAATGGAAAATGTGTTGTTGAATGAAGTCAAAATTGAAAAATTGTCTTTTGTTTTTGCTTGCTAGACCAAATAAACTTTCAGGGTATCCCAATACAAAGCAATACATAGAGGAGAAAAGTAAACAAGTAACATCAAATAACAAATACTTTCTTTTTATAAGACACCAAATAAAAACAAAAAAACTACATAGAGCTCAATATTTCTTCTACTTATTGGAAAATACATTTATTCAATTTTCATTTTTCTCCTATTTAGCTAATGCATTTTTTTTTTTTTTTTTTTTTTTTTGAATATTTTTAAAAATAGGATCAGGGAGGAATAGAAAAATAAAATGAAGAATGTTTTGGAGGGATAAAATTTCTGTTTCATACAAAACCTGATAGAATGATGTGTGAGCTAATGTCATTGATGCTTCTACTACAACTTAAATGTAACAAGAAAACACTATAGCTGAAAAAGAGGAGGAAGGTGATGGTGCCAAAGACCTTCTATTTTTTTTTTTTTTTTCCCAGGGAGCCTTTTTACCATTCCAACAGGAAGCTTCCCACATATAAAGCACCATTCATTTTTTTATGCAGATTTTATTTTTTAGCAGCTATGTGCAATAAAAAATTTTATTGGTTAGAAAAAGTCACATGACAACAAGCAGATGTATTAGTAGCAAATTTTACTGTCAACCTCATTTCACGCCGGAAAACCTAAAAGTGAAACTATTTCTGTTTCGTGCTTGATCATTGGATTACATGGAAGTGCAAGCATCTACATAAACGAGCATTTTCCCTGTTTAGCAAATGTGAGCAAATGACTCTCTTGGTCTTTTTATACATACACATGTACGTACGTCAATGTCTGCAGCCTCATGATGTGGAAAAATCATTTGCTGGTTTGCCATATGCATACGTTGTACAGTGAGTGGCATCATTATTAAACCATTAGTAACACAATTGGAATCGAGGAACAAAAACAGAATACATCAAATCAGACAAAGATTTGAGAAGCAGAGAAGAGTCTGAATTGGAAAAGCCAAAACGTTGGAAGAAGATTTTCTCCCATAAAATTTGAGAGAAACATTGAGAATTGAAGTCCCTACTATTATTACTATTATTGATAGTTGAACAATGATTTTTTTTATTTTGCCTAATTAACTGGATTCCTAGTTTTTCTTCTATTCTTCCACTCTCTCTCCTCATCTACTTATGGTCTCAACAGCCAGAGCTGAGCCAATGTCTCCTTCTCCAGCTCATTTTACCGACCGACTCTAAAAATCAAAAAGCAGAATCAAAAGCTTTACTCATCGGACAATATTTAGACAAAATGGATGAAAATTGCTCTAAAACATTCTCTTGTGGAATCAATATTCAATTAACAAATAAAATTTGCGATCGATTTTGTTGGTATTTTGATTCTTCTTCGCATCATCCACTGATCACAATGAATGGAAATGACTTTCTCGGCTGATTTATTTGATAGATGTACGTGCATACGAAATGAAAAAAAACTGATTAACAGAATCAAATGGATTAAGGAGAACAAAGAAGAGGATAGAATTATAAAACATACAAGAAACATGAGTATAAAGAGATAATTGGTTGAACACTGACACGTTCAGTAACGAAGGACTTTAATTGAAGTTTTTGCTACTATACCTGTCAAGCGGCAAACAACATTAATTACATATTGTCTTTTTGAAATTAGTCCATGTCTTTATTCTATCCTCTGCACACTGCTGTAACAAAAACTTGCTATTCAATGGTGCTGTTTGGTATCTGAGAAATCCATATTGTTCTCTTTTTGGCTACTCATGTTAGCCAAAAAAAAAATTAGCCCTGCAGATGATGAGGTACTGATAGAAATGCTTAGCTTGCCAATCAGACTTATCAAGGTTTGAAATCCTGGGGTTCAGAATTTTATAATGAACAAGGAGATGGTCAGTATTGAACACTTTTGGTGATTGAAGAATTTATTACATATGTTTAGAGATAACAAAGGAATAAAAAGGGAAAAGTGTATTGAAAATGTTTGGGTTTTTTTTATCTATCAACATAATGTTATTCATTAAGGTTCTAAAATGGAGTACTTTAATAACAATCCCTATTTAGAATTGCATGTTAACTTTTAGTAAAAAATGAACTCCCTCAGATAAAATCCAAATTGAGAAAGCAATTTGAATGTTTGCATAGTGCTATACTGATGTGTAGGGTATTTTCCAAGCTCATTCTCAGAGTACAGATTGAACCTACCTGCCATGTACATATATTTATTTGATATTCACATAGGTGAACATTCAATAGAAATGACACAAACAGCAAGTCGCATCTGTTTTTAGGCTTATTGATCCCTTATTGCTAAATATGTTTTGGGGGTAACCTACGTAAATAAGCCCTGTTTCAAAAAATAAGTGGTATAAAATATTATCGGTATACAATACTCATGATACCCTACATAAAATGACCAGCTATATGTATGACATAAGCTAAATAATAAAACAAATCTGAATAAGAGGTGGTGTTTGATTAACACTGCTGGGGTGTCACGTCAATACAACAGTTTTTGTTTTTTTTTAAATCCCCAAAAGTGTTACATGGTAAACAATTGATGATCTATATATATATATATATATATATATATATATATATATATATATATATATATATATATATGTGTGTGTATGTATGTTTACAGCTTCAAACACTGAATACATAAAAATACTTTTTTTTGTATCACTTGAGTCACTTATTTCCCAATATCTGGTGATGTAATTTATGTAATGTATATGTTATGTACGTATGAGTGAAGAGGTAATTTGGAAGACTGTGTACAAATGAGATTTCTTCATTTGATTCAAAATTTTGTTGGTTTTCAACTAACTTCTTCCAAAAAGTGATGGAGGTACAAAAATGTGCTTGTTTTATAGAGCCTGTATCCAATTTTTGGTGTTATATCCTGGATACAGCCTGATAAATTATAATCCTCATCATTACACTGGTCATATATATGATGCTAAAAGGAGGAAGATGATGATAACGAACACTGTATTATAAAATGTTATTTACTCATTTATGCAACCAAATTCTGTAGACCTGTGCTTACTCATACGCAACACCCTTCTAATTAAAAATCTTAATAGATAAAATATATAAATAAAATGCAAAACAAAATTAATGGATCAAACCATGATTCTGCGTGTATAAGACTTATAAAATTAGTTATGAATAAAGATTTCACTTTCTCAGGAGAGACCATGATTATTCATTTACAATATTTCCTGTTTCAAATTCAGAACTTCTATCCTGTTTCAGGGCTTACTGGCTCCAGAAACTGTTGATATGAACCATATGTAATGCCCCATTCACTACGACCTCATCATCAGATCCTCTTTCCACTCTATGCTTATTCAATTTTAAGTACTCTTTCTGTCTCTTTCCTAACGCATCACTTACTGACATAATTGATTACCTCCCTTGATTTCTATCACTTACCATCTTAGTCACAGTCTATCGATCATTGCTGGTTTTATGAGACCCCAAACATTTGGCAGGTATTATGGGCTCCCTGAAGTCTGTTGATACAGCAACTTATCCTCAGGCTTCCTTTCTCTCTTTCTGACTGTCTAAATCCCTGGCTTTTAGTGCAAGGGCAGCTGCTTGGATCATTCTTGGATGGAATCGTTGTTATAAAAACATTTGAGTCAAGATTTAGATTTTAGATAAACTAGACTGGCAGCATTTGTGTTGGTTGGAAAGGGTTATTGGTGATCTCAGAATGGAATACCGCCTATTCCATCAATAGATATTTTCTACTCTAGTTTCTCAATGAAAGATTTTAAATGGTCAAAAAGATTTAAATTTGACCTAACCACTGCATTAATCTTTTCAAAACTAATCTATTAAGGTGCTCAAGGCTTGATTTCTTTTTTTTAAAAACCTATCACATAGGTTGAATTGAAATTAAAAGTTATGATTTTTTATTACTTAATACTCTTTCACATGGCAAGCATAAATCTATGAAAAAAAAGTGCCAATTCACTCATCTTTGGGATGAAAAACACAGAATTAGCAACATTTATACCTTCACGTCTTTCCCGTAATGCATGTATTTATTCACTCTCCCACCAGAGCAAAATGCGACTCATAGTCAGGGATTTACGTTGGGATGAATGGATCAACCCATCAAAAATAGCTCCAGCGACTTTGGTTGCTAAGTAACTGTGGTCATGAAAGCGTCAGGACGAGCCTGACCTGTCCCTCTAAGTGCTATGGGACAGTGCTACCTCAGAGCGAACTGCTTCCCCGCAGCTGAGACAAATAATAATGGGAGAGCCCAAGGACAAATCAAAAGGCTCTCAATGTGCATAGCATTGCACAGCCTCGGTATAACCTCATTGGCTGATGCATTGCACCTATGAACTCGGTCTTTGATGCTCACCTCAACACAATCTCTGGCCCATTTGACAGGCAAGTGGCAGTACAGGTGCTTTGGTCTCTGCCGTGGTACAGATACTACAATTTGATACTTGCCGAAAGGTCAGAAAAATGTGTAGTTGAACGTTTTCTCTGGGTTCCATACTATGATGACGATGGCAACATTGTCAGTGTTTGTAAAAGCTAAGAAAATCTCATTTTTCATTTTTTCGTGACAAATACAACTCAGTAGAATTCAAAATAGGAACTATGGGCTCTATGTGTATCCCAGCAGTCAGAGAAACCTCAAAATATATGTGTCCCAGGAGTCACAAGAGAGTTAAAGCATTATGAACACTTGTAATATTTCGTAATATCCTAAAATATGTTATGGGAGACACAGGGGACAATAATACAAAATTTCTGTTGAATGGCTTCATGGTTATTATATTGACATTAGTATGCTGTAAAACTAGTTGTGGTAGAATCAGGGATTTCATGACATCTCTGAGCAAAATTAGACAGGCAAGGATGAGTAAATAGTGCCTTCACTATAAATGCAGCCACATCACAATTGGACTGAAAGAGAATCATTTTCTTTTTTTTCTTTCTCGTTTTTTTTTTCTTTCTTGTTTTTTTCTTCTTTCTCAGTTTTTTTTTTCTTTCACCTTTCTTCTTTTCTTGATCTCTTTTCCTCTTCATATTTCAAGAAACTATCAACCAAAACTTTCTTCAGTTTTCATTCAGGTCTGGCTGGCTGGCTGGTTATTTACCTACATAAACGCAGCTACGATGTTGAAAATTTGAGCATTTATTTCTTATGTCTAGAAAAAACGTTTTTTGTCTTTTGAATTCCCCCAGTTTTTTTTAGTGGGTGTTCAATTTGCAACGGAAGTTTATGCTAAATTGGTCGCTTGGTTTTTGTCCAGCAACATTCATATTTTTTTCATTTATCACAACCTTACAAAAGTTACTTGTTCATTGATCACCCCTCATCATAAATTTTTAATTGATCACCACCAACCTGATATGCTATATGTCGCTTTTAATTGGCTAATACACTCAATTTCTACTTTCTCGAGTTCTGTGTCCTCGATTTCGATCTTAGTGTTTTTATCTCCAATGTGGTTGTTGCACATGATCTTCGTCTTGCTGAAGTTCATGTATAGGCCGACTTTCTTGCTCTCTTCATTTAGTTCATCTATCATTAGTTGGAGGTCGTGTAGGTTCTCTGCGAAAAGGGCTATGCAAGAAAGTAGACCACTACATCTACCTAGGACAACTCCATGAGACCATCAAAAGAAGAAATCAAGTGAAGAATCACACTAGGATGGCTAGCCTTTGGCAGAGCTAGCTCAACCTTCAAAAATAAGATCCCATTAATCCTGAAGAGAAGGGTGTATAACCAATGCATCCTCCCAATAGTCACTTATGGAGCTGAAACATGGAACTTAACCAAGAGACAGACCCGTAAATTGAGAACCATGCAGCGTGCACATGAAAGAATAATGCTGGGCCTCACATGGAGAGACCACAAAACAGCACAGTACATCCGAGAAAAGACAAGAGTTCGAGACATCATAGAATCCATAAAAAATCTCAAATGGCGGTGGGCTGGCCATGTTGCAAGAATGGCAGACAATCGATGGACATCACGACTCACAACATGGATTCCCCGAGACCACATGCGCAACCGAGGCCGGCAAAATGTTAGATGGAGAGACGAGCTAGACAAGTTCAGGAAGTACTGGCTCCGTGACGCCCATGATAGAGAAGTGTGGCAAATCCTGGGGAAGGTGTATGTCCAACGACAGACACTAAAAGACTGATGATGATGATGACACTCAATTTCTTTTTTAAAAGGGTTTATCTAAAAGAATTAATATCAAGATACAAGGAAATGAATTTGTTTTTATTTTGCAAAGAAATATGGCCAAATGATATTGTTTCCTAGCAGCCAAGTAGCACATTCTTTGCAGTCTGGTACTGGTCCGTGGCCTGGTGGTCGGGGACCTCTGACTTAAAGTACTTGAAGCATCCACAATGACGAATGCCTATATTTATCAGCTATGATAAAGCTGTGCACCTAAATGTAATATTTATTCTGGATTATTGTCCTCCATCAATCGGTAACACTGCTTCAGTGGGTGGGGTGAGGATAGAGAATGGTATTTCTGTTATGAAGTCTGACATATCTCAAATCATGGTATTTCTTCCCTTCACTAAGCCAAAAAACAACCCCACAAAATATCGACAAACAAGAATTCTGTCAACTTTCTCTAGTAAATCCATCCTAGATCACTTAATTGTGTAATGTTGTCAGAAAATCTTTGGATTGGTAAATAAAATACTTTTAAAAGTCAACAGTCTCTCTCTCCCTCATCTCCATTTTTGTCACTTTTTTCTCCTTCCTCATTTTCCACACCTTGTTTATTCCTGTCCTTCTCATCCCTCTTTCTCTTTTCCTCTATTTTCATCTCCTCTTTTTTTCTCTTTCTTCCTCTCTCTTTTCTACTCTCCACTTTTGTCTTTTTGTTTTCCTCTCCATTCCATTTTTTTTTTCTACTCCTTTCTCTTTTGCCTTTCCTTAATTTTTCTCTCTCCTCGCATCTTTTTTCCCCTTTTCAGTTTCCCTTTTAGCTTACCTTTTCCTCTTTCTTTTTTTTTTTTTTTTCCCAATTTCACCTTTACAGTCTCCTTTTTTGCCTTTGTGAAATATGTTAAATATTTGTTTATACTGCTAGGTTTTCAGGCTTCAATGATCTGGCTGTAGACATTGTGGCTCCATCTCGATGTCAATATTTGGTTCCTGGAATTTGAAAGACATTTTCTTTCTTCCATTTGCCTTTGCCACAGCAGTTTCTTTCTTTTCTGCTTCCTTTCTCAGTTTTTGTCTTTCATTTTCTTCAGTTTTTCTATTGTTTTTCATATTTTTTCATTCTTTTTTTAATTCTTTTCTTTCTCTTCATTTATTTTTTGTATGTTTTTC